>CM060599.1:26203128-26803128 GCA_030578255.1 Tiaroga cobitis
CAAGATGAGCACAACGGTCAAAGTCTTGAAGACGACTAATGTGTGTACAAAAACACGTTCTGTGTCAACAGCCCCTACGGTAACTGTTAATATTGTTTTTAAAATGTAAGTTACTACATATTATTAGAGGTCATGATTCATGAAATGGAAAATCTAAGTGTCATTGATATTTACACTCATAAGAGGTTACAATCAAACTATTTAAATATCTAAATATTTTTTATTTTTTTTCCCACCCTTCTGAAATGGCCACATTTTAAATCTCCCCATTTGTGACATCACGATTTTTGACTACGTATCTTACCAATCATTTCTTTAATGTCACTCGCTGGTTCTGTTCAAACGAGCTGAACTAGTAAACACGTTTCCGCCTTTACCTCAACCAGTCACAGATCCATACGTTTGCAGGTTTCTTTCAGCTGTGTGTGCTGTTCTGCTGGAAGGAGGCACGGGGAGCATAAACGAGACACTCCTAAGGTTGCATCTCATTGAAATCTGTTGCGAAAGAGAACACAGCTGTAATGATAAACCGAGCCAAAGCTGCTGCTGGGCTTTTGCTTTCATACTCTATGGGGTCATTTCTCCTTCAAAGTGAGCTGGTTTGTTTTCAGAAATGAAAGGGTCATGTACTCGGTATGTTTAGATATTGAAGGAAATGCCTCACGCTGAGGGAGTGGTGTTGAAAGAGACTTCTTATCACTCTAGCAAGGTGTTGATATTACTGTATATGTGTTGTTATTTTGCCTGTAGAGTCAGAAGCTGTAAAAAGTCTGCATTGCATTGTTTTTGAGTTAAATAGAAATAGTACATTGAGAATGTAAAGCACATTGGTCAACTTGTGTTGTTTTAATAGTGCTATATAAATAAAGGTGACATTGACATTGAGATTGACATTAAATGCTTCTGAGCATTTTACAACTCAATATTTGAATCTGAATATTTTCAATATTTGTTTTGTCTGAATATTTGTCAATAAGCGTAAAATATATTGTTTTACTTATCAGTGATTATAAGTCATTCATTTTATATTTTACATTTGTTTATGATCATCATTCGTGGTGCTTCATGGGAGTAGTTCATTCCATCACAAAACAATGAGCACGTCTTGCACCTTTGCTGTTTTCTTTTTATCAGCATAGATAGGACTGCTGGGCTAACGTCACGTCAAAAAAGTAATATTCGCAAGTTTTAGAATGTGTCCCCCCACTGTTCAGCCTCTGATTTTCATCCAGCTGTTTTGTCTATGGTTTTGCAAAAGTGAAAGCAGGGGAGAGAAGAGCACAACCTAACGCTTTTAGACTTTCTCTGTTTGTGTAAACCTACGTAAGGTTCAGAATATATTTCACACGTCTAGTACAATTATGTGGTTTTGTTTCATTAATACAGTGTTTACTATTTTTGTTTTACCCCAAAAGAATGGAAGTGAAATGTGACAACATGGCCCATAGGTGGGGCACGTTGTAACATGACCATATGAAAGCTTAAAATGTTATCTGATCTAATAAAAAAATATACAAGACAAACAAAAATATTTTCTCAATAAAATACAATTATTATCTTTTTTATATAAAATAATGGCATAGGCCTATTTTTTAATAATTAAAAATAAACGATTTTTTGAGTTTGACAGCGAATACACTCGTAAACAGTTATACAGCATAGTTAGTCAGCATAGTAATAATAATAATAATAATTTCTGAACATGGACTCTCAGTCTTTATTCACCTTTTTCTAATGGTTTCTCAATAGAATTCATAAAAGTATAGAGTAGAATAGCTTAGTTCTAATAGGGGCACGTTGTAACGCAGTGTAACACACAAACCCGGCTAGTATCTTCTGCCGGTTAGATCAGCATTGTATAACTATCTCATCTGTTAAATAACAGATTGGAGATTCAAATAATATCACATTTGTCTAATTTTAAATAAACACAAAAAACAGAGATGAAAAAATAACATAAGTAAAAAAATTTACTTTGGCTATGGATAAATATATGTTCAGTGATATCTTCCAAAGATTTCTTAATTTTGGCGCAGTTTTTTTCTCTATATAGTGTTGATATGGCAACTATACACTAAGTTTCATCATGTGTGGACGTATTTAAAACAAGTGTGTTAGAACTAGCCCCGTGTTAGTTTGTGCCCCTACATTTTTCAAGATGCAGTCTATAAATACATCCCAGTGGATCTTCCTTCCAGCAAAACCACCAACAGTGTGAGGCAAATAGAATTGGAAAGGGTACTGTTTTCTTCCATTATAAAGCAATAACGTTATTAGTTAACACAAATAATGGCGTTTCCACACATCTATGAAAGAGCACATCATCTGTAAAGTTTAGTTTGATGTATTTGCGTACAAACATATGATAAATGTCTCGTATAGACATATGCTTTTTTTGTAACTGTAATTGTTTTGGATGTGTAGAACTTTGAGTGATGCACATTCAGATTCTATAGAAATCTGCAGAACGTTTTGTGAAATTGCAATTTTCCATGTGTGTCTGAATATTTTGAATATTTTGTGCCTGAATACAACTTGCTTGACACATGACATGAAAAAGTGCACACTGTATATTGAGGTTTTTTTTTTTTTTTGTCATAAGTGTAACACATGGAAGTTATGTACTTTTGACATCCTCTCTCCTCTCTCTCTCTCTCTCTCTCTCTCTCTCTCTCTCTCTCTCTCTCTCTCTCTCTCTCTCTCTCTCTCTCTCTCTCTCTCTCTCTCTCTCTCTCTCTCTCGCTCAGATGTTAGTCCAATGAGACTTGTCCTCTAAAACAGCCCAATTAGAACCCAATTAGCAGCTGTACATGAGGAATTTGTTTATATGGTTTACACGTTTTTACATGTACTTTGCATGCGATCACAAGCAGATGGTAGCTGTAGAAAAACACCTTAGTGTGAAGCTATATCTGAAGATATGTCTTGTGCTGCTCAATTTGCATTTAGTTTGCATTGTTAGGTGATGTAATTTATCGTCCAGCAACATTCTCAACATTATCTGTTTTAAATGTCATGTCATTCCAAAGTGAGTATTAAATCTAATCCATTCCGAAAGGCAGGAGTAGACTGTCCGGTTTCAGTTAAGTTGCATACTATTTGTAATTCATGTAGAGGACATGTCTTTTAAAACTTCCCTTTTTCTGACTTTGCAAGGTCCCCACAGGTATATAAAAAGTCAAGTCAAGTCAAGTCAATAAAATAGTCAATAAAAAGCTTGAAGTCTTGAAAGTCCC
Organism: Tiaroga cobitis; assembly: GCA_030578255.1. Taxonomy (NCBI): domain Eukaryota; kingdom Metazoa; phylum Chordata; class Actinopteri; order Cypriniformes; family Leuciscidae; genus Tiaroga; species Tiaroga cobitis. The sequence continues at coordinate 26,206,365 of CM060599.1, forward strand.
AGACTTTACCCTGTTCTGACTGACTTTACTGGTTTTATACTGTTATACCTTTCCTAATCTAATAGAACTGACTGTGAATAATGCTGCAATAATCCTTCATAAAAAAAATAAATAAAAAAAAATAAAAAAATACATTACTTATGCATGAATACATGCAATGAATCTTCACAAACTACTAGAGGCACCCACACATTACAAGATGTGTGACTGTGAACTCAATGTGAACAAAGTGTATCTATGACAAAAGCCTGCACCAGTCACTCAGTATGTAGTTTTAATAATGTTAAAATGGTGTTATGAATTTGATTATGTACTTTTCCATTTCATTGCGGGTGCATTGCGCTTGAAGAGAAAGCCCGCCCACACGCTCTTCTGATTGGCTGTGATTGATTTTGTCACATCTTGCAGTCGTGTCGTGCCGCGTCTGGTGTGGAGAGACAAATTGCTTGCCGCTGGAATCATATCGCATTGCGTCTGGTTAGGACATGGCGTTAAGAATCAAACCCTTGCCTTTATGCTGCATATGCATGTTCTTCCGGCTTCAGAAGCCAAAACTAAAAGATATAATACAGGACATTTATTAAGCAATAATCTAAATCTGAGGAACACATTAAACACCTTAGAATTGACTGAAATAAAATTAATTTTTCTTGTATTATAATTTTTATTAGTAATAAGGATATTTAAATTTTTCTCTTTAATAGATTATTTGATAATGTTCTCAGTCATTGGAATGAAAAGGGAGAGATACTCTTGCAGATATAGAGGTCACTGCAACATAAATGGCAGGGTAATGTATTCCTCCTTTTTGCATTCGATTCCCCAAGATGGCATGAGGAAAGATAGCAGCTCCTTTTTTTATCACTCTAATGACGTTAAAGTGCCATCATATGTGGTTCCATTACTAGTGACAAGTGTGAATTACGTTGTCAATCTTCTCATTGTTAAAGATCATGTTATCTCTCGGTTTCCATTTTAAATGCATTTCAAGCCATTTCAAAAGCCAGAGAAAACGGTCACATTTTTTATCTGTCCAACTCTGCAAATACAGAATGTTACTGTATTTTCAGATGTCAGAGTTCGGGTACTGCAAGCTCAACTGTGACTTTTTTTTTCTCTCAAGTAAAAATCAGTAATTTCTACAGACTATTTTTGCTTCTTCCACTTTTAGTTTGTTTTTACGCATTTGTGCTCTGAGAACACAAATAATCTATGAATGTGGTGTCATGAATGATTTACATCAAGGGTTGACCCCGTCTCCCAATGCATGATTTTATTTGCCTCCGATCCGGGTAGACGAGGAATGAGTGATGAAAGATCTCAGGCTTTCAGGCTCTGGATCTTGTCACACTTTGTCAGATGATCCTACGCTGACAAGAGTTTGCTGTAAATAAACATGTTTGTCTGTGCGTCTCTTACAGACTTGCCATATTCACAGTATGCAAAATGCTGCATATTTCTTTCAGCATGCAGCTGGTGCTGCCAAAGCGCCATCTGTCCCAAATTACAGAGTATCTTCTTGAATGTCTTGTTTTTAGCTTTTGTCATGTATCAGGAGCTGACTTCTATAGAGTAGATGCTCTTTCTTCTTACAGCAGGCTTCTGCTTAACGCACATCTTTCACATTCATGTATCGTATAAGCTGCTCTAAAACACACAGCTCCATAAACACCACTGTTTCCCAGAGCTATGCTTTAGTTGTATAGTATACACTGCAAAAATATACAGCATACACAACGATTTCTACCTTATCTGATACCTAAAAATGACTCTCATTGTTGTATCCAATAGTTAAATTGGGCCTGACATATCTGGAATGGCGTTGTGGCACTTTATTTTACCAAAATAATAAGTTCAAATGTATTTTAACATGCATTATATTGATCAAAAGTTGCAGAAATAAAAATATTAATAAAAATGCATTTATAAAAATATTTTTATTTCAAATAAATGCTGTTGAACAGAAAATCATCGAAGAATCCTGAAAAAAAAATGTTCATGGTTTCCACAAAAACATTAAGGGTCACAACTTTTTTCAAAATTGATAATAATAAATGTTTCTTGAGCACCAAATCACCCTATTCCAAAACGGTAAATGGAGTAATGGTTGCTGAAAATTTATCTTTGCCATCACAGGAATTAGTTAGATTTTAAAATGTATTACATAGAAAACAGCTGTTGTAAATTGTAATAATATTTCACGATGTTACTGTTAACAGTATTTTTGCTTAAATAAATGCAACCTTTGTGAGCATAAGGACTTAAAAAAAAATTTTGTCAAATAAAGCTGCAATTTAGATGTTTCCACATTTTTGTTTTAGGTTACCTTACTATAAAAACATAGCCTGGATGCCAGCCCGAACCCCGCCCACAACATTTTTTGGTCGGGAAGTTCGGTCTGGACTCGATCCATTGAGGAGTAATTATGATCGGTTCAGAATTAGTCGGGCCAATCAAATTGCCAGGGGGGGGGGGGGCTTTATACGATGATGGACAGATGATATGCAGTTACGTAATCATCACGTTGTCAAAGAGCGCTTGGGTTGAACTGGTTTCCCTCAAAGTTGACTGCAGCTGGAGGACTGAGATGTATAGATTCCGCTATCGCGTCTGTTGTAAAAGAAATCGGCAGCGCATTCATTTGAAAAGACGAACAGAGAACTGCAATCAAGGCATTTGTCGATCGGAAAGATGTGTTTGCCGTCCTTCCTACGAGATTCGGCAAAAGTTTTCTTTATCAGCTGGCTCCGATGGTCGCTAAGAAAATGGGAGGCAATGAAACCCCTGTGGTCCTTGTGGTTTCTCCTTTGGTCGCACTCATGGAGGACCAAGTAAAATAATCAACACTCATTATTTTACTACTTCTTCCAGCATGCCTGTAGTTGAGTTCTGTTGACAACTTGCGTAGCTCATAAAAAAAAAAAAACACTTACTGCGTTGCTCTGATTGGTTGTATTTCTATCCAATTGAGTGCTTAATCCTGGTTCGGTTAAGACACGCCTCATAATCAAAGCCCTATGGAGCAGTATCAGACTCACATTCTGACTAGTATGAGTATGACGAAGTCAGGCTAATAAAAACACATAGAACCACTGAAATGTATCTCTCAAATAGTTAGACTTTTGCATCTGTTCTGGTTGGATTGTATAATCTGTTTATGAATAGACCAAGTGTAAATGCCCTCCAAGACACTTGTGAGATTTGAGCAATTTGACCACGTCAGGAAGGGGTTTAAAAGCATTCAACAGAAATATTTGGTGCCCGTCAGTACTCTTACATTGTTTTCTTCACTCTGTGCCTGTATATGACACACTGTACAGTAACATCCCCTCTTCTTTTCCCTGAGACGTACAGTTTTTTCCCCTCTGGACACTGTCTCCTGGTGCACTTTTTCTGTTGTGGTGCCACAAATCTTATTTAGAGCAAGATGAAGGTGCATGTCCCATCTTATGCATGGAAGCTGTGAAGAACTCCATTTATCTTCTTCTCCAACCACCGAAGAATGCCAGTGCAGCGTCCGTCCCTGTCTAATGGCACTGGAGATAACACCTGGCTCCAGCAGTGGCTGACACTTCTGTTTCTCTCCACAAGAAAGAGGAAGTCAAAGGGAGGGATTATCACATGCTGTTGTTGTAGGAAGCACCGTTGACGGCAAATAAGCAATCATATTTTTCAGTGTGTACAGTAGGTTCACCTGAAATCCATTCAGTGCTGCATTCAGCGTGGAAAAAGACGCCAGACTTAAGAGTGAATTCACCAAACAGGTGCACTACTTTAGCACGCTATATTTCAGCGCAAAAATAACCACTATAACCACCCACAATCCAGCATAACTACTGTAGTTCATTTTTAAATGTAAGAAATTGGGCCGTATTCATGAGACGTGCCGTATGAATTTCTGTGTAAAATATACACTATGGTTCAAAAGTTTGGGGTCAGTAAGATTTTAAGATTTCAAAATAAATTAAAGCTTTTATTCTGCAAGGACGCATTAGATTGATCAAACGTGATAGTAGAGACATTTGTAATGTTACAAAGCATTTCAAATAAATGTTGTTGTTTTGAACTTTCTATGCATCAAATAATAGAATAAAATGTCTTCAACATTGACAATAATCTAAAATAAATTTGTTGTACTTTTTTATAAAATAAATGCAGACTTTGTGAGCACAAGAGTCTTATTACATTTTTTTATTTAGTGTAATTTATAATCCATTTTAGAAGTTTATTTTGCTATTTTTTAAGGATGAACCCGCCTAATTTTTATGTTAATTAAGCTTAATATTGATTACAACTTATTCACAAAAGAAAGCACAATTTGCCAATGCCATTAATGTCATTAATTGAAGCATGATTAAACTTTATATGCCTGCAAAATCGCCCCCATTCACAGCCACACTCAAATGTTGTGTCCACAATTTTCTGGTGTGTTTGTGCTGTTACTTTATTTGCACAGTTCTTTTAGTGAATGGTGCTAAAACAATGCAGACAGCTCATCTATAAAAATAATGTCCCGGTGAATTCCCCCTTAATGTTGAGAAAACCACAGATGGCCTGTTTTGAACTGCATCTAACTGCAAAAAGTGCGGTCCTTCCTGTGTTATTTCATCTTTAAAACACTCAATTTAAACAAGGTTATTGTAGGATCTCTTGAATTCTCAGTGTTGCCACAGTTACTTCTCGCTGCCTGACAGAGATTTAGATTGTGAGTATTTAGAGGAACACATCAGCGCGACAGACGATCTTGATCTTAATCTCACTGCTGTCATGGAAATCTGCCCGTTTTCGGTCTGATGAAGTCCTTTCCCTCGTTCAAAATGTGTTTGCAGTTTTTCCCAGATGCTCGCCCTCTCTAGATACATCATCTTTAGAACTGAAGAGGCTCAGTGACAGTGAAAATGAGCAAAAACATGTTGTTATCTCAATTGTACAATTTGGGCCATTTCAATTTTCCCTTGTGTCCTTGGTCTTCTCTGTTGCCGTCTTCTCATCGCTGTTTTTCCTTCAGTTGGCATGTGATACCAGTGTTCCTGATAGCTTTGGAGAGGTGAGAGTGTATCCTCACTCAATTAGCCCTCAGCTCACATGCTCTCTTATGTCAAGAGTCATTTACACTACAGAAGACATGCAATTACACCTCAAGAATAACATGAGTTTGACTGAGCCTGTCAGTCACTCCAGCAGCAAGCCATTATCTCTCTGCTCTCTGTATAAGAGCCAGTGGCATAACTTTGTTTTAAAAATCATTTTAATCAAAATCAAATTGCTAATACAATGCTATATCGGATATGTACAATAATTCATGTTTAATTTCAATACATTGAGTTTAATTTATCGACATAGAAGTCATGTTTGACGTGATATTTTTCATCTTTAAAATCTACTATAATACAATATAGACGAGATTCTCTATTTTAGTGAATAAATGAATAAATCCGCTATAATTGTTAATGTGCCCTTACTGTCTGGTGGTAGAACTTTTGTTAAGCGTATCAGAGATTCCGGGTTCTTATCCGCCCTCATGTTTTTTTTCCCCCTCTCTCATTAAAACCAAAGATGTTCATCAGTGATTGTATATCATGACATGTTTTTTGTGCATTTTGTTTTGAGATTTCACTGGAACGAATAGAGAGTGTCTGCAACGGCGTTAAGCGATAGATTGAAGTGCTCGTATGTGTGAAGACCGTGCACAAAACTGATAAGCAACAATTAACACTTAGAATGATTTCAAAAACAACACATTCCAGTGTCAGATCGCCTCTAAACAAACTAACAAAATGAATATTCTGCTAGTCAACTGGAGTTTCAATTGTATTGGATACATTTGTGCTGCATGCGAGATGGGTGGTGGGGACATGTCCTGTCCACAAATCACGCCTATGGTAAGCGCAAAATTTGGCAAGCTTTTAAAGATATAGTAGTGTTTGAAGCACTGTTGTATTTCTTGGTTAGTGAATGCACTCGAAACTGCACAGAATGTATAGGTTTGTGGGAATGAAGACTGAGGCTATTGCAACAATTCATTCAATTCAAATTTTATTTATTTGGAATAAAAAATATGTTTATTTTTAATATATTAAACATAAAAAAATTTAATCATTATTTTCGTGACAATTAAGTTTAATTATTAGAAACAAAATTCTCTAGAGAAATTTATTTTATTTTTTTATTGTCATTGTCATGTCAATTATTGGTGTGGGAAACTTTAGGCACCTCATCGTAACGTAATGTCACTTTGATCTATTTTTGTATGCACTGGCAGGGTTGAGTAGTGAGATACGAACGCTATGTGTTTACTGATGTATACGTTAGTTCATTGACAGATTGATGTTACAGCTAATGGTCATGAAAAACCTTTTTTTCGTGGTTTGCAAAGATTAATATAAAGGTTAATAAAACTTTACACTCACTTCTTCTGGAGGTTCAGCAGGAACACGAATAGTTGGTACCGATTCTTTTTTCAGGAGCAGCTTCTTAGCAAAACCAGCTTTATACTGACCCTCGTTTATAAATCAGTCGGGTGAGAAATGATTCGCACAAACATGAACGCATTGACGTTGCTCGTGGGGAATATTCCCTTCGAAAACAAAACTCAGCCACTGCGTCTTCAGCGGTTCGGATTTAGGAACATCAAAATGACTGCTGTGTTCGTTATTACACCCAAGAACAGAACACCACAATCGCTTAGACGCCATTTTGCACCAGTGTATCAACAATGACGGACTATGATGACAGCTCGCTCAGGGCAGGTCTGTGTTGAAACGCTGCTGTCAATCAACAATCGTGGGAGGGGCGTCCGACCGTATGATGTCACACGGTCGAACGGCTCGATTTGAGACAGGGGAAAACATATAAGGAGATTAAAAAAACACTGGATGGATTTTTATCATTATATGATGGTTGTGTACAGGCACTGCCAACACACATTTCAGTACAATCAAATTGTAAAAGTGCATGTACCATTATATGACCCCTTTAAGAATTTTCAACTATAGTTTCAGAACATACAAGTAAATAGTAAATAATAAATAGGAACAAAAAAACATTACAAGCAATGAACAAAGAGTGCTTTCAGTATCCAAGAGTGCTTTAAAGTGCCCCTATTGTGCTTTTTGGAATATTACCTTTTTATGCAGTGTGCAATATAGCTGTTTGTGAATGTAAAATGTCTGCAAAGTTTTAAAGATCAAAGTGCATGGCAAATAAAGTTATTGTCTCATAAAAGAAAGAATCAATTCTGAACCTCATCGATGCTGTAACTAGTCGTCTCACTTCCTGTTACATACCTAACCCGTGTAACAATTTAACACATTTGCATAATGTCAGCCTATGTTCTTCACATTCACCAGCCCTCAAACATGTAGTTATAGCTGAGGCCTGGAAGAATTTGGTTTTTGTTGTTGACATGTCGAGAAGAAGCTGTTTTCAGTGTTGCCAATCTACTTTGTATGCACTTCAAGGATGAATCGATGGAATTGATATGGAAAAACCGACTCCATAGTTGCTGTTCGTATCTCTGTGTATCAAGCCCCCGGAGCTGAAATTCAGATATGGTAATAGGCATTTCTGACACGAGCTGTAAACGGTAGACCAATCACAACAGACTGGGCCATCTGACCAATCAGAGCAGAGTAGACCAATCACAACAGACTGGCCAATCTGACCAATCAGAGCAGAGTAGACCAATCACAACAGACTGGGCCATCTGACCAATCAGAGCAGAGTAGACCAATCACAACAGACTGCACCATCTGACCAATCAGAGCAGAGTAGACCAATCACAACAGACTGGCCAATCTGACCAATCAGAGCAGAGCAGACCAATCACAACAGACTAGCCAATCTGACCAATCGGAGCAGAGTAGACCAATCACAACAGACTTGGCCATCTGACCAATCAGAGCAGAGCAGACCAATCACAACAGACTGGCCCATCTGACCAATCAGAGCAGAGTAGACCAATCACAACAGACTAGGCCATCTGACCAATTAGAGCAGAGCAGACCAATCACAGACTGGGCCATCTGACCAATCAGAGCAGAGTAGACCAATCACAACAGACTGGCCCATCTGACCAATCAGAGCAGAGTAGACCAATCACAACAGACTGGGCCATCTGACCAATCAGAGCAGAGCAGACCAATCACAACAGACTGGGCCTGACCAATCCGAGCAGAGTAGACCAATCACAACAGACTGGCCCATCTGACCAATCAGAGCAGAGCAGACCAATCACAACAGACTGGCCCATCTGACAAATCAGAGCAGAGTAGACCAATCACAACAGACTGGGCCATCTGACCAATCAGAGCAGAGCAGACCAATCACAACAGACTGGGCCATCTGACCAATCAGAGCAGAGCAGACCAATCACAACAGACTGGGCCATCTGACCAATCAGAGCAGAGTAGACCAATCACAACAGACTGGCCTATCTGACCAATCAGAGCAGAGTAGACTAATCACAACAGACTGGCCTATCTGACCAATCAGAGCAGAGCAGACCAATCACAACAGACTGGCCCATCTGACCAATCAGAGCCGAGTAGACCAATCACAACAGACTGGCCTATCTGACCAATCAGAGCAGAGTAGACCAATCACAACAGACTGGGCCATCTGACCAATCAGAGCAGAGTAGACCAATCACAACAGACTGGCCCATCTGACCAATCAGAGCAGAGCAGACCAATCACAACAGACTGGCCCATCTGACAAATCAGAGCAGAGTAGACCAATCACAACAGACTGGGCCATCTGACCAATCAGAGCAGAGCAGACCAATCACAACAGACTGGGCCATCTGACCAATCAGAGCAGAGCAGACCAATCACAACAGACTGGGCCTGACCAATCCGAGCAGAGTAGACCAATCACAACAGACTGGCCCATCTGACCAATCAGAGCAGAGCAGACCAATCACAACAGACTGGCCCATCTGACAAATCAGAGCAGAGTAGACCAATCACAACAGACTGGGCCATCTGACCAATCAGAGCAGAGCAGACCAATCACAACAGACTGGGCCATCTGACCAATCAGAGCAGAGCAGACCAATCACAACAGACTGGGCCATCTGACCAATCAGAGCAGAGTAGACCAATCACAACAGACTGGCCTATCTGACCAATCAGAGCAGAGTAGACTAATCACAACAGACTGGCCTATCTGACCAATCAGAGCAGAGCAAACCAATCACAACAGACTGGCCCATCTGACCAATCAGAGCCGAGTAGACCAATCACAACAGACTGGCCTATCTGACCAATCAGAGCAGAGTAGACCAATCACAACAGACTGGGCCATCTGACCAATCAGAGCAGAGTAGACCAATCACAACAGACTGGCCCATCTGACCAATCAGAGCAGAGCAGACCAATCACAACAGACTGGCCCATCTGACAAATCAGAGCAGAGTAGACCAATCACAACAGACTGGGCCATCTGACCAATCAGAGCAGAGCAGACCAATCACAACAGACTGGGCCATCTGACCAATCAGAGCAGAGCAGACCAATCACAACAGACTGGGTCATCTGACGAATCAGAGCAGAGTAGACCAATCACAACAGACTGGCCTATCTGACCAATCAGAGCAGAGCAGACCAATCACAACAGACTGGGCCATATGACCAATCAGAGCAGAGTAGACCAATCACAACAGACTGGCCTATCTGACCAATCAGAGCAGAGTAGACCAATCACAACAGACTGGGCCATCTGACGAATCAGAGCAGAGTAGACCAATCACAACAGACTGGCCTATCTGACCAATCAGAGCAGAGTAGACCAATCACAACAGACTGGCCTATCTGACCAATCAGAGCAGAGCAGACCAATCACAACAGACTGGCCCATCTGACCAATCAGAGCAGAGTAGACCAATCACAACAGACTGGCCTATCTGACCAATCAGAGCAGAGTAGACCAATCACAACAGACTGGGCCATCTGACCAATCAGAGCAGAGTAGACCAATCACAACAGACTGGCCTATCTGACCAATCAGAGCAGAGTAGACCAATCACAACAGACTGGCCTATCTGACCAATCAGAGCAGAGCAGACCAATCACAACAGACTGGCCCATCTGACCAATCAGAGCAGAGTAGACCAATCACAACAGACTGGCCCATCTGACCAATCAGAGCAGAGTAGACCAATCACAACAGACTGGCCCATCTGACCAATCAGAGCAGAGCAGACCAATCACAACAGACTGGCCCATCTGACAAATCAGAGCAGAGTAGACCAATCACAACAGACTGGGCCATCTGACCAATCAGAGCAGAGTAGACCAATCACAACAGACTGGGCCATCTGACCAATCAGAGCAGAGCAGACCAATCACAACAGACTGGCCCATCTGACAAATCAGAGCAGAGTAGACCAATCACAACAGACTGGGCCATCTGACCAATCAGAGCAGAGTAGACCAATCACAACAGACTGGCCCATCTGACCAATCAGAGGAGAGCAGACCAATCACAACAGACTGGCCCATCTGACCAATCAGAGCAGAGTAGACCAATCACAACAGACTGGCCCATCTGACCAATCAGAGCAGAGTAGACCAATCACAACAGACTGGCCCATCTGACCAATCGGAGCAGAGTAGACCAATCACAACAGACTGGCCTATCTGACCAATCAGAGCAGAGCAGACCAATCACAACAGACTGGCCTATCTGACCAATCAGAGCAGAGTAGACCAATCACAACAGACTGGCCCATCTGACCAATCAGAGCAGAGTAGACCAATCACAACAGACTGGCCTATCTGACCAATCAGAGCAGGAAAGGCTTGCGGAAAGGAGAGGTTTAGAGAGACTGAATCCTCAAGCTAACCGTTTTCAGACTCTGAGAAGTGAGATGATGTGCAACGAGAAAATTAAAGTGTTTATGACCTTGGATGTATATAAACCTATTGTAGGAAACCTTAAAAAAAAAAAAAAAAACGAGGAGCCTTTAAATTAGCACAATAGGGGCACTTTAAGTATCTGGACGTTTTCCAGTCAAGAGGTTTTTCTCTTTCTCAGCTTTACTGCTTTTCGATTTTTACTGATGACATCATAGACCGCAGGCAATCTAATAGGCTGTATTTACACTAATGCACAGATATAATTTGACTTTAAAGGAGAAGCAAGTGCATTTATCCACTTACACTGAGACACACAGCCACAAATGTTCTTCACAAAGCTTATGTGAGCATTTGAAAGCATCTGTCTGTCAGTAAGTGAGTTTCATGTTATTTGTTTATTTGATTAATTTGAGTCAAAAGCTTTTTGGGGGGATTTTAAATCTTAAGTACACACATGCTGTTTGGGTTGTCAAAATTAACAAAAAACTTCAAAACAAGTCAAAACACTTCTATAAATATATATTGCACGATACAGACTTTTTACAGATAATAATCTCAGCCTTAATAAATAATTTCACTGTTTTTAGAGTTGTTTGCCTTCAAAATGTTGCCAGAGAAATGCACATCTGAGGGAAAGAAATCAACACAAAATGATAATAATTGCTGTGAGTACTACTGTGTCTGAATTTCCACCTATTGGGAAATGAAACGGTATCGATCCAGTGGCCCTGCAATAGAATAAGTAGGAAGCTCCATTGTTTTACTGCATGTCAAACAGGATCTGATGCAACAGCTGGTATCACTCTCCATTTCAAAAGAAAGAACTCAATACTGTGATTAATATTCATCATCTATGTGACTGTCCAGTCTTTTTAGCAGCGTTCATGGTAGACTGAAACAAAACAGACAAACAAAAGTGCCTATGTGTTTGCTTTCATATTTGCATAAAATCATTCTATTTTCTTAGAGTGAATACAGGATTTGACTCACTCAAGGTTATGAATAATGAAAAGAAACACATTAAACAGGTCAACAGTAACTGGGATGTTCTTTGAGTTCACCTTATGAGCTGTTGTTGTTTTAGGAGATATTCAGTCATTCAGTTGTGTTAATATTTGCCCAAATACTGTATATCAAAATAAATCTTAAAACATTTAGCTTAATTGTTGCCAACATGCCTTTAGACATATTTCGTATTAAAGTGATGGTATAGCTACAAATGTAACTGAATGGTGGCACACAGGGGCTAAAACTAACTTTTTTTTGCCACACCTGCAAATGGCCGGTGACTTTAGAAAATTTACCAGCCATAAATATATATTTTTTTTTTGTTTCTTCAGGTAGTTCTAACAGTAGTTTTCAGGTAGAATACAGAAATGTTATTAAGTAATCACATTTAAAATAATCACTGCATTTTCTTCACTGTATAAATTAAACAGATTAATCCTTATTTAAGTTTAAAAAAGTTATTCAGAAAAGAGCAGTGTGATTTCCTCTTTGTCTTTGTTGTTTGATTAACATTAGCGACACAAACAGCAGCAGGATTATTTGGCTGCTGTCACTTTAACACCTGCACGGATCCAATATAGGCTATACACATGTTTTTCCTAACTATTTATGTTCACTTAAGACATAATCGACTATGTTTACTATACTTTGTGTGAATTTGTTCTTTTCATAAAAATAATTCCTTCATTGAATTCATAAAAATGTTACTGGCCAACTGGCTGTTGACACTGTTTCATTTACTCGCCAACGCAGATTTTGACTCGCATTTGGCGCTTGGTGAGTGTTAATTTTAGGCCCCTGGTATTACAGCTTTGTGGGACTGTGTAGTATCTACTTATTTTAACATCTTATTTATTATTAATATTTATAAGTAAGATATTTTATAGTTATGTTTAAGTAGAATTCCATCTGATTCAGTTAAAATCTAAAATCAGATCTTATTAATGCTCTCATAAGGTATTTAAATTATTCTTTGCTAATTGTATATGGTTTATTCATGGTTAAGATATTGTGAATTAAACTCTTTTAAGCACACTCACAGAGAGTAATGGCAATATTTAGCTCAAATAACTTCCTGATTCTGGACGTGAGCTTTCTCTGGAATTGATTTTAGCACTGTGAACGCATGTTTACACCGGAGCTAAATTTCCACACTTGAACTTACTGATGGACCTGGCAGGGGGGAGTGGAGTTTAAAAGATGTTTCCGTTCACAGTTCTTGCATGTACCTCACCTCCATCATCTGGAGTGTTAACTGTAGCTCCATCTGTCTGGATGAGCCTGAGATGTTTGTGTTCAGCGTCTCTGAGTGTTGCTCCGCAGCTGACTGAACTCCACTCAATTATTAAGTAATTAAACATCAGTCATCAATATTTCTCATCAATCCAAACAGACACCTGGATGAAATTAAGACCAGTAAAAGATGGATGGACTACAAGTTTATAACCACATGAGATGCCATATATATACGAATGCAATAATTAAGCACTCGCTAGACTGAATAAATTAAACACGACAGGATTCAGCATGGAGATATAGTCATGCATAATTTAGTACCTCGCTTAACAGTTAATTTCAAGTCTCACAATAATTTGCATATTGATGGAAATTTTTCAAACTTCTCTGTTTATTTTTAGTAATAAAATGCAAGGCATAGTGAGCAAGTTTATATATAAACATGCAATAAAATCAAGCCTCAAATTGAACTTTCTGTAAGTCTGAAAATGCACTGTAAGTCACTTTAGATACAAGTGTATGCCAAATGCGTAAATGTTAATGTAACAAACATCTGGGCTAAGCTGACAATACAACAATACAAGATTTGGAGCAGTGTTGAAAAGACATTGATTTTGTTTAATGTAGATATGTATTTGTCTGTTTGTGGTTATCTGTATGAGATGTAATTTTATCGTATTGGGGTTTTTTTTTTTTCAGTCACATTTTTTAATTATTTACTCACCTCCACTCGTTATTTTAAACAGTTTATTTTGTCTGTGGAACAATTCTTTTGACAAAATGTCCCTGAAAAAACAGCATGTGGGTTTGATAGAACATGATACAACTAAATGAATGAATCATTTTTGGGTAAACTATGCTTTTAGCATGTAAGTGGAATAGTTGTTACTTGTCATAATAAAAACAATCATCACCCTTGTCTGCAATCAGGCTGTGGGTGAAAAGAATAGGCCTCCTGGTGTGTCAAGCGCCGTGCTGATCCCTTAATGTAGTTACAAAAGCTGTAATGAATGGGGTGATGCCACTGGCTGTAGGTGAGACCAAAAGAGGGGCAGTGGGATGAGAAGGGTCTGGCCATTGATGGACTGTGTGATTATTCAGCCCTGGAGGTGTAGATCTCTGGAATTGAATGGTTTGTTGTGCTTGCTGCTGCTCTGTCAGTGTAATCACTCTGAATCAAGCTGCTATAAATCACTTGCACAGCACAGCTGGTGCTGGAACAGCCGCACTGGCTGGGACGAGGCTGGGGTGCGGAAACACGTTGTGCTGACCAGGTGCAGTGGATTGAGAGGAGCTAGTGGCTTGTTAGGGATCAGTGATTCACTGATTTTATGAGCTGTCTGGATCATCAACAATCAGCAGCTGTGTGTGTGTGTGCAGGTGTGTACACATGTTGAGGATATTTCATGTCAGTTCTGCAAACTGAACGCTTTAGCCCAACGCACTACTGGGAGGAAGGTGCTGTAGTTTTGCATGGTCAGACTTTTGATCCATATAATGTCTGAACCGTATTGCTCCTTATACTGGCTAAGAAATGATAAACACATATGCATATTCATATACATTTTATACTGGGACTTCTCAGTCTTTGTATCATTCTTCTTGTGTCTGAATATGTCATTCAACCGATGTACTATCAAACAACTTTCTTTAAGTGAGTTATTGAACGTTCACTCAACAGATTTGCTCAAAAATCCATTAAGTCTTTGAGTGTCATTGAATTATTCACTCAATTCATTAAAAAATGCTGATTTGTTAAGTCTTTGAGCAAGTCAGTGAATCGATTGCTGAAGTGATTCATTCAAAAACGCTGATTCTTTCAGGAACAACATACAGTACTGTGTATTGTTCGGATGTGCTTGCTTGGGTTAATTCTGCTGTAATTCTGCTTCATGTGGACTAGAGCTGCACATTTACATTTACATTTATTCATTTAGCTGACGCTTTTATCCAAAGCGACTTACAATTGCTATATATGTCAGAGGTCGCACACCTCTGGAGCAACTAGGGGTTAAGTGTCTTGCTCAGGGACACATTGGTGTCTCACAGTGGATTCGAACCCGGGTCTCTCACACCAAAGGCATGTGTCTTATCCACTGCACGACCACCACCCACTGCACGATTAATCATTGAAAGATTGTGATTTCGATTCAGACATCCATGTGATCTTATTCCTAAATGACAACGATTCTTGTATGTCTATTATTTCTTTGACAAGTACGATCACAGCAGAACATTCAACATTCTGGGGTGAATAAGGAAGTGGGCTGGCCTGGAGTCCGGCTTCTGCGTGATAATTGGAGGACTGCATCTCCTTTTGATTGACAGAGATTTCGTACAATAAAAAGTCACTGACGCGGAAGCTATTCGAGATTTCGAACTCAGTCCCATCGCGGATTTTGCAAGTGTACTCGAAAGACAAACTCCTGTAACATATTTCTTGGTATTTGCAATTTTCATCATACATTTGCCAGTTTAACCCAAGCGACAACCTCTCTGTCTCTCTCTTGAAACCAACACGGAAGTGAATTAAACTGCAATTCATCTACTGACCGCTTGAGGCAGGCTGCAAAAGTGAGTCAAATCTGCATCTCCCCCATGTTAAAATGCCCAACTTTACAGCAGAAAAAAAAACATGTTTACAGCCTGGAGCAAAAAGTGGTTTTGGTCTTTATAGCTTATTTTGCCCTTCATGACAACTGTGAGGGGGGTGAATTTTTTTTCAACTCATCCGTTTAAATTATATTAAGCCTGCATAATTAAGGGCGTGGCCACTTGAATGACAGGTGGATTGCGGCTGCTGTCACTGCTAGCCATTTGTCTGCTGTCTGTGTTAGCGTCACTCTCAGCTAATTCCAGCAGCTGCTGTACTTGCCATCTCTGCCATGTTTGTGCTTTTTTAGGGATTATTTCATATAATTTAATACACGCATTATACCTCTGCCCACGCCGTTGGATTCCGCCGTTGTCGAGTATGGAGAGAACAACCAGCGCTGTATTTCCATTTGTTTTCCTCGCATGCACTAACGTTAATGGATGTCTGACAATTTCGTTGCTTTTTGGAGTTTAGATTTAAAAACGTCTATAGATAGAGAGACCACACTTGTTATGCGGTACTGTTGCTCTCACGGAACAGATATGCTTATTTAACTTTTTAGTGTTAAATAAAAAGTACCGTCAGATGAAATCCTGCAGGTGTCAGTGCTTTCTCTCCGTCCACGCAGTAGATGCACACCCTTGAATGAGCGCATTTCTATTTCTAGTGCATTTACTTGAACTTCCGAGGTAATATCTTTGGTTTAACCCATTTGAGAAATTGAGAGGCAGCCAAAATCAGATTTAAATTTAAAATGGACTGAATAAAGCTCTTTACGAACTTGACGTGCGATGCCCTGCTGACTGACATGTATGCGCATGAATCACTGTCACACGCTCAAGCTCAGAGCAATATTGGAAGTTACTGCATGATAATAAATTTTTATAGCAGAATAATAATACATCACGATACACAGTCTCACTTTTAGTTAAGTCTTTTAACTATTATAATATTTCGAAGGGTAAAAACATGAACTTTAACTTTTGGCTTTACTTCTTCAATCAGCTGTCACTTTAGCGCGAGGCCAGTAGCATATAGCATTAGCACCTCAGCTCCACCCACGTCCCGCCTCTTTACCCATTTTATTTTATTTTGCCCCACCTGTCCTCCCTCGTTACCTGCCTTTTGTGCTCCCTATTTATTCTCCTTGTGTTTGCAGTCCTGTGCTTGTTCGTAGTTTTTGTTTGTATTTTTTATTACTATTTTTTTTTTAAATAAAGCCCATCAACTCTGTATGGTTTTAACACAGTTGCCACATGTACACCTAAAGAAAACGATACACTGAGTAAACTAAGTTTTGTGAATAGATAAACGGTTGTTCATTATATCGATAAAACAATAACTTTAAAAAACGTTATTACTCAGTCATTTATTCAGTTATATTAAATGTTTAATCAGGAGAAAACCGTATCCCAAAAGCTAACAAGCAGCAGTAGCATTTTCAAGTAAAAGCGTATCGAAATTCTTATATAATAATAGTAGAATATAGAATAGAATAGAATAATAAAAAAAATTTATCATTCAGAAACGTTTTGTAAGAGCCGTGTTTGGGGAGGTTCTGCTCTCTTCATCGCCGCTTTCTGGGTCTGATTCTGGCTCAAACTGATACGGCAGTATTGACACCATTATTTACATTTGACCGGAGCACATGCAACTTTCGCCCGTAAAGGTAATGGGCGTGAAGTTCCCGGACAACGTGCACTACGCATTTTAGCCAATTACAACACACCGGCCCAACTAACCAATGTTAGCCCATTGCCTGTTTCTGAGGGAGTGGTTTCATAGAATCAGGAAGTCAACCAGTCGTTCAAATGACAGAGGAGAAAGCGGATTACAATAAAGGGGAAATTTATGAAAAACAAGGCTTAAAAAAAAAAAAACATGAAGACATGTTATATTGCACCCCATAAACACAATTATGGCAAAGAAAAAAAGCAGTAAACCACCCCTTTAATCGAATCGCATGCCCAGCCCTCGTGTCAATAAATGTTTTGTTTTTTTACTTGAAGCAAATGTTGTCGTTTCCCTTTTATTTATTTGTCAAAGTGCACCAGAATGCTTTGTTTACATGTTAATATCACAAAAATACCCTCCAACGACTATATAGTTCATAAACATGTCACCTTTTACACCCCTTCTGAGTTTGCAGGTCTCTCACCACATGTAGTGGGTTGTTGTAGTGTCTGTATTGTAGATATTTGCTCCACTCTTGATCCTTCACTCCGTCTCTAAAATCTGTGTTCAGCGTTACAAACAACCATGTTGAGTCTGTGCCTGCTCGTTTCTGTATAACAAGCTGTAGTTCACACTCTTATGTCTATATGATTCTGAGGTTGAGAGTGTCTACAGACTGAGAAGGTTATTCATCTTTGGTCTTTGCAATATAATATTAGATTCCCCTGCTTTTTAAACATCCGGACCAGTTCAATACAGTAACGTTGACTTAACCATTAGCATGTTTGGGGCGAAACTATCTGTTTGTAAACAGTGATTATTTTTGTAATTTCATTCTATGCGGGAATGAATGTTGGAATGAATGTGTGAATGACGCAGAAATTACACTCTTCAGCTTCAAGTGTGAATTTAAAGAACACAACAGCTGCATTCACTAACTGAATATTGGGGGTTTAGCCTGAAGGTTTATATATGCAGGTACAATAACAGACGACAAATCAATCTTGATCCATTTGTGCATGTGCAGTCAATCTATACTCAGTGGAGGGAGTCTGTGGGAGGCAGTGAAATGCCTTTAAATTAGCTTGGCTTCTTTAGGGGAATGAACGTGAAAGGATGGTGTTTACATTGTATTAGCTATTTTACACACTTAGCTTAGAAAAGTGTGAGAGAGATGTTTAATTCCTTCAGTTAAATACATTAACATGGTGTTGTGGTAAACCTGTGGCGGTGTCTCATGAAGAAATAACTAATGATGTGCTCCAATGAGCTACAGTACTATTCAGCAGTTTAGGATGTTGTAGCTGAGTGTGCTGCTTTCCGGCTAACATGCATTCTTTTTTTGTTTACCTTCTATTTTCAGTTTGCACAGATGAGCTTTTAATGTGGCTATCAATTTAAAATGAAACAAAACGCTAAAATAATAGCATTTTTTATTATACGAAGTTCCTAATAACACACATGCCGTACAGAGCAATAATTGCCAAAGTGTCTATTCAATGTTTTAGTTCACTATAAATGTACATTTCATTAAGCATTTCTTTATCTGTTGTACAGTGATAATATACAATTTCAAGTTGGGTGTTAGTATAACGGACAGCAGATATTTTAGCAGTGTTTGTAATGTTTTTTTTTTTTAAATTCAGATCTAGTACTTGATACACTACCATTCAAAAGTTTGGGTTCAGTAATATATTTTTTACAAGGATGAATGATTTTACTAATCAAGTAAAAGTGAGTGTAAGGATGTTTACATTGCAAAACTTTAGCATTTTACTAAAAATCTAATCATATAAATAAATAAATAAATAAATGATTTCCACAAAATTATGAAGCATCAAACCATTTTAAACTGATAATAATCAGAAATGTTTTTTGAGCACCAAATCAACATATCAACAGAATGATTTTTGAAGGATCATGTGACATTGAAGACTGCAGTAATGATGCTGAAAATTCAGCTTTGCCATCACAGGAATAAGTTACATTTTAAAATATATTTCAACAGAAAACAGTTATTTTATTAAAGCTGCAGTCCGGCGTTTTTCCTCTTTGTCGCCATCTCTGTTCGAAATCTGCAATTGCAGTCATTCGCGGAATTATCAACTTTACGTGAGTTGTACTTCAACACCCTCGACACGGCACAGCGCGGATGAACACAATGTTTAGGAGAGTGTGCAGCTGTTAGTCACCGCGCCAGTGTGGATAGTTTTGAACACTGGCTGGTTATGTATTTTCTCAAATATGTATTTTGGATAATTTTTATCCCCAAAAAAGCTACGGACTACAGCTTTAAATTGTTTAAATTTTACAATAGTCATGTTTACTGCATATTTGATCATATAGCCTAAATTCAGCCTTGGTGAGCATACGAGACTAAAACATTTAAAAAAAAAAATCTGACTGACCACAAACTTTTGAAAGGTAGTGTAAAAGTTAATGTTGATTCGGGTCTGTCAGTCTTCAAAAATGACACACACTGAAGTTGGAAGTCTGAACTCTGAAGCCATATGATAGCATTATGTGATGAATAAACCAAAATGTCCCATAAGGTTTCCAAATTTCTTAAATTGTATAATAGATTTCCCTTGCATTGTGAAAGTTCATCTGGGTCTGTCAGGCTTCAAAAATGACACGCAAAAAAAGTCTGAAGAAATATGATAGCTTTCTCATAAATAAACCAATATTTATGGGGTTATTGTCTGAATATCCTTCCTGTTGCTTTAAAGAAATTCAGATGAGTTTGTAAAGAAATGAAGGTGAGTACATGACAGAATTCTATTTTTGGGTGAACTAATCCTGTAAAGTAGAGCATAATGCAGTCCAGGTGATGCGCTCTATCACAGAAATCCTGATGATTTATGTGCGTGCACTGGGTTGAGCTCATAGTTATGAGTGCTGAGGTATTTACATTCTTTCCTCTCCACTTTTCCAGGTCAGTGGGGCAGGTGTATGGGGGAAGAATGTGGAACTGGCGGGGTCCAGTCCAGAACGGTGTGGTGCATCCACACAGAAGGCTGGACCACGCACCACTCCAACTGCCGGCACGCAGACAAACCTGAGAGCCAGAGGTCATGTTTTAAAGTGTGTGAGTGGCACCAGGATCTCTTCGAATGGGAGGTGTCAGAATGGGGGCCGTGCGTTCTAGCCCCGTTCCAGTCCAACGAGCTCAAACCTCGGACTGCGGAGTGCGTCACGGCCCAGCACGGCATCCAGAGACGGAAAGTCCACTGCGTGCGCACCTCGAACCGCACGGCTGTTACGGAGAGGATATGTGAGTTCTTCTCCCCACGACCGGCGCTCGAACAGGCCTGCTTGATCCCCTGCCCTCACGACTGCGTTGTGTCTGATTTCTCCTCCTGGTCCGGCTGCAGTCGAACTTGCGGCATGGGTCTCCAGCATCGGACCCGGCATGTGCTAGCTGCGCCTATGTACGGAGGTGCTAACTGCCCTAACCTCACCCAAACGAGGAATTGCGCCAACCTTTTGCCCTGTCCGGTTGGGGAAAGCGAGCATCACTACAGCCTTAAAGTCGGCCCCTGGAGCGAGTGCAGGCAGCCGCAACACAAGGGGCTTTGGATGAGCGGAAGGACCATGCTGGACTTCAGCACGGGAGATACCGAGAGGAACACCGTGAAACGGCATATCCAGAGCTCCCAGCACCACCATCACCACCTCCACCACCACCACCACAGCCTCAAGGGCCTGGACGTGGAAATCGGCTACCAGACGCGCCAAGTTCGTTGCGTGCGCACCGACGGCAAGAACGCCATGCTGAGGTAAGAAGCCCTGAACGTACGCAGACATATCAGGTGTGTCTATTCAATTTACAATAATCTGTGTATAAGCAATGCATGCCTGAAAGACAAACCCGATGTGAACATAAACCCTTTTAAGGTCTAAATCCCAGATTATGCTCTTGAAAGCAAGGTACTGATTCTGCTTGTGTGAAAGGAATTGCTGTTGAGCTGGATTTTTGAAGCGGCTCTGTGAAGTGGGCCTAGCTAAATCGGTTAGTCCTCCAATAATCTCCCTCCCGCTGCCGTACTATACAAGTTGAGCAGAGAGACATGCCTCTGACAGCAGCGACGGCAGTATGGGAGAGCTGGATCTCTGAGCAGAACTGACTCTGGCGTGATGGAAAGGATTGAATTCACTCTCTTTCCGCAATCTCTGCATCCATAGTACGAGTTTGGAATGACGGTCAATCACTGTTACGCTGCAGTTTGTGCTTTATTCTCGTTTCGGTCTCGCTCTTGGTAGAATTAGAAGTTGTTGAGATGTAGCTCATCCTTCTCTCACAAAGAGTATGGATTTCCTGCAAACTGAGGATAATGAATGCTGGAACTAAGGCAGGCTTTGAACATGACTTTAAAGATGCCTCCTTTGCAAAATATTGATTTACAGGCAGGCACTCATGATAAAGGTTTTAAGTCTCAAATGTAGACTTTCATGCCTTTGCTTTATTTTACCTGTGTTATGGTGCTGTCTGCTGCTGCTTGCTATCTGAGGTAGTTTATGTCTAATAATACAGGGGTTTGAATATTTTAGACACCATAGAGTCCAGATATAATTATACTTATATGGAGGGACCCCCATTCTAAAATTTAAAAAAGGCATCTGGTATGTATTCATGGATTAAGACCAAATTTATACTGTGGAAAATGAATGTTATAAACATATGTAAAACATTATTAGAAAAATATTTAGTTGCTATTACATTACATTATTACATTTGTTCCTGTACAGTATTATTTAATACATTTACATTTTTATTATATATATATTTATTTTAATCATATGATTTATTTAGTTTAATCTTATTTCTAACAAATACACACTACAAATAATGCACATCTGCCCATTATTTGAGCAAAATCCACTTTTGATCGCAGTCGGAAGTTATTACTCCCACTCAGTGATGGTTTCTGTGTAATACCAAACTTTATTTATCTTAATTTACTGTTGTATGTTGTGCAGCAGATGAGGTTAAAGCCAAATGGGAAAACCTACGAGATACATAGATGAGGAAAAATGCAATGTCGGTCAGCGCCACCTATCGTGCAGGCATGAATTATCTGAAGGCAAACAATCGTTTTGCGTTCACTGTGAAAGCTCCATTTGTCGTCGGACTACATTTTTTTCTTCATTCTTCGATCTGTAACAGACAAAGCAATTAGTGACACATGAAAAAACACTGTTAGTCATAATTGTGTTTTGCGACATTACTGTCGGATCCAATGTAGTTCATGCATCGTCTTTTATTTTCAGTCTATCTGAAAATAAAAACGAATCCGCAGTAAAATGAAGCGAACAAATGAACAGTGTCTTACTGAAGCGTTCTAATTGGAACTTTGTTAAAAATAAAGTTCATCCACACTTTCTGAATGGTAGGATCATAAGGAAGAGAGTGCAAAGATTGTGTTTTTCCGCAACTTGGCACTTCAAAACATCTTGTAACCCTCAGAGGCATCTATATCGTTTTGTTGCTTGAGTAATCCTGTGTTTGCATCTCTCTCTGACAGTATTTACCACTACATAAAGTGCAAATTGGTAAAGAGGCAATAATGTAGAAGTAGGCGTCTTCCGTCGCACTATGACGCACTAATGTGCCAAAATCTGAAATGAGTCGTTTTCTGTGCTTGGTTTCAATAAAAGCTATTTTTATATTAACGAGGAAGTTTAGGTTATAAAACGTTCAGGATATTTTTATAGTACAATGACCTCTTATGCCAAGGAGAATTTGATTTCTCAATTCATGACCCCTTTAAGGAATATTTTTGTGTGTGTTTTATATCTATAATATTTGATTTATTGCCTTATATGAAGTGCAAACAGCTGTACAACTGTAGGGGCATAAAGCAACACTTCTTGATGTGACTTTTTAAACAGAATGTAAAATGGGGATCATCCCTTGTTAATCCTCATGTCAGGTGAAAAGAGGCTGCTACACATACAAATATCTTCATTCTTCACGCTTTTGGCGTTGTCACCTGCCATTGGGTTATGAAGACAAAAGCTTATGAAACTTTGCATTTCTTGGGTGTTGCGTGTGTCATCTGTGGTTATTTCCACTGAGATCAAATCTGCATCTGACAGCAAGACCTGACTATATTCTGTCAGTATGCATTTTTTATGTGAATCTTAGTTGGTTCGGCGATTGAAATGTGTTTTGTCTATGGAAAGGTAGGTGTTCTTGCTGCATTTTTCATCCGTTCTTTCTGAGTTTTCCCACATTTGTTTAACACAGTTTTTGGAGCATCTTCATTCAGTTCAAAGTGGAGAGAGTGTGTGGGGGTTTGTAGAGCAGAATGGGGTCTGGCAGGTTTACTACAGGTGTAGAATAACAAGAGAGAGTCCTCGGTGTTATTTTACAGTGAGAGAGAGAGAGAGAGCTTTCACTCTAATTAGCATAATCATTTCTAAATCCGACGTGCATGCTTAATGAAATGTAGTGATTTGAATATTTCCCACCTGAGTTAAATTTCTGCAGTTTTTCCAATTATAGTCCAATTATCATTTAAAATTAAGTGAAAATAAATGCTACACAAATGGATTATGATATACACAAGTAATTGAATCGGGTGACTTATACACTAATTAAATATCCAATCTGTTGTGAATTTATTCATATTTCATATTGAAGATGTTGCTTTCTAGGACACAACGGTGAATAACTCATTTAAATATCCTTCACTTTACATTCATTACACTGGTGTCTTTCTATGCAAAAAAAAAAATGCACTTGTTTACTTTACAATCTCTCAAGTATACTAAGAATAATGAAAAATTAAACATTTCTGAGCAATGATTTATTTAGTCTTCACTTGCCACATTATATAACATAATTATGCAAATTATGCACTGAAAAGTTGGCTGAAAATTGTTGATATAGGTTCATAATCTGTTGTTTTGTGAGTTTGTTTAAACTGAATCACAAATTCATAACTACAAAATGCATAAAGGTTTTTCATTATGCCCTATCAATTAGCAAGAATAGAGGAACAATTAATGGCTGTTATCTCGTTGTATTAACCATTTTCTCACTATGTTCTTTTAACTCTAAATAACAGAGATTATCTTCTGTTCTTTTTGGCAGCATTGAAATGTTTGAATATATTTTCCCCGTGCTTCTCATTCTTAATTTATTTGTTTTCTTGCTCATAGTCTTTGTACCCTTGACAACGGGCCTGGAACATTCCAGTCGTGCATTATGCCCAGAGACTGCGAGACCTCTGATTGGTCCGTTTGGAGCCCATGTTCAAAGACATGCAGGGCATCAGACATGTCGCCTGGTTTTCGGGTCAGGACTCGAAGCATAACGCAAACTCCTATTGGACTAGGCAAAGAATGCGCTGCTCTCGAAGAAAAGGAAGCCTGCAACATCATCGGAGATTTACTTCCAAACTGCCCTAGGTTTGTATTTTAGCCTCCCAATAATAATTCATTTCTACTGTATGTGAAAGTGTAAAAAAAATAAACATGTACTAAATGATTTTTCAAGTGTTGTGTTCAAGTATTTATTTACTGAACCCCTGTTGCATCCGAGCATTGCAAAGATTAGAAGAAGCTAATTAATGAGATTAGGTTTTTGATCAATAGCAGCAGACTGTTATTTCATTAAAAACTGCTGCTTTATGCATCATAACACTTTGCCTAGTCAATGCATTTCCATTAGTCGATGGTTTCCTACCGGAAAACAGGACGCTAAGCCTATTAGTATCTTTCAGCGGCAGGCAGCTCGTTTATCCAATGCAACTTTTGAGAGGAGCCCAGCACAATATAAAGAGACTATGGGTCCAAAACAAAAGAATTGTGTTTCACCACAGCGCTTTTGTTCTCCAGGTATGTGTGGAAGAGCACAGATTGGGGGGACTGTCAAGTGGCCCCTCTCCTCAGCCAGCAGGACAGAAGGCTTAACAATGTTAGTGTTCTCTGTGGTGGAGGGATTCAGACCAGGCAGCTGTACTGCGTCCAGGTCCCAGACAACTCCACCCCTCATCACAGAAAAGAGGGTAAGGTTTTTGTCTATCTGACAGTGAGTTCAACAATATGGCTATACAAAAATGTATAGTTCTGTGCATCTTTTCAGCTGCACGTGTTGATTTTATCATAGGTTATATACACTATTGTTAAAAAGTGTGGGGTCAGAAATTAATACTTTTATACAGCATGGATGCATACAGTATAATTGTGCAGTATAAATATTTATTTGTATCAAAAAATCCTGAAAATAAATCTATAATAGATATAACTTTTTCCACAAAAAAAAAAATATATTAAGCAGCACAACTTCATAATAATAATAATGAAATAATATTTCTTGAGTATCAAATCAGCATATTATAGTGATTTCTGAAGGATCACTGAAGTCTGGAGTAATGATGTTAAATATTTAGCTTTGCCATCACATGAATACATTTCAGATAAAAAATATTAAAACAGTAAACAATTATTTTAAATTGTAATATTTTTATCAAATAAATGCAGCTTTGATGAGCTTGAGATAACTCTTTCACAAACATTAACAATTCCCAAACTTTTGAACGCTAGTGTACTATAATCAAGTCACCTTAAGTACTAAACATCAATATTCAAAATGAGTCTATGGCTGCATCCGAAATCGCATACTTCCCTACTATATAGAAACAATATGTGACAAAAGAAGTGTGAGATCCCCGGTAGAGGATTTATGAATTGACAGTGAAGTGTCGTAACTGGATGTCATTATGACAACATTAACAAACGTAGTATGTCGGGATTACTTTCATACTACACACGATACTATATAGAACATACTTTTTTTGCGACGTGAAGTAATTACTTATTCAAAATAAGTACCCACTCAAGAGAGTGCGATTTTAGACGCAGCCCATAACTTGGAGTATAAGTGTAGGTGAACTGAATTCCTACTGGTTAGTGCTTCAAATGGCAAAGTCTCATTCATTTTGTTTTAAGAAATCTAAATGGGAAGGTCTTTTGGTTAGCCATTTTTCATTAGCCGTGAGTATCCATGCCTTAAAAAAAAAGAAAAGAAAAAAAAAAGAAAACTGTTTCTAAGATTAGAGGTAGTTAAAGGGAGTCACCTTGTTCTGAAATTAATTTTGAGGAGCTGCACTAGCCAGGTGAAAGCAGTGTTTGGATGGATTTGAGACATGCTGAGCTGAGAAAGGCATACAGATGAAGATGACTCCTTTCAATCAATGTTGTTTAGGGATATAGATCAATGAAAATCAACAGTGATGTTTGCTTTCCGCCTGACCCAGACAACTCACACTAATGTTAACAGAACACAGTCAAAGTGTGAGACTTTCAAGAGGTTTGCCCAAACCTTTGAACACTTGTTTGACAAAAGTCAAATTGAGAATCAATGCAATACAAAGTCAATGCAAAATCGTTTTACTTTCTTACTCTACGTCCTGGTCTTATTGGAACAATTTGTTCAGTCCACGTTAATCTAGAACAAACACAAATTGTATTCATTTTCTCGTCCTCTGAAACAGCTTTCCTTTTCTGCTGATGATTTTAGACCATACAGGCTATTGGATAATATTAATCCATAGCTAAATAGTTATTTAAGCATTCTTTCAACAAATTCACATTCAGCCTGGCTCCATTCTAGTACATAACACTCTCATTTCACGATTCTAATCAATTATTGATGGATGCAATCATGTCCGACCATAAAAGTTTTCACCTTGAATATGTTTTCATATTGAAAATACATGAAATGTCAAAATTTAAATGTGTTGCAAATTGTAAGCATGAACAATTTTTTCTCTCTAAATTGCATATTTATGATTTCATAACAAATCATCAATGCATGCGTTTCATTTTTACTTTTTATTTTTTTGACCTTGTAATGTTTTATCAAAATATCAATGTTCTTCCGGGGAAACGACAGGCCTCTCTCTGGTGAGGAATGACTGATCCATGCTTAAAGGGATTGTTCACCCAAAAATGAAGAATATGGGTAACCAAACAGTTTCTTGGCCCCATTGACTTCTATAGTATGGGGAAAAAATACTGTGGAAGTCAATGGGGACCATCAACTGTTTGGTTACCCATATTCTTTAAAATATCTTCTTTTGTGTTCAACAGATGAATAACCTCATACAGGTTTGGAACAACACGAGGGTCAGTAAATGATGACAGAATTTTCATTTTTGGGTGAACTATCCCTTTAAGTCTCACTCCTTTCTTACAATCAACTGCAAGCTTGCATTCAGATCTGCCTTCATTCAATCAACAACTGATGGACACACCGAGTACATTCTATTGTTTTTCCATAATCCATTTCACTCGGATACATCACAACATGGAAGGACTTGTTATTTTGCTACTTCCTTACATTTTGACTCTAAACTAAATACTAACATGGGTTTACAAAGGCTTTGAAATGGATTTTATTCTTTGTTTTGGGTTGGGAATTGTGGCTTAGCATGAGAGATCAGAAATTATACTTTATACTGAATTATATTTTGTCAAGAAAAATTCCTGCCTGACATATGGATTCTTTCTCACTATACTGTACGTCTTTGTCTTTCTGTCATTTTGTAGTGTCTAGGCCTGTAAGTGGGCTTCTGTGTGCAGGAGATTTGCCGTCTGCGGTGCAGCCCTGCTCTATACCGTGCCCACAGCTGTGCCTGCTCTCATCCTGGTCCTCCTGGGGGGCCTGTCTCCACGACAACTGCATGGAGACACATGGACGAAAAGGTAGGACAACATGGGAGTAAAATTTCATCAATAATTAAAAAAAAAACCCCTCTTATTAATTGAATAAGATTGACGATTGTACCACCTCTCCACTGAGCTAAACCCAGAGGTAACAGTATCTAAAACTGACACCACTTCTGGTGAGAGGTGATAACATCTGTCACTGAAGCGAGCTGGCAGAGTACTGCCCTATAATGAGAGAATTTAGCAGAGGGCAGACTGATGTCACATAAATCAGTCATATGTATGTGGGGCTTTCAAGCAGAAATGACTCATTCTGGGCAATCATAAGAATAATACCAACGTTGACACAGTGCTGCACTCTTATCATTCACCTGCTTTACTTAGACAAAATGAAGGTTCAAAATCAATCCATCAAATGCATGTATATTGAAAGATTTCCAAATTTAAGAAATTGTAAAGAAAAAGAATGCTGAGATTTTAAAGCTGCTGTCCGGCGTTTTTCCTCTTTGTCGCCATCTCTGTTCGAAATCTGCAATTGCAGTCATTCGCGGAATTATCCACTTTACGTGAGTTGTGCTTCAACACCCTCGACACGGCACAGCGCGGATGAACACAGTGTTTGAGGAGACTGTGAGGCTGTCAGTCACTGCGCCGGTGTCGATACTGTCATTCAGAATCACAGATTATTCTTTTTGGAAGTATGACCAACATAACAATTTTTACCGGAAAATGTCATCTGAACTAGTAAGAAACATCCCCCTTTGTTCTGGTTCTGACATTGCAGTAAATCGCGCTGATTAAATCTAACAATCGCTTATAAGTTATCATATCACGCAAAACCGTGCAAATTATACTTTGTTCTCAACTTGTTAATGTTAACAACGTAAGCATTGCGTGACTACATGTAATGTCCTTCCGATATGTATTCATGTTTTCGCATGGGTCCGGTTGCAGTCTCTTTTTTTTTCTGTAGCCACTTCGAAGTCCGAACAAAGTCTTTTGCATTTTACAGCGGGTGAATCTGTTGTCACTGGTGATTGTCGATTGAACCTTTCTGGATCCGCCATCAAATTGATAAGTTTAATTATATCAAGTGCTGTGAGAAAAGGCTATAAATCTCCACCTCCAACATCCTCACACGCAATATAGCCGACTAGCCGAGACTCCTTCTTTATGTGTACAGATGTGACGTAATGACACAAAGACATGCTAGAATCTCCTGCGGAAATCCACCAGTACCACTGGAATTAAAAATATTATTACAAGCTTACCGCTTTGAATCGAGCTAAGGCAAGCAGATGGTTTTGAACACTGGCTGGTTATGTATTTTCTCAAATATGTATTGTGGATAATTTTTAACCCAAAAAAAAGCTACGGACTGCAGCTTTAATGAAACATTATGTTTCATTACACATAGGTTTGAAAATAGTTATCAAGAGAACTTTTGAGGAAGACATCTGAGGTCACAATTATTTTCCTCTCAAAAGACCCATCTGAGAAAGATTTGCTTTCCATTTAAACGGATTGCTGTCTAGATATTGTGTGATGTGTCTTTTCAATGGGGTTGTCTGAAAGGGTGTCTCTTTATACATTGTTTAGACTAGACCTTGTTAGAAAAGAGTATATTTACTGTTGTCAAGCACTTCATCACCTTACTGCTGTTTCAGAGAGTGACGTTTGACCTTTGATATTGGATGAACAATGCAGAAATACAGAGCCTAGAGCTTTCAGAAATAGAATGAACTTCTGCCCTACATATACAAACATAGATTTCATCAGAGGAGCCTTGTGGATTTTTTTGTTTTTTGTTTTTTTATTTTTTTATTAATGTTTCTAGTGCATTACAAACCTGCAATTTTGCCCACAGTCATATTTTTATCCTCTTTGTGTGATCTTGCGGTGTTGAGGAATGAATTGAACACAGGCTTGGTAATGATTGTAAATAGCAAATTCTATCCAGCATTAATGTGAGGAGGGAGCAAGTGGGACTGATAAGGTTCTGAAGTATTGGAAGTGAAACGCTGCCTGCAGCCCTCCAGTCTTTCCTATGAATAAGGCCGATAGCTCCTGTGAACCTCTCAATTATTAATAATTGCAGGGATGTGTCTCCACCAAATTGTTTTTCACAGTTTAGAGTAGACCATCGGCCATCCAGGCGTTCCTTTTGGTCCAGAAACAGGGCTGTTTGTGTGTGAACCGTGTCTGCATGCATGTTTTCATAGGAGTATGTCCTCCACTATAGTGCCTAGGTGTAGTTTCGGAATGATGTGTAGTTGTAATTTGGTCTTTGGGTGTCCTGGGACTGAGCTTTTGTCATCTACAGAAGAAGAATGCTGCTTTTGGGGCTCAGAGGTGCAGGAAGTTAGTTGTTCCACCCTCAGCCTGTCATGTTTTGTCTTCAATGAACAAAACTTACATTTTAGTGTATAGGTTCAATTAAATGACATATTATGTACAGTATAATAATAATAATAATAATAATAATACATACTATACTTATAACTTATAATAATAATAAAACATGGAAACACTTTATTTTAAGGTGACAGTTAAACATAACTTTGTACTTTGTACTCAGTACTACAATGGAACTATGGCACTTCAAAATAGTGTAATCTAAAACATTATTACACACATTATAATAAGAACGTCATATATTTTAAACAAATGAATTTCATTACCGCAATAAATTCCTGTACAAAATATAACCAGTTCGCCTGTAGTGGGGAAGATTGTAACAATAGAACTCCTTTTAATTTACATTAATTTACACATTTAGGGATACATTTAAATGGTAACACTTTAGTTTGGGGTCCAATTCTCACTGTTAACTAGTTGCTTATTATTATGCATTTTACTAGGAAATTGGCTGTTTGTTAACACTCATAAAACACAAATTAATGTTTTATTCTGCATGAACATATTCTAGATCCTTAATCTACATCCCTTAATCCTACCCAATACCTAAACTTAACAACTACCTACTAACTATTTATAATAAGCATTAATTGGGAGTTTATTGAAGCAAAAGTTGTAGTTGATAATTAGTTATTGGTGAGGACTGGACCCTAAACTAAAGTGTGGCAATTTAAACGTTATTTTGTAGCAGACACATATGGGTATATTATAGCAATGTTTGAAATCCATATCTCAAAAAACACTGTGCTACAGATTGGAATACAGCAACAGTTGGAACCAAAATATTCCCCATCCAGGACTGTTTTCTGTTGGCCTATTATCTGTGGAAACAAATGTTAGTGGTTTAGAAAAAGCGATCTGTCTACAGAGAGAAAAGGGCATGTTGTTTGGTTTTCTTACACAAAATATCCTTGTTTTGAATACATATATAGAATATAGACTAGTTTTCAGCCTACTGAATGATATGGTATACATCTGTTCTTAGATACAGAGTGTTGATGTCTGCTTAATTATTTTGTGTTAAGTGAAGCAAACTGGTTTTCCTCAAGGTCTAAATTATATATGTGCTATTTTCAGAGCTTTCATCAAACAATGCACTCATGTCTTATAGAGTCGATTTTGTGTTAAAGCAATGTTGAGAGCTGTAGGGTGTTTTGATTATTTCAAAGGCTTGGCTGACACTACGATTTTCCCTGGACTGCAGAGTCAAGCCCCCCTCCAGGGGTGTGAGATGAACCAAATCTCAATACTGGCATGCACGTAGTCAAGGAGCAAAGATATGACGAGTTAGTATCTACTCTTCACAGACTGTAAACAGGATGAGATGGTATCCAGACACCTAGCATTCCACCCACGTGTTAGCCATCACATCATCTTGTTTGATAAATTATGCTTGGAGTAATGCCTGATTCATCTTTTTTTCTTGCTTAAGCACTGTGCTGTAATGCATATTGATGTCGTCCAGAGCTGGCTTTGAGAACATATGCCAATTTATTAAATATTAATTAAAACTAGCCTAGTGTTTTTTTTTTCCCCTGAAAGGCTTAAATTAAAAGACGACGACGATGATCTTTCTAGCAGACCTTTTTTGAGAACGGAGTTTTTTTTGTTTCTTCATGTTTAACCAGTACTTTTAGGTGTTAAATCTTCATATTCCAGCGTTATTGCAGTCATGACTGGCGTCTCAGTTTGCAGTCATCGCTCATAGCTTTACAAATGAGTGAATGAAAATTGTGTATTCAGGCAAATTACAGAGCAGGAGGAGGAATTTATTCTGCTAACAAAAGCTGTGACAGGAAGCTTTTTGAAATAAGTTTCTTTTACAGGCATATTTAGCCACCGCTAGAATTTCAGTTCAGAACTTACTGGCCAGAAACTGGCACTCGTTTTCAGAATACCCCTAATCCACCTGTCTCTCGCTCTGTTCACAGGCTACAAGCAGAGGAGGAGAGAGGTGCTGGAGGAAGGATCTGGAACAGAAAACTGTGCCCATCTCCTGGAGTCAATGCCCTGTGAGGATCCGGTGTGCTTTTTGTGGCAGGTGCTGTTTGAGAGCGCTTGTGTGCCCAGCAAAGGGAACTGTGGAAATGGAACCAGGACTCAAACTGTGGCTTGTGTCAACTCACAAGGTATGCCGTCAAAATTTGTTTGAATTGTATCATATTATTATTTCAAGTTTTTGAATGAAGTCTCTTATGTTCAACAAGAAAAAAATATACTAAAACCAATAACATTGTAAAATATTACTACAATTTAAAATAACTCTTTTATTTTAAGAAATGTTTATATATTTCAGTTTATTCCAGTGATGGCAACGATATTATTATTGTTATTATTATTATTATATTACAGTTGTTCTTCTTAAAGGGTTAGTTCACCCAAAAATGAAAATTCTGTCAGTAATTACCTTCATGTTGTTCCAACCCCGTAAGACTTTCGTTCATCTTTGGAACACAAATTACTGGCCAAAACCATTGGCCAGCATCACACGCATCACACACATGACAAGCGTCGGCCAATAGTGAGCCTACGTTCTGACGTACAACCCAGAAGCGCTGCGCTGTTACACTACGTGAATCACTCATGGCGTGAACGCACCTTTAAACTTAACCCTGGAAAGATCAATTTAGTATCAATTCAATGCATTCCAGCTGAATAAAAGTATTACAAAGGTATTTTTAATAAGACCAGGTGTGGGCATTTGTAAATTGAATTTGTCTGGCTTCTGGTGTCATTCGCTTCCAGTTATTTTTAGATGTACAAAACAGCTTATTATGCTGCTTAACCCTCTGGGGTCGGCAATCACGCCGGCGTGATCTGCTCACTTTTTTTCTTATCAGTGCAAAACAAACTCAAAATACTTTGTTGATTTTGATCTTACATATAAGTGTTACACATCATTCAATACTGTTAAATGTCTTCTTTTTTTGTGTACACTCTTATTAACATCAAAACCTTGTGTTTTTGTAAAATAAATAAAATAAACAGGGTGCGCTTTCAGCTCACACTGTCTCCGCAAAAATCTTTCTGAAACGCGTCCGAAAAATGAACTGTAACTCAATAAATACTTGTCACAGAGACACAAAAGATTTCTCTTTATGAAGCTGAAATTCTCTTATTTTAAATGAAGTAACTTATATAAAAAAGCAACTATTCTCAGTTGATGTAATCTGTATGAAAAGAGAGAGATGTCGGTCTTTTTCCTTTCACCTAATTATAGCGTATGACGTGTTAATCTGACCACGCCCACTGAGAGCGCGCGCTATTCAAATGTTAATGTTGAGGCAAGCCATGAAAACGCCCACATCAGAACGCGCCACATCAGATCTCGTCTTGCTGCGCAGTGAGGAATAATTCCTGGAAAAGTTAACTCAGTTACCTGTTTCAATCGAGGAGCACGGATTCAGCTGATGTAGTAAGTCATTTATTCTTGAGGGGTTTGTTCTAATCGTGTTATTGAATAGTGTTTGTAAACTGCACATATACTGTTTAAATTTTAAATGTGTGTATGTGTGCGAATGAATGGACGAATTCACAGACGCGCGCGCGCTGTGCGTTCATTCACTCTCGCTCCTACATTAGTAAGACTACTGGGATTTGTTCTAATCGCAATATAGAATAGTATCTGTAAAACCAAAAAGACTGTTTAAATATGAATCGGGTGTCTGGGTGTGTGAACAAACGAACGCACAGATGCATAGCCTACTGTTACAGACGAAATAGAGAGTTTTTACTATAAAATAGACATCAAATAAGCTTTAGTTAGACAGTTTCTGCTCATATGTTAAATATATAGTAGCCTATGTTTTGTAAAAAATAAACTAATCAACTGTTATCCAATGCAAGCTTATAATAGCCTACTTTATATGGAAAAAAAATTATTTTCAAGATGTTTCCAACTCTACCTTTGAACCAATTCTATACAATGACCCATATAACCTATTTGACCAGGATTTGTTTCCAGGTATGACTAAAAATGGGTTTTTGACTTTCATTTATATTTTGATTATACGAAGAGTTCAGATGCAAAAGCCTCTAGTGCCATTTGAAATTTTCTTCTAGAATGATAATTTTTATCAAGCTTGTACATTTTAATATTGTAAACAGGTATTTCTTACCATATTGTTTTAAGGTGTTGTCGTAAATATAAAAACACTGGTTTGTAGCGCAAATAGTTTTACCATTTACTGCACATGCATATACTTCTAGTTATTTCCCTCCCTTAAGTCTCGCACATTCACAGAAAATAGCTTAATTCTGTGTTGCAAAATAAGCTGGATAGAGCCCACCCCGATTTTCTGTGATAAATTGGTCTCTAGATATGTGTGAAGTAAATTTTTCAATGCATGTCTTTTTTGATTTTCATGGCCTTTTTATCACCCACCAGGCAAAAATCATAAGTCTGATTGCTTAGAAAAAGGATGGCACACCTCTTATAAACAAGCACCTTGGTTTGAGATATCGTTCATGTCTGTAGTGCAAAGGATGCATGCTAGGTTGCACACCACAAGGTAATACATTGGTTTAGGGTGTTGAATAAAGCATAAGCAACAGAAATAGTGCTGTTTTAGCCAGCACTACTAATATTACTAATACTAATCAAAAGGATTCTAATATCATCCCCAGCAAAAAAGATCACACTTCTTTTACAAAAGATAGTAATGCAAAGTTGTAAGCTAAAAAGTATCTAGTGTCTGGACAGAATTCTGAATGATTTCAAATAAAGAAAAGGCTTTTAAGAGCAGCCGGACACATCGACCCATGTCATGTCAATGTCACACTCTTTCATCAATGCATTACACTAGCTGATATTTGGCTTAAGAGCTGCCTGAAAGCGTTTCTCTCAGCAGCATGCTTTGGTGATCAGCTAGTGTGACCCATTTTAACCTGACTGTGTAATTTATTAGAAATGGCATAAAGATGAGAAATCGGGCATTGTGAACTTGATGAAGCCTAAGTAAGACCTTAAAGCTGCAGTCCGTAGTTTTTTTGGGGTTAAAAACAAAGTCCTTTTAGGCATGCCACTCGGCCACCATCTTGGCAACGCCTCCGAGCAGCTATTCCAGACTAACAAGACCAGGCTCCTATCTAAATGAATGGGCAGAGACTCAGAACTGCACTTTCACTGGTCACCGGGACATAAAAACTGCTTGTATAGAAACAGTAATAAAATATGATAAAAATCGCTGAAAAAGTTTGATGACTTTGCCCCAAAATAAGGTTTAAAACGCCTTTTTACCCACAGGTTATACTTTTACTGCGCATGCGCAATGGTTCTCTCGCTCTCTGTCGTGCGCGCGCTACTGCTCGCTCGCTCTAGATTCCGGGAGATTTGAAGTAATTTGCGGTCATCAGGGAGCCGCTATCAATCTGCGGGAGACTCCCGGAAATTCCGGGAGACTTGGGATATCTGATATTTGCACAACTAACACCTATCAAATCTGCCGCCTTTTCAAACAGTAACATATTTTCCGCTGTCGCAAACCTCAAATGTGCGCATGCGTCGGTGGAACCAGACGATAGGCTTAAATGTTTCCCGGCTTGACTGTTAAAAGCAGACGATTGGCTTTCCAGCAGGAGGGGCGGGGCATGTGCATACCACCGCCATCTTTGGTGTTACAGGTTTTCCCTATATAATTGTATTAAGGATTGAGGAAGTGGCATGTCTCTATATAAATTGTCTCTGGTTAAAAATTATCCAAAATACATATTTGAGAAAATACATAACCAGCCAGTGTTCAAAACTATTTGCTTGCCTTAGCTCGATTCAAAGCGGTAAGCTTGTAATAATGTTTTTAATTCCAGTGGTACTGGTGGATTTCCGCGGGAGATTCGAGCATGTCTTTACGTCATTACGTCACATCTGTACACATAAAGAAGGAGTCTCGGCTAGTCGGCTATATTGCGTGTGAGGATGTTGGAGGTGGAGATTTATAGCCTTTTCTCACAGCACTTGATATAATAAAATTTATCAATTTGATGCCAGATCCAGAAAGGTTCAATCGACAATCACCAGTGACAACAGATTCACCCGCTGTAAAATGCAAAAGACTTCGTTCAGACTTCGGAGTGGCTACAGAAAAAAAGAGACTGCAACCGGACCCATGCGAAAACAAGAATACATATCGGAAGGGCATTACATGTAGTCACGCAATGCTGACGTTGTTAACATTAACAAGTTGAGAACAAAGTATAATTTGCACGGTTTTGCGTGATATGATAACTTATAAGCGATTGTTAGATTTAATCAGCACGATTTACTGCAATGTCAGAACCAGAACAAAGGTGGATGTTTCTTACTAGTTCAGATGACATTTTCCGATGAAAATTCTCATGTTGGTCATAATTCCAAAAAGAATAATCTGTGATTCTGAATGCCAGTATCCACATCGGCGCAGTGAGTGACAGCCTCACAGTCTCCTCAAACACTGTGTTCATCCGCGCTGTGCCGTGTCGAGGGTGTTGAAGCACAACTCACGTAAAGTTGATAATTCCGAGAATGACTGCAATTGCAGATTTCGAACAGAGATGGCGACAAAGAGGAAAACCTGCGGACTGCAGCTTTAATAGCCCATCTTTAAAACCTGCTATATTAATTGGGGCTTTTTTGCATGTTTTATTATTATGTCATGTTCCTGAGGGGAGTGTTCCTAACACACAGGTCTGAGAGGTGTGGGATGTTTAAAATGGGACGTAATTAGAACCAGAGGTTTTTCTCATAATTCTTGATTCCAGTTGAAAACTCAGATGCGTGATTTTAGATAATTTCAGTGTCAAATACTCTTTCCCCGCAACTTAATTGATGAGCTAATTTAAGTAATTTGACACAGTCAGGTGTTTTGGGGATGAGGAAGAGCATCTTATTATTTTTTCATTTGTCAATTTATTATTTCACACTTGATGACTATAAAGGGCTTCTGTGTTATTGTACAAATTTAGTTTGACCTCATTTTCAGAAGAGCAGCTCTCTCATTTGAATGCAATGTTGCTATGCAAAATTTAATTACCCCGTATTTATAGGTAAAACAAATTTGTGTAGCAAATAGAAGCGAGTAATCATCGTTAACAGCATCAAAATAGCTCTCTTGATTTTGATAATTATGTTGATGAGAAGTCTGGTAAAATTAACCGTGAAGTGGCTCAGGTGCTCGATTGTTTAACCTTTCTTTCCAGACCCAAGAAAGAGACTGACTGAGCTTTTGGGCACGTGTTGTTTTCAATTCAGCTTTTTTGACTTCCTTTTACCAGAGTTAATTGGGCTCTGGAGGACAAGGCAATTCCTCTGTTCCTGCTTTATTTCCCAAGATTAAACATTGATGCATGAATATCAAAGCCTGTTCCACTCTGACCATGAGACGGAATTTTTTCTCTACCGTGATGTTGAGAGTGCTCCATTTTACTGGCCAGTTAAAGCTCATTGCGTAGTGATCTATATCCCTCTATTCGGTATTCAAGGGCAGGACTGAACTCTTTTTACAGCCTGGCAGCACTCTTAAGAGACACCTGTCATATAGTTCACAGCCTGATTGAAATCTCATCACTAGAGTATAGAAACTCACACAACTGGACTTTTGACTATCTGCATTAAGTCTGGTCCATATTACAGGTCATTTTGGATGATACGGAGCCCCTAAAGGTACATGATTGTGGAAGAAATTTGGGATGGGAGAAAAAAATATATCGTTCTCTCGCAAAACTTTTGCTTTCTCCCGCAAAGATATTTGCGTTTTCTCGCAAAACCTCTTGTGAGCTCGGACAAACACTTCCTGTTTAATGTCCCGCTGGCAGTGTTTCAAACAGCTCAGTACGTTAACAATGGAGCGGTTCATAGATTTCGAACTTGGACTCAAATATACGAAATGTGGTCAGTGCTAGGTTCAAAGTGTTCAGTAAAGTTGGCAATATATTTGCAGATTCGAACTTCCCAGAACAATAACTTAAGAGCTAAATGTTGTCAAAACACAAATGACACCTATTTCCAATCATAGTAGCATAGACAACGAGCTACAGTACAACCCAATTTTCCTCAAAACGAGCTTTGTAATATAAATCCAAATCCACAAATCCGAAGTGACCGTCTGCAAAGTGCAAAACCCGAAAAGTGTTACTTCAAAAATAGTCATTAACTTCAATGTTACACACTGTAGTGTCACCAAATTCAGTTTACACATCAATGGTCTACTGGTCATACTACAACACTTAGTTTGATAAAATGTGCTATTGCACATATGGTGAACATACTCTGGGTTGGCTGAACTTACTCCCGGACGCGTTTTTGGAACCAGCATACCTAGAGTAAGCAAGGTTTGGGATAATACACCAAGAGTTGACCTTGCTTTCCTGAATACCCCCTGGACTTCTGTTTTGACAGCGACAGCACCTGTAGCTCCCATTCTACTTCTCATTAGTTCACTACTGTCTTTCTTTACAGTCACTGTAAAGGCAATTCTAAAAAGTAATTCTAAACACATTATAAATGTTACAAATGTATTGCTAAAACATGTGAACTGTGAAGTACTGAATTGTGGAGTTAGACCGTTAAACAGTTTTTCACCATTGCTGTGTTCCGGATGTTTTGGACGGGGCTAAAACGGGGGCTCGATGACGCATTGGAGCCCCTGAGCTCCTGGACACACCCCTACTTGATGACGCACTGGAGCCCCTGAGGCTGACCCCTCCCCTAACAATAGGCAGTAGAGTACAGCTAGCAGTTTGCTAGCTAGCTATGCCTTCGTCACAGAAATGCGTACTACCTGGATCCGATCAATTACAAAACAGATCGGTGTCCTTATTTGATTTTCCGAAAAACGATCACATCAAGAAGAGGTGGATTAATTTTATGAAGAGCCACCTTGATGGAGAGCTGAGGATCACCGCCAACACCCGCCTCTGTAGTGATCATTTTAGAGACAACTGGGATTCACTGATAATCCGCTGTTACTGGTGAATGGGGCTGAACCGTCTATCTCCCGCCTCGGCCTTCATCCTCCCGTCCCGAAAGCAGTATCACCTAATATCACCGTCGGCAGCATTCCCCGCGAGTGGGCGTGG
Organism: Tiaroga cobitis; assembly: GCA_030578255.1. Taxonomy (NCBI): domain Eukaryota; kingdom Metazoa; phylum Chordata; class Actinopteri; order Cypriniformes; family Leuciscidae; genus Tiaroga; species Tiaroga cobitis. The sequence continues at coordinate 26,245,887 of CM060599.1, forward strand.
TTTCAGTGCAGCCAGCGGACACGCCCCCAGCGTTTGAGAGCAGAGAATACTGCTCATTTTTTCAAGATTTTGATAGCTTATTTTATGTACTTGCCGGCTTTTTTTATCATTCAAATTTGGCTGGGTGGCTAATAACACATTTTTCTGTGGTGTGACAAACTCAGAACACATACTTAATTTTGATTTTACAGGGACTTTAACAATTTAGTTTTTCCCTTCCCAAGTATGTAATTTTTTATTTCATGTGTATATATATATATATATATATATATATATATATATATATATATATATACTTTTTCCTTTTTCTTTTTTCTGGTAAACAAGCAAAAATACTGATTGCAATAATTTTTAACAGTGCATGTGCAAGCTTATGCAGAAAATTATATTAACCAACATGGGGTTTTCAGTATGCGAAGAATGAACAACTTGAAATGTCCAGGACGTCGATCTCGTAGATGCACAGCAGTATGGAATTACTCCAGTGAACGGAATAAAAAAGACAGTGCTTTTATAATGGCTACGGCAAAGCATTCTGTCAAAGAATGTCCCGTTTCAGTGGAATTAAATAATGTTTCAGCTCCTGGTGCTGCAACAACCTCCCTGTGTGAACTTCTCTATATGTCCAGACCCTTAGTTCTCCAGCAGCTAACCCACGCTGTGGGCAGTCTAATAAGGGTTCTTGTCAGTGAGAATCTCTGAATATCAGCTCCAGGTGTTTCTGCTTGCCAGTTTCTCTTAAATGTTCAACTCCGTCGGGCAAACGAGGAGTGGCAGTTTCCATCTCTGGACTCTGTAGCAATTCCACATTTCCTTAAAGGAATTCAAATAGACTAGCGAAGTCCTCTGAGAAACAGAATTTGTTCATTATTTTCACAACACTTCAGGTTCAGTGTGCAGCCCCCGTGTTCATTTAGTCTGATGACAGCTCTATTACACCAGGGTGTGAAGTGAAAAAAAGTCATAAATAAAGCAATTCCTCTTGCAGCTGTGAATGTTTTACTGCATTCTATTATAAATGCTTTTATTTATATTTCACTTTACTTAACATTTCATACCTCCAGCTTCGCATTGCTGATGGCAGTGGGGTGTGATGTCACATCTGAAGTTCTGCAGCATTAGAGCTCATGTGTCAGTCAACACGGTTCAGCTGAGGGCTATCTCTAAAGCAGCACATTGAAGAAGTCAGTCATTTAACTTTGTGTCAAATTCATTGAATCCTGTTGACGCGGTTGTAATTTTATGCTGGTTTATGACCTCAGCGTTGTAGCTCTCCAGCACTGCCAGAAATCCACAGAACACAGTGTCAATATAATATAAGGACCAAGGTCACCTTTTTTTCTTTTCTTTTTCCCCCTTAAATTTACAGCAGACCAGAATCGTTGTGACCTCTGGCTAATCAACAGGGGGATCTCAGTGTAATTATAGCTAACGTCATACCCAGCACCACTGGAATCGATACATATGAGGCTAAATCAGCGACTGTAGATAAATGTGAGAAAATCAATTACAAAATTCTTGTGAAACGTTCGAGTTGCTATTATCTCACCCGTTTTATGTTGTTTTCTGGCTGAGGTCTAAGTATTAATGAAATGTTTTCACCTATTTGCAGTGCAGAGCAATGCCTTTCCCAAGTTATTACTAGCTGTTAACATACATTATTAATGGATGCAATTTATTGAATGTTTAATCACTGTAAAAAAATTATATGATCAATAAGTTGACAACGTATGCTTTTATATTGCTTTAACTCATCAAAATAAGTTAAGATTCAACTCATTTTAAGTCGGTTAAGTTAAAATGACTTAAAAAATGGCATTTTAAGTACAATTAACTTGGATGTTTATGTCAACACATTTTATTCAGTTTTACATTATATAACGTTTACATCATAACTGAAAAAAAATATTGTATTTTGTACAGCCCAGACGGGATGTTTAACAAAAGTTGGATGCTGGTGAAATTTTAAGTAAATCAGTGGCTCAGTGGCAAAAATATTTTGCATACGTGTATGTCCATAGAGTGTGGGGAAAGTTATTAGGGCCCAAGCCTTGAAAAGGCGAAGGCCCTATTGTTTTCCTAAGGATTATTATTTATTATTATTATTATTATTAGGGCCCAAGCCTTGAAAAGGCGAAGGCCCTATTGTTTTCCTTAGGATTATTAGGGCCCAAGCCTTGAAAAGGCGAAGGCCCTATTGTTTTCCTTAGGATTATTATTTATTATTATTATTATTTTACTACCTTTTGGGCACTTTTGGGGGCCTTAACGTGCTCGAAAACTCTTGAAACTTTGCACACATCTCAGAACCCGCGGCCATCAGGGCCGGGCTGAAGCTGGTACCCGGGCGTGGCAGGGGGGCTCGACAGCGCCCCCTGGAACGGGGTTTGAACACTTGGTCCATAAATCAAACACGCTTGCATGTAATAATATGAAACTCAGTACACATATAGATCTCATCGGTTCATATATACTTCATGCTCTTACTTTTTACCCCAGCCCAACAGGAAGTCGGCTATTAAGGGTTGTTTGGAAAACACATGCAATGGAATGTGAAATACTCCTCCTAGAGAATTCAAACACACGGCACGAAACTCGGTCAGCATGAAGTCAAGACACTGAGGATGAAAAATTGCCAGGGGATTTTTGATATCTCGAACGGTTTGGCCGTGGCGAGTAAACGAAATTATGGCGAGAAACGTGAAACAGGAAGTGTGTTATAACTACTGCATACATTAACTAATCTTGATGAAACTTCAGCAGTGTGTTCGTTGTAAGAGCCCGATCACATGGATGTGACTATTGTGAGTCAAAGTTATAGCGCCACCAACTGGAAGCAGGAAGTGTGTCACTTTCAAAATGCTTTTAAATCACCCTCTTATTTTTACCCGATTTGCTTCAAACTTCATGTGCATAATGTAGACACACGCCAGATGTAGACCTGTGAAAGGATTATTGATATCTTAGATACTGTTGCCATGGCAATGCATCAAACATTAATATTCCTTTTTTTAAGCTTTTTCATGCTTTTTTATGCTTTCGGGCACTTTTGGGGTTCTTAACGTGCTCGAAAACTCTTGAAACTTTGCACACGGGACAAAACCCGCGGCCATCAGGGCCAGGCTGAAGCTGGTACCCGGGCGTGGCAGGGGGGCTCGACAGCGCCCCCTTGAACGGGTCAGACAATTTGGTCCATATATCCAACACGCTTTACCCTATTTGCTTCAAACTTGATGTGTATAATGTAGACACAAGCCAGATGTAGACCTGTGAAAGGATTGTTGATATCTTAGATGCTGTTGCCGTGACAACGCATCAAACTTTAATATTCTTTTTGGATACTTTTGAGATTCTTAGCGCACTTTTGGGGCCCTTAACGTGCTCAAAAACTCTTGAAACTTTGCACACGGGTCAGAAACCGCGGCCATCAGGGCCGGGCTGAAGCTGGTACCCGGGCGTGGCAGGGGGGCTCGACAGCGCCCCCTGGAATGGGGTCCGAAAACTTGGTCCATAAATCAAACAGGCTTTACCCGATTTGCTTCAAACTTGATGTGTATAATGTAGACACACGCCAGATTTAGACCTGTGAAAGGATTGTTGATATCTTAGATGCTGTTGCCGTGACAACGCATCAAACTTTAATATTCTTTTTGGATACTTTTGAGACTCTCAGCGCACTTTGGGGGCCCTTAACGTGCTCAAAAACTCTTGAAACTTTGCACACGGGTCAGAACCCGTGGCCATCAGGGCCGGGCTGAAGCTGGTACCCGGGCGTGGCAGGGGGGCTCGACAGTGCCCCCTGGAACGGGGTCCGAAAACTTGGTCCATAAATCAAACACGCTTGAATGTAATAATATGAAACTCGGTACACATATAGATCTCATCGATTCATATATCCTTTGTACTTTTACTTTTTACCCCAGCCCAACAGGAAGTCGGCTATTATGGTTTGTTTGGAAGCGTATGCCCCTGGAATTCGATATACTCCTCCTAGAGAATTCAACCAATCGCCACGAAACTCGGTCAGCATGAAGTCAAGACATTGAGGATGAAAAATTGCCAGGGGATTTTTGATATCTCGAACGGTTTGGCCGTGGCGAGGAAACGAATTTATGGCGAGAAACGTGAAACAGGAAGTGTGTTATAACTTCAGCATACATTAGCTGATCTTAACGAAACTTCACCAGTGTGTTCGCTTTAAGAGGCCGATCACATGGATGTGACTATTGTGAGTCAAAGTTATAGCGCCACCAACTGGCAGCAGGAAGTGTGTCACTTTCAAAATGCTTTGAAATCACCCTCTTATTTTAACCCAATTTGCTTCAAACTTCATCTGTATAATGTAAATACACGGCAGATGTAGACCTGTGAAAGGATTATTGATATATTAGATACTGTTGCCGTGGCAACGCATCAAACTTTAATATTCTTTGTTGATGCTTTTGAGACTCTTAACATACTTGAAATAACATGAAACTCGACAGACACATCACATTTATTAGCCAGTAGACATGTGCAAAGTTTCAGAAACGGGCGTGGTGCAGGGGCTCAGTAGCGCCACCTTTTGACAAAAGTGGGGGTGTTAGTTCTATAGTTTTACCTACAATCATAAAACTCGGTACGCATATTGTTCAGATCAAGCCGGACAACTTTCTAATTTACTGTCATTAGCTCAGACCAAGAGGGAGTCAGATATTTTAGTTTGAATGTGGATGTTTCTGAGAATTTTCTCTCCCTCTCTTTCCGTCTCTGTGTGTGAGGGATTTGTCTATTGATTTTAATGCATTTCAAGGTTTCAGGGGATTTTGGGACTCTTAACGTGCTCAAAAACTTTTGAAATTTTGCACACAGGTCAGAACCCACGGCCATCAGGGCCGGGCTGAAGCTGGTACCCGGGCGTGGCAGGGGGGCTCAACAGCGCCCCCTTGAACGGGGTCCGACAATTTGGTCCATATATTCAACACGCTTGCATGAATTAATATGAAACTCAGTACACATATAGATCTCATCGGGCCAAACATTTTACCCCTGGTCAAGTTTTACGCCAGCCCAACAGGAAGTCGGCTATTATGGGTTGTTTGGAAAACGCTTGCTGTGGAATTTGAAGTACTACTCCTAGGCAATTCATTCAATCATCGCCAAACTAGGCGTGCATGAAGTCAAGACATTGAGGATGCTAAATTGCTGACGGATTTTTGATATCTCGAACGGTTTGGCCGTGGCGAGGAAATGAATTTTCATGACTAAAAAAGGACATATAAAGTGTGTTATAACTTAGTTAGATTTACCTACAGTTACAAAACTCAGCTTGTATATTCTTCTCCTCAAGCCAAACAACTTTCTAATTTACAGTCAATAGCTCCAACCCTCAGAAAGTCAGATATTGTGGTTTGAATGTGGATTTCATGAAATGGTATCTCTCTCTGTCACTCTTTGACAGAGAGAGGGCCCCCTCCCATTCTATGTGTGTGTGTGTGTGTGGCTGTCTGTGTGGGGAGGGAGGGGGAGGGAGGGCTGGTGTCTGTGTTTATATGTGTGTGTGTGGCTGGCTGGCTGTTACAGTGACATGATATTAAGCCTTTCATTGCTGTGTGATTTTTCCTGCATTAAAGGATAAAGAAATCTCTAAGGCCTTGTCTTTTTGCATAACAATTTTGTATTTTTTTTAAATTACAAAATATGCACAGAACCAAGATCTTTTAAATGTATAGTTTGCTTTAAATAAAATTAAGATTGTATTGGTAATTGAAGCTGAATGAATTTAAAATGAATGTGCTATATTTCAGAACAATATATTTGTTTTCCTTTAAATTGTAAAACACTAACTTTATTCTCATCTGAATTATAAATAATTTATTCCTGTATAAAATAAAAACACATTTGAATTTTTCTTTTTTAATCAATGTAGAATGTGTAATTGAAAAATAAACAGATTAGGGCTCTGAGGACAATAAATGAAAATCAATGCGATGTGGTGAATGTCCAAAAGATGGCACCCACAGACTGTTTTAAATGGGGTTGGATACATATTTTTTGCTTTTAGACAGTGTGTGCGTGTGATTTTAGTTTGGTGACAGTTGTAGGTTACAGTTTGACAAGAGTTTATAGTTTGAAAAAAGCACTTTGTTGTGTTTTATTGGACGGAGTATGTTTTTATGTGTAACAGTTCAATCGCACCCGCACCTCACACACACACACACACACACACACACACACACACACACATATTGAAACCTGAGTGAAGTACAAAGCCCATAATAAAGAATAGTTTAGCATCCAAATACATCGCAAATGTTGAAACAGGCGAAGGCCCTATTGTTTTCCTTAGGATTATTAGGGCCCAAGCCTTGAAAAGGCGAAGGCCCTATTGTTTTCCTTAGGATTATTATTTATTATTATTATTAGGGCCCAAGCCTTGAAAAGGCGAAGGCCCTATTGTTTTCCTTAGGATTATTATTTATTATTATTATTAGGGCCCAAGCCTTGAAAAGGCGAAGGCCCTATTGTTTTCCTTAGGATTATTATTTATTATTAGGGCCCAAGCCCTGAAAGGGCGAAGGCCCTATTGTTTTCCTTAGGATTATTTTTAGGGCCCAAGCCCTGAAAGGGCGAAGGCCCTATTGTTTTCCTTAGGATTATTTTTTTTTTTTTTCTCTTTTATTTTTCTTACGACTATTCGGGCACTTTTGGGGCTCTTAACGTGCACGAAAACTCTTGAAACTTTGCACACGGGTCAGAACCCGCGGCCATCAGGGCCGGGCTGAAGATGGTACCCGGGCGTGGCAGGGGGGCTCGACAGCGCCCCCTGGAACGGGGTCCGAAAACTTGGTCCATAAATCAAACACGCTTGCATGTAAGAATATGAAACTCAGTACACATATAGATCTCATCGGTTCATATATACTTCATGCTCTTACTTTTTACCCCAGCCCAACAGGAAGTCGGCTATTTAGGGTTGTTTGTAAAACGCATGCAATGGAATTTAAAGTACTTCTCCTAGAGAATTCAAAGAAATGCCACGAAACTCGGTCAGCATGAAGTCAAGACATTGAGGATGAAAAATTGCCAGCGGATTTTTGATATCTCGAACGGTTTGGCCGTGGCGAGGAAATGAAATTATGGCGAGAAACGTGAAACAGGAAGTGTGTTATAACTTCAGCATACATTAACTGATCTTAATGAAACTTCAGCAGTGTGTTCGTTGTAAGAGGACGATCACATGGATGTGACTATTGTGAGTCAAAGTTATAGCGCCACCAACTGGCAGCAGGAAGTGTGTCACTTTCAAAATGCTGTGAAATCACCCTCTTATTTGAACCCAATTTGCTTCAAACTTCATCTGTATAATGTAAACATACGGCAGATGTAGACCTGTGAATGGATTCTTGATATCTTTGATACTGTTGCCGTGGCAACGCATCATACTTTAAAATTCTTTTAGGATGCTTTTGAGACTCTTAGCATGCTTGAAATTGCATGAAACTCGACAGACATGTCACATTTATTAGCCAGTAGACATGTGCAAAGTTTCAGGAACGGACGTGGTGCAGGGGCTCAGTAGCGCCACCTTTTGACAAAAGTGAGAGGGTTAGTTTCATAGTTTTACCTGCAATCATAAAACTCGGTAGGAATATTGTTCAGATCAAGCCGGACAACTTTCTAATTTACAGATTTTGGCTCCGAATAAAAGAAAGTCAGATATTTTGGTTTGAATGTGGATGTTTCGGAGTAATCTCTGTCACTCTCTCCCTCTCTCTGCGTACCTCTGTGTCTGTGGGGGGAGGGGGATGTGTCTGTTTGAGTGAGAATGCTTTTAATTATTGTTGTTCAAGGTTTCGGGGGCTTTTGGGGCCCTTAACATCCTCTAAAACTCTTGAAACTTTGCACACGGGTCAGAACCTGCGGCCATCAGGGCCGGGTTGAAGCTGGTACCCGGGCGTGGCAGGGCGGCTCGACAGCGCCCCCTGGACTGGTATTTGAACACTTTTCCATAAGTCAAACACACTTGCATGTAATAATGTGAAACTCGGTACACTTATAGATCTCATTGGGTTGAACAACTTTCGTGCTCTAAGTTTTACGACAGTCCAACAGGAAGCCGGCTATTATGGTTTGTTTGGAAACGCATACCCCTGAAATTCGATTTAATTCTCCTTGGGAATTGATCGGATTCCAACCAAACTCGGTCAGCATGAAGTCAAGACATTGAGGATGCTAAATTGCTGACGGATTTTTGATATCTCGAACGGTTTGGCCGTGGCGAGGAAATGAATTTTCATGACTAAAAAAGGACATATAAAGTGTGTTATAACTTAGTTAGATTTACCTACAGTTACAAAACTCAGCTTGTATATTCTTCTCCTCAAGCCAAACAACTTTCTAATTTACAGTCAATAGCTCCAACCCTCAGAAAGTCAGATATTGTGGTTTGAATGTGGATTTCATGAAATGGTATCTCTCTCTGTCACTCTTTGACAGAGAGAGGGCCCCCTCCCATTCTATGTGTGTGTGTGTGTGTGGCTGTCTGTGTGGGGAGGGAGGGGGAGGGAGGGCTGGTGTCTGTGTTTATATGTGTGTGTGTGGCTGGCTGGCTGTTACAGTGACATGATATTAAGCCTTTCATTGCTGTGTGATTTTTCCTGCATTAAAGGATAAAGAAATCTCTAAGGCCTTGTCTTTTTGCATAACAATTTTGTATTTTTTTTTAATTACAAAATATGCACAGAACCAAGATCTTTTAAATGTATAGTTTGCTTTAAATAAAATTAAGATTGTATTGGTAATTGAAGCTGAATGAATTTAAAATGAATGTGCTATATTTCAGAACAATATATTTGTTTTCCTTTAAATTGTAAAACACTAACTTTATTCTCATCTGAATTATAAATAATTTATTCCTGTATAAAATAAAAACACATTTGAATTTTTCTTTTTTAATCAATGTAGAATGTGTAATTGAAAAATAAACAGATTAGGGCTCTGAGGACAATAAATGAAAATCAATGCGATGTGGTGAATGTCCAAAAGATGGCACCCACAGACTGTTTTAAATGGGGTTGGATAAATATTTTTTGCTTTTAGACAGTGTGTGCGTGTGATTTTAGTTTGGTGACAGTTGTAGGTTACAGTTTGACAAGAGTTTATAGTTTGAAAAAAGCACTTTGTTGTGTTTTATTGGACGGAGTATGTTTTTATGTGTAACAGTTCAATCGCACCCGCACCTCACACACACACACACACACACACACACACACACACACACACATATTGAAACCTGAGTGAAGTACAAAGCCCATAATAAAGAATAGTTTAGCATCCAAATACATCGCAAATGTTGAAACAGTTTGATTCTAATGAGAGAGTTACGTGGCCAAACACCACTTACTTTCACTTTCGCTTTCAATTATTTCGGTTAATTCTTAATTATAGTTTTTTTGAATTCTTGTTCTGTTCTGAATATCATTAAATTTAAAGAATTGCTTGTGTAATATTTTGAGTGTATCATCAAAACAGAATAATTCTCTCGGTTTAGTGATTCCCTAGTTTTTTTTATTGTTTTCATTGTTCTCAGGTAAGGCAAGTGAGATATATATATATATATATATATATATGTATATAAAAAATATATATATATATATATATATATGTATTTTTTATATATATATATATAATTTATATATATATATATATATATATATATATATAAATATAGCTGCGAGCAGCGATGAAGGGCCAAAGCCGGCGGCACCGCCACCCCGGTGCCTTTAGGTAACTAAAGGAACCAGGGTTGCGGTGCCACCGGCTTGGGCCCGTAATCGCTGCTCGCAGCTATATTTATTTATTATTATTATTATTTTACTACCTTTTGGGCACTTTTGGGGGCCTTAACGTGCTCGAAAACTCTTGAAACTTTGCACACATCTCAGAACCCGTGGCCATCAGGGCCGGGCTGAAGCTGGTACCCGGGCGTGGCAGGGGGGCTCGACAGCGCCCCCTGGAACGGGGTTTGAACACTTGGTCCATAAATCAAACACGCTTGCATGTAATAATATGAAACTCAGTACACATATAGATCTCATCGGTTCATATATACTTCATGCTCTTACTTTTTACCCCAGCCCAACAGGAAGTCGGCTATTAAGGGTTGTTTGGAAAACACATGCAATGGAATGTGAAATACTCCTCCTAGAGAATTCAAACACACGGCACGAAACTCGGTCAGCATGAAGTCAAGACACTGAGGATGAAAAATTGCCAGGGGATTTTTGATATCTCGAACGGTTTGGCCGTGGCGAGTAAACGAAATTATGGCGAGAAACGTGAAACAGGAAGTGTGTTATAACTACTGCATACATTAACTAATCTTGATGAAACTTCAGCAGTGTGTTCGTTGTAAGAGCCCGATCACATGGATGTGACTATTGTGAGTCAAAGTTATAGCGCCACCAACTGGAAGCAGGAAGTGTGTCACTTTCAAAATGCTTTTAAATCACCCTCTTATTTTTACCCGATTTGCTTCAAACTTCATGTGCATAATGTAGACACACGCCAGATGTAGACCTGTGAAAGGATTATTGATATCTTAGATACTGTTGCCATGGCAATGCATCAAACATTAATATTCCTTTTTTTAAGCTTTTTCATGCTTTTTTATGCTTTCGGGCACTTTTGGGGTTCTTAACGTGCTCGAAAACTCTTGAAACTTTGCACACGGGACAAAACCCGCGGCCATCAGGGCCAGGCTGAAGCTGGTACCCGGGCGTGGCAGGGGGGCTCGACAGCGCCCCCTTGAACGGGTCAGACAATTTGGTCCATATATTCAACACGCTTTACCCTATTTGCTTCAAACTTGATGTGTATAATGTAGACACAAGCCAGATGTAGACCTGTGAAAGGATTGTTGATATCTTAGATGCTGTTGCCGTGACAACGCATCAAACTTTAATATTCTTTTTGGATACTTTTGAGATTCTTAGCGCACTTTTGGGGCCCTTAACGTGCTCAAAAACTCTTGAAACTTTGCACACGGGTCAGAAACCGCGGCCATCAGGGCCGGGCTGAAGCTGGTACCCGGGCGTGGCAGGGGGGCTCGACAGCGCCCCCTGGAATGGGGTCCGAAAACTTGGTCCATAAATCAAACAGGCTTTACCCGATTTGCTTCAAACTTGATGTGTATAATGTAGACACACGCCAGATTTAGACCTGTGAAAGGATTGTTGATATCTTAGATGCTGTTGCCGTGACAACGCATCAAACTTTAATATTCTTTTTGGATACTTTTGAGACTCTCAGCGCACTTTGGGGGCCCTTAACGTGCTCAAAAACTCTTGAAACTTTGCACACGGGTCAGAACCCGTGGCCATCAGGGCCGGGCTGAAGCTGGTACCCGGGCGTGGCAGGGGGGCTCGACAGTGCCCCCTGGAACGGGGTCCGAAAACTTGGTCCATAAATCAAACACGCTTGAATGTAATAATATGAAACTCGGTACACATATAGATCTCATCGATTCATATATCCTTTGTACTTTTACTTTTTACCCCAGCCCAACAGGAAGTCGGCTATTATGGTTTGTTTGGAAGCGTATGCCCCTGGAATTCGATATACTCCTCCTAGAGAATTCAACCAATCGCCACGAAACTCGGTCAGCATGAAGTCAAGACATTGAGGATGAAAAGTTGCCAGGGGATTTTTGATATCTCGAACGGTTTGGCTGTGGCGAGGAAACGAATTTATGGCGAATAAAGGAAACAGGAAGTGTGTTATAACTTCTGCATACATTAACTGATCTTGATGAAACTTCAGCAGTGTGTTCGCTGTAAGAGTCCGATCACATGGATGTGACTATTGTGAGTCAAAGTTATAGCGCCACCAACTGGCAGCAGGAAGTGTGTCACTTCCTAAAGGCTTTGAAATCACCCTCTTATTTTTACCCAATTTGCTTCAAACTTTATGTGTATAATGTAGACACACGGCAGATGTAGACCTGAGAAAGGATTATTGATATCTTAGATACTGTTGCCGTGGCAACGCATCAAACTTTATTATTCTTTGTTGATGCTTTTGAGACTCTTAACATACTTGAAATTGCATGAAACCCGACAGACACATCACATTTATTAGACAGTAGACATGTGCAGAGTTTCAGAAACGGGCATGGTGAGAGCAATTAGAGAATAATGTTTAAGTTTAAAAACAGCCAGAATGGTTGTTTAGTCAAAAAAATTTTTTTTCCAAATCATACATAGTGTTATACTGCCCTCTTGTGTTCAAAATCAGGTAAAAAGCGAAAGTAAAATAAGGACGTCTGCACAATTCATTAATAATGGTGCAGAGTAGAGTGAGCTTTTTCAATTAATTCCTATGGAAGTAGGAATGAACTAAACAACGTTCGCTCTGTTCTGCTCGTCCCTCACCGTGGGCGCGCAGAGTTATGAATGCCCGTGCAGCCGTGAGCATTTTAGTTTCATTTTAAAATTAGCGCCATTTCGGGGGACGTATTACTTTAATTTATTTAACAAAAACACAATGTTGTGTTTAATTGCGAGTGTACACAAATATAAGTAAACACTTTGACGTTTGAATGATGTCCTGTATGAAGAAAATGACGGAGTATGTTTCACTGTTCAATCGCGCTGAGCCACCCAGACCCCCACACACACACTGACACACACACACACACACACACACACACACACACACACACACAAACACACACACACACACACACACAATAATAAAACATTCAACCTAACATATACAAATTACACTGCTATGTTGAAATAGTCAGTAGTACAATTTGTATCATTCACAGTAAGCACCGCTCCACTGTGATTTTTCCAAGCACATTTTTGCACAAGTGAAGAGGATGATTTTTTCCGTCGATATTGGAACGTGAGTGAAGTACAAAGCCTGTAATAAAGAATAGTTTAGCATCCAAATACATCGCAAATGTTGCAACATTTAGATTCTAAAGAGAGATTTACGTGAGCCTAACACCACTTACTTTTACTTTTGTTTTAAATTATTTCGTTTTGGCTTTATTATAGTTATTTTTTTATTTGTGTTCTGTTCTGAATATCATTAAATTTAAAGGATTTGTTGTGGAATATTTTGAGTGTATAATCAAATAACACTAAACCGTCACTAGGTGTCGCCAGGCGACCGTCTTAATGAGCGGGTCATTGATTCATTCGTTCAAACGATTCGTTTGAACGACTGAGTCATTCATGAATGAGACAGATGTTTATGGATTGGTCATTGAATCTTTGAGTCAACCAATTTGTTCAAAATGCTGAATCATTCAGTAATGAGAAAACACGTTGCTGTGAGATGCAATGGTTCTGCTGTGATCTTTGTTTAACTATTTTCGCTGCTGAAACAGAAGAACAGTCAATATTGCATCTAAAATGTAAGTGACTTGACACGTGTGTGTGTGTGTGTGTGTGTGCGTGTGAGTGCGTGCGTGCGTGTGTGTGTGTGTGTGTGTGTGTGTGTGTGCAATCAATCCCAGGTAAGAGGCATGAATAATGAGAATTGGACTTCTAGGAGTGAGGTTAATATTCCGGAGATGGTTCCCTCGGATTGTGAAAAGGAGGCGGCGCGGGAGTGGCCAGGCATTGCGCTACTTCTGTTTCAAAGTTTAAAACAATGCTAATATCATTTTTTTGAACGATTTCATTACAAATGTTTATTTTATATATTTATAAAATATTATAAAATATAATAACTATGTTTTGTCCTATTAACAAAAGACAGGCAATGTACTATTAACAAATGTTAATAGTTTTTTAAAAGTTAAAATGATACTTTATGCATTTGTTTTGTGTCAGATGATTAACAATATAAATTAAACAAAGCTTAAAACAAACAAAATAATAAAACGAAAACAAAGCTTGAACATTTTATTTAATTGAAAAGCCTTTTTGAAATAAAATGTGTTTTTTTCCCTCTGAAATAGCAAAAGCATCGCACACTTAGCTGTACCTGCTCTAAATAAATAATAGTATTTAAATAAAAATACAAAATCGAAATAAATAAATTATATAAAACAAAATCAAATCAAAGAAAATAAATCTTATTAAAGTTATGCAGGCACACATTTAACAATAATTTTCAAGTGACAAATAAAATCAATCAAAATTCCTTACACATGGAGTTAATCCTGACGATTCCTGAGGCGCCTTTCCTCATGACACTCGCTTTTTTTTTCGAAGATATATTTTCTTTGGTTTGATTTTGTTTTTGTAATAATTTATTTTATTTAGTTCGATTTTGTATTTTTATTGAATTACTCTTTTTTATTTAGAGCAGGTACAGCTAGTGTGTGATGCTTTTGCTATTTCAGAGGAAAACAATAATTTTATTTAATTATTAATTTTTGTTTCAGTCCACCATATAATTATGTTGTGTTTGATCTATGGAAAAAAGTTAGTTGTGAAATGGTTGAATATTAACAAAAGTTAATAGTTTTTTACAAGTTAGAATAATACGATATATATATATATATAAACAAGCCGGTGGCACCGCCACCCCGGTGCCTTTACGGTTACTGTGCATGACGGGCAATATCGTAACTCCGCTTTGACCTTTGAGAAGATGTGTGCTATAGAGCTTGCATTGGTGTGGGCTCTGCAAAAGTGTGTGTGTGTGTGTGAGGCGTGATTGAACAATGTAGACATATATATATATATATATATATATAAAGGCACCGGGGTGGCGGTGCCACCGGCTTGTTTATATATATATATATATATATATATATATATATATATATATATATATATATATATATATATGAATATAGCTGCGAGCAGCGATGAAGGGCCAAAGCCGGCGGCACCGCCACTCCGGTGCCTTTAGGTAACTAAAGGCACCGGGGTTGCGGTGCCACCGGCTTGGGCCCGTAATCGCTGCTCGCAGCTATATTTAGGGCCCAAGCCTTGAAAAGGCGAAGGCCCTATTGTTTTCCTAAGGATTATTATTTATTATTAGGGCCCAAGCCTTGAAAAGGCGAAGGCCCTATTGTTTTCCTAAGGATTATTATTTATTATTATTATTATTATTATTATTATTATTATTATTATTATTATTTTACTACCTTTTGGGCACTTTTGGGGGCCTTAACGTGCTCGAAAACTCTTGAAACTTTGCACACATCTCAGAACCCGCGGCCATCAGGGCCGGGCTGAAGCTGGTACCCGGGCGTGGCAGGGGGGCTCGACAGCGCCCCCTGGAACGGGGTTTGAACACTTGGTCCATAAATCAAACACGCTTGCATGTAATAATATGAAACTCAGTACACATATAGATCTCATCGGTTCATATATACTTCATGCTCTTACTTTTTACCCCAGCCCAACAGGAAGTCGGCTATTAAGGGTTGTTTGGAAAACACATGCAATGGAATGTGAAATACTCCTCCTAGAGAATTCAAACACACGGCACGAAACTCGGTCAGCATGAAGTCAAGACACTGAGGATGAAAAATTGCCAGGGGATTTTTGATATCTCGAACGGTTTGGCCGTGGCGAGTAAACGAAATTATGGCGAGAAACGTGAAACAGGAAGTGTGTTATAACTACTGCATACATTAACTAATCTTGATGAAACTTCAGCAGTGTGTTCGTTGTAAGAGCCCGATCACATGGATGTGACTATTGTGAGTCAAAGTTATAGCGCCACCAACTGGAAGCAGGAAGTGTGTCACTTTCAAAATGCTTTTAAATCACCCTCTTATTTTTACCCGATTTGCTTCAAACTTCATGTGCATAATGTAGACACACGCCAGATGTAGACCTGTGAAAGGATTATTGATATCTTAGATACTGTTGCCATGGCAATGCATCAAACATTAATATTCCTTTTTTTAAGCTTTTTCATGCTTTTTTATGCTTTCGGGCACTTTTGGGGTTCTTAACGTGCTCGAAAACTCTTGAAACTTTGCACACGGGACAAAACCCGCGGCCATCAGGGCCA
Source organism: Tiaroga cobitis (assembly GCA_030578255.1). Classification (NCBI taxonomy): domain Eukaryota; kingdom Metazoa; phylum Chordata; class Actinopteri; order Cypriniformes; family Leuciscidae; genus Tiaroga; species Tiaroga cobitis. The sequence continues at coordinate 26,261,862 of CM060599.1, forward strand.
GGCTGAAGCTGGTACCCGGGCGTGGCAGGGGGGCTCGACAGCGCCCCCTTGAACGGGTCAGACAATTTGGTCCATATATCCAACACGCTTTACCCTATTTGCTTCAAACTTGATGTGTATAATGTAGACACAAGCCAGATGTAGACCTGTGAAAGGATTGTTGATATCTTAGATGCTGTTGCCGTGACAACGCATCAAACTTTAATATTCTTTTTGGATACTTTTGAGATTCTTAGCGCACTTTTGGGGCCCTTAACGTGCTCAAAAACTCTTGAAACTTTGCACACGGGTCAGAAACCGCGGCCATCAGGGCCGGGCTGAAGCTGGTACCCGGGCGTGGCAGGGGGGCTCGACAGCGCCCCCTGGAATGGGGTCCGAAAACTTGGTCCATAAATCAAACAGGCTTTACCCGATTTGCTTCAAACTTGATGTGTATAATGTAGACACACGCCAGATTTAGACCTGTGAAAGGATTGTTGATATCTTAGATGCTGTTGCCGTGACAACGCATCAAACTTTAATATTCTTTTTGGATACTTTTGAGACTCTCAGCGCACTTTGGGGGCCCTTAACGTGCACGAAAACTCTTGAAACTTTGCACACGGGTCAGAACCCGCGGCCATCAGGGCCGGGCTGAAGCTGGTACCCGGGCGTGGCAGGGGGGCTCGACAGCGCCCCCTGGAACGAGGTCCGAAAACTTGGTCCATAAATCAAACACGCTTGCATGTAATAATATGAAACTCGGTACACATATAGATCTCATCGGTTTATATATCCTTTGTACTTTTACTTTTTACCCCAGCCCAACAGGAAGTCGGCTATTATGGTTTGTTTGGAAGCGTATGCCCCTGGAATTCGATATACTCCTCCTAGAGAATTCAACCAATCGCAACGAAACTCGGTCAGCATGATGTCAAGACATTGAGGATGAAAAATTGCCAGGGGATTTTTGATATCTCGAACGGTTTGGCCGTGACGAGGAAACGAATTTATGGCGAATAATGGAAACAGGAAGTGTGTTATAACTTCTGCATACATTAACTGATCTTGATGAAACTTCAACAGTGTGTTCGCTGTGAGAGGCCGATCACATGGATGTGACTATTGTGAGTCAAAGTTATAGCGCCACCAACTGGCAGCAGGAAGTGTGTCACTTTCAAAATACTTTGAAATCACCCTCTTATTTTTACCCGATTTGCTTCAAACTTGATGTGTATAATGTAAATACACGGCAGATGTAGACCTGTGAAAGGATTATTGATATCTTAGATACTGTTGCCATGGCAACGCATCAAACTTTAATATTCTTTTTGGATGCTTTTGAGACTCTTAGCATGCCTGAAATTGCTTAAAATTGCATGAAACTTGACAGACAGATCACATTTATTAGCCAGTAGACATGTGCAAAGTTTCAGAAACGGGCGTGGTGCAGGGGCTCAGTAGCGCCACCTTTTGTGACAAAAGTGTGTGTGGGGGGGGGGGTTAGTTTCATCTACAGTTACAAAACTTTTTCAACTTGATGAAAATACATTAAAGATGCTAAATTGTGAACGGATATTGAATATCTCAAACGGTTTTGCTATGGCGAGGGATTATGTCAAAAAAAGAATCAGGAAATGTCTCATATCTTTCTAAAATGTAATTATACACCATTTATTTTTCTATAAAATTATACTAATATTAGAAGTAAACCCATTGTATTCCTTTTTTTCAATTTAAGATTTATGTTTAAGTTTAAAAACAGCCAGAATGGTTGTTTAGCCAAAAAAATAAAAAAAATAAAAATCATTCATAGTGCTTTACTGCCCTCTTGTGTTCAAAATCAGGTAGGCCAATTGATGCTACTATGGGAATATTTTCCCACCGTGACTCCGCTGGGGGCTTTAAAATCGCTAACTTGAAAGCGAAAGTAACGGACGTCTCCACAAGACGTGCAGCTGTGAGCATTTTTGTTTCATTTTAAAAGAAGCCCCATTTCGGGGGCGGATTTCTTGAATGTATTTTACAAAATCACAATGTTGTGTTTGATTGCGAGTATCCAAAAATAAGTAAACACTTTGCAGTTTGAATGATCTTCTTGAATAAAATGACGGAGTAGCCAATGTTTCCACTGTTCGATCGCGGACGTCCACACGGACATTGATAATGGTGGCGCGTGCAGAGCGCGTGCTTGAATTGTGAGTTCAATAGTCTATTATTTTTCACGGAAAACACAACAACAAAAGAGTATAATGATAGATTCGCTTAAATAGGCGCTTTTACATAAAATAGCCTATTCCGTCATCATCTTTTCAGTCAGCTCTTCACTCTCGTGATTAATGAAATTTGACTCCTGTTGCTGATATTTGCTGCAACTTTCGTTCAGCTCACAATTTAGTAAGCAAACACGCTTCAAATGTGTTTATTTTATTTTTGTGTATATATATGTGTGTATATATATATATATATATATATATATATATATATATATATATATATATATATATATATATATATATAGCTTATGTTTCAAATATGAGTTAATTAACAATCGTTGGAAAGAATGATACTTTTAAACATATCACTAAACCGTCATTAGGTGTCGCCAGGCGACCGTCTTAATGAGCGAGTCATTGATTCATTCGTTCAAACGATTCGTTCGAACGGCTGAGTCGTTCATGAATGAGACAGATTATGGATTGGTCGTTGAATCTTTGAGTCAACCGATTTGTTCAAAATGCTGAATCATTCAGTAATGAGAACGCGTTGCTGTGAGATGCTCGATGGTTCTGCTGTGATCTTTGTTGAACTATTTTCGCTGCTGAAACAGAAAAAAAGTCAATATTGCATCTAAAATGTAAGTGACTTGACACGTGTGTGTGTGTGTGTGTGTGCGTGTGAGTGCGTGCGTGCGTGTGTGTGTGTGTGTGTGTGTGTGTGTGTGCAATCAATCTCAGGTAAGAGGCATGAATAATGAGAATTGGACTTCTAGGAGTGAGGTTAATATTCCGGAGATGGTTCCCTCGGATTGTGAAAAGGAGGCGGCGCGGGAGTGGCCAGGCATTGCGCTACTTTAGTTTCAAAGTTTAAAACAATGCTAATATCATTTTTTTGAACGATTTCATTACAAATGTTTATTTTATATATTTATAAAATATTATAAAATATAATAACTATGTTTTGTCCTATTAACAAAAGACAGGCAATGTACTATTAACAAATGTTAATAGTTTTTTAAAAGTTAAAATGATACTTTATGCATTTGTTTTGTGTCAGATGATTAACAATATAAATTAAACAAAGCTTAAAACAAACAAAATAATAAAACGAAAACAAAGCTTGAACATTTTATTTAATTGAAAAGCCTTTTTGAAATAAAATGTGTTTTTTTCCCTCTGAAATAGCAAAAGCATCGCACACTTAGCTGTACCTGCTCTAAATAAATAATAGTATTTAAATAAAAATACAAAATCGAAATAAATAAATTATATAAAACAAAATCAAATCAAAGAAAATAAATCTTATTAAAGTTATGCAGGCACACATTTAACAATAATTTTCAAGTGACAAATAAAATCAATCAAAATTCCTTACACATGGAGTTAATCCTGACGATTCCTGAGGCGCCTTTCCTCATGACACTCGCTTTTTTTTTCGAAGATATATTTTCTTTGGTTTGATTTTGTTTTTGTAATAATTTATTTTATTTAGTTCGATTTTGTATTTTTATTGAATTACTCTTTTTTATTTAGAGCAGGTACAGCTAGTGTGTGATGCTTTTGCTATTTCAGAGGAAAACAATAATTTTATTTAATTAATAATTTTTGTTTCAGTCCACCATATAATTATGTTGTGTTTGATCTATGGAAAAAAGTTAGTTGTGAAATGGTTGAATATTAACAAAAGTTAATAGTTTTTTACAAGTTAGAATAATACGATATATATATATATATATAAACAAGCCGGTGGCACCGCCACCCCGGTGCCTTTACGGTTACTGTGCATGACGGGCAATATCGTAACTCCGCTTTGACCTTTGAGAAGATGTGTGCTATAGAGCTTGCATTGGTGTGGGCTCTGCAAAAGTGTGTGTGTGTGTGTGAGGCGTGATTGAACAATGTAGACATATATATATATATATATATAAAGGCACCGGGGTGGCGGTGCCACCGGCTTGTTTATATATATATATATATATATATATATATATATATATATATATATATATATATATATATATATATATATATATGAATATAGCTGCGAGCAGCGATGAAGGGCCAAAGCCGGCGGCACCGCCACTCCGGTGCCTTTAGGTAACTAAAGGCACCGGGGTTGCGGTGCCACCGGCTTGGGCCCGTAATCGCTGCTCGCAGCTATATTTATTATTATTATTATTATTTTACTACCTTTTGGGCACTTTTGGGGGCCTTAACGTGCTCGAAAACTCTTGAAACTTTGCACACATCTCAGAACCCGCGGCCATCAGGGCCGGGCTGAAGCTGGTACCCGGGCGTGGCAGGGGGGCTCGACAGCGCCCCCTGGAACGGGGTTTGAACACTTGGTCCATAAATCAAACACGCTTGCATGTAATAATATGAAACTCAGTACACATATAGATCTCATCGGTTCATATATACTTCATGCTCTTACTTTTTACCCCAGCCCAACAGGAAGTCGGCTATTAAGGGTTGTTTGGAAAACACATGCAATGGAATGTGAAATACTCCTCCTAGAGAATTCAAACACACGGCACGAAACTCGGTCAGCATGAAGTCAAGACACTGAGGATGAAAAATTGCCAGGGGATTTTTGATATCTCGAACGGTTTGGCCGTGGCGAGTAAACGAAATTATGGCGAGAAACGTGAAACAGGAAGTGTGTTATAACTACTGCATACATTAACTAATCTCGATGAAACTTCAGCAGTGTGTTCGTTGTAAGAGCCCGATCACATGGATGTGACTATTGTGAGTCAAAGTTATAGCGCCACCAACTGGAAGCAGGAAGTGTGTCACTTTCAAAATGCTTTTAAATCACCCTCTTATTTTTACCCGATTTGCTTCAAACTTCATGTGCATAATGTAGACACACGCCAGATGTAGACCTGTGAAAGGATTATTGATATCTTAGATACTGTTGCCATGGCAATGCATCAAACATTAATATTCCTTTTTTTAAGCTTTTTCATGCTTTTTTATGCTTTCGGGCACTTTTGGGGTTCTTAACGTGCTCAAAAACTCTTGAAACTTTGCACACGGGACAAAACCCGCGGCCATCAGGGCCAGGCTGAAGCTGGTACCCGGGCGTGGCAGGGGGGCTCGACAGCGCCCCCTTGAACGGGTCAGACAATTTGGTCCATATATCCAACACGCTTTACCCTATTTGCTTCAAACTTGATGTGTATAATGTAGACACAAGCCAGATGTAGACCTGTGAAAGGATTGTTGATATCTTAGATGCTGTTGCCGTGACAACGCATCAAACTTTAATATTCTTTTTGGATACTTTTGAGATTCTTAGCGCACTTTTGGGGCCCTTAACATGCTCAAAAACTCTTGAAACTTTGCACACGGGTCAGAAACCGCGGCCATCAGGGCCGGGCTGAAGCTGGTACCCGGGCGTGGCAGGGGGGCTCGACAGCGCCCCCTGGAATGGGGTCCGAAAACTTGGTCCATAAATCAAACAGGCTTTACCCGATTTGCTTCAAACTTGATGTGTATAATGTAGACACACGCCAGATTTAGACCTGTGAAAGGATTGTTGATATCTTAGATGCTGTTGCCGTGACAACGCATCAAACTTTAATATTCTTTTTGGATACTTTTGAGACTCTCAGCGCACTTTGGGGGCCCTTAACGTGCTCAAAAACTCTTGAAACTTTGCACACGGGTCAGAACCCGTGGCCATCAGGGCCGGGCTGAAGCTGGTACCCGGGCGTGGCAGGGGGGCTCGACAGTGCCCCCTGGAACGGGGTCCGAAAACTTGGTCCATAAATCAAACACGCTTGAATGTAATAATATGAAACTCGGTACACATATAGATCTCATCGATTCATATATCCTTTGTACTTTTACTTTTTACCCCAGCCCAACAGGAAGTCGGCTATTATGGTTTGTTTGGAAGCGTATGCCCCTGGAATTCGATATACTCCTCCTAGAGAATTCAACCAATCGCCACGAAACTCGGTCAGCATGAAGTCAAGACATTGAGCATGAAAAATTGCCAGGGGATTTTTGATATCTCGAACGGTTTGGCCGTGGCGAGGAAACGAATTTATGGCGAGAAACGTGAAACAGGAAGTGTGTTATAACTTCAGCATACAGTAACTGATCTTGATGAAACTTTAGCAGTGTGTTCGCTGTAAGAGGCCGATCACATGGATGTGACTATTGTGAGTCAAAGTTATAGCGCCACCAACTGGCAGCAGGAAGTGTGTAACTTTCAAAATGCTTTTAAATCACCCTCTTATTTTTACCCGATTTGCTTCAAACTTTATGTGTATAATGTAGACACACGCCAGATGTAGACCTGTGAAAGGATTATTGATATCTTAGATACTGTTGCCGTGACAACGCATCAAACTTTAATATTCTTTTTGGATGCTTTTGAGACTCTTAGCATGCCTGAAATTGCTTAAAATTGCATGAAACTTGACAGACAGATCACATTTATTAGCCAGTAGACATGTGCAAAGTTTCAGAAACGGGCGTGGTGCAGGGGCTCAGTAGCGCCACCTTTTGTGACAAAAGTGTGTGTGTGGGGGGGGTTAGTTTCATCTACAGTTACAAAACTTTTTCAACTTGATGAAAATACTTTAAAGATGCTAAATTGTGAACGGATATTGAATATCTCAAACGGTTTTGCTATGGCGAGGGATTATGTCAAAAAAAGAATCAGGAAATGTCTCATATCTTTCTAAAATGTAATTATACACCATTTATTTTTCTATAAAATTATACTAATATTAGAACTAAACCCATTGTCTTCCTTTTTTTCAATTTAAGATTTATGTTTAAGTTTAAAAACAGCCAGAATGGTTGTTTAGCCAAAAAAATAAAAAAAATTAAAATCATTCATAGTGCTTTACTGCCCTCTTGTGTTCAAAATCAGGTAGGCCAATTGATGCTACTATGGGAATATTTTCCCACCGTGACTCCGCTGGGGGCTTTAAAATCGCTAACTTGAAAGCGAAAGTAACGGACGTCTCCACAAGACGTGCAGCTGTGAGCATTTTCGTTTCATTTTAAAAGAAGCCCCATTTCGGGGGCGGATTTCTTGAATGTATTTTACAAAATCACAATGTTGTGTTTGATTGCGAGTATCCAAAAATTAGTAAACACTTTGCAGTTTGAATGATCTTCTTGAATAAAATGACGGAGTAGCCAATGTTTCCACTGTTCGATCGCGGACGTCCACACGGACATTGATAATGGTGGCGCTTGCAGAGCGCGTGCTTGAATTGTGAGTTCAATAGTCTATTATTTTTCACGGAAAACACAACAACAAAAGAGTATAATGATAGATTCGCTTAAATAGGCGCTTTTACATAAAATAGCCTATTCCGTCATCATCTTTTCAGTCAGCTCTTCACTCTCGTGATTAATGAAATTTGACTCCTGTTGCTGATATTTGCTGCAACTTTCGTTCAGCTCACAATTTAGTAAGCAAACACGCTTCAAATGTGTTTATTTTATTTTTGTGTATATATATGTGTGTATATATATATATATATTATATATATATATATATATATATATATAGCTTATGTTTCAAATATGAGTTAATTAACAATCGTTGGAAAGAATGATACTTTTAAACATATCACTAAACCGTCATTAGGTGTCGCCAGGCGACCGTCTTAATGAGCGAGTCATTGATTCATTCGTTCAAACGATTCGTTCGAACGGCTGAGTCATTCATGAATGAGACAGATTATGGATTGGTCGTTGAATCTTTGAGTCAACCGATTTGTTCAAAATGCTGAATCATTCAGTAATGAGAACGCGTTGCTGTGAGATGCTCGATGGTTCTGCTGTGATCTTTGTCGAACTATTTTCGCTGCTGAAACAGAAAAAAAGTCAATATTGCATCTAAAATGTAAGTGATTTGACGTGTGTGTGTGTGTGTGTGTGTGTGATTGTGTCTGTTACAGTGATTGTTTAACCCTTGTTAAAGTTTAGGCTTTGTATTTTTGGATATATATCTTTTTATATATAAAAAAATTGCATACAACCCATATATTTTAAATGTATTGTTTGCTTTAAATTACATTGAGATTTGTATGTTTGGTAATTGAACCTGAATGAATTTTAAATGAATGTGCGATATTTCAGATCATATTTTTGTTTTCCTTAAAATTTGAACTAACACTAACTTTACTCTCATCTGAATGATAGATTATTTATTTATGTCTAAAATAAAAGCACATTTGATTTTTCTTTTTTAATCAATGTAGAATGTGTAACTGAAAAAATAAACAGATTAGGGCTCTGTTCGAGAACAAGAAATGAAAACCAATGCAATATGATGAATGTCCAAAAGATTTTTTTGCTTTTAAACTATGTGTGTCTGTGTGTGTGTGTGTGTGTGTGTGTGTGTGTGTGTGTGTGTGTGTGTAAGAGATTTTGGTTGGGTGACAGTTGTAGTTTACAGTTTGACAAAAGCACAATGTTGTGTTTTATTGCGATTGTACACAAATATAAGTAAACACTTTGTAGTTTGAATAATGTCCTGTATGAACAAAAGGACGGAGTATGTTTTTATGTCTACATTGTTCAATCACGCCTCACACACACACACACACACACACACAAAAACTATTTTTCTAATCAGATCAGGCAAATATTCTGTCTTGGCACACTTCATATAACTTTCAAACTTGTGTACTTATTTCATGTTTCCATTAAGTCCATGAGACCGTAGGGTGTCTCATTTTTCATTTTAGGTTTCAGAAGGTTGCTCACGCATACTTTGTGGTTGATATGTGCCCTCAATGCACACTTTTGCAGAGCCCACACTGATGCAAGCTCTACAGCACACATCTTCTCAAAGGTCAAAGCGGGGTTACGTTATTGCCCGTCACGCACAGTAACCCTAAAGGCACCGGGGTGGCGGTGCCACCGGCTTGTTTATATATATATATATATATATATATATATATATATATTAGACATGTGCCGGTATTCGGTAATGCGATAAATCGCGGTAATGAATATGCACGATATTGTTATCGCGGGGACTTCGAAATACCGTGAAAAATAATAGATCCGAATTTAGATTTTTCTAAAAATCAGCTTATTTTCCATCAACCGCTTAAAAAACAATGCGTATGTTGCGCAAAACACGTGCGCACTTTGATGTAAACAATCCCCACATCACATGTATAAGCACTGTGTGCATGCAGTGCGCACTCTAGTCTAATGTAAACAATCCCCCGCATGGCTGCCAACTCTCACGCATTCAGCTTGAGACTCACGCCATTGAAACTTTCACACGGTCTCGCGCCACACATCCATTTTCTCACCCAGAGAAAAATCGCGGAGCAAAGAGGACACTGACACCGACAGACTAGACAGAGCAGGTTACTTTTGATATGAAAAAATATCAGCTCTCAGGTTTTATAACGAAATTCAGACAATAAATACTGTTTTGGGTGCTTGTAAATGTGACGTGACAGATCGCGCGCCTCAGATCAAGTAAACCGATCATCTGTTACTTTTTATTAAAGATACAGTACAACCCACCGAAAGGTACGTACTTTCGATCAATCAGTGTTTTTCAACCGAGGTCAATAACACTGCAGGAGAACAATTATGTCACAGAACGTTACATTTACCTCAGGAAAGCCATTTAATGTTAGTTGACTATAAGAAAATAGCTATAGAGAGGAGTATTTTGCTAAATATGTGCACTATATTACATATTTTAATATATGTACTTGTCATTATATAATTGTTATTATAATGAAAATTACGGCATATATTACATTTTTATATTTATATTATTATTATATTTATATTGTATGCATTATATTTAATTTCTCTCTGTATGTTTACAGCATTATGTGAGATATATTTTTTGAGAAACATTTAAATGCAGGCTATCTACTGTAGCCTACCTAATATTTATCCAAATGAGTCAATATTGAATCAAGATTGAAATTAAATCCAAGAATTTAATTGAAATCATGAAAATTGTGTTAAGCAATAATACAAACAGTAGCCTCAGTAACCATGTAAACATTATAACATGTTATCACTAAAAAATAAAATTAATGTTTTGACAATCACAATTACACATTGTGATGCAAGTTTTTTTTAGATACCCCCAATCCGTCTGTTTCTCTTGTGCAATTAAAATATCGTGATAATACCGTATACCGTGATAAAAGCTCAATCAATTAATCGCAGCATGAAAATTTGATACCGGCACATGCCTAATATATATATATAAACAAGCCGGTGGCACCGCCACCCCGGTGTGCAAAAGTGTGCATATAAATATAGCTGCGAGCAGCGATGAAGGGCCAAAGCCGGCGGCACCGCCACTCCGGTGCCTTTAGGTAATTAAAGGCACCGGGGTTGCGGTGCCACCGGCTTGGGCCCGTAATCGCTGCTCGCAGCTATATTTATTATTATTATTATTATTATTATTATTATTTTACTACCTTTTGGGCACTTTTGGGGGCCTTAACGTGCTCGAAAACTCTTGAAACTTTGCACACATCTCAGAACCCGCGGCCATCAGGGCCGGGCTGAAGCTGGTACCCGGGCGTGGCAGGGGGGCTCGACAGCGCCCCCTGGAACGGGGTTTGAACACTTGGTCCATAAATCAAACACGCTTGCATGTAATAATATGAAACTCAGTACACATATAGATCTCATCGGTTCATATATACTTCATGCTCTTACTTTTTACCCCAGCCCAACAGGAAGTCGGCTATTAAGGGTTGTTTGGAAAACACATGCAATGGAATGTGAAATACTCCTCCTAGAGAATTCAAACACACGGCACGAAACTCGGTCAGCATGAAGTCAAGACACTGAGGATGAAAAATTGCCAGGGGATTTTTGATATCTCGAACGGTTTGGCCGTGGCGAGTAAACGAAATTATGGCGAGAAACGTGAAACAGGAAGTGTGTTATAACTACTGCATACATTAACTAATCTTGATGAAACTTCAGCAGTGTGTTCGTTGTAAGAGCCCGATCACATGGATGTGACTATTGTGAGTCAAAGTTATAGCGCCACCAACTGGAAGCAGGAAGTGTGTCACTTTCAAAATGCTTTTAAATCACCCTCTTATTTTTACCCGATTTGCTTCAAACTTCATGTGCATAATGTAGACACACGCCAGATGTAGACCTGTGAAAGGATTATTGATATCTTAGATACTGTTGCCATGGCAATGCATCAAACATTAATATTCCTTTTTTTAAGCTTTTTCATGCTTTTTTATGCTTTCGGGCACTTTTGGGGTTCTTAACGTGCTCGAAAACTCTTGAAACTTTGCACACGGGACAAAACCCGCGGCCATCAGGGCCAGGCTGAAGCTGGTACCCGGGCGTGGCAGGGGGGCTCGACAGCGCCCCCTTGAACGGGTCAGACAATTTGGTCCATATATCCAACACGCTTTACCCTATTTGCTTCAAACTTGATGTGTATAATGTAGACACAAGCCAGATGTAGACCTGTGAAAGGATTGTTGATATCTTAGATGCTGTTGCCGTGACAACGCATCAAACTTTAATATTCTTTTTGGATACTTTTGAGATTCTTAGCGCACTTTTGGGGCCCTTAACGTGCTCAAAAACTCTTGAAACTTTGCACACGGGTCAGAAACCGCGGCCATCAGGGCCGGGCTGAAGCTGGTACCCGGGCGTGGCAGGGGGGCTCGACAGCGCCCCCTGGAATGGGGTCCGAAAACTTGGTCCATAAATCAAACAGGCTTTACCCGATTTGCTTCAAACTTGATGTGTATAATGTAGACACACGCCAGATTTAGACCTGTGAAAGGATTGTTGATATCTTAGATGCTGTTGCCGTGACAACGCATCAAACTTTAATATTCTTTTTGGATACTTTTGAGACTCTCAGCGCACTTTGGGGGCCCTTAACGTGCATGAAAACTCTTGAAACTTTGCACACAGGTCAGAACCCGCGGCCATCAGGGCCGGGCTGAAGATGGTACCCGGGCGTGGCAGGGGGGCTCGACAGCGCCCCCTGGAACGGGGTGCGAAAACTTGGTCCATAAATCAAACACGCTTGCATGTAATAATATGAAACTCGGTAGACATATAGATCTCATCGGTTCATATATCCTTTGTACTTTTACTTTTTACCCCAGCCCAACAGGAAGTCGGCTATAATGGTTTGTTTGGAAGCGTATGCCCCTGGAATTCGATATACTCCTCCTAGAGAATTCAACCAATCGCAACGAAACTCGGTCAGCATGAAGTCAAGACATTGAGGATGAAAAATTGCCAGGGGATTTTTGATATCTCGAACGATTTGGCCGTGGCGAGGAAACGAATTTATGGCGAATAATGGAAACAGGAAGTGTGTTATAACTTCTGCATACATTAACTGATCTTGATGAAACTTCAACAGTGTGTTCGCTGTAAGAGGCCGATCACATGGATGTGACTATTGTGAGTCAAAGTTATAGCGCCACCAACTGGAAGCAGGAAGTGTGTCACTTTCAAAATGCTTTTAAATCACCCTCTTATTTTTACCCGATTTGCTTCAAACTTCATGTGCATAATGTAGACACACGCCAGATGTAGACCTGTGAAAGGATTATTGATATCTTAGATACTGTTGCCATGGCAATGCATCAAACATTAATATTCCTTTTTTTAAGCTTTTTCATGCTTTTTTATGCTTTCGGGCACTTTTGGGGTTCTTAACGTGCTCGAAAACTCTTGAAACTTTGCACACGGGACAAAACCCGCGGCCATCAGGGCCAGGCTGAAGCTGGTACCCGGGCGTGGCAGGGGGGCTCGACAGCGCCCCCTTGAACGGGTCAGACAATTTGGTCCATATATCCAACACGCTTTACCCTATTTGCTTCAAACTTGATGTGTATAATGTAGACACAAGCCAGATGTAGACCTGTGAAAGGATTGTTGATATCTTAGATGCTGTTGCCGTGACAACGCATCAAACTTTAATATTCTTTTTGGATACTTTTGAGATTCTTAGCGCACTTTTGGGGCCCTTAACGTGCTCAAAAACTCTTGAAACTTTGCACACGGGTCAGAAACCGCGGCCATCAGGGCCGGGCTGAAGCTGGTACCCGGGCGTGGCAGGGGGGCTCGACAGCGCCCCCTGGAATGGGGTCCGAAAACTTGGTCCATAAATCAAACAGGCTTTACCCGATTTGCTTCAAACTTGATGTGTATAATGTAGACACACGCCAGATTTAGACCTGTGAAAGGATTGTTGATATCTTAGATGCTGTTGCCGTGACAACGCATCAAACTTTAATATTCTTTTTGGATACTTTTGAGACTCTCAGCGCACTTTGGGGGCCCTTAACGTGCATGAAAACTCTTGAAACTTTGCACACAGGTCAGAACCCGCGGCCATCAGGGCCGGGCTGAAGATGGTACCCGGGCGTGGCAGGGGGGCTCGACAGCGCCCCCTGGAACGGGGTGCGAAAACTTGGTCCATAAATCAAACACGCTTGCATGTAATAATATGAAACTCGGTAGACATATAGATCTCATCGGTTCATATATCCTTTGTACTTTTACTTTTTACCCCAGCCCAACAGGAAGTCGGCTATAATGGTTTGTTTGGAAGCGTATGCCCCTGGAATTCGATATACTCCTCCTAGAGAATTCAACCAATCGCAACGAAACTCGGTCAGCATGAAGTCAAGACATTGAGGATGAAAAATTGCCAGGGGATTTTTGATATCTCGAACGATTTGGCCGTGGCGAGGAAACGAATTTATGGCGAATAATGGAAACAGGAAGTGTGTTATAACTTCTGCATACATTAACTGATCTTGATGAAACTTCAACAGTGTGTTCGCTGTAAGAGGCCGATCACATGGATGTGACTATTATGAGTCAAAGTTATAGCGCCACCAACTGGCAGCAGGAAGTGTGTCACTTTCAAAATGCTTTGAAATCACCCTCTTATTTTTACCCGATTTGCTTCAAACTTGATGTGTATAATGTAGACACTCGCCAGATGTAGACCTGTGAAAGGATTATTGATGTCTTAGATACTGTTGCCATGGCAACGCATCAAACTTTAATATTGTTTTTGGATGCTTTTGAGACTCTTAGCATGCCTGAAATTGCTTAAAATTGCATGAAACTCGACAGACAGATCACATTTATTAGCCAGTAGACATGTGCAAAGTTTCAGAAACGGGCGTGGTGCAGGGGCTCAGTAGCGCCACCTTTTGTGACAAAAGTGTGTGTGGGGGGGGGGGGGGGGGGGGGGGGGGGTTAGTTTCATCTACAGTTACAAAACTTTTTCAACTTGATGAAAATACATTAAAGATGCTAAATTGTGAACGGATATTGAATATCTCAAACGGTTTTGCTATGGCGAGGGATTATGTCAAAAAAAGAATCAGGAAATGTCTCATATCTTTCTAAAATGTAATTATACACCATTTATTTTTCTATAAAATTATACTAATATTAGAAGTAAACCCATTGTATTCCTTTTTTTCAATTTAAGATTTATGTTTAAGTTTAAAAACAGCCAGAATGGTTGTTTAGCCAAAAAAAAAAAAAAAAAAAAAATCATTCATAGTGCTTTACTGCCCTCTTGTGTTCAAAATCAGGTAGGCCAATTGATGCTACTATGGGAATATTTTCCCACCGTGACTCCGCTGGGGGCTTTAAAATCGCTAACTTGAAAGCGAAAGTAACGGACGTCTCCACAAGACGTGCAGCTGTGAGCATTTTTGTTTCATTTTAAAAGAAGCCCCATTTCGGGGGCGGATTTCTTGAATGTATTTTACAAAATCACAATGTTGTGTTTGATTGCGAGTATCCAAAAATAAGTAAACACTTTGCAGTTTGAATGATCTTCTTGAATAAAATGACGGAGTAGCCAATGTTTCCACTGTTCGATCGCGGACGTCCACACGGACATTGATAATGGTGGCGCGTGCAGAGCGCGTGCTTGAATTGTGAGTTCAATAGTCTATTATTTTTCACGGAAAACACAACAACAAAAGAGTATAATGATAGATTCGCTTAAATAGGCGCTTTTACATAAAATAGCCTATTCCGTCATCATCTTTTCAGTCAGCTCTTCACTCTCGTGATTAATGAAATTTGACTCCTGTTGCTGATATTTGCTGCAACTTTCGTTCAGCTCACAATTTAGTAAGCAAACACGCTTCAAATGTGTTTATTTTATTTTTGTGTATATATATGTGTGTATATATATATATATATATATATATATATATATATATATATATATATATATATATAGCTTATGTTTCAAATATGAGTTAATTAACAATCGTTGGAAAGAATGATACTTTTAAACATATCACTAAACCGTCATTAGGTGTCGCCAGGCGACCGTCTTAATGAGCGAGTCATTGATTCATTCGTTCAAACGATTCGTTCGAACGGCTGAGTCGTTCATGAATGAGACAGATTATGGATTGGTCGTTGAATCTTTGAGTCAACCGATTTGTTCAAAATGCTGAATCATTCAGTAATGAGAACGCGTTGCTGTGAGATGCTCGATGGTTCTGCTGTGATCTTTGTTGAACTATTTTCGCTGCTGAAACAGAAAAAAAGTCAATATTGCATCTAAAATGTAAGTGACTTGACACGTGTGTGTGTGTGTGTGTGTGCGTGTGAGTGCGTGCGTGCGTGTGTGTGTGTGTGTGTGTGTGTGTGTGTGTGCAATCAATCTCAGGTAAGAGGCATGAATAATGAGAATTGGACTTCTAGGAGTGAGGTTAATATTCCGGAGATGGTTCCCTCGGATTGTGAAAAGGAGGCGGCGCGGGAGTGGCCAGGCATTGCGCTACTTTAGTTTCAAAGTTTAAAACAATGCTAATATCATTTTTTTGAACGATTTCATTACAAATGTTTATTTTATATATTTATAAAATATTATAAAATATAATAACTATGTTTTGTCCTATTAACAAAAGACAGGCAATGTACTATTAACAAATGTTAATAGTTTTTTAAAAGTTAAAATGATACTTTATGCATTTGTTTTGTGTCAGATGATTAACAATATAAATTAAACAAAGCTTAAAACAAACAAAATAATAAAACGAAAACAAAGCTTGAACATTTTATTTAATTGAAAAGCCTTTTTGAAATAAAATGTGTTTTTTTCCCTCTGAAATAGCAAAAGCATCGCACACTTAGCTGTACCTGCTCTAAATAAATAATAGTATTTAAATAAAAATACAAAATCGAAATAAATAAATTATATAAAACAAAATCAAATCAAAGAAAATAAATCTTATTAAAGTTATGCAGGCACACATTTAACAATAATTTTCAAGTGACAAATAAAATCAATCAAAATTCCTTACACATGGAGTTAATCCTGACGATTCCTGAGGCGCCTTTCCTCATGACACTCGCTTTTTTTTTCGAAGATATATTTTCTTTGGTTTGATTTTGTTTTTGTAATAATTTATTTTATTTAGTTCGATTTTGTATTTTTATTGAATTACTCTTTTTTATTTAGAGCAGGTACAGCTAGTGTGTGATGCTTTTGCTATTTCAGAGGAAAACAATAATTTTATTTAATTAATAATTTTTGTTTCAGTCCACCATATAATTATGTTGTGTTTGATCTATGGAAAAAAGTTAGTTGTGAAATGGTTGAATATTAACAAAAGTTAATAGTTTTTTACAAGTTAGAATAATACGATATATATATATATATAAACAAGCCGGTGGCACCGCCACCCCGGTGCCTTTACGGTTACTGTGCATGACGGGCAATATCGTAACTCCGCTTTGACCTTTGAGAAGATGTGTGCTATAGAGCTTGCATTGGTGTGGGCTCTGCAAAAGTGTGTGTGTGTGTGTGAGGCGTGATTGAACAATGTAGACATATATATATATATATATATAAAGGCACCGGGGTGGCGGTGCCACCGGCTTGTTTATATATATATATATATATATATATATATATATATATATATATATATATATATATATGAATATAGCTGCGAGCAGCGATGAAGGGCCAAAGCCGGCGGCACCGCCACTCCGGTGCCTTTAGGTAACTAAAGGCACCGGGGTTGCGGTGCCACCGGCTTGGGCCCGTAATCGCTGCTCGCAGCTATATTTTTATTATTGAATTATCAGAGATTTGCATTTCTGTATTGTGTTTTGATTCTGTTAATTCTGAGAAGAGCAATATGTTTGTTGTGAAGTGAGACAAAAAACAAACAAAAAAAGATATACAGTAGACTTATATTCCGGTATGAGTTTCCCACACAAATTTACCATTTTAATTATTTAGGAACTGAATGTGGAAACTCAACAAATTCAGATGAATCTTCAATTAAATTGTATTTATATATTATACGTGGTATAAGGTTTGAGGTCAGTAAGAATTTAAGTCTCTTATGCTCAACAAGGCTACGTTTCTTTGATCAAAAATGCAGTAAAAACAGTTATAGAGTGAAAAATCATTACATTTTTAAAATAACTTTTCTTTTTTAATAAGCTTTAAACATGTAATTTATTCCTTTGATTGCAAAGTTGAATTCAGAAATCATTGGGGGTTAGTTGTAGGGCTGGGTAAAAAATATCGATTTCTCGATATTAATCGATTCTCATTTTTACGAACCGATATCGATTCTTAAATCTCAAGAATCGATTAGTCATCCTGTTTTCATTTGATGATCGCGTAGAACATTTTAACGTGCATCCCATCCAATAAATCGAAATAATCTTTGTGCTTTGTGACTATTATTAGGAAATAAAGTCTCAAATTTCGAATTACGTCCATTTTCCTACGAAATTCAAAAACATAAATACCGTTTTGGCGCTGTGGCGTGAGATCGCTCTGGCTCAGCTCAAGAGAAGCAGCAGCACGGAGCGCACATGATCTCATTCTCCTCTTCCGCCTTAATAATACCAGTTACTCCGCCTTAATAATACCAGTTACAGCGCCAAATAAACATCAATGAGCATCTGAAAGTGTGTTAAAAGATAGAGTACACCTTCGAAATCCGTATCATGTAATGTGGTGTCGCTCAATCAGTGTTTCATCCGTGGAAAGACGTCAGTTAAACAGCAAGTAAACAATGGCATGTAACGTCACATTTACCTCAGAAAAAACATTAAACTTAGTAACTTAGTCAGTTAGTCAGCTAGAAAAATAACTCTAGAGAGGAGAATTTTGCTAAATATATGCACCATATTACATATTCATTATAATGTTTAATGTTCTTCAATATTTAATGCATGTTTGAATAAATCTGGCAAGTTTTTATGACAGCCATCATTTAAATGTTTATATTTCATATAACTTTCTTATTATAAAAATAAATAAGTGTAATTTAAGTGTTTGTATAGCTTCAAATCAGTTAATTTTTACCCTCAAAATTATAGTAGGCTAATGAAGCCTAGTAGGCTACAACTGACTCCCATAGTTTACAGCATTAGTTAAGAGATTTGTTTTCCTTGAAAAAATTTGCCATGTATTGTACCTGATATCCAAAATAATCAATATTGAATCGAATCGAATCGTAATCGAAATCGAATCGAATTACAAGCTTGTGAATCGAAATCGAATCGAATTGTGAAATTTGTGTCAATACCCAGCCCTAGTTAGTTGCCTTGCTCAAGGGCACCTCAGTCATTTTCTGCCAGTATTGAGAATCGAACCCGCAACCAGTCTGACTCTAACCATTAGGCCACATGCATCCTCATGTTTAATGCGTCCTTACTGACCTCAAACCTAATATGTATATTTATATATTGATTTATAATAAATGCATTTTCAATTGTCAGCAGCACCCACACACTAGCACACATGCACCATCATACTGTAGTGTTTTATAGGACTTGGAACCCCTAAGATTAGTTGATATTCTCATTCTCTATCAGTCCCATCAAACATGCTTTAGTCATTTCTGCCGTTAAAATGCTAATAACATCTGCCAGGTAGTCAGGTGAGGTGACAGGATGATGTGCTGGTCAATAAGAACTGTAATCTATGCAGCAGATTAGAGGTTTGCCGCTGTGTGGTCTGTCCCAATAAGGCCATTTATCTCCTCTGAGCGTAGTGTAATTAGGGATGCGTTTGATGGATCTCACAACATCTTGCCCTCCTCCTCCCAGAGTTGACAGAAAACATGTGGCACTTCATCTTTTCCAGTGCTGGTAAAGATTACAGCTTCTATTACCTTCAAAAAATGGTCTACCAATTAACCAAAAGTAATATCAGTTGAATGGACATGCTAATAAAAGCCTGTGCATCTGCTCTCAGCAGTCATGTCCAGCATGTAAGAGTATCAATTAGGCAGTGGTCAATGAAAAGACACGTTCACAGCTTATTCCCAGAGATAACGCTTGCTGTTCCGAATGGACCCAATTGTCCACCTTTTTTTTGAGGTGTATGTGTGTGTGTTTGGATCTTTTAACAGTCTATGGTTTGGGTCATACTACCTGCCTTGCTTTTCACGACACATTTTCCAGAACAATAAAATGAATATACAATCTGTTGAAATTTGATGGAAATTCGAGACCTCCAAACAATGACTGATACGTTTTTCTTTTTCTTTTTTTTTCTTTTTTGCTGCAAAAAACTAATACTTTTATTCAGCAAAGATTAAATTGATGCAAAAGAACTCAAACGAATCCCATCCAAATAGGGTTTAAGGACACTTAAGACAGTCACGAGTTAAGACACTTGTTTGGGGACACCATCATCCAAAAGTGAGCAGCTACAGTACACTTCGTTTCAGCAGGAAACACATTAGTTACACTAACAGCTCTGTTTGACTTACTGGAGCACTGACCCTTGCAGCGTCAGTAAGAATCATCTGCATCACAGATGTCGGCGTGTGCCCGTGGGCAAGCTGGCACTGATTGCTCTTTGAGTGGGGGAGACGTCGCACACAGATTTAACTTTGTACAGCTTTGTGGCTGTCACTAGTGATGTGTCAGGCACAGCGCTAAATTATGAGTCTTGCAACTTAGCTGACATGATTGAGTGCATGGATGCAATTTCACTGTGGGTGGCCACAAAACACTGTATCACGCTGTTTCTGCGCTCTGAGCTTAATTCCATCCCAAAATTGAATGTTCAAGCTTTCAAATAAAGGTTCAACTTAAAATTTTAACTCTGAAATGGCAATGATAACACTGGTCAGTGTGAAGGAGCAAGTTAGAGGGGAAACACAGTACTTGGACTTGCATGCCATTCTGATATTAAATATTTGAGAGTGAGTTTCCAGCGATAAACACCCATATATTAATAATTCAGGAAAGACCTGGAGCTGAGATCCATTTACAGTTTCCCCACACATGGCATGTGCTTTCTGCTTTTCAGGCATTCCTCACTCAGCCTGTTCTAATGCAGGGTAGACACACACCCCACATTTTTCCATTTAACTTTTTATGATACGAGAATGACTGGCAGCTGTGTTTGGGTTGTTGAGCAGTGAAAATTACAGCTACTCTCTCTTAAATCCATCTATACAGAAGAGTACCTGTTTCATGCCGATGTTAGATGATAATGAGGTTTAGAGCTTCTACTCTATAGTTGATGGCCACTTATAGTTTAGTGCATCTGTATGGAGAAATGATTGTAAATCTACAAAAGCTGATTTGTGGTGAATTGAAATACGGTGTATTTAACACAAGGCAACATTTTATTAGGCCATCATGTTTTCAAGTAAAAAATATCTGAATATCCTTAAAACAAAATTAATTAAGAAAATGTATATTTTTTTGTTGTTGTTGTTTTTACTTTACAAATTTTTCAAGTTATACACTGTCCAACAGCGCCACCAGCAGGTAAAGTTACAGTGGGACGCCTCATCTCCTGTGCTTCCCCTGAGCCCATTGACTTTTGAATAGACCCCCTAACGTTTGGGGTGGGTTTGATGGGTGTAATTGAGAATAAATGGGGGAAAGTAACGTTAGAGGAGGCAATACATCCGTCGGACTTTATTTGGATATGATTGGTTCATGCGATAAATCCCTCCTCATGCGTCATTCTGAATGGACAAAATGTTGGCATTAATGGGAAGACTTATTAAAAAGTAAGTAAACAACTCAGCCACTTAGATATCTGCTTTGTCACGTCAAAATCAAGCTTGCAAATGCCTGAAAACATGATGACTGTGGGGGTTTTTAATGAGAAATCAGCTTGATGAAATTAAAGATACTTCGGGTCTGTGACAGACAGTGTTGTTTACCAAGCTTGGTGACTGATGATCCGAAAATAAGTTGACTATTAAAAAGAACAGCTGAACATCAACACACAAGTAAAATATATTGTTTAAATTGTTACTGCTTTTAGTTATTATTTTTGGAATAAATGTAAAAATGCTTAAAACACTAACTTGATGAGATTTATACTTGGTTTTAATAAATAGAACAATAAATAAAAATAGTATAGTGCAGCCTGGTCCACTGATACAAGACAGGATGGATCCATGCTTTCATGTTATTTACGGCTGAATTTCGCAGCAGAAATTGAGACTCATCAGACCAGGCAACGTTTTTACAATCTTCTATTGTCCAATTTTGACGAGCCAGGAGTGGCACCCAGTGTGGCCTTCTGCTGCTGTAGCCCATCTGCTTCAAGGTTTGACGTGTTTTGCGTTCAGAGATGCTCTTCTGCAGACCTGTAACAAGTTATTTGAGTTACTGTTGTCTTTCTATCAACTCTAACCAGTCTGGCCATTCTCCACTGACCTCTGGCGACAAGGAATTTTCACACACAGAACTGCTGCTTACTGGATATTTTCTCGTTTTCAGACCATTCTCTGTAAACCCTAGAGATTGGTTGTCTGTGAAAATTAGAGTATCAGCAGTTTCTGAAATACTCAGACCAGCCTGTCTGGGTCCAACAACCATGCCATGGTCAAAGATTAACTTTCTTCCACATTCTGATGCTCAGTTTGAACTTTAGCAGATTGTCTTGACCATAGCTGCGTTCTGTCTGAGTAGGTACGACATTTGAATTTGAACTTACTTTGCGTAATGTGGATGTACTACATCTGCCATGTTGTCATTATCATGTGATACCAGCATCAGTTGTGTCCCTTCACCTCCATTCATAGATCCTCTCCCGTTGCCTCATGGGATAGTAAAGTGTCCATCAAATTCACACTTCAGAATCTCGCTGGAAGTTGTAGGTCATCCGGGGCAACGCACCGGTGCGTTTTGGCAGATTTTTTTCACATAGCAGAAAAATAGACTTAAACTACTATCATTTACGGTCATACAGAGTTAAGAAATATTAAAAAATAAACTGTTAAATGTCTACTTTTTTATGTGCCCACCTTAGGGGTGGAACGGTACACAGAAGTCACGGTTCGGTTCATACCTCGGTTCAGACATCACGGTTCGGTACGATTTCGGTAAAATGGAGGGAAAATAAAAAGACAAAAAGACCTTGCGATATGTTTGCTAATTGTACCTGAATGAATTTAAAATTAATTTGCTATATTTCAGATCAATATTTTTGTTTTCATTAATTTTAATTAACATTATTAATTAACAATGTAACATTACTCTCATCTGAATTATAAACGATTGATTTCTGTATAAAATATTACTTCCATTAAAAACACATTTGATTTTCTTTTTTAATCAATGTAGAATGTGTAACTTAAAAATAAACAGATTAATGCTCCGAGGACAAGAAATGAAAACCAATGCGATATGATGAATGTCCAAAAGATGACACCCACAGACTGTTTTGAAATGGGGTTGGATACATTTTTTTGCTATTAAAACAGTGTGTGTGTGTGTAGGTTACAGTTTGACAAGAGTTTACAGTGTGACAAAAGCACAATGTTGTGTTTTATTGCGAGTGTACACAAATGTAAGTAAACACTTTGCAGGTTTAATGATCTGTATGAACAAAATGACGGGAGTATGTTTTTTTATGTTTCCACTGTTCGATCACGCCCGCGCGCCTCTCTCTCTCTCTCTCTCTCTCTCTCTCTCTCTCTCTCTCTCTCTCTCTCTCTCTCTCTCTCTCAATTCGATCGCGCTCGCGCCTCTCTTTCTCTCTCTCTCTCTCTCTCTCTCTCTCGCCCTTGTGCACGGACACACACACACACTCCAGCATTACAATCTTGACATCGCAGGCTGTTCAATATGTGGTCACACCAAACGCGAATAGAGCGTCAAATTCACGTCTAGTTCGACGCTAGTCCAAAGCGAATAGGACGCGCGTATAAAACAAGAGCATAGACAAGCCGGGGGTACAGATTGTGTGTCCCTAAAGAAACCGCGTATCTAACAGTAGTTCCGCATTACATTAATTAATTTGCACGTGCGTTTTATTTATTTTTATACCGTGTATTCTCTGTGTAAATTCGTGCACCGAACCGTGAC
Organism: Tiaroga cobitis; assembly: GCA_030578255.1. NCBI lineage: Eukaryota > Metazoa > Chordata > Actinopteri > Cypriniformes > Leuciscidae > Tiaroga > Tiaroga cobitis. The sequence continues at coordinate 26,285,405 of CM060599.1, forward strand.
GCCCGTACCGTTTCGGTTCAATACGAATACATGTACCGTTCCACCCCTAGCCCATCTACAATCGAAATAAAATATTGTGCTTTTGTAAAATAAAGAAAATAAACAGGGTGTGCGTTCTGCCTCTCCGTGTCCGTGAACTTTTTTACTGGAGCACGTCTCTAAACTTAAACAAAACTCAGCGAATACTATTCACCCAGACATGAGCAATATATGTTTATGATCATTTAAGTTTGTACTTTTAAATGATCTAATTTAAAACTAAAATAAATATTCTCTATTTATGTAATCTATATAAAAAGAGAGAGGTGTCAGCCGTTCTCATTATCTTTCTCTCAGCTCATTATTTTCCTAATGTGACACTCCCACGGAGAGCGCGCCATTCAAACGCTAATGATCTGAAGCAACACATTGAGACATGTAAACGCCCACATAAACTCGGTAAACACACTATATTTAGTCAGATTAATGTACTGTCGTCTTGTGCGGCTGTGAGGAATAATCCTGGGACATTTACCTACCTCAGAACAAGTGCTGGTTTATTTTCACTTCGAGGAGCAAGCTGAGCTGTAAGTGTTTTATTCTTGTGTTTTGTTCTAATCGCGATATATAATAACGTTAGTGTCTGTAAACGCAAAAATAGCCTACTGTTTAAATTTGAATCATGTTTCTGTGTGTGTGTGTGACTAGTTTTGGATAGATTATAAAGTTTTAACTCTAAAATAGACATCAAATAAGCTTTTGTTAGCAGTTTCTGCTCAAATGTTAAATATATAGTATGTTTTGTCAATAAACTAATCAACTATGATGTACCAATGCAAGCTATATCAAAATAATGAATCCTTAACTTTGAAATATGTATGATAAAATGTATTGGCCTACTAAGACATTTATGGAAAAAGACAATTTTCTTTTCAAGATGTTTCCAACTCTAACTTTGAACCAATTCTGTAGAATGGCCCATATAACCTATTTGAACAGGATTTGTTTCCAGGTCTGACTAAAAATGTGCTTTTGACTTTCATTTATATTTTGATTTTATATATATATATATATATATATATATATATATATATATATATATATATATATATATATAAATATATGTTAGCCAAGGCAATATGCGAATGGGCGTGAACGGCCCAACCCCATTGTGAATAATTAGGTGGTTCTCACCTGAGAAGACAAAGACCAGCATAATAATGAGCCTTTCATTCAGGTGTGTCACACAAGAAAGAATGTGAGGACAATATACACACACACACATATACATACATACACACATATATATATATATATATATATATATATATATATATATATATATATATGTGTGTGTGTGTGTCTGTGTGTGTGTATGTATCTGTATGTGTGTGTGTGTGTGTGTGTGTGTATATTGTCCTTGCATTCTTTCTTGTGTGACACAAGAAAGAATGCAAGGACAATATACACACACATATACATACATACATATATATATATATATATATATATATATATATATATATATATATATATATATATATATATATATATATATATATATATATATATATATATATATATATGTGTGTGTGTGTGTGTGTGTGTGTGTATTGTCCTTGCATTCTTTCTTGTGTGACACACCTGAATGAAAGGCTCATTATTATGCGGGTCTTTGTCTTCTCAGGTGAGAACCACCTAATTATTCACAATGGGGTTGGGCCGTTCACGCCCATTCGCATATTGCCTTGGCTAACAAAAAATGTTTTTCACAATTTAAAAGAATCTATTATGTTATGTCAATGATTAGACAGGATGATTTTCAGATAATTTTGAAGCAAACAATATTCTCTCAAAAATACAAACATGTACATACACGTTGCTCACATATTATGGTAGCCGTGTTTGTGCTAAATAGAGTGTAATTTCACCTGTGCCATTAATATGTTTATAAGCAGCTGAAAAAAGCACAAATGTCAGGGCATGTCAAAACATCTCAAGGACCCCAAAACATCTTGGTCCCCAGAGGGTTAATGTTATTTTTTAGTATTATTTTTCTTTATTCATTTTCATAATGTATTTTGTGGAGTCATAGTATGTTCTGTACTGAGCAGAGACACAGGGAGTGGAGCTGGGAGAGTTATATATTTTGCATATGTGTATGCAATGTAACGTTCACTGAGCAGAGATGTTCCACTGATGATGATACATCAAATGTGTACAGTTGGTATGTTCTTTACAAGGAAAGGGATGATTTTCAACTGATGCAAATGTACCATGAATGTATTCACAGAAGGATAATGTGGAATCTTAATGTGGAAAGTGGATTTTACCATGTGTAAGCATGAGGTATACATTCCATTTTTAAACTTAAGCAACATGTTTTTATATCTTACAAGGAAGTTGTAAGTTCCAGAGTGGTGTATATAAGCTCAATCCTTACAGTACTGACTCATAGAAACATAAAGGCATGAGGGGGTGAGAGGAAGGAGAAACATAGAGGTATGAGGGGTGAGGGAGGAGAAACACAGAGAAACCATTTACAGCTGGCACGATGGGGTGAGGGAATAGAGAAATGGCGAACAGAGAAATCTGGAATGAGGACCACCTCTCATGTAGCCTTATTCTTATGCTTTTTCCTCTCTGTCTGATACATGTATAAAAATAAGAAATCTCTTGGCATAAGTAACTGGTGTAGCTTCCGTGATTCAACAATAAAGGGAAAAGCATGATTTTTTAAATCTAACGTACTGTTTTTCGCATACATTTCACATATAGTGTAGGCAAGTATTCGATTTTGGACACAGCACATGTCTACATGCATAAATGCATGGAGTTGCTTCCATGTAATTGGCTGGTTAGATATTTGCATTAACGAGCAGTTGAACAGGTGAACCTAAGTGGCAAGTGAGTGTATATATAGGTGCATTCACACCATGTCATAATTACCGTAATAATTCTGAATGTAAAAAGCCTCTACATGCTCGTTGAACTTGTAATTACAATGTGTAAACGCATAATTTTCTGAGAACTACGAATTGTACCACATGGTCGCAGTACCACCTGATCACTGCAGATTCGGTGTATGACATCAAAGTATCTTTGGGTGTATGACATCAAAGTATCACAAGCGAATTTGAAAGCATACAGAGCTTTATTTACAGTAATTATATATATACTGTAAATGCAGTCCATTTACAGTAATTACAACATGACGTGACAAACATTGAGTTTTTTTTATTAACTTATTTTTTAACAGAATGCTGCTTTACATGCTTACAGCTGTTGAGCATCATTATATTTCTCTTAGGTTTTTCATATGGTTTGGTCAAGAAGTAGTTTTGGCAGTCATATGTGTATGGCATGAGCTCCCAATCAGGCACGTGTGGGACACAGATGAGTTTTCATCAGTGTCTTTATTATGTTAGAATGAGACCGACAGCCGCCCAACTGTTCCAGTGTTGTTTCACGTCGTGGACCTCAGAAAGCCTCTCGGCAGTACAAGAGCTGCTCCCGCACTACTGTAGGGTATTGTCAAGTCTTACATTTCTTTCAGAAAATTCATAAAGCTGTCTCCAACCGTTTGAGGAAGCCTTATGAACCTTTACTATTGAGCTTTGCACTTAAAATCATTGAATGATTTAACTTACCTTGAAGGAATTATGATTGGAGAGATTATAAGTGTATTTAAGTCCATATGAGATATCAAGGCTGGATAACTCCAGATGGAGCTTGTGCTGCTGTTTTAATTAGATCAGAGGAGAGGGTGGGAAATCATAGGCTATCTGTTTTCTTTTTGACTGTGTGATCAGTCAAAGTGCCAGTTATCGGTGTGTCTAATCAATGCAGGTGACACTAATCTGGTAAATGACCTTCTGCCTGCGTGTCAGTGCTGTCAATATCTGGACTGAGAGGTGAACTAATTCTGATCAATTCTCAAAATCATCTCTTACTGACAAGTGGAGTCTTGTTTCTGGCTTTGAACCCTAAAGCTATTAATGGTTAAAGAAATGACAGATTGAGAGGCTGTGCCTTTTTTACAAGAAGCAAGGAAATATATATAAAGTATATATAAATATATATACAAATATATATAAATAATATATATATATAAAAGACACCCTATTGAATTCTATGGTTTTAAGTATCAGGAGTCAGGAGGACATAGTAAAAAATCATCTGGTATTTAGCAGGTCTTTAAATTAGGTAAATACAACATCAGATGAACAACAACACTTGCCATATTACACTGTGTCATTATTTATTTAACAAAAATAAATCCAAAATGGAGAAGCCCTTTGTGACAAACGAGTACACATTAGGATTCAATTGCTTGTAGAACCAACTTTAGCAGCAATAACTTAAAGTAATCGTTTTCTGTATGAATTTATCAGTCTCTCACATGGTTGTGGAGGAATTTTTGCCCACCCTTCTTCACAACGTTGCTTCAGTTCATTGAGGTTTGGAGGTATTTGTTTATCCACAGCTCTTGTAAGGTTCCACCACAGGATTTCAATGGGGTTGAGGTCTGGACTTTGACTGGGCCAGTGCAACACATTGATTCGTTTCTTTTTCAGCCATGCTGTTATAGATTTGCTGATGTTCTTGTGATTATTGTCCTGTTGCATGGCCCTATTTCAGCCAAGCTTTAGCAGTCGGTCAGATGGCCTCATGTTTGACTTTTGAATACTTTGGGAGAGGAGTTCATGGTCGACTCAAAGACTGCAACCGTGCTTGACCGCTAGTATGAGGTGTTTGTGCTGATATGCTGTGTTTTTTTGTTGTTGTTTTTTTCGTGATGCGAGGCGTGGCGCTGTGCATTATGGCCAAACATCTCCACTTTGGTCTGAACAAAAGTCTTGACGTTTGTTCAGATGCAACTTTGCAAACCCAAGTCTTGCTGCCATGTTATTTTTAGAGAGAAGAGGCTTTCTCTTGGCAACCCTTTCAAACAAACCATACTTGTTCAGTGTCTTCTAATTGTACTGTCATGAACTTATACATTTAACATGTTAACTGAGGCCTGAAGAGTCCGAGGTGTAGCTCTTGGGTTTTTTTGCAATTTCTCTGAGCATTGCACGGTCTGACCTTAGGGTGAATTTGCTGGGACGATTGGCAACTAGGGGTGTAACGGTTCACGAAATTCACGGTTCGGTTCGATAAGATACACTTGTGTCACGGTTCGGTACGTTTTCGATACAGCAAAAAGAAAGAAATGCCAGAGAAATTTCCTTGATTTAATTTTTTTAATTATATTTTTATTAAAACTAACATCATAAAGTATGATATTTTTTTATTTTGAGCAATGATGGAGCTATACTTGACTTTTCTTAGGAGCATATAAAACAAAACAGCTCCTTGGACAAAATGAAATGTAATATTGTAGTAATATTATAAACAAAGTTTTATTTTAGTTCAGTTTAACATTTGAGGGCAGTAATTGTATTCATTATGTCAAAATAAAACCGACGTAATATTACTTGAAAGCATTATAGCCTACTATCATGGTTGCCAAACTTCCATGGTTACAGTTAGTAGTGTTACTACAGTAAATCTATGGTGAATGTTGCTGATCTGTGGACACTGAAGAGTTCATTCATGGCACAATGTTTCTTCCTGGTTTCCACGTCAGCGCTGTTCAATCCGTTAACAACGGAGAAATGTGAATGTTTCTCAATAGATCTCGCAGCGATGTTATTACTTCACTGGCGAATTTAAATTTTGTCTGGACTTTTACTGGATTTCGCTGTGTATTAACAGTGCTGCTTGATTAAGATCGGCTCGCGCTGCATTGGTCCAAACTGATAAGCGGTCCGTCAACCACACAATAACGAGTGGCTCAGTTTCGTTCCGCTTACATTACATTTGCCATTTGATGTTGGGCAATGTTGTGATCACGCCAGCGTTTCTTACATTATGAGCGCACTTGCCACGCGCGACGCGCTTACATTTGAAATAACAAAATTTTGGTCGGCAGGAAAAATGGTCCAACGAACCGTTCGGTTTAAAAATCCGTACCGAAAACCGAACCGAAAGCCTCGTTACGAACGGTTCAATACGAATACGTGTATCGTTACACCCCTATTGGCAACTGTCTTGAATCTTTCCACTTGTGAATAATTTTCCTTACGGTTAAAAGATGGACTTCAAATTGTTTGGAAATGGCCGTAAAACCCTTTTCCGATTGATGGCAGCAACAATTGCTTCTCTAAGGGGCTGTTTACATGACACTGTTTTCTGCTAAAAACATAAAACTTGATATGCGTTTTGTCCGTTCATTTACACGACAACGGCGTTTTTAAAACGGGTTTCAAAATGCAAGTTTTTGAAAATGGTCTCCGTCTAAACAGCAAACTCGTGTTTCCGTGTTTCTATGTATCTATAGTGTTTCATTGCCTTCTAATGGCCTGGAGCAGAATACAGTGTTTTAGTCATTTTCGCGGATCCGTGTGAATGGGGATCGTTTTGACAATGGTGTCGTCCGTACACGGAAAACTCCGAGAAAAAACGTCCCCGTTTTAAGCATATCGTTGTCGTGTGCCTTATAATATCATTGCTGATGTCTTTCTTCCTTGTTAACACACACCTGAATGCTCCAGACCAGCAAACTGCCAAACTTCTAATGAATTGATCATCAGCAAGCGTGATCACCTCTATAAAAGCAAAAACATTTAATTAGCAGCGCCTGACTGCTACTTACCCTCTTAATTCCTATGGAAGCAGTAAGGGTGTACTTAGTTTGTCACACATGGCTTCTCCATTTTGGCCTAGTTTTTGTTAAATAAATAGTGAGACAGTGTAATATGTCATGCGTTGTTGTCCATCTGATGTTGTATTTACCTAATTTTAAGACCTGCCAAAGACCAGAGGATTTTTTATTATGTCCCTCCTGATACGTAAAAACATAGAATTCAATAGGGTGTTCTTTCTTATTCACATGACTGTATATTTATATATAAATTTGCATCTGTGGCATCCCATCACATTAAGAATTGAGAAAACTGGCATGTGTCACTTTTCATTTCACGCATAGGTTGTTGTTTGTATTAAAATGACAGCTGTCCTCTGTCTCCCTGACCTTTGTGTTGTGTGTTTACTCAGAAAAAGGTTGTGTGAGGTGACGCGTTCCACCAATCGGATGTCTTCCAGGGTTATTTTTTTTTCCCATTCTCTAAAGGTCATAGTTTGTGATATCTCTAAGTCTAACATTCAATCTTCAGTCTGTTATGGGTGACGATCACTTTTGACATTTCTCTCCTGTATGATGTCTCAACATTATTTTCTCTTTTTGTATTTGTTTACATTATTCATTTGCATTACACTCTCTCAAGTCAAGTCATCTTCATTTATATAGCGCTTTAACAATGTAGATTGTTCCAAAGCTGCTTTACAGCGATAATAGAAAATTAAAGTAACAGAGATTGTTTTGGCTTTAGAATAAAGTTATTTTCCAGCTAAAGTTAGTTTTAATTGATTCACTTCCGTCGCAACGATCATTAGTTATTAACTTAGGGGCCGCTAACACGACAACGCTTTAACAGAAAACTCTTAAATTCTCTCGACGCAAACTTTAAAAACACAAACCTGTAAGAACGCTGATGGCGTGCACATGGGTTATTAAGAGTTCATTCTATTGGTATGTGTGTTTGAATAAATGTGCGCAGGCATGTAGTCCTTCCCTAAAAAAATCAACCCTCAACAAACTGCTTGGTTGGCCTTAAAATTTTTGCCTAGCTTTGAACTGACGGAGTGTGTCTGCTTCCCGGACAATGTTAGGAAGACTGTTCCAACGTTTTGGTGCTAAATAGGAAAAGGATCTACCGCCAGCAGTCAATTTTTGATATTCTAGGTATTATCAACTGGCCGGAATTTTGAGATCTCAAAAGACGTGACGGACTATAATGCATTAAGAGCTCGCTCAAGTACTGGGGAGCTAAACCATTAAGTGCTTTGTAAGTAATTAGCAATATTTTTAAATGTATACAATGTTTAATAGGGAGCCAATGCAGTGTTGACAGAACCGGGCTAATATGGTCATACTTCCTGGTTCTGGTAAGAACTCGAGCTGCTGCGTTTTGGACCAGCTGTAATTTGTTTATTAAGCGTGCAGGGCAACCACCCAGTAGAGCATTACAATAATCTTGTTCCGCATTCATCAATGAGAGCATATGACGGAATTTAGATATGTTTTTAAGATGGAAAAATGTGGTTTTACAGATACTATTCACTTGACTTTCAAATGAAAGATTGCTACCAAAGAGCACACCCAGGTTCCTAACCGACTGCGAAGACTTGACAGAGCAGCCATCAAGTGTTAGACAGTATTCTAGGTTATGACGGGAGTACGTTTTTGACCAATAATTAGAATCTCTGTTTTTTCAGAATTAAGTAGTAGGAAATTAATAGTCATCCAATTTATTATATCAGCTATGCATTCCGTTAATTTTGAGAATTGGTAAGTTTTGTCAGGGCGTGAAGAAATATAGAGCTGAGTATCATCAGCATAACAGTGCTTCCTAATGATATCTCCTAAGGGTAGCATGTACAGAGTGAACAGCAACGGTCCTAGTACTGAGCCTTGTGCACTGAACTTGTGATCGATAAGACATCTCTTAATTTACTGCTACGAACTGATAACGGTCAGATAAGTATGATTTAAACCATGTGAATGCAATTCCAATAATGCCAACATAATTTTCGAGTCTATTTAAAAGAATGTTGTGGTCAATAGTATCAAATGCAGCACTAAGATACAACCACGATCGGATGATAAGAGCAAATCATTTGTGACTCTGATGAGAGCTGTCTCAGTACTATGTTACGGTCTAAATCCCGACTGAAAATCCTCGCATCCTAGTTGTGAGGATACTGCCTTTTCTAGTATCTTTGACAGAAAAGGTAGATTCGAGATCGGCCTGTAATTGACTAATTCTGTACGATCAAGTTGCGTTTTTTTAACAAGTGGTTTGATCATAGCCAGCTTAAAAGTTTTTGGTATGTATCCTAGTGACAAAGATGAATTAATGATATTGTGAAGAGGATCTATGACCTCTGGAAGCATCTCTTTCAATAGCTTAGTAGTCGGTATAGGGTCTAAAATACATGTTGTCGATTTAGCTGATTTAAGTTGATACACGGCAGGCAAAAACATTTTTGAGATTTTGGGCTAGTTTACTCCTTCAGTATGTGTTTTTTCAAGCTGCTATAAAGAAAACGTTGAAAATATACATTAAGATGTTTATTTTATTACATTTTGTTTTCTCACGAATTTTCCAAGAAGTTAGCATTCCAACGCGTCATGCCGCGTTCCGTCTTTTTACTGAAGTCTGTCATGACCGGTATCGTTGTAAAGCTCTTGCACAACGCTATGTAACCCAAATATGGGCATTTCCTTTCTATCAGTAACCAATCGTGAATGTCCAAAAGGTGATTTAAAGCTAATGACGAAATCTCATTGGCCACTGCTGGTTTCTGCTAACGTGATTCGCTCAGACGCATCACGTGGTGTACTCTGCCAATGTTAATTCATTGAGTTACTGCAGTTGTAGGCCTTATATGCCTGCCATGTTATTAAATAATCAGTTTTCATGAGCTTGAAATATTCTATATTAGTATTACTAAGGGCCTGAGCATTTATTATGTTTTTGAGCAATTTTTTCCAATAGAAATGTATTAAATTCCCTACTTAAATCGTTAAATGCCTTTTTCTCAAAATGAGTTTTTGTCATTCTCCAGTACAAATATCTCAGCCTATGTAGCACCTATGTACACCAAACTTTCCAGTTATACACTTAGCAGTATTCTGAAGATTTTTTCAGAGGGATTTGTTAATAAATCATTCCTGGATTTATGTGACTTTTTAATACAAAAAATATGGCGAAAATCGATTTTTTAAGGCTATGGACAGTATATTTTGGTAAGTAATGAAAGCATATATCCTGAAATCTATGAAGGTAAATTAGTAGCAAAACTCGAGAGCACGTAGATGTGAATTTGAGAACTTGTACAATAAATATTTGTACTTGTATGTGAACATTTACACTCACAGCTCCGATGTGAAAACCTGTAAAATAAAAATCTGAACTTGATGGCTGAGATTTGCACTCGCAGACAATAGTCACAAACCTGTATTCTGAATTTGAAGCTGCAGACAAGTAGTCACAAATGTGTAAAATGCCATTCACAAAGATACTGCTCTCTTGCTGCTTGCTGCTCTCTTAAGGGCCCGAGTGTGCTCGTTGTACCACGGCATTGGACTATTTTCTTTAATCTTCTTTAAGCACAACGGAGCAACTGTGTCTAAAGTGTTGGAAAAGAGAGAGTTAAAAGTTTCTGTCGCAATATCGAGTTCTTCTAAGCTATCTAGGATGCTGAGATGATGAAACTGATCAGGAAGATTATTAATAAAGCAATCTTTAGTGGAAGAAGTGATAGGTCTAACATATTTGTAACACAGAGTTGGCTTTGCAGCCTTGGCTAAATGAACTTTACACGAAACTAGATAATGATCTAAGATTTCATCGCTCTGCTGCAGAATTTCAATAGCATCAAGATTGATTCCATGTGATAATACTAGATCTAGAGTATGATTACGACAATGAGTAGGTCCTGATACGTGTTGTCTAACTCCAATAGAGTTAAGAATATCTCAGTCATGTACAGCATTCCTTTATGAGTGTCATTAGTTGTTGCTGATATAAATATTAATATAATGTGACAGATAGGATGCAGAGTAAGGTCTGCCCCAAACGGAGATCTGACAGTTGGGTTATCCGTTCCTCATTCCCAATCTGGATCCATGATTCTCTCTGGTATACTGCACTGCATTAGCAGCTGCTGTTTGTACACGCCTCTGTTGATAATGAGGATTCAGTGTTTACATGGACCTTTCAGCATTAATATTTATGTTTTCTTGATGTGTCAATGAATACTAAGTGGTGTGAGTGAGTGACTGAGCTGGAACAGAATAGAAAATTGTTCATTTTTAACAGTGTAGTCAGATCTTGTCACTTAATTCTAAACTGCATAATCTTTAAAGGTAAGGTAATTTATTTTATTTTAAAGTAATTCCTACTTAATGTGCGAAGACGGCAGTAAAAAAAAAAAAAAGCTCATCCGTTTTTCAGTTTATCTGAGCAGTGCCACATGCCAATTTTTGGTTCAACCAATGGCGTGAATTTGGGGTCAGACTACCTGTTTGTCCAAAGGTGGGTCGTTTGGAAAATCAGATTGCTGCAGGAATAAGTCCTAAAACCCAGAAATGAGTTAGCATTTTTAGACTTTTGGTTCCATCATCCCAAAGTCAATGTTTTTTTTTTAAGTTGTTTTTTTTTTTTTTAAATTTTTTTTTTTTTTTTTAATGCTTGAAATAAGGTATGTGGTCAACACAGGCTCAAGATATTTTCACATTTTATTCTACAACATTAAATACATCAGTGATAGAGCTGTGTTGAAAAAATCGATTCACCAATTCTGAATCGATTTTCATATAAATTTCTAAAGATCGATCCGTAACTCAGAGGATCGATTTAATAATAGGCTTACATTTTCCCTGTGAACTTTAACTTGCTGCGACTGGGAGATCCCTATGCGCATTGAAAGGCTTTCACTCAGCGCGCACATTGTTACGACAACGGACTTTGAGTGAGTCACTAAACCGTTCATTCAACGAACACGTTCAGAAAAGCTGATTCATTAAAAGAGATAATGAAACAAGGTGTTAATTATTTTAAAACTTTGAGTTCCACTTTTCAAGGCTCAGCTAAGCAGCAATGCGTCGCATGGGTAACGCTGAAAATGCTTCATTAAAGGCCAATATGGAATTGATTCGATGCGCGACTCGCTGAGTTTATTTCCCCGCGGCTTCCTCGCGCTGTGGGAAGCTGACCAGCGCTGCTGCTGACGCGCATTTCCGTGACGTGAACGTTAAAAGGACTATACGACAAATATTCGCTTTCCTTTTACACGGCAACCTTTCCACGAATATGACTTCAAAGACAGACGCAGGTAATCGCACGCGCTCTGCCGATCTCTCTCATTCACTGTCTGTGGGAAGCCGTAGGCTACAAATCACCATGATAAACAGTCTTGTTATCATTATGAACTTGTTCAACATTCAATACACATGCATGAAGTTTAAAACAAGAAGGGTATAGCCAGAGACTATTTATATAGAGACATGCCACTTCCTCAATCCTTAATACAACTACATAGGGAAAACCCGTAACGCCAAAGATGGCGGTTGTATGCACATGCCCCGCCCCTCCCGCTGGAAAGCCAATCGTCTGCTTTTAACAGTCAAGCCGGAAAACATTTAAGCCTATCGTCTGGTTCCACCGACGCATGCGCACAGTTGAGGTTTGCAACAGCGGAAAATATGTTACTGTTTGAAAAGGCGGCAGATTTGATATGTGTTAGTTGTGTAAATATCAGACATCCCAAGTCTCCCGGAAGTTCCGGGAGTCTCCCGCAGATTGATAGCGGCACTCTAATGACCGCAAATTAGTTCAAATCTCCCGGAATCTAGAGCGAGCGAGCAGTAGCGCGCGCACGACAGAGAGCGAGAGAACCCTTGCGCATGCGCAGTAAAAGTATAACCTGTGGAGAAAAAGGCGTTTTAAACCTTATTTTGGGGCAAAGTCATCAAACTTTTTCAGCGATTTTTATCATATTTTATTAGTGTTTGTATACATGCAGTTTTTATGTCCCGGTGACCAGTGAAAGTGCAGTTCTGAGTCTCTGCCCATTCATTTAGATAGGAGCCTGGTCTTGTTAGTCCGAAATAGCTGCTCGGAGGCGTTGCCAAGATGGCGGCCGAGTGGCATGACTTGCCTAAAAGGACTTTGGTATAGCCTTATAAAAAAAGTGAATATTGCTGCGGTTACTTGCAATCCTCTGCGGTTGACTTGTCAGTGTGGTAGGCTACTACAAGATTGCGGATATCGCGTCAGCCCTACTGCTGCTGATATACTGCGTCCTCTGTCGTCTACACCAGTGCAAGTTTGTGAAAGCAGTGAACATATTTTCCTATAGATATGGGTTTTGAATTGTGTGCATGTGCTAGGTGGTTTTGTTTGTGGAACCTTCAGAAACCTCCAACTATTTTTCTCAAAAAAATTTACTTTGCTGTCTCTAATTGACTTCAAACAGGTCATTCCAACAGATGGATTTTCGTCATTCTCGTTTCGTCAGTCATTTCCTCAATGACTGTCATTCTCAGTCATTTCTACAAATGAAGGTTTTTTTAATAGAGAATGTAAAAATAACAATAACTAATCTTTAAAAATTTGCTCATTATGACTTATTTTGCCAGACTCCAAAATTCATAAATGTGTCTTCATTTGTAAAGATTATTTGGATGAACAAAACCTGTAAGAATCATATACTTTTATCTGTCACAGAGCTTATTTTCTGAGGGATCCAGGGTGATGACTCCTGGGTTGGCCTAAAAAATGTGTGGTCCTTGCAGGACTCTATGGGTAGCCATTAAACGTGATTTTAAATGCCTCATCAGGAAGATTGTACAGTATAATTGTTTTAGAGTGAATTTGCAGCTGTATGGCAGTAGTTTTATATTGGAGCATTTGAATGCATTTAATTTTTTTATATCATCATTGAAATTGAGAGTGGACTGCATGTGAGAAAGGAGGAAACAATGCTGAACATCAGGATCCACCACTAACGTCAACCACAGAACTTCAGCGCTGACATCGCAACTCATCAGGCTAACACACACACTAATTAAATGAAAACTCCTACTCGACAATTCCTTTGTACTAGATACATCCCTGCCGCGAGTTATTTTTTTCCATTTTCAACAGAAGAATATCTATGGAAAGGACAAAATTAGTCGTGACAAAAGCTGTGTCCCCATTTTAAATGTTTGTTTTTATGTGTTTTAAGGTACTTTTTTGTTCAACAAGAAGAGGTATACATTTATGCTGATAGTTTTTAAAACATCCGCACAGACTGCCTCATTTGACTGAAATTGGTCTGAGCATGTGTTACACCGAAGCTTGCTTCCAATAGAATTTCTAATCTAAGCTAAAATGAATTGTACTTATCTTCTGTGTGGACTCCTTTTTAGCCACGCCCCTGTTGGTGCTGCTAATGGTGCACAAATTTTGATTCAGAGTTTGAATGATTTAAAGAGCTTGTATCATATTTTTGGTAATTAATTTCAGCTCTCTTAGACTGTAAAAAGACTAATCCCATGTAAGCTATTAAATGAATGGGTTTGTCCTTGACTCTGTCTGAAAAAATGAATGATGAATCTGCCCAACTTTCATCCATCAGGTGTTCACTGAGAACTGATCTGAGAACAGGTCTCATGTTACTCTCGTTATCGCTTCCAATTATGACTTCGTTTCAGCTCTGTTCAAAATTTAATGCGGGATTAAATCAAATGTTTCTTTGTTTTTTTTTTAGATGCCATGTTTTTTTTTTTTTATCATAGTCCACAAAATAGTTTTGTGTCTGTGCTTGCAGGCAAATCAAGGGGTTGTTCTCTTGATCTCTTTCCCTCCTACACTCTTTCATTTTTGTGTGGAGGGTTTTGTACGTTGTGAACAGCGTAGCATGAAATGGTACACAGATTAAGGGGGGCTCACAATTTTATTTATTTATTCTTCTTTCCTCTTAAATGCAAGTGAGCCAAATAGATTTCTGCCAGGAAGATGTGGCCCTTCCAGTGCTTTTGCTCTCCGTGTGGGCTGTTAAGGTTAATTTCTGCAATCTGCATGCACATTTTCATCCGGCTCTCCTGGGGCAAAGTGTTCCTTTCAAACTTTCACAATTATTTCTGATATATTATAACACAGAGGGAAAGTGGATTGATTTAGGGAGGTGGGAAGCTGGAATTTGATGTCTGCAATATGACCCATAAGTCGGTGATGTTATTTGGAGCTCTGGCATTATTCTTTCTGCAATTTAACTTATTGCAATTGGGTTTTTAAATTGCCAAGCACCTGTTATGGAATTACAGTTTGTGCATTATTCAGAAGACGAAAATAATAGCCCTGCGCAGTTGGTTAAAATGAATACTGGTTGGTTTTTATTTCTGACTCTTGAACTGTCATTTTTTCCAGTATAATTCCTGTTATTTTCTTTCTCTGGAGCTTTTTGTGAACTTACTGTCACTCATCACCATTTATACCACTGAATGTTTTGGTGTACAAAGTTCTGCAGTATACATTATCTCTAACTTTATGGGAATATGACATTCCTGCTGAAAAGGCTGACTTAGCTACTCACCGTAATATACCTATTTTGTTTGATTTGAAACACCATGACTGCCTTGGTCAACCAGCTTCTGGACCAGCATGGGCATTACAGAATATGATATGCATTAACAGCAGAATTAATTGTGCTTTATGCTTCATTGGACATTTTTTATAATGGGTGATTCTTCAATTAGGGGCAGTTTTAACAAGTTTAAATATTGAAAAAAATTATGCTTCCTCAAACTATATTTCATTTATCACATGTCCTTGAGTAAAAATCTACCTACAAGTAAAATTTGGTGTGATGTATGATGATGTATTCATGCTAATGACTTTTATTGAAAAAGTCTCAGATTTGCAAACACAAGTTAAATGGCAGTCAATTAGCTTTGAAATTATAAACATTAAAATAAATCATTTGTTTTTAGTAAACACAAATTAAATATTGGTATTTAAAAAGTCCAAAATAAGCACAATCAGATCATTTTTACATTTCAACTATTAAAAATTGAAAAAAGCTAAGACCAAATGTTTCAAGTCATTATAAAACTACCTATTTTTCTTCAGAAAGTTTCCTTAATTGTAGAATCAGCCATGTACTTAGTGTTTTTTTTTTAAGAAATTAATACTTTTATTTAGCGAGGATGCGTTAAATTGATCAAAAGTTGGCAGTAAAGACAACTTTATATTCATCCAAGAATCCATCAAATTACCCTAAAATAATATTATATGTATTGTGGTTTCCACAAAAAATATTGATAATAATAAGAAATGTTTCTTGAACACCAAATCAGCATGTTAGAATGATTTCATGTGACTGAAGACTCGAGTAAAAAATCCGCTTGGCCATCACAGGAAAATTTTACATTTTAAAACATTAAAATAGACTTTTTTCCCCACAATATTTGTGATCAAATGAATGCAGCCTTAGTGAGCAAAACAGAAATAAAAAAAATCTTACTGACCCCAAAATTTTGAATGGTATGTGCTCAATGTATTTAATGTAGGTAGTCTGTCTGTGTTTCTAGCATTTCAACAGGCTCCTGCAATGCAGAGAAATAACAAATGCACTCATTTCAAGGGGTCAATAAATCTCTTCAATATTTTGGATCCCTGATGTCAGTGTCAAGGATTGACCAAATACCTCTTTTTCAAAACCGCGTTTCATGGTGTAGTAGAGACTTCAGTGTAGATGAATGGAAGTTTCCGGTTCTGTCTACAGTTTAAATTGCGCTCAGGGGTCCTCCGCCTCGTGCACGCAACAGTTATCTTCAAACTTATTGAAGTCTGGGTCACGTGGTCGCCTACAGTGTTTTGCAATAGCAATTTGATTGCCAAGAACATGCCTACAGTCCCTCCTCGCCAGCCTCTTTGCTTTGATGACTCAAGAAGCCTGGTGCTAAAGGTTGGAGGCGGAGGGCTGGAGACACGCTTTAGGGAATATCTTCCATATATGCCTCATTGGATCAAGAACATCACCCATATCACATTCTTAGCCTCTTGACATGGGAAAATACATAGATAACAAATCTGCCCCTGGGTTGTTATTGCCTAACCGCATGTTTGAAAGTGCAGTTCAAGTGGAATGACAGTGAGTTCAAGAGGAATAATGATGCCTCGTATTGACCGCTGAATTCTTCACACATTCAGTGGTTTAAATTTGTTTTTGTTTTTTTCTCAGGAAATTGATCCTTTATGGTGGCACATAAGAAGGATGTAATACGCCTGTTTGTTGTGGATGTTTTTTAGGGTTTAATTGTTAAAGGAAGGTTTTGTGTAATCCTAGAGAAGTGAATGGAAGGATTAATGTCTATCTTTCATGCATGAAATGAGAGTTTTCCTCTCACTAACCTCAGCAGACAGCCCAGCTCTCTTTCGCTTCTGTCTTTTGATAGCTCACTGGCATCCAATAAATGAAATGGCCTTTGGTTCATTCTGTCAAATACTGTTTCCTGTTCAAATCCTTTCCTTCCTGCAGGCGAAAGGAAACAAATTCTGCCCATCTGATCAAGCCGTCATTAGCACACAAAGCAAATATTTCCTTTGGTTAATTTGTTTGAAGATCGAAGAGCAGATCATTTGTATAGAGAAACTGATGGCATTATCGCTACAATGTGATGTGCAGCCGTTGCTTTGACAGACTTGATTGTGAGGGTTTGGAGCGTCATGAAAGTATTAGTGTTCAGAACTTGGTTGTGTTCATCATAATGAAATCTAAATTGCCCCCTCTATTTTCATGTTTCCCATTTCTGTGATTGAGCACAAAAAGGCTGATGAATCACAACTGTTGATATCTTATTTGGAGATAAAAACCACTTAGTCTTCATCAAAGTTGCATTAAAAAGATGAAAGCAGTGAATATGAGCACATTTATAATAGGGACCTCACAATAATCAGGATTTACTTGTGTAACGCTGAGTTATGGGACGATTTCATTGAATGGCTTATTCCACCTCTATGCACAAACACACATTGAATTTCTGTCTTGTAAAGGTACCTTGGGTTTGTGGTTGACTATAGAGTCTTTTATAAGTGTTACATTTTTCTGCAATTTCTGTATTTCTTTGATCTTTTTTATTAATATTATTTATGGATACAGTACCGTAAGAAATTGGAGTTGGTAAGATTTTTTTAAAGTTTTTGAAAGAAGTCCCTCATGCACACCAAGGCTGCATTTATTTAATCAACAATCTATCTATCTATCTTTGTCTGTCTGTCTTTCTCTATCTATCTTTGTCTGTCTATCTGTCTGTCTGTCTATCTCTCTATCTCTCTATCTATCTATCTATCTATCTATCTATCTATCTATCTATCTATCTATCTATCTATCTATCTATCTATCTATCTATCTATCTATCTATCTATCTATCTATCTGTCTATATCTCTATCTGTCTATCTATCTATCTATCTATCTATCTATCTATCTATCTATCTATCTATCTATCTGTCTGTCTGTCTGTCTGTCTGTCTGTCTGTCTGTCTGTCTGTCTGTCTGTCTCTATATATATATCTGTCTGTCTGTCTGTCTGTGTCTGTATCTATCTGTCTCTGTCTGTGTCTATCTGTCTATCTATCTATTTATCTATCTATCTATCTATCTATCTATCTATCTATCTATCTATCTATCTATCTATCTATCTATCTATCTATCTATCTATCTATCTATCTATCTATTTATCTATCTATCTATCTATCTATCTGCCTGTCTGTCTGTCTGTGTCTATCTATCTCTCTGTCTGTCTGTCTGTGTCTATCTGTCTGTCTGTCTGTATCTATCTATCTATCTATCTATCTGTCTGTCTGTCTGTCTGTCTACAACTTACTATATATTTTGTAATATTGAATGTTCACAATTGCCAGTATATATATATATATTTTTTTGTATTCATTAAAGAAATGGGCAAATGTGCCCGTTTTGAAACAACAACAATAACCTCCCTTGATATCTGTCAACACCAAGTAACGATGGTGACATTACAAGTCGTCTTATGTTCCACTGAACAGGGCAGCTTGTTCCTGAGGAGCTCTGTGAAGATGAGTCGCCCCCTAAAGAGGTGTCCTGTGTGATGGCGTGTTCAGGTGACTGTGTGCTCAGCTCATGGTCTGATTGGTCCTCCTGCTCCCACAGCTGCTCCAGTAAAAACTCAGAAGGCAGGCAAAGCCGCACACGGACCGTATTGGGCTTACCAGGAGAAGGTCAGTTGACTTTCACCTTTCACAGAAATTAGATGATAATGTTTATTACAAATGTCTGAAAAATGTATTTTCAATTTAAGAAAATTGAAGGCATTCAAATGAATGGTGCATGTGCCATGGTGTGGTGCCTCTGGCCTGCATGTGTCTTTTCCTAACCTCTTTCCTCCCCACTGTGTTCCAGTCTTACTGCACATTCCTATCTATTATAATATTTTTTAAAATAAAATTTAAATAAACAAACAGATAATTTAATGCCGTGATATTGATTTGACAAGGGAAGTAATTTACTCCTAATATCACTCCGATGGTGACATGACACCATTAATCAGTTTGTTTTTGTGAGTGGAGGAGCAATTTTGCATTCGGTATATTTGTTTCGGGGAGCAGTGATAAAAATGTGTTCACAGGGTCTCATTTTTCTGTCTGCCTACTTACAGCTGTGGGCTTTTCCAATCACACACAGTCCTTCTGGAATGACAAAAAGAGCTGTGTAATTAAGACTTAAATATAGCTTAGTCTAGAGACTACTCCCGCCCCCCATACAGCAACGCACACACACACACACACACACACACACACATACATGCATACATGCATACGTACATCCTGAGTAACAGCATTATGCATGCTCTTACATACACTTATCTCCATGTATCTGGAAAATGGAAATAAAGCCTCAACCTCTACACACCATCCACAGAGTGTCATTAATCAGACAAGCCCTTATTAATATTCAGCTGGTCTATGTTACACTCATAATGAGTCCCTGTGTTATGGAGAAAGGCTGAATGTCAATACAATGTCATTAGCTTCAAGGGCAGATGGAGTAGGTATTACTTTTAATTATATAAAGTGCAGAAGTCATTTTTGATCCCACAAAAAATGTGTCAACGGTGTTCCTGCATCACACGTGGATTCACATTCAGCACTTTGCTTTCCAGAAGTTTCCAGATGCATCAGTATCAAATATTTGGCTGATACGGCTAAGCTGATATTTATTTTGGTTTCATGGTTGATAGCAGATGTATGGAAGAGTCTATTCTAATTTCCTCTAATATTACAATATTGTATTGCAACTATAGTTCAATGAACAGAAATGTTGTTAATAGTTTTATTTAATGATAACAACACTGGTAAACACTGTGACATTAGCTTTTTCAGCATTGATGAGCCCAACAGCAACGTCGACTCAACCAATGGTGTGAGTTTGAGGCAACCAGACTTTGTTTGTCTCATTTAGTCAATGAGACATTATTTCAAAAATGTTTTTTTTTTTTTTGATGCTGGTGGTTTAGAAATTACATTATGAACATTATTTTTCCTTATTATTCCTTTTCTTCTATTCATACATCTACATCTCTTCACATGTCCCAGTAGATTTCGGCTTTATGCCTCTTGTGCTCATGTTGCTCGTTAACATTTTATGGAGCATTAAAGCAAACTTAAGAGAGGGTTTTCCATCTGCAATGCAGTTAATGATCTTTTTCATTTCAGCTAAGGCATGTCCAGCTGCTACTGCTCTGGAGGAGTGGAGAACTTGTAACGCTCATCCATGCATCTCGTTCTACTGGGAAGCGTCGCCATGGGGACCATGCATTGAAGACTCCTCCATGAATCTAAATGGCACCGGCTACTGGAACGGAACGGCCACCTGTGCTGTCGGGGTGCAGATTCGTAAAGTGGTCTGCATGAAAATGGGCGTCGGGCCGGTTATTCTCAAAAGGTGCCTTATTTTTATGTATGAAATTTATAATGTGTGGATTTGTGCATTTCCAAACACCACGCTGAAAGTGTTTGCAGAGGCCTTTTGTGGAGGTTAGATTATTAAAGCACATAGATTTTCCACAACTGATCATAGCATGAGGTTTAAATGGTATATTTTACTAATCTTTGGTGATCACTGCTTTTTAATATTAAATACCAGAGAGCACTTACTTTACCTGTCAGATGCAGGCAATAACGCTTTGTTCAGACATGCAGCAAAATGCTATCCTTTTGTGATTTGAAATCTGTTCTAAGTAAGATTTTGGAAATGTATTTAATTTGGTAGAGTCAGATCAAATTTCACTTAGCTTTCATCATTCGAGACACGGCATGGCTGTAAAATCATACACAAGGTGCAGTAGTCGTGGCACATCTGGATATATTCTCTCATTTGCTCTCACATGCCATTCACTAAGTTTGAATAATCAAACAAGGGAACTGTTTTGAACACGGCATATGTATGAATGGGTAAAATGTAGTAGTGCTCATGGCTACTACTCTGTTATGTCTTTTGGCATTGTTGTTACTATGGCAAACAATATAGATATGCCATATATTGACTGGACTATCTGAACAAATGTATCCAATCTTTACTAGGATTTATGTGCTGTGTGAGCAACCACCAACATAAGTATATACAGCCTTATCAAATGCATTCAAATACCTCATCAAATATGTGCCGACATTCAATTCAGAATGTTTTTGGAGGGTTTCAGTTTTATAATGTTCCTAAATCTGGCCAGTTTCCTTTATGGGATCATCCATTTTTATAGCTTTATCTATAAAACATTGTCAGCATTTTCTCTCCTAGATGTATATTTTTAAATACAAGTACATAATATCAGGACATCCGTATTTTGTGAATAATGAACTTCCCAGAGAGAAATATTTCCCCTGCTAGCTTTTGTAAATATATGTACATTTAGTTTGATCAGAGCTTAAATTAAAGCAGATATTATTAGACGCTTCTGCTCTGGAATGTGTCTTTGAGGCATTCTGCGACACAGTCCTGAAATACAGATTTAATAGTTTTCCATTCAAACATCACATTTACACTGCATGAATGAGACATATATGTATAGTACTGAAAGCTGTTCTCATGAGATGTTCGCGTTTCCCTGACCTTTTCACAAGGGAAGATCGCTTGGTTTACATTTGCTGAAGCCGTATCTTATACATCGAGTCTGTCAATATTCTCATTCTTGTGCTGTGTGGCTCTGAGTGCAGGCTGGACTTTTTCCTCTCTGTTTTCTCTATGAGAGGTTCATGTTGCCCCAGGTCTTTCCTTGATAAATGTTTCCTGTGGGAGTGGTGTAATGGCGCTTTGGGGAAGATAAAATGTTCTGCTGCATTGCATGGAGAAGATATTGTGTTGTGCATCAGGAAAAGGGGCTCATAAATAATGCAGTCGTTTATCCATTTCTTTCTGTTATATTAATGACACCAACGTAAAGTGAGTTTATGGGCTGGCGTATTTCACTGGCCTGGTTATAGGTTTCGGCATTACCTAAGTTTTGGGAGGGGGCTGTCTGGAAACATATGCTGGATTTTATATTTTTAGTGAAAATATCTAATATATCTATATTTAAAACAAGATGCATTTACATGAGAAGCAAAATTGCATACGATTTTAAGAGTAGCTCTGTGCCTACATCGACAACCTTCTAAGACAGCTTCAAATTCATCATTGAATTGATAAATGGTCATTTTGAAACACTATCCACAGGCAGCAACCTCACACAGGAGAGTCGTAATTGCATAAAACTCACAATTGATGATATATATATATATATATATATATATATATATATATATATATATATATATAGTGGTCAAAAATGATGTCTATAGAAGTGATATTTGTTTTTATTAACCCAACGGGTTCGATTAAACCATCAACATTTTAGGAATATATATATTATATAATATATATATATATACACTCACCTAAAGGATTATTAGTAACACCATACTAATACTGTGTTTGACCCCCTTTCGCCTTCAGAGCTGCCTCAATTCTACGTGGCATTGATTCAACAGGGTACTGAAAGCATTCTTTAGAAATGTTTGCCCATATTGATAGGATAGCATCTTGCAGTTGATGGAGATTTGTGGGATGCACATCCAGGGCACGAAGCTCCCGTTCCACCACATCCCAAAGATGCTCTATTGGGTTGAGATCTGGTGAGTGTGGGGGCCATTTTAGTACAGTGAACTCATTGTCATGTTCAATAAACTCATTTGAAATGATTCGAGCTTTGTGACATGGTGCATTATCCTGCTGGAAGTAGCCATCAGAGGATGGGTACATGGTGGCCATAAAGGGATGGACATGGTCAGAAACAATGCTCAGGTAGGCCGTGGCTTTTAAACAATGCCCAATTGGAACTAAGGGGCCTAAAGTGTGCCAAGAAAACATCCCCCACACCATTACACCACCACCACCAGGCTGCACAGTGGTAACAAGGCATGATGGATCCATGTTCTCATTCTGTTTACGCCAAATTCTGACTCTACCGTCTGAATGTCTAAACCGAAATCGAGACTCATCAGACCAGGCAACATTTTTCCAGTCTTCAACTGTCCAATTTTGGTGAGCTCTTGCAAATTGAAGCCTCTTTTTCCTATTTGTAGTGGAGATGAGTGGTACCCGGTGGGGTCTTCTGCTGTTGTTGCCCATCCGCCTCAAGGTTGTGCGTGTTGTGGCTTCACAAATGCTTTGCTGCATACCTCGGTTGTAACGAGTGGTTATTTCAGTCAAAGTTGCTCTTCTATCAGCTTGAATCAGTCGGCCCATTCTCCTCTGACCTCTAGCATCAACAAGGCATTTTTGCCCACAGGACTGCCGCATACTGGATGTTTTTCCCCTTTCACACCATTCTTTGTAAACCCTAGAAATGGTTGTGCGTGGAAATCCCAGTAACTGAGCAGATTGTGAAATACTCAGACCGGCCCGTCTGGCACCAACAACCATGCCACGCTCAAAATTGCTTAAATCACCTTTCTTTCCCATTCTGACATTCAGTTTGGAGTTCGGGAGATTGTCTTTACCAGGACCACACCCCTAAATGCATTGAAGCAACTGCCATGTGATTGGTTGATTAGATAATTGCATTAATGATAAATTGAACAGGTGTTCCTAATAATCCTTTAGGTGAGTGTATATATATTTATTTTTTTAAATATGAGGGATGAACAAAACACTAAACTTTTTTAAGGTACTTTTTTCATAGTTTGGGAAAATGACAGCCTGGCCAAAAATGATGTCCACAGCATTGTGCATGTTTCATTGCATTATCAAAAATAAAACTCCAAGCACAACAATGTAATATGCTTACACAATTTTCAACAATTTTTTAATAATATTTAAATAAAGGTTGAAGATCTCAATTGTCCTAGGTCAGAGATCACTTTTGGCCACTACTGTATATATTTTGTTCAAGCATTACTCTAACAACACCTAAAGCTTTAAAAGTATTTTTTAGGCTTATATTCTGAAAATATATTTTTTATTATTATTATTATTTTTATTTTTTTGCAGCGTTAACCCTGCTCTGAGTTCACTGTGGGAGACCATTTGCGAGACCTTGAAAGGTATAACGTGTGTTAAGGAGAAAACGGTGTCATACAATTGTGTTTACCAATGAATAATCTAAGCTTATTTACAGTCGGGAGAGAACAAATCACAGTCTGGTTTATAGTGGTCTGTTGATACACACACACGCTCTCACTCACAGATATACTGAAGCATAAATCACAGATGGGTGTACTGTATATGGCATGGATGTGTTTGATGGTGTGGGTAAATGTATGTGTTTGTGTCACACACACATCATATGCCTTGTGCCTTGCCACATGTGCTGGAGGGTGCCAGAACCGAACATCAGTTATATAGAACATGTCATCAGATGAAAGCGGCTGATATTTCGAGGTGTGTGTTAAGATAACTCCACTTTATTTAAAACCGCAGGGCTGAGCTGTTTAAACATCCTGATATATGAAATGACCCAACAGGGAGATGTTTGTTTATATTTCTGCTGCTAGACCTGTTCTTTATTAATGCTCATATGCTTGCATAAAGAGGGAAATAAACCATGTTCCATATAGGTACCATGCAACTTGTCTGTCAACATTAAATGTGATCTGATCTCAGCAAAATCTCAGTACAGTTTTGTGGAGCAGGATGATATATTATGTTTGTTTGTTGGACCAATGAAATGTGGGTGATGCAAGTTCAAACTATTTCCCCCTCATTCCAAATCATTTCCTGTCTTCTCTCTCCACTGCCGCTCTCCACACTCTCTCCACTGCCACATCATTTCCTGCCTTCTCTCTCCACTGTCATTCAAATAAATGGATTAAATTTAATCCACAACCTTGGGTGAATTATTGATTTTCTAAAACTGGCAACAGCAATATGATTAAACAGTGTTTATAAAAAATATTGTATTAATTATTAGATAATTGTAATGAACAAATAGGTCATTAAGTAATTTGCCTAGAGATAGCATAATAAACTATTTGAATCAGAATTTACAGTGGAAATTAGTAATTTCTGCACTTCTGCACTAACTTACTGTTATATCAACAGCAATATGATATAACAGTGTTTAAAAAAATATTTATTATTAATAATAATCGTAATAAACAATTCTTCAAAATGACTAATTAATTTGCAGTGTAATTTCTGCACCATTAGCCTCACCAACAAAAAAAAAATCATTGGTTCATTTCTGTGTTGGGATGACACAAACAGAGTAATATCTTATAAAACACTATTCAGTCAAAGTCAGTCAACAAGTGTGTTGTTTCATATTGCTTTTGTCCTGTGAATACATTTTTTTTGACAGCTTTAAGCATGCCCCATCCAATTAAATTTTAAAGGGTTATTTCACACAAAAATGATTCTGTCATTATTTACTCACCCTCATGTCGTTCCAAACCTTTTTTAGACTTTTGTTCATCTTCGCTACACAAAAATATGTTTAATGAAATCTAAGAGATTTCTGTCCTCCATTGGCAGTTTCTGTTCCACTTTGACACTTAAAATAATCAATACAGATATTGTAAAACTAATTTATACGAATTGTGCGGTTTAGTCAATTTTTCTGATGGGACACGATCACTTTATATGATGAACATAAAAAGTTCCGTCCTTTGGATGAGACGTTAAAGGTCCTGTGTAACGAGTCAGAAGGCTGAGGCAGATCCATATGCAACAACTTTTAATAACTCAAAGACAGTCAGTGAGAAACACAGGAATTCTTGAATAAGGATGCGCTGACTGCGGCCAGAAACCAGGCTTGAAGAAGTAGGCAGACGGCGTGAGTTCGGTTAACAGGGACAGGCGTAAAGGTCTGGGCAGGCGGCTGACGATCAGATAAGGTTAGTTTAGCAAGGATCAGAAATACGGGAGATCTTGATACACGGAAATGGCTCGGACATGCATCTGTGGTCATTAAAAATCCCAGGATGTCCTTTGGAAAAAGAGTAGGGGTATAACCCAGGCATCCTGGCCAAATTTGACCATTGGCCTCTGTCCATCATTGCCTCCTAATAATCCCCAAATATACAGATTGGCTTCATCACTGTCTCCTCTCCACCAGTAAGCTGGTGTGTGGTGGGTATTTTGGCTCAATATGGATGCCGTCGCATCATCCAGGTGGATGCTGCACATTGGTGGTGGTGGAGGAGATTCCCCCTTCTATGTAAAGCGCTTTGAGTACCCAGAAAAGCGCTATATAAATGTAACGAATTATATCTATTTTTATTATGAACAGATTGCTTGACCTGTTTGACGTGCAAGAACAAACCTCATTGGTTCTTGCTGAAGCTCAAAGGTGCTGCGTAACACATGAGAATGAACCTCATTGGTTTTTGCACATCAAGAAAACATGCTTGAGCTTCTGTTTACCATATCTCATGTGTGCATTGATGAATGTTTATATGTGAATAAAACCTTAAATTAAATCTGTTCATCAGATAAATCAGTCGTTTCTCTTCAGAAAATCAGACTAAACCTCTCAATTCATATGTAGTATTTTTTCGATTTCTTTATGAACTTTTTGAATCTTCAAAGTGTTAGTTGTGTAGCTGTCAATGGAGGGACAGCAAGCTCTCAGATTTCATCAAAAATATCTTAATTTGTGTTTTCGAAGATGAACGAAAGACTTATGGGTTTGGAACGACATGTGTAAATGATGACAGAATTTTCATTTTTGGGTGAACTATCCCTTTGAGCTGAACAAAAAATAAACGCGCTTTGTTTTGTGTCAACCTGTTGTCTTCAGTGATGTCTCCTGTTTCTACTGATTTCTTGTACTTATCCCCCACCCACTCTTTTGTTCCTCTCCTAAAGCTGTGTAGCATCAATGCCTTTGGGTGATTGCCCTCTGTAATGACATTCTGCTTCACAGAGCAGAAAAGTGAGAGAGAAACAGATGATTCATGGCTCTGTTCTTTCTTGTCACCTACTTTGATGTGTCCTGTTTGCTGGTCTCCAAAGCCTTTATTTGGTAGAGGCCTGCTGAGTCCCACCGCCTCTCTTTAGAGCTGCTGCATGCTGGGAAATAAAATCCAGAATCCAGCTTACATGGATGGACATTCTCCATGGAGCAACATGCTCTCAAAGAAAAGCATTCACATACTTGCACTCAGAAGGACACACATGTCCAGCAGGACGTACACAATAGTACATAAGTAAGGGATCATGTGCAGTCAACCACAAAATATTGGGTCTTGTTTTGACCAGAAGGTGTTTGTTTTGTGAAAACGATCACCTGGCTGTACATTATCCTTTATATGTTCACCAGGGTGAATGTAATTTTCCATCCTATCACACGGCATTTTACCAAATAGATCATTGTGCATGAAATATTGATTTAAGTTGAATTTCTTTCAATGTTTTATAAGTAACCGATACCGGAGAGTGCTAGGAGAGCCATGAAACGGGTACATTGTTATGGGGAAAAGTAGTACACCAGATGGAAAGTAAATGTCGGTATATACTTACTTATTCCACTGAAGACAGTTGAAGTTATTTTAATATTTTTTGTTGAACAAAAAATTCAAAGTTTCATTTTTATTTGTTAAATTATGTTACACATCAATACTAAACCATATTAACTGAATTAATACACTACTGTTCAAAAGTTTGGATTCAGTAAGATTTTAAATTTAGCAAGGATGCATTAAATTGGTCAAAAATGATAGTAAATTAATGTATAATGTTACTAAAGATAAAAAAAAAAAATAATGCTGATCTTTTGAACTTTGTATTCATAAAATAATTCTGAAAAAGTGCATCATGCTTGCACAACTTTTTTTTCAACATTCATATTGATGATGTGTTACTTAAGCACCAGATCAGCATATTATAATGATTTCTGAAGGATCATGTGACCCTGAAGACTGGAGTAATGGCTTTCCATCACAGGAATAAATTGCTTTTTAAAATATTTTAAAATAGAAGAAAAACTGTTTTTTAAAATGTGAATAATATTTCATAGCATTACTGTTTTCACTGTAATTTTGATCAAATAAATGCAGCCTTAAGAGACTTCTTTCAAAAACAACAACAACAAAACAAAAACCCCACAGTTTTGAATGGTAGTGTAGTGTACATCCATACATGTTGGTGTTGGGGAAAAAATGCATGGTGTGTACTTATTTTTTTACATGTTGGGAATTCTTTGCCAAATATACAATTATTATGTATAATCAATATCCCAAAAATAAGTGACCAGGGAGCTCTGTGATCGACCAAACAGAATAAAGTATTTTAGAGCACAGAATAATAAACTCTCTTTCCATTAGATTACATGGTACAGTATAGCGAGCTGTGTGGGGAATCTCTCTTTATCTCTCTCTTAAGAAATATAAAGGCTCACGTAGCGTCTCGCTTGCCATCACTCATACCGAAATAACTCACCTTTACCGTATACTCACTCAGATACAATCAGTTGCAGCCTCTGCTGCTAAGATGCAATAAATATTACATCAACTTCCCCTACAGTCTGGTGGTGATCTTCTGTTACACAGATAGTGTCATTGGAACTGTGTTGTATATGTACATGATAATGTCTGGGTTCGTGGGGTACAGTAAATCAACCTGCACATAGGACCAGCGCAGATGATATCTGCACCCGAGGTAAAAGGTCAAGGACAGATCAACTTCAGTGTGAATTAAGACAGCTTATCACTGATCTTGAAAAAAAAAAAGTTCCTTCTTTCTGTTCTCCATGTGTCTGTGTCATAGGTGTCCAGAATCTGCCCGACCGGACACCATTCACCCCTGTTCACTGCCCTGTAGGAAAGATTGCATTGTGACTCCTTTCAGTGAATGGACAGCCTGCCCTACCACATGCCTGCCAGGTATTGATACAATCTCCTCCCACAACCTTTAGCTGTGACATTTCAGTGGGACCTCACATACAGGGATAGTTTACCTGAAAATAAAAATGTATTTCCAAAACTGTTTGCTTTTATTTTTTCCTGTGGAACACATACAAAGACCATTTTAATCTTCATAGTGATCATGTACACTGTAAGATTTAATTTTACAATTTATTATAACTGTTTTTTTTTGTTTTTTTTGTTTTTAAGATGTTATTTATTCCTGTGTTGGCAAAGCTGAATTTTCAGCATCATTACTCCAGTCTTCAGTGTCACATGATCTTTCAGAAATCATTACAATATGCTAATTTCCTGCTCAAGAAACATTTCGTATTATTATTATCAATGTTGAAAACATAAAAAAAAAATGTCAAAACCATGATACATATGAAAGAACAGCATTTATTTAAAAATATTAATTCAAATAAAGACATTATAAATATCTTCACTGTCTCTTTTGATACATTTACTGCATCCTTGCTGAATTAAAGTATGAGTTTGAGCATAAGAAACAACATTTATGGGACCGTTCATGTCAGATTTAATTGCTGATTATAAATGTTATTTAACACCTCAATCAGATTTCAGCATTTCCCCATTCTCTCTTATCTAATAATTTCTTTCTTTTCCTACGAGAAAGTCATTATGTTTACAGAGTTGGTTATTAGAATCTATAATTCATTACCTCCATGAGGACAGTATGTTGATAATGAAAACAAGATTTCACACCAACCTACTGGGACGTGATGTCATACACTGCTGTAAAAGCAGTGAAAGCCGGACCACATACCATGTGTCATTCTCAGGGGGGCTTTTCTTACCAGCAGAAAAGTTTTATTACATTTAAATGAGACTATTAATTGACAATTACTTCCACTAAAGAAACCAGTAAACATGCGTTTATGATGATTGAATCAAATGGTAACATTTGAAGAAAGGTTTTAAATAACTGATATCCCCTGTGTAAATAGTGTGCTTTACCCTGTTGGGTCTTCTGTTAATGAGATCACCCTCTGAATTGCGCTATTATCAGTCTTTTAGTAATTAGCAATGCGTAATGAGCCTTACATCGTCTGTTAAATTAAGTCGTTACATCAGCTTAGGATCCATACAGTGAACTCCACCAGAGAATCATATCATTACCTCTTATCTAAAGAGCTATTTGAATTGTTCCTGCTGCGGTAATCGCTGTCAGAATACTAATAAAGTGAAAGATGAGTGAAAGTAATGTTTTCTTTCTGTGTGAACTGTGCAGTGAACAGCACCATGCCCTCGCAGTCACGATACAGGATCATCGTCCAGCGGGCGGCCAATGGGGGTCAAGAGTGTCCAGATACTTTATATGAGGAGAGAGAATGTGAGGCTCTTCTGGTTTGTCCTACTTACAGGTGAATAAACTGCAGTCACACTAGTGGTTTACCAATTCATCAGCTAGACTCATACAATGCCAGCCTGTTTTATTTCACTTTTGTGGAGTCAAAAAAACTTTTTTTCAAATCCACACAGCTGTTCAGAATCACATGCATGAAATACATAAATATATTATACGCTGTTTTGTAAACACAATACTTTCCACAAAATACACAAGTCACACATTGTAGCTGTAATTTACTGTGCAAGTAAATGCCAAGCTATTTGCAAGTTTCTCCAGCTCATGAATAAATGTGAATGCGATTGAGCAGTTGTAATAACTTCTGAAATTGTTATTCTGCAAGGTTTATTCACAAATAGAAGTAGGTTGATTTGTTAGTGCAATCATAGCTATATCAGACAGCATTTTGTTTCTAAACTCACCCATAAAAAAAAAAAACATGTTTTACACAAACATTTCAGAAGGGATAATCTGTATGACCCTTTCATGCTTTTACACCACGCAAATAAACATCAGCTAATGCTTCTGAATGCCTGAAAAAGCACCTGTCATAAGATAAGGCCACAAGGTTTCTTGAATAATAATGAGGCTCCACTCACATACACTATGTTTGAGGTCAGGAAAAAAAATTCTGAAAGAAATGAATAATTTGATATGGCAAGGATACATTCAATGTAGGCAAAATAGACTTTCTATTCATCACAGGTTTCACAAAAATATTAATCAGAACAACGTTTCAATGTTGATAATTATAAACATATTTCTTGAGCATCAATTCAACATATTAGACTGATTTCTGAAGGATCATGTGACACTGAAGACTGGAGTGATGATGCTGAAAATACAGCTTTACCATCACAGGAATAAATTACATTTTACAAAATATTCAAATAGAAAAAAGAAACATTGTAAAATTGTATTTCACAATATTACTGTTTTTACTGTATTTGTGATCAAATAAATGTAGCTTAGGTGAGCAAAGAGACTTTACATTTAAAAAATATTATAGACTACAAACTTTTAAATGTTAGCGTATTTAAGAATTTAAATGCTCCACTCCATCACATCCAGTAATGTTCACTCATCATTCATGTTGAGAATGAAAATAGTTCAGAAGATTCTCAATGAAATGTGAATTTAATTGAAATAAAAATAATTTATTTGTAATAAAAATTAAATCATCTCATGAGAGGCGTAGTGTTGTAGTCAAGACCATCTAAACAGAGACCAAGTTAAAACTAAGACAAAACTAAAACTTTGAGGTGTTGATACCAAGACCAAAACCAAGGCAGGGTGAGACTGAGTCAAGACCAAGAGACTTCTTAAATTAATCTAAATGATCCACATATACTGCCTGAGAAATGTCTGATATTTAATCAATAACTACAATTTGAAAAAGAATAAAACACTACCAGTCAAATTAAATCAATAACAACAAAATTCATCTTTCCACTGCTGAGTTGCCACAGGAGTTGCGTCTGAATTGGTACAATCTGCATAAATAATGTTGAGATTAATGTTTTAAAAATAAAATCAATTGAGATACTGGTGAATTATATCTTATGTTATAAGCTCTCATACAAGTAGTTTTTTTTTTTTTTGCAATCATAAATTAATTTTGTGCCCTTTTGTATTACTTTTGGTGACATTTTTGACAAACGTTAATTTCTGACCCGGCACAACAGTAACAATAAAAATATAGTTTTTTTTGTTTGTTAAAAAAAAAAACAGAAATAATTTATTGATTGTATTTGAAGCAGCAAGTTTTACATCCAATCACATTAATGATGTTAACAAATAAATCAGATAATTCAATGGCAATTTGGTGATATCCCTGCAGATGTGGTCTTGACCGGTTTTGACTCGGCACAAAAATGACTCCGCGGCCAGCGCTATGGAAGTAAAATAATGTCAAATGTTTTTGAAACAAAAAGCATGTTGAATTGCACCAATTGAAAAAAAATATGCATTGCGTTAACCATGCTTGTATTTTAATCCATTGTATTTTTAAGGCTTGCATTTTTATGGGCTGAAATTCAACATGGTTGAATATTTAAGCTGTGAATATTTCAATTAAAAACATTTCAAACACATTTTCAATATTAAAAATTCAATAATCCATATTCACCTTTCATATTTCACTTCCAAAATGTTCAAACTGTTTAAAAATACAACCTATAATATTCAACAGGCAAATTTCGGTCCATTTTATTTCGCCTTGAAAATTCGCTTCCACAAATTCAGTGGTTCAAATTCGACAGTAAATTCAACGTCGACATCCAGGAACTGCAGGAAAAGCAGTAGATTACCGATCATAATCTCCATCTGCTGTAGTCGGCTTTTCCAGCAGGGGGTGCACGCGCGTGTTGACAAGCACCAAAGCAACAGGAGAGGCCTTCACAAAACGTCATTTGCTGAAATGGACAGAGCGATGAGTACAAGTTATAATTTATGTGTATGGAAAAGGTTGATTAAGACACAAAACACACGAGCGTTTACTCAAGTGCCTTATGAGACTTATTTTTACCCCGTGCAAAGTAAGGTGATTTGTCCACTGCAAAACTAAATTCTCTCGCCGTTGGCATTGATATTAAGTTTTAGTAAAACAACTGTAATACACTGAGACAGAGTGAATTGTTTGTTTTAGTCACTATGACGGAATACTAAATTGATGGCTGGGTTTTACATGATGGCAAAGGCAATTTTATTTAAATATAGCATAATTAAATACAACCAAATTACAATTATAAATTAAATTCAGCAATTATAAATTAAAAATTACATCTCTACCATGATATCTGGTAATCTCTGTGTTATAACGTGAATTGTCTCCGCTATTATCCAGGGCTGCGTCGGCTACAGTAGGGGTATTTGTCATCTTATTTTATATATTTTTGTCCATTTGGAGCGCGCGTCACGTCACCTATTAGCGTCGCGCCTGCCACAAGATCTCTCACTGTTTACATGAACCAGACACTCCGATGAGAGCACATAAAGTGCAATCCATCTCTTATTTACCATTTTTTCCATCTTATCGTATATTTTATTCGCTCCTTTGCCCGTATTGAAGGGCGTCTCGTGGCTCTTACTAGCGTCCGGCCAGCCACACGATCTCTCACTGTTTTAATCTACCAGACACTCCGATTGATGCACGAAAACACAAAGCCAATGTAATCCTGCTCTTAGTTACCCTTCTGCCATCTTATCTTATATTTTATTTGCTCGTTTGTCCCATAGAGCGCGTTTCGATGCGCGCCAGCCACAAGATCTCTCCCTATTACAGTTGCCTGATTCTCCGATTGACATTCTGAAGGAGAATGATTTTGACCACTCCATTACGTTTTGATTTTTATAAAGCCTTTCTTTAAAGTGAATTTCGTTTTTAATAAATTGTATCTTAATTTCAATCAATGTTTGATCAACCAATTCCCTGGATTTAAGAAGCAAAGCAGACATATAAGCATAGGCATAGCAATAAAATCATGAAATTTTTGCATTGCACATTTCTCACAGGCATGATAAATACATCAAGGTAGAAATGTCTAGCCTACTTTTAAACGAAACAATTCAAAACGAAAATAAATAGACTACTCTCAGATAATGTAATCCGTATGAAATGAGCATTTCTCTCGGCGCATTCACTACTGCGAAGATGGCTCCAATACGACGCGCGCTCCATTAATGACAAAAAGAGCGAGTAAAATAAGATGACAAATAGATAGGCTACATAAGAGCAGGTCAGGATTGCACTGTCTGTTTGCACATGTGCATCAATCGGAGTGTCTGGTAGATTAAAACAGTGAGAGATTGTGTGGCTGGCCCGACGCTTAGTAAGAGCCACGAGACGCACTCCAATAAGCGAATAAAATATACGATAAGATGAAAAAATGGTAAATAAGAGATAGATTGCACTTTATGTGCTCTCATTGGAGTGTCTGGTTCATGTAAACAGTGAGAGATCTTGTGACAGGCGCGACGCTAATAGGACAAATACCCCTACTGTACGCAGCCCTGGATAATGGCGGAGACAATTCACGTTATAACACAGAGATGACCAGATATCATGGTAGAGATGTAATTTTTAATTGCTGAATTTAATTTATAATTGTAATTGGGTTGTATTTAATTATGCTATATTTAAATAAAATTGCCTTTGCCAAAACCCAGCCATCAATTTAGTATTCCGTCATAGTGACTAAAACAAACAATTCACTCTGTCTCAGTGTATTACAGTTGTTTTACTAAAACTTAATAATCAATGCCAACGGCGAGAGAATTTAGTTTTGCAGTGGACAAATCACCTTACTTTGCACGGGGTAAAAATAAGTCTCATAAGGCACTTGAGTAAACGCTCGTGTGTTTTGTGTCTTAATCAACCTTTTCCACACACATATAAATTATAACTCGTACTCATCGCTCTGTCCATTTCAGCAAATGACGTTTTGTGAAGGCCTCTCCTGTTGCTTTGGTGCTTGTCAACACGCGCGTGCACCCCCTGCTGGAAAAGCCGACTACAGCAGATGGAGATTATGATCGGTAATCTACTGCTTTTCCTGCAGTTCCTGGATGTCGACGTTGAATTTACTGTCGAATTTGAACCACTGAATTTGTGGAAGCGAATTTTCAAGGCGAAATAAAATGGACCGAAATTTGCCTGTTGAATATTATAGGTTGTATTTTTAAACAGTTTGAAAATTTTGGAAGTGAAATATGAAAGGTGAATATGGATTATTGAATTTTTAATATTGAAAATGTGTTTGAAATGTTTTTAATTGAAATATTCACAGCTTAAATATTCAACCATGTTGAATTTCAGCCCATAAAAATGCAAGCCTTAAAAATACAATGGATTAAAATACAAGCATGGTTAACGCAATGCATATTTTTTTTCAATTGGTGCAATTCAACATGCTTTTTGTTTCAAAAACATTTGACATTATTTTACTTCCATACAGCGCCATCTTTGATTCAATACAAAGACACGTTGGATCGCTGCCAGATTTTAATTATTAAAAGTGATTGCCAATTTTAACATAGTTTAAGTTATCAGTAAAATAAGACTATTAATTAAATTATCAAATTGTCAGTAATATGTTCACACGATATGTTGTGACGGGTAGACGAACCAGGTATCCCTCGCTAGTCATCCACCCTCATCATTCGGTTGTGCCACTTGTGCCGCTTCTTGACATGGGTTTAACGGCTTCTAAAAATTATGTAATACACTTTTATATTAATGGTAAGGTACTTTACAATCAGAATTGATTGGCAAGCAGCTGCAGTTACTTCTGTTTAATGCGGTATTGATTGCCATTGGTTAAAGGCTTAAGGGCTTAAAGCAAAATTCCGTCGCGTTAGCCTGGCAAGCGCAGGTCTGAGAAGGTCCAGCAGCTCCATAATGAGTTATCTTGGGAGACACATTTTTTTTTTATATAGCCACGTCTGGAAAAATGTCAAAAGGGCTTAAGTTTTGCCGAATAAAAAAATTGGACTAATTGGCCGGCCGGCGCCGTCTTTGATTCAGTACAAGGACATGTTGGATCGCTGCCAGATTTTAATTATCAAAAGTGATTGCCAATTTAAACGCTTTAATGACATTACGAAATAGCCTAGGCTAATAACCACCATATTAGTTCTGATACCAAATAAAGTCAACTTCATAAATAGGCCTGTATCCATTGCGAACATATTTTATTATTAGTCTTAAAATGTCCATAACACAAAATCATTGTTGAGCCACAACATTGTCAACATACCATAGTTTGACTTGCACTGCGCTGCGCTGATTTCTAAAGACCGCTGCACAGTGGCGGCGACTAGCGTCTTGAGCTCAAACAACGCTAAGAGAGAGCTTACGAATGGTCCAGACCAACCTTACGAAAGTGTGACTTACAAAAGATATACTTAGCATATGAACGTGTCGGGAATCGTGCCATAAAGTTAAGAGAGAGGTTAAGGAATAGGTTAAGAACTACTTGGCGATAAGAACGTTTTGGGGAACCGGGCCATGATCTGTAGATGTCAGCATTGGCATCTGCCATTGAAATCCCTTGTAATTAAAACTATTGACAAGAAACTGTTTAGAATGCTGAAACAAAGTCATTCATTTAATGCAGCACATCATTACCACTAGTTTATAGGATTTATTTAACGGTCACCATTTTTTTCTCATTTGCAAGGCTAGACGAAACAAATTGTTCTGTAAAAGCCCCCGGAATACAAAGGCAATTAATTTCATGTATCATAAAAGACTGCACATCATCATGCTGGTTAATACTGATTTAAGTAAGTGTAAGGCTTCTATTGATATGCATTGTGTTTACACTGGAAGGTCTGCTTACTAACATGTGTACGTATTTGTGTTATTTCCAGGTTATGTCTGATATTTATGCTATCTGTTATTACCTAAATAATACCTAGTATATTTATAGTATATGCATAGCCTGTCTTAGACTAAAAATGAATGTCATGGTAACAACCCATGGGACTTTTTCCCAACATCAAATCATCACTACAAATCTTCATCTCTTTTTCAGATGGAAGACACACAGATGGCATCCATGTACTCTGGTCCCAGATTCTGTCCAGCAGGGAATGAAGGGAGCGAGTGAATCGTGTGGTAAAGGATTAGAGATGAGAGGTAAGAGAAGTGTGCTTCATGTAAAAGAGTCAATTCTCATGGTATGCTACTATAGCCACCTGTTGTTGCTCTGCCTTTGAGCTATATGCATCGCTGTGCACATATATGAATGTGTTCATTGCTTTGAGCTCTGCTTTGTTCATTGGCGCTGTACAGTGTGTGAAGTGTTGATGCAGCATGCCGCAACTCCCGGTGTGATTATGACAGAATGGAAGTGAAAGCTGTCAAACATCACAGACAATGTAAGAGGAACAGTCTGCCTTTGGGGCACAGATGCATTTAAAAAAAAAACATACCCAAACTTTTTGATTTACAGAGCTGTTCTGTGCGTGTGATGTTGGTAATATAAACATATTCTGTGTAGAAACATAAACATATTCTGACATTTTTTTGCAAATGTGCAAATTATTCCAGGTATTGATATTATTCTGAGTATACAGTTTCTGAGGAAGTATATTATAGGACGAATGTGTGAATTTTTTTTGTGTGTGATGTTTTCAGAAATATTGAAACCTATTCAAATAATACTTTATTTTAATCCTATATTTATATATATATATAGCTCTCAAAGCATTAATTCATTAGTCGTTGATGAAAATAAGTGCATTCAATATAATGCTACACATGTCATTAGTTCCATGTCCTTTCACAAAAGTAATGACTTTTTGATTTTTTTTAGGAAAATATGTTTTACTATTTTAATTTACATTTTAAGCAATATTTGATAATGATGTATTTCTAGTTATTATAAAGTGTTATCATAAAAAGACTATGATAACTCAAAATGGGAAGCCTATCAAAATAATTTGACTAATAAATGGATTTTTCAAATATCTTCAGTAACATTCAAACATATGTTCCATGGAAACCTTGAATTTGTTGAGATCAAATTAAAATAAATGATTGTATCCAGAAGTTATTACTTTTAGACACAATGTAGTTTGACATTTCAGTGACATTCCCCAGTTTATCAGAATATCATATTGGTACAATGGAAGAAAGCTGCCATTTTTGTGCCGAGTCAAATGTCAGTATTATTCCAGATATTGAATGCATTCATTAAAATTAATGAGGCCATTCATTAAAACTCACAAGTCTGTGTAAATGTTATCCTGCAATGGAAGATTCAAATAGGCACTAGTACGTAGCCGCTATAGTACGCGTGCCCCCGCAGCAAGGTTAGGATATGGATTACATGAAGATGGACTGCAGAGAGCACTTGCCTGTGTGCAGATTCAATTTCATGGTTTATTTAAACCAGCACTTGACAGTGTTGACCTACCCTTGGATCTCACTGCATGAGGGCATGAATTACAGTAAACAATAAATCTTGGCTAATTTACGAATGTTTACCAATTCGTTCCTGCTTTTTATTCCACAAGATCTAACAGTGAGTACCGCCACAACAGCAATAAGCTCTTGTTGTTTTACCTTAGTCTAGTGATTAAAAATTACGGAGGTTGTTTATGTACACGGATGATTTATTGTTGTATTTTAGGCAAGCATCCCCGGCTGATGTAATTTGATTATTCTCAGCCTACTCAGGTGGAGTGGTGGCTTGAGACAGGCGCACAGACGCTCTCCACCACACAGATGCAAATGAGCCAGTCGAAGAGTTCCTGCTGCGTTTGAGAACACTTGCTCTATCAGCATCCTCCACGATAAATAACAGGGCTAGAAGGCAATGCAGTAAATTAAACTAAATGTACCAGAAAGACAGACACCTCTGCAAAACTAACGCGATCCTCAAACATATTGTGCTTCCTCAGACAGATTTGCTGCGAAAGAGTGACCAGAAGTCATTCATTTTCAGTGAGAGTCAGATGTGAGAAGATATGAGTGACGGTGTCTGTTGGTGATCATGTGAGCACCACTGTCTGCACTCTCATTGGTAGTCTGGCCTGATCTCAGTGTTCATTCGTTTTTGTTTTTTATTTACTTGTACATATTTGGGTATTTGGGCATTGTACATTGAGTATCGTTGTTCTGACTGCATCTATAGCTTAAATATATTTACATACTGCAACTCTCTACGCACACCTTGACAATAGAATCGCCATTGGCTAGTACATTTGTTTGGTTACTCGCCACCAGACTGATATTCTATTCTATTTCTATATGAGCAATGTCACGCGAGTGGCCATAGACCGAGGTAATCACAGAGTGCTGATATACAGCCATATTGCACGGCTACGAGTGTTATATTACGTTTATACAACAGTTCGATGGCACACGTGAGTAAATAAATAAGAAACAACAACGGAATGTCTTTAAAACCCCTCTTTTGTGCAGAACTACTTCCTTCCATGGTATGTAAGACTCTCTCTCACTCTCTTTTTGCGTGTGTGTGAGAAACGCGACACACACGCGAGCGAGGTGGGCCTTCACACTAGAGTTTACGGTATATCAAATATTGGTACGCTGCACATCCATTGAGGTGAATTAAAATACTAGTACATAACGCTTGACAGAGAGTGAAACTCTCAAGCGCTCAGTCAGTGTTCAGCGAGTGAAAATGTGAAACTTATACTTAGCCTCTAACACACACACTGGCGAGTAAAATCTAAGAATTTATTAGCCAATGGCTAATGATAGACATTTATTCTCCCAGAGTGTGTGTTAGAGGCTAAGTATAAGTTTATATTGTATAAGTACCATTATATAAATTCAAATTATCATTGTTAGTTCATGTTAGTTAATACATTAACTAATGTTAACAAATAAACCTTATTGTAAAGTGTTACCAATTAATTGAATGCGTTAAATAAATGAGGCCATTTAAAATGTTTCATTAATATTGAATTAAATTAGTAGTACAATCAAACCAACCGATTAATTGCATGAAGTCAATATTCTATGGACTTTGTAAGCATGAATAAGTAAGATGTACAATGCTCACGTTTTTGGTGCTGTCAATATGTCTTAGCAGACAAATACATATCACTAGTGAAATCATGCTGGTGGTTGCATTATTTCTGTCAGGATCACTATCGTCAAATACGATTGAAATTAGCATAGAGTTTGGATTGGCGGTATGGTTCTGTTCTGGGCAAGAACTCCCTGCGCATCCATGCAGCCTAGCATGGATAAGAGCAGGGAGAGCAGCAATAACCCCCTTAGGGTAAACAGAACAGAACCAACATGAATGTATGCAGATATCATTAATTTGACATTTTAAAGTACAACATGATTCGAGAATTTATTCTGATTCAAGGGGAATCAGAATGCCAAATCCTGCCTGGACGAGAGGAGGAGCTGGGGATGGAGGAGGGTAATTAGCTCCGGAGAAACATGATAGCTGTTGATAATGCTGAAGGAGCTTATGTATACAGTGATAGGCGTCGTATTCCTATAGGTAGACGTGGATCAGCTGAGAGTCAGCTGATGCGAGCTTGACTAACGTGACCTGCCAGAACTGACGCTACGCTTAATATCACTGCATGTTTGTATAAAGTTAACCTCTACTCACCTTTGTACCACTGCTTATGGTCACTGTCATTCATATCACTTCAAATCACTACCTCTCATTGAAAATGAATGACTGAATTCCAATGTAGACAGGTTGTTAAGGAACGCTCACACTGAGAGCACTTAACTCTTTGGAGGTCACAGAATCCCTGTACAGTTGATTACTAGCTGTCCTTGCACAATGAACCCTTACTGGAAACCAACACTACAACAAATGCTCCTGTCATAGTCCATGAAACTGTCTGCACATGGCAGAAATCCATATCAGATAGGTAGTATTTTGCATTAGAGGATGTGAATGACAGGAGTATTTTTGGTTTTGCTTTGGTAAATTTTGCTGACAGAATTTTTTGTCA
This sequence comes from Tiaroga cobitis, assembly GCA_030578255.1. NCBI lineage: Eukaryota > Metazoa > Chordata > Actinopteri > Cypriniformes > Leuciscidae > Tiaroga > Tiaroga cobitis. The sequence continues at coordinate 26,326,296 of CM060599.1, forward strand.
CATTCTTTGTAAGTTTATTTTAAGGTGAATTTTTGCTGCTGGTATTAAACGCTTTGTCTATTCACTTTTGGTATGAAAAAGCTTGTTCACAATTGGGGATCTTATTTTGCAAATTTTGAGCAACTCGCTGCAGTCTTTGGTGTCCACTAAATCATATCGGGGGTATTTAAGAAGGCACGTATATTTATTATACCACGCATACTAATCTTCGTCTCACATTATAGATTACAATATCTCAGTTAATCAGTTCCTATTATCATGGGGTGGATGTAGTACTGTCTTCCACAGTGCTTCTTGGTATTGTGCATAGCTTTAGTAATCATTTAATTTGTCTTAGATTCCCACATATTGAAACCTTAATTCTAGAAGCAAATGAAAGTTTTACTCTAATGAAAAGAGTCGTCTTCTGGGTTTTTTTGCGCTCTGCCTGTGCCGTTAATGAGTACTGAGAAGCTTAGCTGGCAAGTCTGACAAAGTCTTTTTTTAAGGGCCAAAAAAGTTCTCCGATGTGTCCTTTTGAGTAGTCAGCAAACATCGTCACCTTTGTAAGTGGCTGCATTATTAAGTTGATCCCTGTCGTGAGCCGAGATAAGAATAAAATGTTAACAATAGGGAGAGGAGATAAATTGAGAGAGACTGGTATAGGGATGGAGGAGAGAGGGGAAATAATTGTGCTAAAAATGGGCAGCCTGTGCGCTCCAATCAGAATGTCACTACTGCCAACCTTTCTGTCTCTGGGGCACTGCGGGAACCGGCAATGAGTGTGAGAAAGAAAAGGAAGCTAGGAGAGACAGAGTAGGAGGGAGAAACTGATGTCTTCCCTGGGAGGCATGTGAAATTCTTAAGAGTAAAAAAAAAAAAAAAAAGTCATTTCAGAACGTACCTTTCACATTTGAATCTGAAGGACAAAATGCTCAGAATGACTATTGAATTCTGTAAACAGTGTCCTTTTTGGTACAGTACATAATACACTACAAATAATTTCAAGCTCTCTTGATTCTGATTGGTTAAATAGTTTTGTATAATGAACACTAAATTGTATAATTGACCGATGGCACAGACATCCAGAAATACAAAAATGTATGTATCAAAATGTATAGGCAAGACAAGTATTTTGTTTAGGCATGGGTTGTATGGAATTACAAACCTGTGCACATATTTTCAAAAGTACATAACGATAGAATCAATTCCTAATGTTCATGTGAACACCGCAGCGTTAATCACAGGTTCGCGTTTAAAGTCTGTTTAGAGAGAACGGCGTCGTCTTAGTGGCCCCTAATTTAATAACAAATGATCGTTTCAATGGAGGTGAATCAATCAAAACTAACTTTAGCTGGAAATAACATTATTCAAGAACCGCTATAAAGCCAAAACAATCTGTTACCTTAAATTATATGTTTATCTCTGTAAAGCTGCTTTGGAACAATCCATTGTTAAAAGCGCTATATAAATGAAGATGACTTGACTTGACTTGACATCCGGTTGCATTGATTAAAAAAAAAAAGAAAATACAGTAAAGCAGTAATACTGTGAAATATTACTTTTACTTTACTATTACTTTTTTTTTGTTTTTTTAAAATGTAATTTATTCCTGTGATGGCAAAGCTGAATTTTCAGCATCATTACTCCAGTCTTCAGTGTCACATGATGCTTCAGACATCATTATAATATGCTGCTAAATAAACATTTCTTATTATTATAAACATTTGTTCTGCTTAATGTTTTTGTGGAAAATGTGATACACTTTTTTTCAGGATTCTTTGATGAATTGATAGTTCAAATGAACAGAATTTGTTTGAAATAGAAGTATTTTGTAACATTATACATGTCTGTACTGTCACTTTAACCAATTTAATGCATCCTTGCTAAATAATAGTATGAATGTCTTCATAAAAAAATTATAATCCATTATAATTGTATTGTAATTATAATCCAAGTCTGTCGTTTTCACACAAAAGCAAACTATGATGTATTGTAAAACACCATCCCACGTCTAGATACTATCTCCACCCACGTTACTTTGAAGTGAAGAGAGCAAATGTTTTGGTCAGAGAGCAACATTTGAAATTCAAATAGGAATCAATAAAATGTGTTAAAGGCGTATGTGTACATGTATGCCTGTTCAAAGACATCAGTGGGTCACTTCTGAGATAACAGCATCACATTGCCCTAGGGAAGGTGACGTCCATGCAGACTAGAGTCAGATGTTATTTTGGCACTTAAACATACACGGGGTCTTTGTTCTATATTCAAAACGCAGTTGTTCCCTCCCTTCGGTTTAGAGCCTTTCTGACAGATCTGCAAGGCTTGGAGTTTGTGTCCTACAAATCTGAATCAATACGGTATTAATTATCAATGTGGCGGGAACAAACACCTCCTAAACATTGGAAAAACAAATAAACTCCGGTGTAGCTGTAGCTAAAAGAGCATATTTCATCTGTGTGCACAATACAGTATCAGTGAAGAAAATCTTTGAAAAAGACTAAATAAAATTGTAGCCTATATACTGGAGATATCACTAATGCACTATATATTTAGTCCTCTTATTTTGTTTTGTTTTTTTGTTTGGGTTAAATATTTTTCTTATGTAGTTATTCTTTTTAAAGTTGAGATGGCAGAATAAATGAAAAGTATATATGCATTATTTGCATTGTTTTGTTTCTTTTTTATCCTTATAAATCAGACAGTAAAATATGGTACTCCATGGTACTTTAAAGGATGCCATGACACATTTACCATGCTATTGCCATGGAACGACACCCAAAATAGCATGGAAACACCCTGTTTATTCTTTTCTAAATGTATTTAGTATGGCTCTTTTTTTACATCGTTTTACACTGTTTAAAGTGGGGACTAAATTAAATCCTGTTCTCACGTAAATGCGTCTCTATAGCACGCATTGTGTTTTATCGTGGAATTTATACGCGAAAATGAGTTTTTACGTGCATATGATACGCAGTTTTCGCGTGCATTTCATACGCAGTTCATTTGCGTGTAATACACATGCACCCCACACCACTAATTCTACCCAAACGTATAATACACACGCACCCCACACCACTACTAAACCTACCCTAACAATCCATGCGTATCCTATGCACGTAAAAACAAATTTTCGCGTATAAATTGCACGATAAACACACTGCGTGCTATAGAGACGCATTTAGTGTGATCGGGTTGATTAAATATATTGTGTTAAAATATAGTGTAATATAATACAATATAATGTAATGCAATGTTACTGTCACGTTTTGAGTTCTGTTCATGTTTAAGTTTCTCAGTTAGTCTTCAAATCTTTTAATTACTTCAGTTATCCTTCGTTCTCTCCCTGTTTGTTTCTATGGTTTCTGATTGTGTTAGTCGAGTTCAGGTGTGTCTTGTTAATTAGTCTCATTAGTTCCTCTTTTTTTTCTGTGTAAGTCTGAGTTTAGTGATGTCTAGGTGTCTGTCGTCGTAGCTGTTAACCTGGTTGTTAGAGATTTCCAGAGTATCTTGAGTATTTCTGTAAGTTTGAGTTTATGATTAATAAAGACTGCTGCATATAGATCCTGTTTCCTTTTTGCTGCAAGCAGACCTGTGACAGTAATATAATATAATATAATATAATATAATATAATATAATATAATATAATATAATATAATATAATATAATATAATATAATATAATAAACATACAAAGACACTTGTATAATTGAGATCAGAAGAGCATGCTAGTTAACACACAATGCTTTTGTCTTCATTAGTCTGTATGGAATTTTTGTAATAGATCTCCTAAATTATTCCTGTATAACATAAAGCACAGTTCTGTGACACATTTTCAGTATTTTCTAGATTGCTAGTTACGAATAAAAATACCTAGCTTCCGAGGATCTCTTTATTATACCATTGTTCAAAAGTTTGGGTTCAGTAAGATTTTGCTTTTAAATAAATTAATACATTTATTCAGCAAGGATACATTAAATTGGTAAAAAGTGAAAGTACGTTTATAATGATTATCCTGTTGTTTTTTTAGTTTTTTGTTTTTCTATTCATCAAAGAATCCTGAAAAGAATGTATCATGGTTTCCACAAAAAAATGTTAAACAGCACAACTGCTTTCAACATTGATAATAATAATAAATGTTTCTTGAGCAGCAAATCAGCATATTATTTCTGAAGGATCATGTGACACTGACTGGAGTAATGATGTTGAAAATTCAGCTTTGCCAACACAGGAATACACTACATTTTATATATTTAAATATTTTCAAATAGAAAACAATTACCTTAAATTGTAATAATGTTTCACAATGTCAATGTGTTTACTTTATTTTTCATCAAATACATGCAGCCTTGGTGCTCATTCGACTTCCTTTCGGATATGTTTTCAAGGCTACAGTTAAGTTAATTAACTATATAATTACACTATTAGTTTATTACTGTCACAGTTCTATAAAAGCAATAAACAATGAAAGGGCATATGTTGCAATGTGTTTTTTTACCATGGTAAAATCCACCTTTTTTTCTATATTAAATTGCCTGATGTCTTGATCGGTTGGAACAATTATTGAGTTTTTAGTTGTTCTTTAATAATATTGTGTAAACAATGTGAACTAATAAAAAGCTCTGCCATACAGTTTGAAAAGTTCCCCTCAAATGTCATTGCTATAGCTGTGTGTTATCTGTGCTCCCTTGAAAAGCCTCTGCTGAGTGTACAGAGCCATGCAGCAGAGGACTGTGTCAAAAACATGTCATCATGTAAGGCAGAGTGGCAAATTTAAGTCAGTGAGGGAAAAGTCCTCGGCACAATCTTTTCTGTCTGCGAGGAATACTTCACCTTGTGGGTGGAATGGATGCAGTGTGCTGAAAAGGTAACAGACGGCTTCACATTTGCCAAGCATATCATTTATCGTCCCTCAGTGGCGGTGATGCAGAGGAGGGCAATTTTCATGTGAGAGGATCTCAAATCAGCGCTGTAGAAAGAAAGAGTTATGGGGGAAAGGGAATGGCTTTTACCATGTGGAGTCCGGATGCTATTACATTTCCATGAAATCGCTACCACGTTAATGCCTGAAGAACTGTTATGTCATACAATATTTATCACATTTGTATCACAAGTGGCATAAATGCCTGTTGTATTAAAGCTGTGTTTGATTGTGTGCTCTCTCAGGAGTGAGCTGTGTGGATGAGTATGATGAGATGGCAGCCGTGTCAGAGTGTCTCCGGTGGGCCGGGCCCATGCCGTCACGCTTCAGGAGCTGCTGGGTGCCCTGCAGGGATGACTGCACCTTCAGTTCTTGGTCTAAAGTCTCTGAATGCTCTGGATGTGGGAGCCGACGCACCAGCAAACGCACCCTAACAGGTGAGATACATTCAGACAACTTTTCGGGGTGATTCAAAAAGCCGTGAATATCCAGTATATATTATGCCATCTAATACGCTAATTACACTAATGAGAAAATGCTATGAGGCTGTTATAAGAGTTTCAGGTTTGTGCAATAACCATTCTACCCTTTAGAAAGATACTTAACTCCTGGTTGATCCAAGAGGCTGTAACTTTGACTCAAGTTGAGTCAAATAAAATATTCAAAAATGTTAGTCTTGATGAAAATGTGTGATGCACCGATTTTTCATAACCGATACGATATTCCAAATTCTGAGTATCGGCCGATACAGTTATCGATCTACTAATGTTGTTGACCAGTGCTGTTTTTTCTTGATCGTTGTGGAATATCTAAACCTCTTTGTGTGGAACTGATAAACAATATTTTATGAGTTAAACAAAAATAATTATAAACTAAGTGAGTTGATAATTCTGCAGCAAAGTACTTCTAGAAAAAAATCTGTGGTGCACAATTGTGTAATTGGTGTAATTTTATAAAATCGAAACATATAGTGAAATACATCATTTAGTGGACAAAAAATAAACGTGAACAAAAGTGTAGAGCTAAATCTGGTAAAATGTTAATAAAAAAACAAATGACTATTTCTATTCCTATTCCTATAAAATGCATTCTAGGAAACCCCCAGTTTATATAAGATAATTTTTTTAATATTAATATATATATATAAATCTTATACATTTTTATAGATGTACTGTATATAAATATAAATCTAATATAAACAACATTTTCATAACTAGTAAAAGTATAAATATGTTATTGTAAGCGTTATTGGAAAATGCATGAACTGTATTTATTGTATATTACACTTGAAAAATGTTTATTTACTTTTAATATTGGCAGATTCAGTTCTCTATAATAGTGGTGAGCGATACTTCAATGATGTATGTGTTGATGTGCTCTGGCATGTTCCATCAGGCAGTTGTTACTTACCTCAAGAGATATAAGAACAAGGTTGATTGTGTTCATTTCTTACAGTTAGCAGGATGTTTGTTTGGTGTTTGGAATGGAAAAGTCACAACACGGAACAAATACTGCAACAGTGAATAAATGCTATACCCTAGCGAGTCGATAAGCTTGTTTATATCTTGACAAGTGTGGGTAGAAATTAGTGGCATTTTCCTTACAGCGCTAGTGCCAAGATGTAGAATGGCTTCTAGAGTGTCATTATTGTAGTATCACTTGAGGAATATCACTTTAACAAAGGAAGTAAGCTGACAGACAAGTCAGCTTTAGTATATTCCTTAGCTGAGCATATCAGCTAGAGCTGGGAAAATGGCCTTGGAAAAAGAAGCCATTTAAAGTGAACTTGAAGTGTTCAGGGCTCCAGGGGTAACATTGAGGAGAATTCATTTTCATTATTTCATTAACTGTCCTCTTCTTCTTTTCTTTTGCTTTACTGCACATACATAAGTGTTTTGACAGACCTGTCTATCATCAGAGATCAGAGACCTGCTGTGAACTGCTCTACGGGCAGATTTAGAGCTGTCTGTTAGGGAATTATCGCAGCACTTTTTGCTCTAGTTAGTTTGTTCCCATGAAAATCATGATTGGCTCACATTAAGATCCTGCACATCTCACAGTGTGACATGTTCACTGTATCAGATAAACCTTCAAAGGCTTCACTCATACTTTTAGGAAATCCCACATCAAAGGCGATCACATGCTAAAATGTCAGATTTCAACCTAGAAATCCAAGAGCATCACACCAAAAAATGACAGAAATGAAGGCTGAAAACTGCTAAGGATGATTGTGCTTCTTGCTTAATTGAATGCACAATATCCAGCAGGTGTTGATTTCTGAGGGTGTCATCAATAATGAATCGTTGCTGTGGAAAGTGTGTGTGCTTTATATACATATGCACACTCACACACGCGCAGTGAAAGCAGAAAGCAGATTGTCAGTGAGGCTGCAGTGTACTGACAGAGATTTCACACTGTTAGAGCTGTTTTCTATCACTGACCGCCTCTGAACACCCAAAACAGATGGAGGCTGGCAAACACTCGTCAGGAAGCTTCTGGACACCAGTGAGAGTGTGAGTTTCTTTCTACCTCAATGACTGTGTCCATTTCTCTTTCTCCCTCCCTGTATACTGTATATAGAGACCTGCTGTGAGACATGGATGGAGTCTTTATGAGATAGTCAAATAATCATTCACTCGACAGATTTGTTTAAACCACACTAATTTATTTAGAAACAAAACAAGTGCCTGTTCAACCAATTAATTTATAAACACTGATTTATTCAGGTATTCATTAATTTTGTGTTGCTCGGAGACAATTCTGCATTAGTTGCACTTGGAAGTTGTTGTCAATGTTGTTTCTAAATGCTCATTATTAAAGGGTGTATCCACAGCTGACAATACATAAATTAAGCATTTTTCTACAATTTCCAAACTCGTTATACACTCCTGGAGAAAACATCTATTAATCTGTTAATATGAATGATATTAAGGTTTGAACATGCTATACAGACACAGATTTAACTGCTGTGACATATAACATGTTTTTATTTATCTCAAAGTTAAATAAAACCTCTTCTCATAAATAAACAAGAACATGGTCTTTTCAATTAATTATATATGCATTCTTTATAACAACTTGCATAAAACATTCTTCATTCTTTCAAGCATACATATTTATTTCTATAGATCAAATATAGATTAATCCTTATTAAAGTTATTCCGTCTAGAACATTGAGTGATTTTGAGCATGAAACCACTTGCTTCCTTGATCCTATTCCCACATGCTTATTTAAATATTGCTTCAATGTTTTGTGCCCTGCTGTTTTATAAATGACTCTTTGCAGACTGGGGTTGTTCCAGCAGCATTAAGGATTGCTACTGTAACTCCTGTACCAAAAAAAAAAAAAGAGAGAATGATTTTAATAATTATCGTCATATCTCAAATCTTCAGTTTCTGGCAAAAATACTTGAGCATATTGTTGCCTCTCATTTGTGTAACCATCTCATGACTAATTACCTTTTTGAACCCCTTCAGTCGGGTTTTCGTAAATGTCACAGTACTGAGATGGCTTTGGTTAGTCACCAATGATTTGTTGATGGCTTCTGACTCTGGTGCAACATCCATTCTCATCCTCCTTGATCTAAGCGCTGCTTTTGATTCTGTTGATCACAGTCTATTACTCACACATCTTGAAAGAGTGTTTGGTGTGTCAGGGACAGTTTTTAAGTGGTTTAGATCCTATTTTACTGACCATTCCCAGTTCATTTCTATGGGTGGCCATAGGTCTGAGATTAGCTCTGTATTCACTGGTGTCCCTCAGGGGTCAGTCTTGGGCCCTTTACTTTTTAATAATTATCTTTCACCACTTGGCTATCTCTTGGCGGCCTCCATTATAATTTTTATGCTGAATATACGCAGATTTATATACATTCAAAACCAGATAAGCGCCCTGACGCTGATTTTCTCTCCGACTGTATTACTGAAATAAAAACATGGATGAGTAATAATTTCCTGTGTCTGAACAGTGGTATAACCAAAGTTATGCTCATTGGTTTCCGTCATCGTCTTTAACTTTTAATGGCTCTGTTTTGGAAACCAAAAGTAAAATGAGTTATTTTCGATGCATATTTTTTTAAACTTGCATTTGCTAGTTGATGTGTATTTATTTATTTATTTAGTTTTTTTTTTTTTTTTTTGCTTTTATCATCTTTACTTTTATAAATGTTGTATTGTTTATATTGTTTACAGCGCTTTGAGAAGCTGCTTTAAAATGCGCTTTATAAAATAAAGTTTATTATTATTATTTTCTCTTTTTCTTGTGTTGTTTGAGTAACATTAAAGGTACAATATGTAAAAAAAAAAATGGTTGTAGAAACCATTGGTATAATACATAGATTTCTCATTAGCAGCCGCTATATGTAAGCTGCTAATGAGAGATCTATGTATACATTGAGAGATCTATGATCTATGATACAATATCTCACACGCCGCTGTTTTGTCGTCCAGTCATCGTGGTTCATGATTATTGATTGGCGAGTACAGAAAATAAAACATTTTTTAAACGTATATCAACTGAGGCAAGCAGACTTTGGGAAAAACAGAGAAGTAAAACAAGAATCAATAGGGACATTTTCTCCCTGTCCGAAAAAAATTACAGATTGTTCCTTTAATGACAGACAGCAGTGGATCAATACACTGATACTGTCTCCCAACTTTTTACGTTCAATTAAGACATAACCGACTGTGTTTACGTGAATACTCACCAAAACAGATATTTTGACAATTTTGTGTGTATTTGTCTGTTCAATAGGTGGCTTTCTGTGTGCGCACAGAAAACCAGACTGAATTGAGCTCTCTTTCGCGTCATCACACTTTTTCACGTTTATGCATGTCAGATTTTTGTCATAGTTTTTGTCATTCACATCGTCTCATTTTCGCCAGTGAAAAAATGTCATAGACGAAAATTATGACAAAGTATTCGTCAACAAATTTAACACTGCTCAAAAGTCCACCGGATGACTCAAAAAATCCATTAACTTCTTATTTATTGAACTGTTGTATAAAAGCAAATCGTAAACTCTGCATGTGTGATATTTATGAATTATTTTGCAAATCTGAAATACTTGAATTTGTATTCTTAGATATATCTGCAACAAGTACTCCTGGTTTTCTTGGTTGACCTTCTGTGCAGCTAATTTGAAATACAAGAGTAAAGCTGTCTCATCATAAATACTCTAAGACAGTGTAATTTGTCTTTTGAATCAACCAGACTGAATGAGTATTGCATCATGATTGATGATGATCTTTCATCAGCATTATCTTTAAAGCTTTAGCTGTCAGCAAAACCACACTGATCACATTGATGCAACAAAGCAGAATCCTTCAAACAACAAAACACCAAAAGCCTCTGAATCCAGTACATCAAAGCATCATTTTTCACAGGTCTTTAGCCTGACTATGCATAATTGTCCAGTGCGGCCCACAGGTTTGACAGGCTGAGTTTATCTTTCTTGACAGGTTTGAGAACACTGTTGAATGCAGGTCTGAAGTGTCAGTGACAGCATGTTTGAAAGGAGTATCTCTCCTCATGGACAGATCCTTTTATTTATATAACCTAATAATATTCATCATGTCTAATGGACATTACTAATTTGAAATGTTCCTGGAAGTGAAGTATGCAAAGAGGAACTGATAGACACTTAAACAGAAGCCTTTATGGTGTGAAATCTATCCATTTCTCTCCTCATTAGATAAATTAGATGTATATGGTCCACTGAACATGGCAGTACTTTGGGTCTATGTTTGTACAAATAACAATAAAGAATGTAGGAGAGAGAAAGGGAGCTTCTTTTGGTTGATGCAGTTCTCGTATTTGCTGTGGCATCCCAATACATAAGGGAACCCACCCCCCTACCCCAACAACAACAACAAACATAAATAAATACATGTTCTTCAATGAATTGTTAAACATATTGTGGGATTATTGATTCCTAATGTTGCTTATCTTGTTTAGATGTTCATTTTTAATTGCCTTGTTTGTAGTTTTCATCAGTGAAAGTTCTAAACACACACTTTTTTTTGGACATTTTGATTTAGAGTATAGACGGGAAGGTAAGAGTAGGTGGGGAGGAGTTGGAATTGGTACTTGACTCAGATCTGTCCTAAATATGGGTCCTCATGAGCTAAGAGTTCTTATATGTTTTGTAAGTTGTTTAGAATGAGACTGACACCACTTGTCTTCACATTTATTTATTTTATTCATTCACTCATTCATTCATTCATTCGTTCATTCATTCATTCATTCATGTATATTTATTATATATTTATTTTATTATTATTTATTCATTTATTTATTTATTTATATGATTTTTTTGCAATTCATAATCTTGAGTTATGTACTACGTTACCTTTGTTGCTTAACATGAATAAAACACAAGCGGGTAAGTCTAACACTTAATCAAAGGGTTATTAGTTCACAAAAAAAAAAAAAACGTTTGGCATCATTTATGCACCCTCATGTTATTCCAAACCCATGAGAATTTCCTTCATGTTTGAAACCAAATGAAGATATTTCAATGAATCCTGGCAGATTTCTCCCCATTGAAATTGTCATGCAAACACATTCTGAGTATTCACAAGAACCAATGTTTGTTCTTGCGAGTCAAGAAAGTACAGCTTAGCTTCCATTTGCTGTATTTGATAAACAGTCCCACTTTATATTAAGTGGCTTTAAATGTACTAACATTGAAATTAATAATTTGATACAATGGACTTATTGTGTACATACATGTGTTTACATTGTACTTATATTTTAAAAATAACTGCATGTAATTACAGCTGTAATTAATTTATGCAATTACATTTGTAATTAAATTTTTGACCCTTCCTTTACACCTTAACCCACCCTTAAACCTAACCACACCACCACACCTGTCTCTAACCTTACCCGTGTCACACCTCAATAGCAGCAATGTGTTTTACAATACAACATGAACACAATAAGTACATTGTACTTATTTTTAGATGTAAGTAAGTAGTACTTAAAGCCACCTAATATAAAGTGGGGCCAAGTTTTGTTTGAATGGAGGGACAGGAATCTCTCAAGTTTCATTATAAATATCTTAATTTATTTTGAAGACAAAAAAAAGTCTTGTGGGTTTGGAAGTGTGCTGCTCTTGAATCTTTTAATACATTCTGAGCAGGGTTGGTACCCTCCAGAGTCATAATAATAAATAATACAAATAATAAATCTACTTAATGTAGCACCTTTAAAAGTTATTTTCTCAAAGCGCTTTACATAAAAGCTTTACACAAAGACAAACACAACAATAAGACATTACACTGTAAATATCACAAAAGGCAGATAACCAAAAAACAACAATAGAGAAACAAATCAAGTAAAAGCAATCCTAAAATAAAGACAAACACAATTTGAACACTGATAAAATGTCATTCAGAACCATATCCATGCCAAATGGAATTCTGATCTTGACAATCCATTCATCAGTTACTCCAGAACTGATCCTCCATCACAGGGGTAACCAATCTTGGAGGAGCCAACATCCTGCAGAGAGTGCAACGTCCCAGCTCCAACACACCTGCCTGGAAGTTTCTATTAACCCTGAAGACCTTGATTCGTTTCTTCAGGTGTCATTTAAGGTTGGAGCTGAACTCTGCTCAATAGTGGCTCTCTAGGAGCAGGATTGGATACCCCTGATCCATCATATAAAGTGTGCTGAAAGAATGGCATGTTTGCTTGAAGAAATTATTCTGTCTTGCTCTTGTCACTGAGCGTTTCCATTTCAGTCTACTCAGAATAGTTCTCTAATCGTTCCCTGGGGATGTTTGCAGTGGCACTTAGCAGTCCACATTTGACAGCAGAATGAGTAATGGTCCGGTTATCCAGACATCATTAATGTTTTAATAATTTTCATAGACAGATAAGTACATTACACACATGAGTTCCCAGAGTGCAGTCTGAATAGCACCCAAAATTCTGATGACTAGTCTGTTATTTATTGATTCCTCTTTATTTTTTCTTCTTTCTTTCTGGCTCTCCATTTTGTCACTATGTTCAGGTCGGAGCCGGAAACAGGACCGGTGTCTGAAGGAAGACTTGTACCCTCTGGTAGAGTTCGAGCCCTGTCCGTGCGAGGAGTTTGTTTCTCAGCCGTATGGTAACTGGTCATCTTGTGTCCTGTCTGAGACCCCGGTGCAAGGATCCCTCCAGGGTTGGAGGGGTCGCCGAGAGGAACGTGACTGTGGTCAGGGATTGCGTTATCGTGCCGTGGCCTGTCTGGACCATGAAGCCCACTTGGTTAGCCCAGAACTCTGCAGCGAATCAGGTTTGTCTACTTGTTTCTATCTTCTTTTCCTCTCTTTCTCTCTCTCTCAGTAAATAGCTAAGTAATTTGTCTCTGCTGAAAGCATTCATTAGTCAAATAGGAAGCCGTGGGGTGCCCTGAACTGTCAGTGTAAATTAGACAAGGTCTCAGCATCGGCAACCAGATGTTTCCGCTAACATTGTTAGTGGGATGGTGAATGGCAGGGGCTCGGCCGCTCTGATTGCTCAACATGCTCTTTCGCAGGTCTGGTGGAAGAGGTCTGCCACATGCCCTGCCCTCTGGACTGTAAGCTGAGTGACTGGTCGCCGTGGTCGGCCTGCAGTGCCTCCTGCGGCAGCGGGCTGAAAATCAGGTCCAAATGGCTCCGGGAGAAGCCGTTCAACGGTGGGCGGCCATGCCCCAAACTAGACCTGAAGAATCAGGTGAGATGTGCAGTCCTAATAGGGAAACTAGTCTCTCTGTGGGCTTCCACCACCATATGGTTGATCGTCAGTGAGAAGCGAGTAATGAGAACCATTAAGGGTCTATGATCACAGGCATCATGATTCAGATAATCGCTCATGTAAACTGTTTCATTTAGGGCCTTTAACGCATCCGTTTTTATTGAATGCCTGAAATATCCCCAATGGAATATATCTAAGCCGCCTAGAGATACATTTTGCATTTTCAGCACAGTTAACATTCAACTCATTACCATTTCACCGGTTAATGCATGCCTCTTCATTAAGTGCAGTTTACCAAACGTATTTCAGCCTCGAAGCTAAAGTATGAACAAACACTATCTCCTCGTCCTTTAAATAGTTCCTCTCTCGCAGCGAGACGGCACAAAGGTGCTAACAAGTGTCCGTGTAAAACACTCTTCCTGATTGCTGTAGATTTGTTCTCTTCGCAGAAAAACATGCCCATTAGTGCAGGCTGTCTTTCCGTGTCTCTCCTCTCCTCCTTTTACCATCAGCTAGTTAGGACAGTTTGTACAAGTGTTCTGTTAAACGCTGTTGAGCATGTGCAACTCTGCCAGCTTCTCATTTCGGTCTTGCCAAAGCACACATATGGGTCACATATTGTTCATTCTTAATCTCGATGATGGAAATGCTTATTTGGTCGTTAGTCATGTGCTTTTATGCATGATTAAGACAATTGCTTAAGTCTTCTGAATAAGATTTCACCACATCTGCAAAAAAGAAAGAACAGGATGAGAAGGTACATTCATCTATGAGTACATTTGCGACAGCTTGTTCCCAGATGGGTCGTACTTTAAAGGGAAATGATATTATAAATGTGCTGTGTGTGCTGGAATAGGCTGTAGAGGACACACTGGTTTCTAGAGGTCAATATGCAGATGAGGCAGTGTGCGTGAAAAATATTCAAATGCATTCTTTTGCGGCTGTGTGTACAGATGGTTAAGTGCCTACTAACAACTTTTATGGACCCACTGTTTAAGGGGACTCAAAATACCCCTCCGCTAAAAGCAGAGTTTGCCTTGGCTAATGCCCCCTCCAATCTTTTGGAGAGATGAACTCTCAATGTTGACATTTTGCAAACGGCCGCTCTGTGAACTTGGCAGACAGGCTCTGCAGCTGGACATATTTGAAGCGGCCCCCATTGTGAAGGTGTGGGGATGGAAATTTCTTTATAAGCGTAGTAAGAAAGTCCCCACCAAAGCCACAGTGGATTCATGTGAGTGTGTTTGAGTTCGAGGAAAATTGTATCACTCTGAGGCTGCCCTTTCATATCTCAGAAGACTTAATGGAGTTCTCTGAAGGGTTTGATGGGAAATGTTGGTGTTCATATTGAAATCTCTGAATTTTGATTGCAGATTTTGGTATCTTGGTATATCTGAGCACATTTAATTATTGGATCTATTCTGATTCTGAAACGTTAGATGAGACTACGAATTTTCTTTACAATTTTATGCATTTAACAAACACTTTTATCCAAAGTGACACTGCATTCAAGATAGCATTTGATTAGTTCATGCATTCCTTGGGAATAGAACCCATGACCTTGATGATGCAGCACATATCTCTATTTATCTGAATAGTGATGCACTAAAAGGAAAATTGTTGACCAAAATTGTCAATTTTAAATGAGCCTTTTGAAAGAAACTGTTGAGAAATATTTCCATGTGTTCAATGAGATTATTTGGTAACACTTTATTTTAAGGTGCTTGAAATAAGCAGTAATTAACAGTTAATAAGACACTTATAAGACCTTATAAGATGCATATAAACATTAAAGGGACATTCCACCCATTTCAACATTAATCTTTATTGAAAGTGGGTTATATATGTAGTCGAAATGTAAAAGAAATTTTGAATTTGGTGCCCTCTTGACCGAGAAAAGACAGAAAATAACTTTAGGGCGCATTTGTATGTAAGACAACAACTCCCACAATGCACCACATTGCACAGCTCCGCAAGCCACTCCCACTAATCCAGAACAGCGCACAAACATCAGAGAAATCACTCTTCCGTCTACAAGGCTAGCTGACAAAAGAGTTTGAAATTAAGTTCACACAAAATGTCTAATGTGTGATAATGAATGACACCTGTGAGACGCAGCGGTCTCATATCTCTCACGGAGGAGCGGAAGCACAAAAGGAACAGGCCTGATTTTATGTTTTGTTTCTGTTGTGTGTGGCCAGCTGGCTTATACTTTTGTTTTGTATTTGTATTATTTTACTATTAAAATGTTTAAATGTTCGCCGGTTCCCGCCTCCTTCTTCCCACAACAACGAACTCCGTTACATTGGCAAACTCATTAGCGAATTACTCCTCGTTTTTATTTCTTTCTATATGGTGAATTATTGCATGATACCTAACCTGGATGTTCAGTCAGAACATATGCGGTGCGACACTAGGATGGTTCACATCACAGCACAAACGTCCGTGTGCTCGTCTGATTCAGAGATTTCGTCCAGGAGAAATTGCCATCGTTG
The DNA here is from genome assembly GCA_030578255.1 of Tiaroga cobitis. Classification (NCBI taxonomy): domain Eukaryota; kingdom Metazoa; phylum Chordata; class Actinopteri; order Cypriniformes; family Leuciscidae; genus Tiaroga; species Tiaroga cobitis. The sequence continues at coordinate 26,342,425 of CM060599.1, forward strand.
AAATTCTCTGCAGCTGACGGACTCTATCTGTGTCCGTAGCGCACAGCGAGAGCACAGGCACCAGCAGTCCGCCCAGCTCGAGCCAGAGTCCGGGCTCCTCGTCCGCGACAGGCAGCCGCCTCCTGTTCCTCCATCAGCCTCAGCTGCTCTTCACTATATTGCGGCTCGTAAAGATAGCCACGAATAGCGGATTCGAGCAGCAGAATTTCAAAATCCTCTACTTCCATATCATTATTAAATTCTTACTTATCGTGTTTAGTTTCTTCCGTCATTGTCATAACTTCCTATCTCCACAGCGCTTGTTAGCTTAGCTTATAAACAAGATGGCTGATATTGATTTCAGTATCTACAAGTGAAGTCCCACCTACTGATCTGTGATAGCTCTGTTAGCACATTAGGTCCAACCTATGGGCGGGTTTGAAAGGGTGGGATCTAGTGCTTGTAGTCTTTAGAGAAATCCACCCTTCTTACACTTCCTCCTACAATGACGTAAAATGACGATTTTTGCGTCATTGTAGGAGGAAGTGAAAAAGGTAAATAGCAGATTTCTCTCGTCTCAGGGGAAAATGAGAGAGTGTTGCACGACCATTCAATAGTAGAACTAGGTTTCTAACAATGGAAAGCTAAATGCAAATGGGTGGAGTGTCCCTTTAACTAATGATAATAAATAAATTCAATTAAATAATACATTTCTCAAGTATCAATACATTGCACTTTTAGAACAGCCGAACAAGCATAAATGGTAACACAAGCTACCAGTCACTTAAAAATTGACCTTCCCAAGAGGGAGTAGTTTCCCTGATCTCTTCAGGGCCTGGACCTTTAATTAACCCTTATATGAAGTAGTTAATGCTTATATGCATCTTATATGCATCTTATAAGGTCTTATAAGTGTCTTATTAACTGTTAATTACTGCTTATTACAAGCACCTTAAAATAAAGTGTTACCGATTATTTTTGTTTGAAGTATCCTGTCACTATTTGTGGCACTTGTGTGCAACAAAATATTATCTTTATTATAAATGAATCACTAGTAATGTGGCAATAAATTATTTAATGCACAACTGATAAGCCATTGTTGTGGAATTTTGTCCACATTATGCTTCTCTAGACTTTAGCTTTTTTTTTTGTGCGGTTGTCCTTACGGATCTGGATTTATCCACAAGACCCAGAGAAGTGCACGTGTTCTAACAGCTGCATGCATTACCTTTTTTGCACTAATATCATCCATCACTCAGCATGTACGTTAAATCTAATTAAACTGGGATTGTTTCATGTGTTGATTTTTCATTTCATTTTTATAGTTGTAAATGATGCTGTTATCAGATCTTAGCGTAGCAATTTCTTTTCAAATTCTCAGGCAGCTCATTGTCCATCTCTAGTAGTGAGATTTTTGATTATAAATTTTTGATGGCTAAAATGTTGTGCATCCCTAAATCTGATCCCTGTCTAGGACATGAATTGACAAACTTTTTGATGCCATGGGCCCCTGTCATGATCACATTTTGTGCATGATATTATAAAGACAAAATTTGTATGTTAATATATACATATATTATAATTGTATTCATTATATATACATTTTGTTTATTTATTTGTTTTATTTTATTTATGTTTTTCCGAACTTTTCCCCTCCTAGCACCTGAGATTTTCCTTTCCTAATGGCCAGAGAGTAATACAGGGTGTGTAAGAAAAGCAGAGTGAATGTCTTTGTGTTGAAATTACTGGTCCTGGAATAATCGAAAACCTTATTAGTGGAGTTTATGGATCGGAGCAGCGCTCTCAAATCATTCAAAGTGCAATTCAAGACTGGCTAACATTTTCCTAAAAAATCTGGTGTGTGTGCTATCAACACTTTACTTGACATTTCACTATTGTGACATCAAATGCACTTTTTTTCTGCAGATTAGACCACGTCTGGACTTTGATGTTATGTTCTCTTTAAAGTAAATTGTTTGGAGCAGGACTAGGTAAGGAAATTTTGTTAACACGCCACGTTCCTTGTGAGCTTTAGCTTGTTATGTGTCTTTGATAATCTGTCTCTGGCTGTCTGGCCTCTACCTTTAACAAGCAGTCCTCACTTTCCCCAGTGTGGCTTTCTGCCGTGAGTCAAAGAGCAGGGCAGCGCTCTGCATTCATTCATTATTTAGACTTTCAGGTATTACAGGCTCTGAGAGGCCTGTCACAATCACTAGATTGTTCCAGCTCCCTCTCGGACTAGTAAACAGCTGACCGTGTTCAAGACCAGAACTGTCTTTCCACCACTTATCTATTGATTGGCTGTCTGAGACACTCGCCCTATATGGAGATAACACCAGTGTAGGGCTGTAGTGCTCACTGTCTGTCTCTCACAGACTCCATAACAGCTTCCATTGGCCAAGGACTGCCCAAGAGGCCCATGTAACGCAACCAATCAGAGTTTGTTTTGTTCAGCATGATGTTTAGGGGCGTGAAAATATAAAGTAGATGTCCTTTCAATAACAGACCGGAGTGTAAAACTCATGGACATATTTTAAAGAATAATGCCATGAACTTCATATACTTCACATGCAGCATTTAGTTGATACTGATAAGTGCTTGTTGTCACAGTTGTAAACACAACTGCTTTCTTCTTCCATGAGGGGGTTTGGCATCAAGACAAATTTGTTTCCTGGTGGACCGTTAAAGAATGTGACACACACACACGTCTCCAGGAAATCCTGAAGAATTCAATAAATCAGAAGACGACTTTGAAACTCCTGAAGTGTTTCCAATTTTGTGTGCCTTATGCATCAGACGTTTAGCTAACGGTCCATGGGTCTGAGACTGAGACTAGTGAGCACCCAACGCTTTAGTTTTACCTGTTTCCTTTCACTTTGCTGGGAGGAGAGCTTATTTCAGTAATGGAACAGCTTACCCAACGTCAAACAAGGGCATGTAGCTTTCTATCTCATTATGCTGATAAATGCTGATGATTCTGAGCATCTTTGCCCTGTGATTGTCTGCAGTCAGCCGCGCCAATGGGAGACGGGATGATGCGTGACCTTCTCCAGATGTTTCCTCTTACACCGTTCCCCACAGTGAGTCACTCGACAGAGATAGGATTGATATTCTTATCTCGCCTACTCTTGCTGTACAGATGATCAGCCGCTGTGACGGGAACGGGAGGAGGTTGTGTGTGAAGGGATGTCATCCATTTGCTGTGTCTTACTACTGATCTTAAGATTTAACTATGTGGCCACATGCTCCTGATTCTGCATGACCACCTTAAACAATTGTGTTAGAAGGATGTCAACATATACTTACTCTCATGTCATGGAGCACAATAATAATAATATATATAAATATACAGTATATATTCGAAATTATTCAACCCCCATTGCAAATCAGGTTTATTGGCAACATTTACAGACTTTCAGCTGTTTACAATGAACAAATGAAACAAAAGTAATTGAAATAGCTCAACATAACCAATGTTTCAAGTGGTTTCCCCAAATTTACCCTTCTGCAGTCTCAAAATTATTCAACCACTTCATGGCAAGCATCTTTAGTACTTAGTAGAACACTATTTTGCTGTTATGACCTGCTGGTGCAAATGAGATGCATTACCAGATATACCAGCTTCTCGCAGCGTTTCTGAGGAATTTTAGTCCATTGCCTCCAGTTCAGTGATATTCTTGGGTTTGGATGCTGCAACTGCCGCCTTCAAATCCCACCAGCGATTTTCTATGGGGTTCAAGTCAGGTGACAGTGATGGCCACTGTAGAATCTTCCAGGACTTTCTCTGCAACCAAGCCTTGGTTGAATTGGAGGTATGCTTGGGATAATTGTCCTGTTGGACGGTTCATCGGCGCCCAAGCTTCAGCATCCTCACTGACGGCATGACGTTTTTTCCTAGGATTTCCTGATACTTCAATATATCCATCTTGCCTTCCACACGCTGCAAGTTTCCAGTGCCAGAGGATGCAAAGCACCCCCAGAGCATCACAGAGCCCACTATGCTTCACTGTAGACAGTGTTCTTTTCAGCATATGCTTCATTCTTCTTCCTCCAGACATACGGCTGGTCCATTGGGCCGAAAAGTTGTTTCTCATCGCTCCACAGAACAGAATGCCAAAACTTCTGTGGCTTTTTTATATGATTTTGAGCCAATTGGAGCCAACTTTTCTTGTGCTTTTGGGTCAGTAGTGGTGTACGTCTTGGAGTTCTGCCACTGTGCAAGCTGAAACCTCAGTGTATGTTGCTATCAATTCTTGCTGCAGGTCTTTTGCAGTCACTCAAGGGTTTTTCTGAACCTGCCTTCTCAGAAATCTGGTTGCAGCCATTGATAGCTTCCTCTTTCTGCTACGTTTAGTAGTGGAACCACTGTTCCATTAACTTTGGACTTGCAAACTATGCTTCCAACGGTGTCTCTAGAAACATTTAAAGGGATAGTTTACCCATAAATGAAAATTACCCCATGATTTACTCACCCTCAAGCCATCCTAGTTGTATATGACATTCTTTTTTCAAACGAATAGAATTGGAGTTATATTAAAAAATGTCCTGCTCTTCTGAGCTTTATAATAGCAGTGAATGGCAGTTTCTGTTTGAAGTCCATCGAAGTGCATCCATCCATTATAAAAGTGCTCGACACGGCTCTAGGGAGTTAAAAGGATCTCCGGCTAGTTTGCCAAATTTGTCTAGATATGATGTCAATACCCCTCCTAATTAAGGAGCTTGGTTAAAAATACCTGAAACGCTTTCATGATTAAGAAAAATCAAAAAGCGCGATCACTACTTTTTTTCAGCTTTTTTGTACTATGAGCCATCGATTGTTGATGACGCACGACGGTCCTGAGCGCTAAACTAAAAAGAACACATCAGAGGCGAGCGTTCGCGGACAGTTCGACTCACTCTTCTGCAAAAAGAAGAAAACAATGGGAAGATGCTTGTGGGCGAGTGAAACTCCCCAATTACCCGCGGCTCTGTTCTCGACACTTTGTTTGGAGCTTGGAGGGAGGGGGAGCTACTGATTGACACACACACACACCTTAAATGCTTCAATATTATTGAAGCAGAACTCACCTGCTTTTGTATAGGGAATAAATTGTGATGGTCCCAAAGGAATTCTGGTCTTGAAAATTATTTCTCTTCATTTCACAGGAAACTTCTACTTTGAGTATGGGATGTGTGCACTTTTGACACTTTTCTTTGTAAGAAAAATATCCATATTTAAAACTTTATCGACTAAAATAACTAGCTTCCAGCAGACGGCCATGGATGGATGCAAAGTGCGATAGAGTAACCCTTGACCTGACGCACAACATAATGACGAACGAGGGTGAGTAAATCATGGGGTAATTTTCATTTTTTGGGTGAACTATCCCTTTAATGCCTGCGCTCTGTTTGTATCATGTTTCTTGTTTGTGAAGGGTGATGATATCTTTCTATATTTTTCTAGCCATATTTATAACATGCAGTCAAACGTGACACTCAACAAACCTAACCAGCTCAGATATTTCATATGTTTTAGCTCAAGCACACCTGGTGCAACTAATGAAGCCCTCGATTAGTTGCATCAGGTGTGCTTGAGACAACGCCTGTTTTGCAGATTTGTGCTATATATATGCTATATATGTGGGTATGTACTGTATGTGTGTGTATGTATAGTTCAGTCATCTGCAATCACATCTGTTCAGAAATCACATCATTACCACATGGCACAAGCTGATTGGCCTCTGCTGATCCTGCAGCCAATGATATTCCTTGAACATTTAAATAGTCTTGATCATTGTTTTCTGTAAGCTAGTCCAGCAGCACCCTGAAACACTCTACCTCCCCCAGCTCCACCTGCCTAGATCTGCTACGGGATTTGTGTAGGTCTATTTATGCAGTAGCAACATATCTTACACCCTCACATCAGCATGTCTGTGAATCTATTAGCAGTAGCAAGACCATACTTGCTCTGCAGCTGCAGTAGGTCTAGTCTGCCACGATCAAATACATTAACATTGCCATATTCAATAGCATGCTTAAACTATTCCGAGAGTTGGCATGATTTAAATGGGCTTTTGTATCTCAAAGAATTAGGCGTAAGTCTTTCATAAATGTCAGGTTTATTTCAACCTATGATTCTGTTTCTATCAAAATACAAGTATTATAGTGGTTTAATATTCACTTGGTTGTCTCTTGAATTTTTTATAGATTCTCAGACATGACGTGGCCTTGGAAGCCTGTTTGGCAGCTGTCTTAGGTTTTAGACAGCCATTTCTTTCTTTTTTTTCTTTTCTTTTTTTTTTGATGCGTGAACAAGATTCGTGAGCATTTCTGTAACATTGATATGTACTTCATTACAATGCATTGGCAGTATGAACCTCATTTAACTCGCTTGTACTCATTTGTGTGAAATAGTCTATGTTTCTGAATTGCTAGTGACTTGTAATTTTCTGTCTGATTTTTTTTTTTTCTGGCTATCACTATCTCTCTGGCTATTTATGTGTAGGATCCTCATTACTAAGTGTGGAAAATGGTGATATTTCTATCGGATGCAACAGATGCAGCCGTCCTCAGGGCTGGTGCCGTCTCCACTGCAGTTTGAAGTCTGTTTTACCCGCAGCGGAGGGCTCGTGCTAAATTCGCTGTGTAAAGAACATTCTTCTTGCCCACCTCCAGAGCTGGGTACCATATGGTAGTCATCATGTGCGCTGAGGCAGACTGTTCTACTGATGAAATGAGGCTCTGTTCACCAGCCTTGCATAATTTAACAACCTCTGTAAATCTGTGCTTAGAAACCAATCTCCCTATAAAGCATTTCTGCCTCTCCCATAGCTCCTAAATGAAACGCGTCTTTAGCTCAAAAGTAGACTTTTAGAAACCATGTTGTCATGCTTGTGTATGCTGTGACTGCTCTATTTTACAAGATTATATGCACTGCAGCATATGGAAATATGATGAAAGTCTTGTTAAACCATCACAAAGACATTGTACTTCTCTGCACACTGATTTTTATTCAAATAATCATCTGTGTGTTTTGTTTTCCTTTTTTTATAACAAAGAGACTGACCATCTAAAATAACACTGATTTCTACCTTTTCATTTGAAATATTATAGAACAGATAAGAAATGGCACCTATTGAAATTTATGTTGTATTGCATAAATATGTTTATTCTGAAATATGTCATTATATTAAAAAATCCAAATTAAAATTTTTTGAGTCATGAACACTATACCATAAATTTGTGAAAACCAAAAATTATATTTTAATTATATTCATGTGTTGTCATTTTAACCTTCTGTTCAAAAAACGCTAACAAAATTCATGGTTTTCACAAAAATATTAAGCAGCACAACTGTTTTCAACATTTATAAGAATATTACATGTTTCTTGAGCACCAAAGCAGTATATTAGAATGATTTCTGCAAGATCACGTGTCAATTTATTTTTTAAATGGTATATTTCACATATTCTATTTTTTTTTTCTGTATCAAATAAATGTCTTCGTGAGCAAAAGAGACTTTCAAAAGCATTACATCTTAGCAACCCCAAAGATTTGACGGTTACTATAAATAAATAAGTTATATTATTTATTTAATATTATTATATTTAATAAATTATAATATAGCATGTATAGTATTATTTTTTATAAAGTTACCTGAAAAGAATTTGATAGACATCTCTTGATGCTGTTTATTTAAAAATTCAAACTATTCAAAATAGTTCATCAACTTTGACTATTGAACTTGGTTTAGAGAAACAAGTCTAATCAGAACAAAAGTGTTTTCTACATATCAGGGAATACATGAGCATAATTTGTCAAAAATGAATGATATAATTATGTTGTACAAAAGAACTTTTATGAACTTTTTCAGAATGTTGTACTGCAATTTCTTTGTTGTCTGACTGTGTTGAGTTTGAGTTGAATTCAGTAAATTCCTCTTCTTGTCATTCCAAATCATATTCAGCATCTTGTTTGTTGTGGCCAATTTAGTTCCAAAACATAATCATAAACTGAAAGGAAACCCATTCTTAAATTCTGAATTTTGCCCAACCCTGATAGAAAGTCTCATAAAAAGGGTTGTGTGTAGCACCTCATGACAAAGCAGTTGTCTGTTGTAGTATTACAGTGACTCTTCAATCTGATATCTGTTATAGTGAGTCCTCTGGAGTCTGTTCACCCTTGGTGTGATTGTATAAATATGTCAGATTGGGGGTTCATATAAAGAAAGGCTCTTGAGATTGACCGGTTAAAAGTGTGTGACATTTTCTTTTGTTAACTGGAAATAAGAGTAGAAATAAGCAGACAAAAGCTGCGTTTCCCCACACTGCTGCGTTCCCCCACACTGCCGCCTCCATAATTGGTGCAGAGTTCAGCCACTTACAGATGATGATATGTGTCACGGATTTCGAGTGCATTTCGGGCAAAATGTGTTGCTTGCTGCCTGCCGGTTATGGCCATAACTGCAGTGCTCTGCCCCCATGCTGAAGCAATCACAGCTTCCTTTATCGAATACAACAAAATCAATATGTTTTTCATTTAGGCTTTGCATGTATATCTGGCATTTCCAACTGTGGGAAAATGTACTGTATTTGTGCTGAGTGGAATGACTAGGTGAAAGAGATGTTATGCTTTGACACTCCCTGCCAGATTGTTGACTTGGAGGTTTGTTTAGCAGAGAGGTCTTTGGAGATTGATGTTTTGATATGGGCAAAAGCTGCTTCACTTCATTAATGAGCGGCCCACAGCGTTTCTCAACATCTCTCTCACACATTCTCTCAAATGTGTTTGATGCCAAAGGAGCTGTTATTTATCCTGTGAGCTTGAATTGCTCTTAGACACATTTGTAATCAGCACACATTTCAACAAGAGGAGGCATAAAAGGGTGAAAGATTCCTTGCTTGGAGTGACAATGCGAGCATTAGATTAGCGTCATCGAATCTTTATTTTTTCCACACAACCAAGGTAGGTGGAATTTGTTTCTGTGATTTTCGCACAATCTCACCAAGGAGGTTTATAATACCTGTAGAAAGCTATCCATTTGCATTCCCATCATCTGTGACATTGGCTGACTCTGGAGCCACAGGAGAAGGAAGACACGTCAAGAACGCGCATTGTAATCCGAACATAACAACTTCAGTAGCCTTCTGTAGCAATTCGATCACTTTGTATGATGTACACAGCGGAACTTAAATAGATATTCACTCTTAAATCAAATCAAATAATAGATCAACATATGTATACAGAGCCCAAAATCAAATATGGTGGCACAGCAATAACTCAAACCTCTCAAGTTCATGACGTTAAGTCAGGTGGCCTGTGTGGAACGTCTCGGTTACGTATGTAACCCTAGTTCCCTGAGAGGGAACGAGACGCTGCGTCAACCGCTGTGGGAACGCCCCTGCGTTGTGCGTCATGAAGCACGTATGGAATCAGCCCAATCGAGAGACGGAACGTCATAGGCGGGTGAGGTCATCGACCAGGAAACTATAAAGCACCCCAAAAACACAAGCACATCAGCTTCTGATAGGCCTGAAGGAAGCGCTAACGGGAGTGCCGGGAGGATGGCGGAATGACGCAGCGTCTCGTTCCCTCTCAGGGAACTAGGGTCACATACGTAACTGAGACGTTCCCTTTCAAGGGAACTTCAAGCTGCGTCAAACGCTGTGGGAACGCAAATACCCACGTCGCCATAGGAGCAAGTGACCGTCATGTGAGATCTAGCGCACAGCGGACGAGAGCACCTGCACCCCAGGGGTAGAGCTTAGAAGTCTAAATCATAGAACTTAATAAACGTATGCGGTAAAGACCATCCAGTTGCATCACAAACATCACTCAGGGAAACTCCTGACAATAAAGCTTTGGATGCAGCCATACTCCTATTAGAGCGGGCTCGTACAGCCAAAGGTGAAGGCTGACCAGCTGACTCATAAGCAAGTGAGATAGCCTCGACCACCCACTTGCTCATTCTCTGTTTAGACGCAGGACACCCTTTCCTGGGTGGCCCGAAACATACAAATAAATGTTCTGATTTCCTCCACAGGGCAGCTCTGTGGACATAAGCGTCTAACGCCCTCACTGGGCAGAGCAAATTAAGTTTCTCCTGGTCTGACGACAGAAATGGAGGAGGACAGAAAGCCTGCTGAACTGCAGGTCTAACAACATTAGTAGGGACCTTAGGAACATAACCTGGCCTAGGGTATAGAAAAGCCTTAACCATACCAGGCGAAAATTCCAGGCACGAACTTCTGGCCTCAACCTCAAAGTGCCACGAAGGAAACGAGTTATAAGCGGGTGTCTCCACTGAAAGGGACGTGGTAAGCAGCCAGTGCCGCCACATACACCTTTAGTGTGGAGGGGGATAACCCTGTGGAGAAACGCTCCTGCAGGAATTCCAGCACTGCACCCACTGGGCAGTTAACTGGGTCCTACAGGTGTTCTCCACACAAAGAAGTGAAAAGTTTTCACTTCAAAGGCATATAGCTTCCTCGTGGATGGAGCTCTGGAGTGAAGGATGGTCTCAACAACCTCAGTTGAGAGACCGGAATCTAAGAGCTGGGCCCCCTCAGAGGCCAAGCCCACAGTTTACATAACTCTGGGTGGGGGTGAAATATCATGCCGCCCGCCTGAGAGAGTAGATCCCTCCTGACCGGGAGCTCCAAAGGAGAGCCGTCCAGGAGAGAAACCAGGTCCGCAAACCATACTCGGGCCGGCCAGAACGGGGCTACTAATAGTAGGCTGACCCCGTCCCGGCAGGGAACAACTGGTTTGACCGCTCTGAGACCCTCCTCAGAGGGAGCGACCGTCCCTCGGGAAAGCACTCGCTGGGACCGTCTACGCCCCGGCATGAAGGCGGGGTTGGCAGAACGGGCCCCTGAGGGCACCGAGGAAGAATGGGCACCGTAAAAAGAGGTGAACACCTTTCTCCCGCGATGGGGACCACCCTCAGCGTCCCTCGGGAAAGCGCTCGCCGGGACCGTCTGCGCCCCGGCATGAAGGTGGGGTTGGCAGAACGGGCCCCTGAGGGCACCGAGGAAGAATGGGCACCGTAAAAAGAGGTGAACACCTTCCTCCCTCGGTGGGGACCACCCTCAGTGTCAGAGGGGGGCGAGCATCCTTCGGGAAAGCGCTCGCTGGGACAGTCTGTGCACCGGCATGAAAGCGGGGTTGGCAGAACAGGCCCCTGGGGGAGCGACCGTCCCTTGGGAAAGCACTCGCTGGGACCGTCTACGCCCCGGCATGAAGGCGGGGTTGGCAGAACAGGCCCCTGAGGGAGCGACCGTCCCTCGGGAAAGCACTCGCTGGGACCGTCTACGCCCCGGCATGAAGGCGGGGTTGGCAGAACGGGCCCCTGAGGGCACCGAGGAAGAATGGGCACCGTAAAAAGAGGTGAACACCTTTCTCCCTCGGTGGGGACCACCCTCAGCATAGCCAATATAACTGTCCTCAAATCAGTTCTATTGCTTTTTTATATATATATATTATATTATATAAATTTTTTCTCTTTTTTTCCAAAAAGCTTTGGCTGAGAGTGTCGTGTCTGGTCCTACTGTCCAGCAGGGGGAGCGCGAGACGCGATACTCTGCTTTGCTGCGCCTATGCGATGAGCTCGTGGACGACCAGGGCTGCTCCCGCCCAGCAGCTCCGTGAACGTGAACTTTTAATGGAAGAAACCTTTTAAAAAGCTGCTGCCTGCTTCTTTTCTTCCTTAAATTATCAATGACAGTATTAACTAAGTCACTGAATAACCCCGTAGGGGAGAGAGGATCATCTAGAAGAAAGCTTTCTCTTTCTGTTTCATGTTGGAAAAAATCATTTTACCATAAATCGGCAGCCTGACGCAGTTTTTGAACCACGTCAGTACTGCCTCCTCACTCACGCTCACGTCCTTTAGCAAATCAGCCTGGTATGCCTGCAATATAGACATTGTATGCAGACACGACGCAGCCTGACCTGCCGCCGAATACACTTTACAAAGCCGAAATATTTCATAATGGCTTGGAAGGTAATGGCGGTGCTTGAACCGCGGGGAGCGCGCACCGAGCACTCTCCTCAAAGAGCGCTCGGCGGGAGCGGAGCGTCCATAAAGGCAGACGCTCGCAATGCTCGCAGCCAGCCCCCTCGAGAGCTGACTGGTCATGCTGCACTCCCAAACAAACAACACAAAGAACGTGTGTATCCCCGCCCGTTAGATAGCGCGAGCAGGGAGGAACACACTTCTTAAATGCTGTTCGCTCGCCATAGTCTCTCATACAAAATTGTTTGTGTGGTGTAAATGTGATAACTCCTTCCTAGCAAATACTAAAGACAGACACAGTGTTTACACTCAGACAGATTCACATATAGCGCGACTGAAGGCACAGAAGCTGATGCGCTTGTGTTTTTGGGGTGCTTTATAGTTTCCTGGTCGATGACGTCACCCGCCTAAGACGTTCCGTCTCTCCATTGGGCTGATTCCATACGTGCTTCATGACACACAACGCAGGGGCATTCCCACAGCGTTTGACGCAGCTCAAAGTTCCCTTGAAAGGGAACTGTGGTTCCCTTTCGTTGTCACTCCGAGTTACGTCGGATGACGACGAATGGGGTTTCGCTTAGAAAGCCTATCAACTTCGAGTATTACAAAACGAGACAATGGCAAAGAAATGCCATGGGTCAGCGGAATTTGCATGGCGCAACTCCGCCCCACCTCGTGGGTAGTAAAGGAGGACGCCGGCAATATGCAGATATGTTTTCGCTTCGGGGCCAAGTTTATTCTTAACTCCACAAGCCATCTCTGAACTGTCAGCTTTTACAAACGAGCGAGATTCTCCGGTGTTGGTGTGACGGTGATCTCTCAGCGAGTGCACACTTCCTGGTTATCTGTGCAGTGATTTGCCAGTGAGTAGGTTTCTCCCTGGGCGCTTCAACACCGAGTTTCCTCTCATAAAAGAGCTTGCACGCGGCACATCTTTTTAAAGATGCCTCGCCCGTGCACTTCTGGTTGCGGTAGACTCGTGTCCAACTCTGATGGGTACGAGCGCTGTCTAGTGTGTTTGGGCATTGATCACGCTAGAGCAGCGCTCGTGGATGACTCATGTTCTCTCTGTGGGAACATGACCATCGCGTCACTACGGTCGAGACTTAATGATCTAGCAAGAGCGAGAGTCCCCTGATCCACACCCTGATCTACTTCCTCTAGTCCTAGAGCTAGTACTTCGGCTGGTGGCCAGGGTGACCTGAGGGTGTGGAACAAGGCGCCGACTATTTGTCCGTGCCCCGCACCTCCCCCTCCAGTGACGGTGCCCGTTAGTGTTCAGGGGATTCCCACGGGTCCATCTTCGGATGTCCCGCGAGTTTTCTTTGGTGCTACAGAGGAAGATGCAATGTCTTTTGGTCGCGCCGCATTGGCCCACCCGGACCTGGTTCTCCGAACTCGTACTCCTCACGACAGCACCTCCCTGGCCAATTCCTCTGAGGAAGGACCTGCTATCTCAGGGACGGGGCACCCTATAGCACCCTCGTCCCGATCTTTGGAACCTCCACGTGTGGCTCCTGGATGGGACGAGGCAGGTTTGAGTACCCTACCACCAGCAGTGGTGGCTACCATCACTTCCGCTAGAGCGTCGTCCACGAGACACGCCTACGCGTTGAAGTGGAACCTCTTCGTCAACTGGTGCTCTTCTCACCGAGAAGACCCCCGTAGATGTTCGATCGGTGTCGTGCTTTCCTTCCTTCAAGATGGCTTGGAGCAACGGCTGTCTCCCTCCACCCTCAAAGTATACGTTGCCGCTATTGCTGCACACCATGATACAGTGGAAGGTAAGTCCGTAGGGAAGCACGACCTGATCGTCAGGTTCCTGAGGGGAGCGAGGAGACTGAATCCTCCTCGCCCTCCTCTCGTACCCTCTTGGGACCTCTCAGTGGTTTTAACTTTCCTGACCCTAACCCAGAGTGCTCCCTTTGAGCCTATGCAATCAGTGGAGATTAAATTCCTGTCTATGAAGACAGCTCTGCTGGTTGCACTGGCCTCGATCAAGAGGGTAGGGGACCTGCACGCATTCTCCGTTGACGAAGCATTCCTGGAATTCGGGCTGGGTTACTCTCATGTGATCCTGAGACCCCGGCCTGGATATGTGCCCAAGGTTCCCACCACTCCCTTCCGGGACCAGGTGGTGAACCTGCAAGCGCTGCCCCTGGAGGAGGCAGACCCAGCCTTGGCACTGCTCTGTCCAGTACGCGCCCTCCGTGCCTATGTAGACAGAACGCAGTGTTTCAGGACCTCAGACCAGCTCTTTGTCTGTTATGGTGGGAAGCTGAAGGGAAAGGCTCTCTCCAAGCAAAGGCTGTCTCACTGGATAGTGGACGCCATTGCTGTGGCATACCAGCAGCAAGGTCGACCGTGCCCCCTTGGTGTGACTGCCCACTCCACCCGGAGTGTGGCGTCCTCTTGGGCTCTAGTGCATGGCGCCTCGCTAACAGACATCTGCAGAGCTGTAGGCTGGGTGACACCCAACACATTCGCCAGATTCTACAATCTCCGAGTAGAGCCTGTGTCCTCTCATGTACTCGCTTCAACCAGCTAGTATCAGACCCGCTCAGGTGTCTTCGCTTGCTCACCATTCCACTCCACGGACTGGATACGTGCGATGTTCTCCTCAGGTGAGCTTCCCTCAAGGCCTGAGTTCATCCAGCACTGCTGACGTCGACGCCTGCGCGTTGGCTAGGTGCATCCGTGTGCATGGTCCCCCCTCTGGGCGACTCCCACATGTGTATTTGCACTGAAAGCCTCTCTGAGCATGTGTCTTTCCCTCGGCAAGGCACCTTGCCACCCCTGGGGTTGAAATATTCCACCTGCGGCTGGACACTCCAGTGTTCTCCATATGTATCCCTCTGGGTAATGTGTATTCCGCTGTACCACGGGGATCGCCTGAGCTCAGTCTTGGCTCCTCAGCGAAGAAACATATCTGCATATTGCCGGCGTCCTCCTTTTATACCCACGAGGTGGGGCGGAGTTGCGCCATGCAAATTTCGCAGACCCATGGCATTTCTTTGCCATTGGCTCGTTTTGTAATGCTCGAAGTTGATAGGCTTTCTAAGCAAAACCATATTTGTCGTCATCCGACGTAAAGTCTCCGTGCCCTACTCAGGGAACGAGGGTTACATACATAACCGAAACGTTTCATGGAGTGAATTGAAAAAATTGAGAAAATATTGTTTGAGAAAGTATTTATGTATTTAGTTATACATGAATACAGACACCAAAAACCAGTCAACAACAGACCTGATTATAGCTGGAAACATTGAAATGGCAGGCTTAGAAGATGATCTGATTTTTGAAGATTGAAGATTTTTAAAAATGTGTAAAAACTCATGTGATCGGTGTTCACACTCTTGTTCTTCTGCATCACACAGTCGTTCTGATTATGCATATTGTTTGGTCCCCGGTGGTGTGGCGCTCAATTTGCTTTTGGAGTCTTTCCAGCTTTGTGAAAGTCCTCCTGCAGTCCAGATGGCCTGCAGTGTTTAGCTGTGTTACAAAGGTTAGCCATCACTTTATCAACTAATTAGAATAACGAAACGAGAACTGCGTGAAGATATAAATAATAAATGCACACTTGTCATCTGATAGCCACAGAATCCCCTTGTTGGAAAAAAAAGGTCAGAAATCTTACTCTGAGTGTTAATCCAATGAAATCTGTATTAGAATGAATAGCTGCTGCTTAGTGTTTGAATCCGCAGTGAATTAAGGGCTAATATAAAAGTATGAAAGATATTAATCATGACTTAAAATGTGTGTGGAGTCTAAATAACTGAATTACTAGTAAAATTGCATGTTTATTAACATTTCCCAGTTTTAAAGAATTTATTGGGCTGAGGATGGAAAAGAACTAAGATGGTGGTTGTGAATAATCCACCATACTGAAATGATTCCTGTCAAGACAATGTTGCCTGTACTGTATGTGATCGTTCCGTAGAGTTTAAAGGAATAGTTCATCATTTACTCACCCTCATTTACAAAAAAGATTACATATATGGATCATGTGTAGATGTATTTAAGTATGTGCCTGTTAGAGGGCAATGGCATTTCCTCATTCTATTTAAACATCTTAAGGAGTTTTTTTTTTTTTTGTCACTGGCTGCTTGCTATGGGGTTTTAAAGCTACTATTTTCTGTAAGTTTTTAAATATATTTTTTTAAGGATCCTTTTGGGTTTTTTTTTTTTCATAGAAAACCTTTGTAACATTAAAAAATGTCTTAACTGACACTTTTTAAATTTGACATGAGTGGGAAAAAAAGTTATTTTTAAGAATGTTTACACTGCTCTTTCCTATAATAAAAAAATACAGTGATGATCAGACTGTCAAGCTCCAACAAACACCATTAAACTCGATATAAGTCAGGCTATATTTCAACTCTTCAGAGGCTGTAATAGCTTTGTGCAAGGAACAGAAGGAAATTAATTGTTCTTGACTGAAAATCTAGCCATCTGCCATCACTCTCAAATCTCTCACACTTCTACAAGAAACACAGAAGTCATACGACATCAGGGTGAGTAAATGTTAACACATTTAGCTTGTCCCATTGAAATTTTCTCGGATATTTTATTGGCAGCTGTGAGTTAAATTTACGTCTTAAAATATTGTTTTAAAGCTTGAGTAGTACACTAGTTCGGTACGTGGTGACACATTTTTTTGGGCCCTTTAGCCCACAGGTACATACTACGATCTCATCCTTTTGTTTTGCTTAGAATCAGCGTTTTAATATCAGAACATCATCTTAAGTGTATTTGAAGCCATCACTGAGGTAACATTTATCTGCCTGTGTTTCAATGCACCCTGATTGTTTTGTCTGATTCCAGGGGCCAGGAGACAGTAATGGCCCAATCTGTTTGAAGTTTGAGTCAGGCTGTGACACTTAAAGAGATTTATAGAGCTGAGAGATCCCTGCTAGGCTTACAACTTCTGTCTCTGCTGCTAGTGTAAACGCTGCTCTCATGTTAGGGCGCTGTGTGTTGGTGTGTGTGCAGGGTTCTCAAGTTTTATCAAAAGCTTGGAGTGAGATCACATGCGGTTAGGGGAGGAGCCCTAATGGGGCCCCGCCCCCGCCCATCCCCGCCCCCCAATTTTACCCATTGTTCATAATTAACCAGCACAAATTGAAATTATAACAATTGGTAAATCTGATAAATGACAGAGCAATTCATCACATCAAATATACTCTTTAATGTTATATTTCAAAATTACAAATATACAAAAATTACAAAAATATAACAAATTGCTCCAAACAGTTTGGAAAAACAAATCTTTTTGCATTTTGAATTATTGTGTGGTGGGACATTGTGAACAAATGGGCATATTAGAGTATGTGTGTGTGAGTGTGTGTTTGTGTGTGTGTGTGTGTGTGTGTGTACACAAGAGTAGCCTACACAATTATGTGTATGTGTTTTGTGTTGTTAAGTGTTTGTTGCACATTTTGATGCCTTGCAACCTTTTTAGGGGGCTTACCCTTTGGTGCCTAGAATGATAAAATATATTTTTGCTTTTTCCCTGACATCTTTGAAAAATACAAATGCAATGGCAATGATTAATGTATGTTTTGACAGGATATAAAATATTACCCAGAGCACTTTGCTTTAATACATGTAGCCTTAATGTATCTAGAAAGACTATTAATACAGTATAATATATAATTTAAAATAAAATGAAGAAATGCATCTTCATTCCTTCACATACCCACTAACATTTCCCTTAGTTTCAGATAACGTAAGCTAGCCAAACTGAGCCAAAGCTTCTGGCCTGGTTGCAAAGTAGTTGTAGAGTTTTTGACTGTATCAATCATAATGTATAGGATGGGCTATATATTAAATCTTCTAAGCCTAAAAATGTTAGACCCATCACGACGTGTGTCCGCGCGATGTTGTTGGTTACCTAGTAACGAACGTACGGAGGCCGATAATGTTCCGTCACCTCCCGCGTATTCGCGGCTTCGGGCATCTATGATGCCTAGCTAGTAACGAACGCAATCT
Organism: Tiaroga cobitis; assembly: GCA_030578255.1. Classification (NCBI taxonomy): domain Eukaryota; kingdom Metazoa; phylum Chordata; class Actinopteri; order Cypriniformes; family Leuciscidae; genus Tiaroga; species Tiaroga cobitis. The sequence continues at coordinate 26,360,390 of CM060599.1, forward strand.
GGCCGAGATAAGTGCTGGCGGCAGGAAACTTCACTTTGTGTGCCTGCGCCTCGAATACAACGTTATATATAAAGCTCGCAGGACAACTTGGTTGGCATTCCTTTTCAGCGTGAGAAATACACGGTGTGGCGTGTGAACTAGTTGAATTGCGTGTGTCTCACGGCCAATGCGTGAGACTTGAGAACCCTGGTGTGTGTGTGTGCGTGTGCATATATTACATGCACTGTGGATGCCATGCTCAGTGTTTGCATTATGCTCTTTAAGCACTGCTTTGACCTACTATGCTTGACAGTTTTTGATGTCTCTTTTTACGAGTATTTTGTCATTAGCCAATACATAGCCTTACTGTATGTATGAATGGTATGATATCAGTTTGACTTTGCATGATAACATATCTTATATAAAAAATGTGTATATTATATTTGATATATTATGTATCATATTCAAATATGTCTTTATAGTCTATATAATATAAAAAAAATCCATAAGTTGACATTTTTTTTTAATGTTTAATAATTTTTTATTGAAAATTAAAATCTGTATTTATGATATTAAAACCTTTGAAAATTTTGAACAAAAGATTATGATTGGTATTTCAGCATCCTGAAACTACGGAGGCCCTAAAGGGACGTGGTGGTGGAAATAAATTGGGATGGGATCTTTTTTTTTTTATATCTTTTGCATTCCCAGAGAACCTTTGCGTTCCCTCGCAAAGATATTTGCGTTCCCTCGCAAAGATATTTGCGTTCCCACGCAAAAACTGTTGTGAGCTCGAACAGACACTTCCTGTTTAATGTCCCGCTGGCAGTGTTTCAAACAGCTCCGCATGTTAACAAAAGGAGTGTTTCATAGCGTCCGAACGTGGACTCAAATATAAAGATATGCTGTCAGTGAGATCCTTAGTAGTTCAGTAAAGTTGGCAATATATTCACAGATTCGAACTTCCCGGATCAATATATTTGTGAGCTAAATGTTGTCAAAACACAAATGACAACTATTTACCATCATAGTAACGTAGACAACGAGCTACAACCCAATTTTCTTCAAAACGAGCTTTATAATATAAATTGGTCTCTAAGCAGGCGGCTGAGAGACAAGTCTGAATAAGGGACCGTCTGCAAAGTGCAAAACCCAAAACCCTTTTGCACATTTTATATTATGAAAAATATTCAATAACTTCACTGTGACACACTGTACGGTCACCAAATTCAGTTCACACATCATTGCTCTCCTGCTGGTTATACTACAACATGTAGTTTGATAAAAATGCATAATTTTCATGATTATTTATTAACTTCACCGTTATTAGAAAAAAATGTGAAATAACTGCACACTGTTATACAGTGTAATGCCATCAAATTCAGTAATTATCATGCAAAAGCTACTGTAAGGTCGTTACTAGTATGTTAGCTGCGTTTTAACATTAGCACATTTTATCTAACTAAGTGTTGTATGGACACGGACATTACTGTCTTCATCTTCATCCCTCATATAAACATAATTACACACACACCGAAAGACAAAGCCAGACACGCTGCATTCAATTTCTTCTGTACTTCATAATCTGTTGAAGTTTAGTCAGTCCAGACAGCTATAAACTACTGCACAGGAGAAGTTAAATCTCAAAACTAATATATATATCATTTCTCTTCTCTCTCCTTTGCTTGTCATGCACTGCTAATACGGACATCTTCAAAGGCTCAGGTCAGTGCCTCATTCTGTGTTTCTCCCTGTGCATCTGTTAACCCCACTGCCCCCGCTAGCCTCCGTGGCCCCAGCCGTCCTCCGAATAAGAGGAGCGCTAGTGTATTTTGATCATGGGCTGACTGAGATTTGAATTAGTAGGAAGTACATTTTCATGTCGTCTCTGGCCCTTCGACTGACATTTGAGAAGGATCAGGGGACTTCATTATCCAGCCCAGAGTACCTAGATCCTCCAAGAGGTTACAGGAACTGACCTGTGAGCAGCGTTGCTGGTTTATTTTTCTGAAAATATTACCTCCGCTTGAAAGCTAGGCAGTGAAAGTCGCCATGAAGGAGGAAAGAATCCTATATTTGTGCTATTTAAAGAACAGATTGGAGCGTTTATTTGAATGTGTTTTAACTGAGCGCCGCCTTTGCATTGTAAAAGTCAGACGACAGGTTGGATGTGTATAGTAGCTTTATAGGAAAAGTGTAAAGCACGCTGTAAAACTGATTGTCCCTGTTCATTGTATTTCGATAAAATCATTTGCTGCTGCTGATGAGTGTTGCTCCATTAATGGTTGTTTCATAATGTGGCAATTTCATTTCTTGATATTGTCATGTTTGTAGAACTTGATATGTTAATGAAATTAGCCCTTTTTTAATGCTTCAGTAGATTTTTTGCCAATTTCATTCATCATCTTTTCACTCACTTCTCACGTCTTGAGCATCGTCTTAACAATCATTTGATTATTGTAATTGGAAATTCAATGACACTCATTTAAAGAGAGGAGACGAGAGGAGAGGGCTGATGGGGCTTTTAGCAGCTGCAGGGCCAGATGGGATATTTTGAGAGGGTGCGTTTAGGTGCGTGGATATCCCCTTTAGGAGGAAGCTATAATTCTACAGTCTCGGTTGTTCACTGTGTTTTCGTAAGTCATTTTGTTACAGAGTTTGTTGGTTTTAATGTCAAGTATTTTATAACTGCAGTGTTTGGCTTCTGGACTCATTTGTAAATGAAATCATGTCTACTGAAGTTAATAAGCAGGAGAACATCAAAAAGCCTGCTGCAAGCCTCCCGCCGGTCATCAGCCATCATTACAAACTGAAGAAATGGAAGCATAATGAGAATAGACAAACATCTGACACAAATGAAAACAATGCTGTGAGAGACTGAGGACAACATTATGTGGCATTCATTTGACGTATAATAACAGAAACAGAATAAGCAACAATGTAATGTTTGCCAGGCTTGATTTAGTTGGAAATACATCGACTGGATCATGAAAAGTGGGTATTTTGTGAGGCCAAACCTGAATCCAAGTTTATAGTGGATTGGGGAGGACTATTTTCCTCCTTAAACAAACCTGACTTTTTGAGCATGGAGGTTAAAGGTCGAGCTACTGTACAGTTCCTCCAGGATTAAAGGGTTAGTTCACCCAAAAATGAAAATTAAGTCATTAATTACTCACCCCCATGCTGTACCAACCCCGTAAGACCTTCGTTCGTCTTCCGAACACAAATGAAGATATTTTTGATTAAATGTGACAGCTGGATCACTCCTCCATAGGCTCCCTAAGGGAATGAAACTTGACGGCCCAGAAAGTCAATGAAGAAAACGTTTAAATATTCCATGTCACAGCAGTGGCTCAACTATAAGTTTATCAAGCGACGAGAATACTTTTTGTGCGAAAAAACAAACAAAAATAACGACTTTATTCGACTATTCCTTTTCTTCCTTGTAGGCCTGAAACGAGACTTCAAGAGATTTCCACGACGTGCACGCGCGAGACCTTAACTGAAGTAGTTGAAGGAGATCGCAATTCTCGCGCATGCATCGTGGAAATCTCTTGAAGTCTCGTTTCAGGCCTATAAGGAAGAAAAGGAATAGTCGAATAAAGTCGTTATCTTTGTTTTATTTCCGCACAAAAAGTATTCTCGTCGCTTGATAAACTTATAGTTGAGCCACTGTTGTGACATGGAATATTTAAACGTTTTCTTCATTGACTTTCTGGGACGTCAGGATTCATTCCCTTAGGGAGCCTATGGAGGAGTGATCCAGCTGTCACATTTAATCAAAAATATCTTCATTTGTGTTCCGAAGACGAACAAAGGTCTTATGGGGTTGGTACAGCATGGGGGTGAGTAATTAATGACTTAATTTTCATTTTTGGGTGAACTAACCCTTTAATACAAATTCAACCAAATAGTGCACTATGTGTGTGCCAAACAGTTTAAATAAAGGTGTTGTAAAAAGAAAGAAATGTTCTGATTTGAGGCAGGCCCATTTGTAATATGTAATATTTCTAAGTGATCCCTCCAAGCGTTAATCACTTGTCTAGTGTTTTTCCAACCTGTTCACTTTGAAACCGCATGAGAGAATTTTCAGAGGCTTTTTGTTAAGCGCAGCAGACAATGGGCTAGAGGTTCATTGTTTGTATACGTAATGCTGTATATAATGAGAATTAATCCTCATAGTCTTGTCCTCATGATGCCTGATTTCACCAGTATTTTAAAGTACATTATTTTATTAGATATATGCACTTTTTATATTTCAAATGAATGCAATCACTGACAATACTAATTTAAGATGTTAAAACAATATTACAAAAATAGAGAATAACAATTGATTATAGTTAGTAAACTTACTGTCAGTAATACCAACTATATACAGTGTGCATTATATATTATATATATGATTATTGGTGGATTTTTAATGCAAATAAACACAAACATTAAAATTTGTTTCAGTCAAAAGCCAATTCCGTCATTTTGGCCCCCCCCCCCCCAAAAATAATTTAGGATTAGAGTCGATTGAAATCCTGGTGTGGCTTATTGGCAAACATTTTTTTTCCCAGCTTAGGTGATGTTGGCTGAATAAGAAGTGGATAAAGTTATTACAAGAAGACTATTGAACAGACTGTACTTCCATCCCTCACAGCTTTGTTTTTGTTTGCATCAGATTAAAGATGGCGTCTACTCTGACTAATGTCTGCAGGGAATCTCATAAATATAAAAAAGATTACTTACTTAATATTTCTTACATTTCTTTTTGAATGTATTCCAGCGTTTCTGGTTCACTTTAACCACCTGGATGTGTGACAACAATCATGAAAGCTTCAAAATTTAAATGAATTTAGCTGAAATTGTTTGATTATGGCTGTCTTTGTGTGTCTGTAGGTGTATGAGGCTGTACCCTGTCAAACCGAGTGTGGTCAGTACGAGTGGGTAACAGACCCCTGGTCAGTCTGCACCATCAACACAGTAGACGAACTGCCAGCCTGTGGAGAGGGTGTCCAAAGCCGCAAGATCCGGTGAGCAAGGACACATTCTTACAGAGTAAACCCCATCACAGATGCTTCTCTTAGGGGTCACGACCCATTCTGGTCTGCCACCCTTGTCCTCCACATCCTCATTCTGTTGTTCTTTCTGTGTGACAGGTGTGTGAGGCGTGTTAGTGGGGATCCGGTTAGCAGTGTGAACGAGACCCTGTGTGACCAGGAAGAAATCCCTCCCCAAGCTCAGACCTGCGTCCTGCCATGCCCTGATGACTGTGTGATGTCCCAGTGGAGTCAATGGAGCACCTGTTCAATAGTAAGACGTCCTTTTTGTCTTGTGCTGTATCCTGAAGGCACAATTTTAACATTGTTAGCTGACCCTGATGCAAAGACTAGCATACAGAGGCCCTAAAATGTATTTGCACACTTTTGGACTATTAAGCTAAGAGAGCGATAAGCAGATCATTATTTTCATGTTATGGCCGATAACTGATAAATAGCATATATTTACACTACTGTTCAAAAGTTTGGGGTTGGTAAGACTTTTTAATGTTTTTAAAAGTCTCTCATGCTCACCAAGACCACATGTATTTGATCAAAAATACAGTAAAGTCAGTTATATTGTGAAACATTAGCCGCTTTTCCACCGTCTGGCCAAACCTTTCTCATTGCATAACTGTTCCATTGTTTCCATGTGGTTTAATACATTTTCCACTGTGGGGGCTGATAACGGAGCTCTTTGGAATTTAATACAAATACGTCATGCGTTTTCACTACACGCATTCTGATGCACAAATTACGGACCGAGAGCTGTTTGTAATCGTGCCGTATACCGTACAAGTTTCCTCAAGTGGAAATATAACCATAACTGTTCCTTGCCATTCTTAGAACTGTTCTGCCCGACGTTGGAAAAGCGGCTTTTGTTATGATAAAATGAGTAAGAAACATTACTTATTATTATCAATTTTGAAACCAGTTGTGGTGATTGATATTTTTGTGGATACTGTGATAAAAAAAAAAAAAAAAATCAGGATTCTTTTATGAATAGAAAGTAAAAAAAAAAAACTGCATTTATTTGAAATGTAAATCTTTTGTAACTATGTATGTCTTTATGGTCACATTTGATCAATTTAATACATCCTTACTGAATAAATGTATTAATTACTATTAATACACATTTAATTAATCAGTGTTTGGCAGAAGCATCTTTACTAATAGCAAAACTGTAAGTTTAACTGCTTCAAGAATAGCAACATTACTACCTCACTACTGAGAAATGTCATATAACCTTTCAGCTGTGAAACTATTTTACTGATAAAGTCGTGGGGCAGCGCTGACAAGAAGTTTATGTGCGCTTGTATGTTTCCATGTGTGGGAGTGTTTGTCTGTACAATATGTGTATGGGAGAGAGAGAGGGAGAGAGGGAGAAACAGAATGCTTTTAAAATGTAATTTCATGGGGAAAACGTGGAAATAGTTTGTCATTTTTCTCCTATTGTTTGTTATATATATTTGCTTGGTCAGTGTCATTGTGGATTTTGGTTCATTTGCTGTTGTAGGCTGTAAGGACCTTGTAACTGAAATCGTTTGGCTAAGTGATATTGAATTGTAATGCGGTCGAGACTTGCCTGGAACTACTTTACCTGTGCATTTACTGAAAAAATAATTGCACACCATAGAGCATTCGTCAACCAATCTGAATCATGTATTTAAAAGTCCTGGAGTATAACTGTTAATAAAGTATATCGACCAGTACTGTACATCTCCATTATCAGACCAAACTGGTATCTCTAGTACCTAAGTGTATTTTATGCATGAAGTCAGTTATCCTTAAGTTCACACATGTATCCCAGTAGATTAACACATTAACTATGGTCATGTTCCACTAACAATTGACCAGCATAAACTAGCATAGAGATTCATACTGCTCTAAGCTGTTTTTTAGAAAGATTGCTGTGTTGACGTTTTGTAGGTGAAAATTATGCACGGGTGTTTATGAGCTCTTATGAGATGTATGCCTCTTGAGAGATCATTTCTGTCTGTGAATTAAGAAACAGAAACGTTTTACAGTATATTTTTGCAAGATTCTTTGTCAGCCCGGACCATGACATAAGACGGTGTCAAGATGTTTTGCATCCATTTAAATATTTCAAATTAATGATGCCTCGCAAGTCAAATCTTCATACAGTTCTCCAGAGTTCCTGCGGGCGAAATATCAAACGGTGAATATGGAGACAAGTAAAATCAGTATGCAGATGAACCTCCAGTAGTAATGAAGCATTTGTTATTCTAATTAATGTTGTGCATAAAAAGTTACCCTAGATACAATTTGCCATCGGGCCACTGACTCATTGATGTGCAAACAGCTCTTCAATTCGCACTCAACAAATCAGAAATAAACTGGACGAGTTATCCTGGCTCGGCCCAACCTACACAAGACTGCCAAGCCATTTCAGCATAATTTGGTCTCTACGCTAATCACATTAGATCGCAATTCTACCTTGTACGGTCTCAGTTCCAAGCAATGTTTGTTCTCTTCGCTTTGCCAAAGTGCTCAGCCTGCATGGCGAACATGTCAAACACCAATGTTCGGTGATTGAGCTTGTGTAATTGGTTTCAGTTTTACATAATTATGAAATGTTCCCAAAAAACCTGGGTGCACAGTTATATGGCACGAGCCATCTAGATTTATTGGACTATAGTGGATGATGACAGTCTTATTCTTTTTGTAGACTTCTACAAAGCTTTTGACTCTTTTGAACATGAGTTTATTTTTCTAGCTCTCCAAAAGCTTGGGATCCATTCTGCAAGTTTATAAGAACTCTTTATAACAATGCCAACTGTTCAATCAACCTTAAATCGGGTACCTCGCCTAGATTTCAATTGTCAAGAGGAGTTCGTCAGGGTTGCCCTATATCCCCTTATTTATTTCTTGTGGCTGCACATCTTCTTTCCTCCTTTCTGAGTAGTCATCTGCAAGGTATTACTATTGCCAACAAACATATACTTATTAGTCAGCTAGCTGACGACACTACCCTCTTTTTAAAAGATGAATTACAGATTCCGATTGCAATCCAACACATTACATTTTTCTCTAAAGCTTCCGGTTTTAACTTAAATTTTAATAGATGTGAGCTGTTAGCTGTTAAAACTTGTCCTTCTCTCTCTCTTTACGGTATTCCAGTTAAGTCACAGGTGACCTTTCTGGGTATATCCATATGTAAGGATGATAAAGTGAGAGGCAGACTGAACTTTGACCCAGATGTTGGGAAAGCTAAAAGGAAATTAAATTCATGGTTACAGAGAGATGTATCTCTGAGAGGACGAACTCTTATTGCTAAAGCTGAGGGTATCTCAAGAATACCCTGCTCTCTCCTTATATGTGGATAAATCTGCATGTGCAGATATTGATAGAATGCTATTTGATTTTCTGTGGAAGCACAGACTTTTTAACATAATGTAAACATCTTATTATGTTAAAAAGTCTGTGGTTATTAATAATTATGAATGTGGTGGTCTAAACTTTCTAGATTTTACTTCTTTAAATAATACTTTCCAGATAAATTGGTTAAAACAGTACTTAACAAACCCTGATTCTTTCTGGAATACTCTTCCTAATCTTGTTTTCTCTAAGGTAGGAGGTCTCCCTTTCCTATTGTTATGCAACTACAACATCACCAAATTGCCCCTTATATTGTCAAATTTTCATAAACAAGCGCTTTTGGCCTGGCACCTAATTTATAAACACAATTTTAGTCCTCACCGTTACTTTATTTGGAATAATTGTGATATTATTTATAAAAATAAGTCGCTGTTTTTCCCAAACTGGGTTAAAAATAATTTTATTTTGGCTTCTCAATTAATCAATACTGATGGGTATTCATATTCAGAGTTTTTGAACAAGTACAATATACCTGTCACTCCTCGAGAGTTTGCTATTGTAATGGATGCAATCCCTTATGGAGCCATAACTCTTCTCAGAGACTTAGCTAGATCCCAGATTTATTTGTCAGTTGCTCATCCATTTGATACAATGATTGGAAATATTTGTTTTTTTTATCTAACTCTTCTAGTCGGAACAGAAGAATTAGACAGCTATTTCAAAATGAGATTGTTTCTCTCCCATACATTGTGTCGTACTGGAATGGCCAGTTTGTCAATATTCCATGGAAGAAAGTGTGGACTTTGTCTTCTAAATATTTAATAACCAATAAGGTAAAGGATGTGTCTTACAAATTACTTCATCTTTTTTATCCTGTGAAGCTTTAGTTGAAAAAGATGTTTCCTGATATTGACACTTTATGTTCTTTTTGTGGTGCTGAACACGAATCTATTTGTAATCTCTTCTGGGAATGCACATATACAAGTCTGTTCTGGAAGGATTTCTGTACAAAGATGTTCTTTTTGGTCAGCACAACTTTGAAAAAGATGTAAAGGACCAATATTTTTTGATAAACCTATTTATTTTTCTAGCGAAATTCTTTTTTCACAAAAGTTATATGGCACCAGCCGAATAGAGTTCATGCTGATGATCTCACTCCCCAATTGTGAGATACATGGACGTGGCCAGCTAGCCGTTTAAAGGGTCTCATTAGCGTCTGACAGTGATGGAGATGCAGATTAGTTGCTGCCTGCAACCTAACAGCTTCTAACAGTGCACTTAGCATTGCAAGACCATGTGGCTGCCTGACTGCTGTGTTTTTTTTTTGTTGTTTTTTTTTCATAATGCAGCCAGTGGGACACAGCACAGCAGTAACCTGTTCATGTATATGCACTTTTAAAATAGTGTGCTTGGTGTCAAAGCCCCCATTGACATTTGAACTGTATTTATTTATAGCCATGTGACGAAAGCACAGCGCGGATGAGGACGAGACACATGCTGCGCCCCCCAGTGGCCGACAGAGTGTGTCTAGACAGTAACCAGACAGAGCCCTGCAACCTCAACAGCACCTGCTTCAATTATCACTACAATGTCTCCAGTGGGTTTCTCTCATTCTGCTTGACACAATACTGAATATGACATTGGCATCTAATGACTGTTGCATGACAGGTTCACTTCAACAGCACATTCTAAAGCAGTGGTTCTCAAACTTTTTCACTCAAAGGCTGTATACCACAAGAAATGTCCGGTATTTTTGCTGTAATTATGGCTGGTTTTTAGACATTTTTTATTAACAGAAACTAGAGATCATACATATTAGCCATTAATGTGCCAAAAACGTAATATAGTTACGAATTGCCACGGGAGTGTGTTGAATAATAGTACAATTCTAAATTAACATGAACCTTAAATGAATAATTGCTTTTTTTGTTCTTTGTTAGTTCATGCTACCTGACTAATGTTAACAAATTGAACCTTGTTTAAATGTTTTATTTCACATTGGATATTGAACCCAAGATTCTCAGCATGGACTTTTAGATCACACTGTAATGTATATTGATAAAAGTGGCATAAAGGACAAAGAGGAGTTACAAGGACAGCTTCCCTAAGGCAATCTGATAAAAGTGCCTTTATCAAGAAACACTGATTGCTCAAGGATCTGCCCTTGCAAGGTTCTGACCTGCAATCTTTTGGGCTTCAGTCCAGATCTTTAACCAGCCTGCTACGCCAGCCATAGAAGGAAACCTTCCAGTTGAGTACAGGGAGATACTATCCATTGTAGTACTAATGGGAACATGACTATATTTTCCCTCACATTGCAGGTTCTTAGTAGATATGATGTCTAAGGGTGAGTTTCCAGTTCAAGTAAGATCAGGGCTCATACTCCTCCTCTCTCCTTTATGTTGCTCTCTCTGAGAATTTGAACTTCTGAACTGATGTAATACCACTGCTTTAGATTGTCTGGTCGCCTGCAGCCACTCCTTGCCATCCATATTGATCTTACCGGGACATTTGCACATGTGAAGGATCATCCTATAAAGCAGATAGAGACTAATTCTCCAGATAGACCCAAATGAAGGAAATGGGCATGGAGATATGAATGAGATTATAAGCGCTTTCTTGCACAGAGACCATGAAATCGCTGATCATATCAATACTGATACTGCTCCTCGAAGCCATTCGACTGATTTAGACAGATTAGCATCATAAAGACGGCCTAACTTCTGCCTTCAGATCACAGCGCGTCTCACTACTCTACTTTGCCGTTTCAAAGACATTAGCTTAATCACAATTTGCATATTTCTACGAAAACTACACTATTGTTCAAAAGTTGGTAAGACTGGGGTTGGTAAGATTTTTTTAACGTCTCTTAAGTCTCTTATGCACACCAAGGCTGCATTTATTTGATGAAAAATAAAGTGTCATTGTGAATTATTACAGTTTAAAGTAAGTTTTTTTTATTTAAAATGTATTTTATTCCAAATTTAGCATTATTACTTCATTCTTCAATCACATGATCCTTCAGAAATCATTCTAATATGATGATTTGGTGCTCAATAATCATTTCTTAGTGTTATCAAAGCTAAATATTTGTATGTAACCCGTGATAATTTTTTCATGATTCCTTTGATGAATAGAAAGTCTTATTTGAAATAAAAATACTTTGTAACATTATCAATGTTAATGTTATACAAGTAATTTCTTTTTTTAAAAATTACTGATCCCAAACTTTTGAATAGTAGTGTACATATGTAATAATATGTAATTTTAAATATGGAGTGAGCCATTATGTCAGTATTACAAAATCCTACAATTTTACAGAATTGCGTCTTGATATAGCATCAGACAACACGAGGGGTTGTGTGCAATATCAACATTTGTGTGTTTGAATATACTTTGATGAAAAGCACTAGTCCTGATGTTGCATATAATGTAGAATTGATAAGTATGCAGTATGCACACTGTTATTCAGTCATTAATAGACATTCATAGGAATTGAAATGCTGTGTACAGAAATGTGAAATTAGATTGACGCTTTGGTCTGACATTTCCTGTTTGTGTGTGTGCTTTTGTACCCTTTGGTTACGGGTCAGGCTGGAGCACCTGTCAGCTGAGCGAACATGCCATCTGCGGCCAGGGCACGAGGACACGACTCTTAGATTGCGTCCGCAGTGATGGCAAAGTGGTGGATTTGAGTGTGTGCGAGGAGGTAACCTTCATTTCCTGCCACTCCTCTCTGAACAAGTGTTCTCTGAGGGGGAATTAAGCACTGTGGGGTTGTATTATGTCCTTCAACTGCATGCACTGCAAATCAGCCATGACTGTCCATTAACTCCCTACAGTATTGCTCCATATCCAGAAAATGATTCTTTCATTGAAGTCTTTTACAGTAATAGCCCCTCATTGGCTCACAGTTGGTTCATCAGACAGAGATTGTGTGTGGTGAAGGGGACATGGGGTTAATGCCTGTCCCGCTGTTTTAGCTGGGCCTGTCTCAGCCGTGGAGACTGGCGATGAACTGTGTGGTGGACTGTCCCTTCAACTGCATCCTGTCTGACTGGGCGCCCTGGACGGAGTGCTCACACACCTGTGGCAGTAAAGGTGAGTCACAGCATGTAATTATACATAAGAAGAAGGCCATTGCTCTGTGAGTACACTGTGCCATAAAGCAGGGGTTTCCAAACGTTTTGATGTCAGGAGCCCCCAAATATAATGATCCCCTTACGACGGAATTGTGATCCCCTTTTTAAAATATAAAAGCTGCTAGATATTATATAATGTATTAAAAAAAAGTTTTCTGTGTGAGAAGAATATAGTGATATTATAAAGACAGCCTGTTGTTGGCTTTTATATAAACATTGTACTCATTTAAATAATACGTGTAATAAAAGTGAATAAACCTGATTCAATTTAAATGCACACTACAGTTCAAAAGTTTGGGGTCAGTTAGATTTAATCTTTTCAATAAATTGACACTTTTATTCAGCAATGATGCTTTAAATTGATGAAAAATTTAAGTCTGTTTCAAAATGTTCTATATCAAACAAATTATGTTATTTTATAAAACGGTTAGTTACAATCCTTGATTCTGATTGGTCAATTCATGATATCATGATATTCATGATAAAACACGGCTATGACCGCTTCACCCAACGGTTCTATTTATCACTGCGCAACACTGCAGATCCTATGTTGTTTTTATTTGAGCTTTCATGCATATTACACATTGGAACGTTGTTGCTGTTCACGGTCAGGGACTATTTTTTTCTTGCGAAAGGAAGGCTTTTAGTGATTTTACTTCATGAAAGTTGCACTAATACATTTTTTTTTTTTACTTTAATATTTGTATTGTGTTGTAACCGTTTTATAAAAGCAATAAGGTACTCGAGGCAAGTGCTGTATCGTGAATAAGTAACGGCTGAAGGGGTTGGAGGCACTCCGCTATCCCTCCGCTACCACTCCGCCCTTCAACCGTTACTTATTCACGATACAGCACAGCCTCTCGTACCTTATTGCTTACTTGAACTTTCTGTTCATCAGAGAATCCTGTAAAACATGATTGTGGAATCCATAATTCATCATTACTGTAACGATCACCAGCTGGAGTGCCCTCGAGAGCCACCAGAGGGCGCTCCACAATAGACTATGATCTCTTCCTCACAAACTACATTTCCCATAATATCACTGCCTGGACTCATCATCACTGATCACATTCACCTGTACCTCATTGTACCTGATTGTATTCACCTGTGTCTTGTCATCCTGCTAGTCTCAGTCTATTTATACCATGTTCATTCATTCACTCACCGCGAAGTCTTGTTTAAGTGTTACACTGCATTTCTGAGCATTATCCTCCCGAGTTTGATTCCTGTGTTTGACCTGTGGATTGTTCATCGTTGCTGACCCTTCTCTGCCTGCCCTGACCCTGGACTGTTTCACTGGACTCTGATTCTTTCTGCCTGCCTCGACCCTTTGCTTGTATCTGGTTTGTCTCTGCCTTGTCTCCGTTGACCTGTTTGCTGTTGTTGATCCCTGCCTGTTTGGATATCCTATAATAAAGCTGCATTTGGATCTTCACCTCCAAGTCTCGGAGCAGTTCGTAACAATTACCATTTTAAACTTTTTTTTAACTGTGATAATAATAAAAAAGACTCGAGTAATAGCTGCTGAAAATTCAGCTTTGCCAACAAAAGAAAAAAAAACTTTTAAAATGCCCCTATTATGCTTTTTTTGAATATTACCTTTCATGCAGTGTGTAATATAGCTGTAAATTGTGAATGTAAAAGGTCTGCAAAGTATTAAAGATCAAAGTGCACGACAAATAAAGTCATTGTCTCCTAAAAGAAATAATCGATTCTGAACAGCTGAAACGAGTCGTCAACAATTCCAGTCTCATTTCCGTAACATATCTACTTTGGTTTGTTACAAATTTGCACAATGTCAGCCTATGGTCTTCATTGGCTGTCAGCAAAAAACATCTACTTGTACATTGACCCGCCTTCAAACAATGTAGATGGAGCTGAGAAGCAACATGTTGTGCTGTCGACATGTCAAGAAGACGCTGTTTTCTGCGCTTTTCTCCACTTTGCATGCACTTCACGAGGATGAGGACTCGCCCTGAAATTGATACTGTAAAACCGACGCCATTGTTACTGTTCGTATCACTGTGTATTAGGTGAATTCTGGAGAAATTCTGTAGCTGGAATTTAGTTCCTTGGATGCATGTACACCTATTGTAGGAGACCTCCAAAACAAAATTAGGAACGTGTAGAATGGTGTAATATGGGGCACTTTAACATAAATTAAAATAGAATACAGTTATTTTAAATTGTAACAATAATATTTCCACATTATTACTGACTGATCTAAATGTATTTTGGATTAAGTAAAGCCATGGTGAACATACAGTAAGAAGTTAAAGTCCCTGTAAAGGCAATTCTAAAAAAAATGTTAGAAATGTTAGAAATGTATCGCTAAAACATATTACAAAGACTGTGAACTGTGAAATACTGAATTGTGGAGTTAGACCGTTAAACAGTTTTTCACCATTGCTATTTTCCAGCCTGATCTCACGGCAATTCGTACGAATTTTACGAGGTGGCTAATTCGTACGAATTCATACGACCTCACTCGTACAAATTCGTACGATTTTTGCTAATTTGTACATATTTTACGAGTTACCAAATCCCTATGAATTCGTACGAATGACCTACCCCTGACCCCGCCCCTAAACGTACCCATCACGTGGGTTTAGACCAATTAGCCACCTTTTAATCACTCCTACGAATTGGTCGTGAGATAGCGTTGTATTTTCCGGATTTTTTAGGCGGGGCTAAAACAGGGCTCGATGACGCACTGGAGCCCCCGAGCTCGTGGACACGCCCCTACTTGATGACGCACTCAGGCTTGCCCCTCCCCTAACAATAGAGCACATTCGCATCAGTTCGCCGCTCAATCGAGACATTAAGAGACATTATTTCTATCATTATTTCATTCATTATTTTTGAAACCTGTCATAATAAAACATGTTGAGTAACCTGATTGATTGATTGATTGATTGATTGATTGATTGATTGATTGATTGATTTTATTTGATTTTATTTGTCCTCGACAGGAAATTTGTTTCCACCATCGATGCGTATAATACAAAACACACATAACATACTGAAAAACATAACATATAACCTCTACAAAACAAAACAAAAACAAAAAGAGAGCATACCTGACGTATCACTGATTCCCTATGTATTTAGGGCTCGTATGGATACAGGAATAAAGCTTTTCTACACATCGGTAGCCTATACCTACGGCCAGAAGGCAGGAGAATAAAATATTTATACAGAGGATGTTCTGGGTCATTTATGATTTTTTGTGCCTTGCGCAACGTTAATGTCGAAACGCTCTCCGATAGATTAGGGGTAGGGATACCAATAATTTTACTTGCTAATTTAGTTATCTTTAAAAATTTGTTCTTATTGGTAACTGTAAGCATATAAAAAAAACAAATGGCCCCATACGTAAGGACTGGCTCAATAATACTGCGATACAGAATCAGAAGAAGTCGTGGCTGAACAGACAAATGCCTAAGTTTACGAATAGAGTGTGCTGATTAAAATTGAGATTTCGGTCCAAAATAATGCCAAGATATTTGAAATGATCTACTCTCTCAACTATCTCTCCATCAATGAAAATGCTGGAAGAATGGATCTGTGCTTTTGAGGTGCTAAAGACCAATTCCTTAGTCTTTAAAATATTGAGGTGCAGAAAGTTATCCTCACACCACGTTCTAAAATGTGCTGTAGAACGTTGATAGTCCAAGAAAGAGTCATTGTCTTCATTAAGCAGAGCAAGAATGGCTGTATCATCTGCATATTTAAAATAATGAGTTGTTGTAAATGAACTCTGACAGTCATTTGTATAAAGACTAAAGAGGAATGGACTAAGTACGCACCCCTGGGGGGCGCCGGTATTGAGGACAATGGGTGACAATGGGTGATGATAGTGCATTGCCCACCTTAACCACTTGAGGTCTATTTGAAAGAAAATTATGGATCCAATATATTAGAGATAATGGAACTTGCATTCTCTGTAGTTTCCGTATCACCTGGTGACGCTGAATCGAATTAAAGGCGGAACTAAAGTCAATAAAAAGAAGTCTGGCATAATTCCCATAATTCCCCTGGCATAAAACCTCTGAGAAGCCTATCTGAATTTGTGTCTTGTAATATAACAATTTTCTATCCATACAGAGGAGGCATAGCCTACTTGTATGCTTGTATAGCATACATCAATAAATGTATTGAAATTAATCAGGCATCTTCGCCGTCGGTGTATGAATGAGTGAGTGAATGGGTGAATGGGTGAATGTGAGGCAAATTGTAAAGCGCTTTGGTGGCCATTGGGTCTGTGAAAGCGCTATATAAATGCAGTCCATTTACCATTTTTACCATTTACCATCTTTGAGTAAACTTCGAGTATCATTTGAGTATCTGTTTGCCGGGCCGTGTGTCCTGGTTTTTGGTAATCAAAATATGGTCACCCTACTGTCAGTAGCTTTTATTAGTTACTACAGCCTACAGTTTGCTAGCTAGCTATGCCTTCGACACGGAAATACTACCTGGATGCGATCATGTACAAAACAGATCGGTGTCTTTATTTACATTTTCTAAAAACGATCACATCAAGAAGAGGTGTATTAATTTTGAGAAGAGCCAAACTTGATGGAGAGCTGAGGTTCACCGCCAACACCCGCCTCTGTAGTGATCATTTTACACGGGATAGTTTTATAAACGTCGGAGACAACTGGGATTCACTGATAATCCGCTGTTACTGGTGAATGGGGCCGAACCGACTATCTCCCGCCTCGGCCTTCATCCTCCCGTCCCGAAAGCAGTATCAGCTAATATCACCGTCGGCAGCATTCCCCGCGAGTGGGCGTGGTTTCAGCGCAGCCAGCGGACACGCCCCCAGCGTTTGAGAGCAGAGAATAATGCTCACTTTTTCAAGATTTTGATAGCTTATTTTATGTACTTGCCGGCTTTTTTTATCATTCAAATTTGGCTGGGTGGATAATAACAAATTTTTCTGTGGTGTGACAAACTCAGAACACATACTTAATTTTTACTTTACAGGGACTTAAAGAACTTTCTTTCAAAAACCTTAAAAATCTTTTGAATGGCAGTGTATTTTTATAGCACTTTAGGTACAATAAATAAAATTCAGGTTGCCTTCCCATGACTGATTTTGCATTTGACTCCAAACATATACAGACTTAATTTCATAATTTCTAAAATTGAGAAGGATCATGGGGAAACATGCATGCAAATTACAGTTCACAATAATATTTAATGCTCTTGTGCAGCTGACACATTTTCATTTGCATCCAACCTAACCCACAAACCTGTACACCAGAGCTCCATGGAGATAAACACTGCTTGCTCTAGGCTCACACTATCAGGTGGTGTGCATTTACTTTGCATTCATTAACATGCCATGTCAGAATCTCTTTTTAATTATGGATGTTATGTCATGAATCATATTTAAAGATTGGCATACAGGTTAATGACTCTTGGTTATGAAATCCTTGCTTTCCTGAACACGCCAAATGATTTATCAGTCAAAGGGAAATATTTATTTTATCCATTAGTGTTCTCAAAATTGCCACTGTTAATTCTGAGTTTATTGCCCTGTTTGGCTGATTGAACGGTGTCATTGCTTGATGCAATAAAAAAAAAATAGGCTAATTGCTAGTCTTAAGAGCAGCCCGGGTCCCTATTGCTCAAATGACACAGCTCCGTGGGAGTTCAGCTGACTTTTCTCTTAATAAGACACGTTCAACACAATCTTCATTAATTTTCATTCAGCCATCAGCTTCCTATCTCGGGCCAGGCATACTTTTTAAATCCAAAGGGATTTCTCCAGGCATTGCAAACAGGAAGTTCTCAGTATGTTTTTGGTTACATACACGAGCAAAGAAATAAATGCAAGCTGTGAGGGCTGGAAGAAGAGAATTTTCTGTCTGTGTCAAAGCAGCGTTATCTCTTGTGCACCTCGCTAGGGACCGAGAGTTTGGGATTCATTGTGTGTTGTCTATAGAAATGTAATGCATCTGGCAGTGGAGCTCAGGAGACCCAAACAATTCGGTGCTTTTCTCTTTTCTTTCTTCTTTCTAACACTAATTTCTCCCTATTCCTGCCCCAACCCTTTCGTCTCCCTAAAGAATCAAGTAGAAATATTTCCACTGTCATATCACGTCATTTTAAGGGCTCCCTCATCTGGCCAGAGTGCCTCTGTTTTAATGAATGACGTCCTTGAAGCGGCCAGCTGTAGAGGCAGTTCTTGAAGGGTTTTTGTGTGTGTGTGTGGTTTTTTTTTTTTTTTTTTTCATGTTTAATGCTCAACTGGAAGGAGGGCTTTTTACAGTCAAACTCACTGTAGTGCAATTCAGTTAAAGGGCACCTATTATGGCATTTAAAATGTTCCTAATATTGTTCTGGGAGTCCCCAACAAAAGTTTTACATGCATGCAATGACAAAAAAACACTTTTGTTGTCTTATAATATGTATTTATTTTTACCTGATTTGCTCACCGACTCCCAAATTCGTTGATTCGTTCAACGACTCATTTTTCCAAACCCCTCCTTTGTGTGACGCTAATCTGCGGTGATTGGTCAGATGACCCTGTCAGTTTTTGTTTGCGTTAGCCCAACGCATAAACATATTGATAAAGCACTGCAGTACTACAATACGCTCTATTCTTTATGACAACTCCAATAACAACGACAAACATTTCACATATTTCAGATGTGAAATCTGAACCTAGAAGCTGCGCCTAGAGACCTAGACCTAGAAACTGCGCTGAGCGTAACTTACACAACACACACACATACTTATTGAGCATGCTACAAAACCCATAAAAGCAACAATTATTAATAATACTTACAGGTTGTGATTCGGAGGAGGAAGCTGATCTAAATAAACTTGGTACTGAACCTTCCTTCAGTATTAACGGCTTGCGAATCCACACTTGAAAGCATGTTTGTAAAGGAATCGTCATTAAAATGACGCGAACACAGCGGAAGGTTCGGGCTATACTTGTGTGGTATAGTTGTAAATATGAACTCTAGCCACTGATTCTTCACATGATCGTCCCTGGGCAGTGAAAAAAAAGTTCGCTTTTGATTCGCACTTCAGAACACAGCGTCTCGTCGCCATGATTCCCTGACGTCTACGAGCGCAATGAGTGGGCGTATCTTATTAAAAAAACGAGATAGAGAAAAAGCATCGTTTGTCTATCGATTCAAATCAGCGACTCAGAGTCGACTCTTACTTTTGAGAGACAATAACTTTGTATATGGTGAACTTTCATATTTAAAACTTTGCAGGATGTTTTCGTTCACTTAGATCTATGTTACACTCTACATGAAAGGTAATTTTCAAAATTCCATAATAGGTGCCCTTTAAGATGTACATTGATGAAGTGTCTGTATTTTTGCTTTTTCTTGAGAATTTGGGTGAATGGAATGATGGGCCCAAAATTGTTTTCTTCTGAAAAGCCTTTTATTTACCACTCAAGTACCCTGCTAGCATCTCATGGTCATCATCTTAAAATCTCATAGTGCTTTTTATCTTAACCTCGTCATTCCATTAAAATACGTGAGGACAGTGGATGGTAGAAGTTCTGTTGGAAAAGGAAGCCCCTACCTTGTTCTAAGCTTCAAGACTACCAGTTCCCCTGTGTATTGAGAATGTTCTGTTCTAGCCAGCGCTAGTGTGTTTTCGAGCAGGCCGAGGTGTGTCATAAATAGGGACCTTCTATATGTCCCTGCTGTGTTAAAATTGATAGTTCATCATTTACTCACCCTCATGTCATTCTGTGGAGCACAAAAGTAGACTTTTTGCAGAATGTACAAACTGCACCTTCATATACAATGAAAGTAAATGGTGACTATGTGCTGTATCATTGTGCACTCTGCAAAATACCACGTCTTCTTATGTCGTATGATGTGTGTGAGGAACAGAAAGAAAGTAAGTCATCATTCACTTTCTTTCCTCCATTACTCTCAAATCTCATTTGCATTTATGGGTGTTTCTGTACCTTTGGACACTTCTGGCCCCATGGACTTGTAGAAAAAAACCCTTTAAATAACACCGTTATATATATATATATATATATATATATATATATATATATATATATATATATATATATATATATATATATACATATATATACATATACAGTTACAGTTATATGTATTGTGTTTAATTTGTGAAAATGACAGTCATAGAAATGTTTAAATTAATTTCAATGTTTTTTTTTTCACAGGACAAGAAATCCTTTTTATGTGCCACATTTTACAATCATTGTTAATGGTTCAATAGCTTCACGTGTAATAAATAATGCTAATTAATTTGTAGAACTATGGTACATTTCATAGTTCACAGTATCACCTGATTTGAATATATTAATTGGAAAGAAATCTGTTGCATACAAATTTATTATAGATCATAAAATGATATCTTAAATTGTAGAAATTGTATATATCTAATGATATTAAAAACATTTGTCAGTATGCCAGACATCACTAAATATACTGCTGTTCAATTAAAACAAATAGGCAATATTAATAATATTTGTTCAACATTTTTTGAATAAAATAGTGAAATCTTTTGTCTTATTGCATGGCTATCATTTTATGTATCCAAAATAAATATTCCAAATAATATTTTCACAATGTTTACATAATTTGACAAAATTATAACTGACACACAATAAAAAATATTTCAGTACAAAAAAAACAACTTTTTAGACAAAACTGTTCATTGTGGTGGAAATTACGTCACAACTGATATTAAATTATAGTTTTTAACATTCTTAAACCGGCCTGGCCCAACATGAAATTCATGCTGGTGTAAGATGGTCTTTGGGGAATCTCTTAACAAATGACAGTTTCTGTCTATTCCTGCATTGTACAGTTGATAAATATTTCAGCTATACAACGTGTGAATAATGCATCAATCCACAGCATTGTCCCAAGCTGCTAAAGTGTGCACTAATGCAGGCTTGATGTATTTTAGCAATGCTTCTGCTGTTTGCCATATTTTTATACAGTGCATTCACAGATGTCTCTTCATTTGCGTCTCTGTTGCAGGTGTTATGGCTCGCTCTCGCAGCGTGTTACAGCAGGCTCATGAGGAGGGGCGCCCGTGTGCCTCTCAGCTCTCCCAGACCAAACCCTGTCCCATCAGCCCCTGCTACACGTGGCTTGTGAGCGATTGGTCTCCTTGCAGAGTGGAGGTAGATCCTGGGCAAAAATAATTGGAGCTGCATGTATTCTGCATTTACTGGTTCTTGCATATCAACTCACCTGAGGGTATTCAATCCATGTTTCATACGATCAAGTGGTGTTGAGACCATCCGCTCTGCATGTCTATCTGGTACTGGCACAACACTGGAGTTCTTTAATTGAAATTTGTAGAAATTGCATGCGCACATGGCGAGTTTGTGTGTGAGAGAGGAACTTTATGTCATTGAGACGTGAGGTAACTGCTGATTAAAATCATGCTGGGATCCACAGTCTTATCATTAGAGGAGAACAGTGGCAGAGTTCAGATTTTCATCGCCTCTCTTCTGCTTTTCTCTCCTCTCTCTTTTGTATCTGAGAAGGATTTTAATTGTATGTCTCGGGGTTTTGCGCACATCCCTAGAGTCGTGCTTGCCCAGATCAAAAGCTGTCCTCCTCACAATATGAACAAAAGAAACGTTGCACACTTTTAACATGCATATATGTGCTTTCTTTGGTGCTTGGTGTGATGGACACTTTAATATTCATACATTTCTATGATATGTGTGATAACTCGGCTTTGCTTTTTATTTGTAGTTTGTATTAGTATTACATACATTTCTAGAGACAAGCTAAGCCACATACTGAACACATGTGATTAGCATAGTTAACATTTGCCATGCACATTATGTTTAAATGAAAAACAATATGTTTGAATTAGGGGTTGAACCGACTAATTGACTAGTCGACCTTAATGCAATGCCGCGACGCTTTAAGCTTGACGTCGACTAGTCGCGTTGATCATGTGACACTATGATTGCGCTAATTTTGATACTAACATGTTGCAGACGACAACAGATGAAGAGCCCAGAGGGTCATTGCAGCAAGAAAGCAGCATTGGTACATCAAGTGTGTGTAAATACTTTACTAAACTAACACTAGAAATAGTTGAAAACGAAAGTAAAAGCATGACGCACGCTCACTGTTTTACCGGGAAATGAGAGTTCAGTATCTTTATTAAAACATTATTTTTTATCATTTATTTATTTATACATATTAATGATGTAGCCTACCTCTAATTCACCCGCAATTAATTTGAATATTATTTTGTATTACTTGGATCTGCGCATCACTAAGGCGCTGATGTGAATTTATAGCTTTTTTTCCTTTTCTTTTTTCATCCTAAATGATGATGTAAACAGTGGGCTGTTTACACCTGGCCACTTCTTGTGTTTCTGTGATCTGATAGCTATCCGATCGTGAAAAGACCAGGTGTAAATGCCCTCCGAAACGCGTTCGGAGACGGATTTAAATCCGATCGCTCAAACCGCTTCAGGAGGTCTGGGCCGCTTAACAGACGAAACTGGACAAGTGTAAATGCATCTGGTAGTTGAAACCACATATGTAATTGGACTTCTCCCAACAATGCTAACAATAAACGTGTGAGAGCGTATTATAGTGATGAAGCTATGGCAGCACCACGCATCGCCGCAAATGAGCAGCTCGAGCATCTATTCATCAAGCCAACGTGCAAACTATCGCAAATCAAAGTGAAAGTAAGTCGCGGACGCTTAACACACAATCATCTTCGTTAAAAGTAAAGAAACAAAATTATCTTACCAGTGCTGTCTCTCTTATTGTGGTCTTTGATTTTGAAATTAGCTGATGATCAATAAAATGCAGCTCATTATTGTTGCTTTCGGTGACGTGAAATCCGTTAAATCTGCATAGCGCGTTGTTTGAAGATCGGATTTATATCCGTTTTGCGTAAACATATTTATGTGACCAGGTGTAAATGGAATCGTTTTGATAAATCAGATCAGTAAAAACGCATGAAGTGACCAGGTGTAAACGGCCCCATTATGAGCTGTCTGTCAGCATCTGTATAATTTTCTGTTAATTAATTGCAAATTGTGGCATGTTGCAAAGCAGTCCCATCTCTTGTGGTTTTATGAATGACGTCATCGACTAGTCGACGTCGACTCGACTTTGATGTCATAACAGTCGACTTCAAAAAATATAACCCTTTGACAACAAACTTCCAAAAATCATCATTAAAAACTACGAACAACTATCATGAACAAATCGAAAATGCTTTGATCGATTCTTCTTCGATAATTACAAATCGACATTATAACATTATAATTATAGCTCTGAACAAATGAAAGTTTAACAGAAAGAATAAAGACACGTTTTTTTTGTAAATTCTTCTTTGAATTTTCAGCGTTCATGATCAGATGTACAGTGTCCTTATTGCACATATATTTCATTTGAAGAAGACAGGATGATATATGTCCACATGCACTGTACTGGTTCATGTTTGGAGCAGGAGAGTTTATGAAATATGTCCATGAAAACTTGTAACACGCTTGCTCCGGTCCAAGTATTAACTGTGGTCCGCATTGTTAGTGTTGCCAAACTCATTGCGGCGTTCCGTGCATTAATTATTATTACGGTCATATGTTCCATGTGTTGGTTGTCAATCTCCTGCTCTCACTGCATCTGCATGTTGTTGTTGGGCATCTGCATGTTGTTGGAAAAATGCAAACAACACTTTTGTGCTACTGTACTGAGAAACACACAACACGTGTCCAGACTTGAACAGGCATAGGTGAACGAACAGCTCTGCCTGAAACGTAGTGCGATCTCTACATAATACAGAACAATGATTGAATTAAAAGTATTTGTTCTCATGCATAATGTGGAGAAAATCTCAGAAACTGATGACATAGATGTCTCCACCACTCCGAATTAACACATATACCTCACTTTTTGCTTCGTTGGTTCAACTTTGCTTTTTAAATCAGAAGAATGAAATAGATGTTCGTTGTTTTCATTGATGTGCAACCTGTACATACCTTTTAAAATCACAAATAAATGTGTTTTAGGGTTTCATGACCCTTTCAAACCCAGTATAAGTTTGCTTTCTTAGGGTCTTTAGGTATTTTTACTAGCAAACAAGACAAAAACATTGAAAAAGTTATTTTTGCTGTGGACGTTGAAACATCATTGTGTGATTAGGTCACAGTTCATCAGAAATGCCAAAATGCTGTTTCACTCCCAATGTCAGTCATTCGCAGAGAGGTGTCACTTTAAAAAGCTCCTCTGCCTCACTGCTCACCGCTCGTCCAGATTAATGAGTCAGCCGTGTGCTTTTGTGCAGGGAGCAGAATGTGGAGAGGGCACGAGGGAGAGGAACCTGACGTGTGTGGTGCACTGGTCAGACTGGCCGGACAGCCCATACCCTTCTAAAGCGGTGAAGGACGAGAAGTGCGGAGACCGCGTGAGAAAGGAAAGTGAGCAGGAACTGCAGCAGCCGTGTTTCGTCCCCTGTCCAGGTACAACACTATTCACACTAGTCGGAGCAACAATTCTTGTTCTTTTTGATTCGTTTACATTTTCACATATTTTTTTAAAAATGTACTCACTCAGTTAGTTTAACATGATTTATTGTTTCATATCCAGTGTTGAGAAAAGTTACTTTTTAAACTAATGCATTATAATGTTGTGTTACTTTTTATGGAAAGTAATTTTCATGTTTCTGTCACTTTGGTCTGGTTTATTCTTGTTTGGCGACAGAGCCCTGACACTCCTTCTGTATTGTCTCTGTGTGAGCGTGCTGTTTCGAGTTTGCTCAGGCAAATCAAGCACAAAAACATGACAACACTACATATTTATAGGTATATATAATTATATGTACATCTCTACCCTCTCGTATGTAGTTT
This sequence comes from Tiaroga cobitis, assembly GCA_030578255.1. Lineage (NCBI taxonomy): Eukaryota > Metazoa > Chordata > Actinopteri > Cypriniformes > Leuciscidae > Tiaroga > Tiaroga cobitis. Next base: position 26,385,742 of record CM060599.1, read on the forward strand.
GTTAATCATTATAGTGTAATAATCTTGAAATTGTGCTCCATCTTGCCTCAAAAATATTTTACTGAAGTCTGAGATTTTGTGAGTCGTTTTGTGTGCGGAGCGTGGTGTTCGGATCTTGGCACTTCGGTCTAGTTTGTTTTCGGTTTGGTGCTCCAGTTTTTCATCGACCGTGTGCTTTTCTGTTGTCATGTTCTGTGTGGACTCGTAGTCGGCGAGAGTTGTCATTGGCTGCCTGTTTGTGTCAGGTTTTATTTGAGCACATGGCTTGTGATTGAGTTCACTAGCCATGTGCTCTTGTTTTTGTCATGTTTGGTGTGAGCAAATGGATGTCTTGTTTGTTTCTATGTGCCATGTGCTCTCCTGTCTATTGTCTTAACCCCGCCCTTCTTGCTATCAGATTACTAGTTAATTTGCCCCATCTGTTCTTCCTCGTTACCTGCTTTGTTTGCTCCCTATTTTTTCTCCTTGTGTTTTCAGTCTTGTGCCAGTTCGTTGTCATATTTAGGCCAAGTGCCCACCAAAGTGTTTTTAGCCAGCGTTTTTAGTGGGTGCTTGAGAGTGCTATGGCAGTACAGCGTTCTTTCAGTTGAGATGCTTTACTTGCTATGATACGGAATAGCCTATCTGCGGAAGTGTTACTAGTATCTCATTTCACAGATAGTTTGTTTCTGTATTGTTTCTATATAAATATGTTGAAAAGTATTTGCTGAATATGGCAGTTGGTTTGGTGTTGTATTTGTCCCGCCCCTCCTCCACTGTGATTTGACGGCTGGAAATAGAACAGGAGCAATACTTCAGCAATAAAAACAAAAATGAAACATAAATGTGATATTTATCTAGTCTCACGCTGTGGGTTCATGTCTTGTTCTTGTCTGGCCTGTGTTCCCCTGTATTTTTTCCTGTTCTGAGTTTCCCTGTCATGTCTATTAGGTTTCCCAGGTGTCTCTGATTAACCACGCCCCCTTGTTATCTTGTTTAGCTTGTTTGCCCTTGTATTTAAGCCCTGTGTTTCAGTCCAGTCCTTGTCAGTTCTTGTGTTGTTGCCACGTCGGTGTAGGTTGTTCTGTTGCCGAGTCTTGTTCCCTTACCTGAGTCTTTGTCTAGTTTAAGTGTATTTAAATAAACGTGCTGCATTTGGATCCTGCTTCCTCCTTGCTTCAACCTCACCTCCATAACATCTAGTCATTTTTGCTTATTATTATGGTTAAATTGGATCATCAAAGGTCAGCAGCCATGGCACACAATGCCTCTGAACTTTAAGGTAGGGACACACCAAACCGACGCAAAAGAACTAAAGTTATAGCGCCGATGAAAGCCGACTGTGTTGTCGCCTCGCATCGTCTGCTTCAGGGCAAGAAAGCTGCGCTTGAACACACCGAGAGAACTACAGCCGACTGTCATCTACCACACACGTTCTGAGCCTGCGTTTAAAGGAGATATCTGCCTATTTCTGCAGATTTATTTGTCTATATTTGTCATTGAAAAAGGGAAAACAACACTGCAGGCTGCAGATACACAAACCGTAAGCAAAGCAGCGCTTGCTTACCGTTTTGAATATCAATAATGCTGATAACTTTCTTTATTCCACTCTGCTCATGTTAATATAAAAATATTCGCCAAGGAACACTCAGGCAAGAAGATGTAAAATTAGAACAGCCTTCTGTGTGTACCGTCTTGACTACTTTGCTCGCTGTTTTGCTATTATTCTCGTGCACTGACTTGTTCACTGAACTGATCTGCCAATCGGAGTTCTCTCTCTCACCCACGGCCCGATGCCGATTCTACATGCTGAATCGGCCTAAAAAAAACCACACGTCATCCGACTAGAGTCAGCGTAGTGGAACACACCGAAAAAAAACAAGTCAGCCGACGGTCATAAAAACTGCCCGACTGCTGATTGTCGGCTTGGTGTGTCCCTGGTTTTACTCCTGATTTCTCTCAACATTGAAACAGGAGAGATGTCAGTCAGTAAATTGGAAAACAAAGTAACTTGCATTATTTATTTGAAAAAGTAACTCAGATATTTTTTTAAACATAAAAGTAATGTGCTACTCTACTCGTTACTTAAAAAAAAAAGTAATCTGATTACGTAACTCACGTTACTTGTAACGCGTTACCCCAACACTATTCATAACCACTGGAAGATGTTGATCAAGAAATATTTTGTACTGCTACTCACATTTCACTTACTATCAGTGGAACTGTCCCAGGAATTAATATCTGTCATGTTCAGTGAGATTACTAGTTGTCAAATTGACAAACTTTCATTTCATTTCAACTCACCTTCAGGCTGTTATTGACCTGTGTTAGCCCTACTTCTGTGTCTCTCTTCAAACTGCATATTTATTTTCGTAAATGTGCTGCTTGCTCACGGGAAAGAGCATTGGGAGGAGAGTATACCAAAGATGTTAGGCCAGTGTAAGAAAGGTAGAGACAAAGAAGCGAGCGAGTTAGAGAGGGTGGCATATGGTGTGCGGTGTGCATTGCGTTATTATATGTTTCCGCAGCTCCAGTGAGGGATGGAAATAGACTGGCTTCATGAAGATGATGGATAATGAGATGCCTGTGTGCACAGATTGTCTCTAATAGCCATCCTGGCTGCAGAATCAAAAGGAAGTCATGGCTGAAGAGCTAGTGTTAGCGTGTGCAGCGGCCGTCGCTGTGAATCGCCCTCTACTCTGAGGGATTAGGAGGCTCAGTGATGTCTGATCTTCGGTTAAGGAAGTGCTAAATGTATCTGAAAAGTTGTGTCACGAATTAGGTTCAATGACAGGAAAATCAAAATTTGTAGAGAAAAAAAACCCACAAAAAATAATAATTCATTCATTAGTAAATTATTATTATTATCATCAACACTTGCACTACAGACTGTTGCTATACAGACAAGTAGCATAAAACTACAAGGTCAAATCAGATTTTTAAGTTTGAGTCTGTGTAATATATCTGTATTTTTAAGTTAAAATCTGTATTTATTTATAATTTTTTTAAATACATAAACCTTAAAGTTTTAAGTGTAATAGTTTAGCTGGTAATGCTAGCAGCACTTTTGTTTTAGTATTATTTATATACTATTATGTTATTTATCATTTTAGTTTAAGTTTTATTAATTTTGTTGTGCTTTTGTGATTTTTTCTGGTTTTTGATTTTTTTTTTTATATTTCTGTTAAGCTTTTTTTTTTGTATTTCATTTTATATTTTATTTCAGATACATTTCAATTAACAAAAATAATTTTGTATTATTTTAGTTTTAGTTTATAGCACTGGCTTGCAGCATCAATTTTATATTTGGGTACTATACTGTATCCCAAGACTGTTCTACTCAAACTTTTCACACTTGTAATCATACTTTTCACACTTAGTCAAAATAGTATGCAGCATTCCTTCTCTGCACTTGCTAACTTGGCCCAGTGATGTTCCTTGATGAGTGTCAAGTTATCATGGGATTAATTTAACTAATAGAACCAGAGTTGTGATATGTGATTTGCCTTCTACAGGAGACTGTCACCTTACAGAGTGGTCTCTGTGGAGTTCCTGTCAGCTGACATGTCTGGAAGGACGTAGTTTCGAGACGGTGGGCCGACAGGCACGTTCACAGGCCGTGGTCATACAAGTGCTGGAGAATCAGGAGAGCTGCCCTCAACAGGTCTTTGAGACGCGTCCATGTAAAGGTACAAACAGTGAAATATAATATTATATAATACAATATAATATAATATAATGTTATATAGTCTGATATTTTTGTATGGAAGCACATTTCTACCAAATAAGTATAAAAAAAAAATCATGCTTTGATAACGACATAAATTGAAATTGTGACATCAAAATCATGATATAAAAAAATCATGATATAACATAATTATGACATATGAAAGTCTAAATTAGACATTATTATCTACTTATTTCGGAGGAAATGGGTTTCCATAGGTTTTTAATATGATTTAAAATAATTTTATTATACAAGTCAGCAGTTTTGGACACAGTATATGCATGAATGCATAACACGTCTCTGTCGCTTGTAATCTCACACACCTTGTGAGTTCAGCTCTACAACAAGATGTCAGTCCTCTCTTCCCACAACCCTCAATTGTGTATGAGAAAGTATGTGTGTGTAGTGTGAACAGATAGGTATCCAGTGGAGGTCTATGAGGGAATTTTCCAGAGAGGTAGATATGTAAATCAATATTGGTCAAACCAATAAAATATTGTAGTAGGTTATTTGCTAGTAATCATGCACCCATACTTAGATGATTGAGGTCAGTAAGATTTTTTTTTTTTTTTCATTTTTTTTTTTGAAAGAAAGGAATTAATGCTTTTATTCAGCAGTGATCCATATCAAATTTAACAGTAAATGCATTTACAAATGTTACAAAACACTTTTATTTTAAATAAACGCCGTTCTTTTTAACTTTCTGTTCATCAAAGTATCCTGGAAAAAATGTATCTCTGTTGTCACACATATTAATCGGCACAACTGTTTTCCACATTTATAATTATAAGCAATGTTTCTTGAGCATCAAATCAGCATATTAGAATGATTTCTGAAGGATCATGTGACACTGAAGACTAGAGTAATGATGTTGAAAATTCAGCTTTGCCATCACAGGAATTGTGAATCTTTATATATATATACACACACTCACCTAAATTATTATTAGGAACACCATACTAATACTGTGTTTGACCCCCTTTCGCCTTCAGAACTTCCTTAATTCTACGTGGCATTGATTCAACAGGGTACTGAAAGCATTTTTAGAAATGTTGGCCCATATTGATAGGATAGCATCTTGCAGTTGATGGAGATTTGTGGGATGCACATCCAGGGAATGAAGCTCCCGTTCCACCACATCCCAAAGATGCTCTATTGGGTTGAGATCTGGTGACTGTGGGGGCCATTTTAGTACAGTGTACTCATTGTCATGTTCAAGAAACCAATTTGAAATGATTCAAGCTTTGTGACATGGTGCTTTATCCTGCTGGAAGTAGCCATCAGAGGATGGGTACATGGTGGCCATAAAGGGATGGACATGGTCAGAAACAATGCTCAGGTAGGCCGTGGCATTTAAACGATGCCCAATTGGCACTAAGGGGCCTAAAGTGTGCCAAGAAAACATCCCCCACACCATTACACCACCACCACCAGCCTGCACAGTGGTAACAAGGCATGATGGATCCATGTTCTCATTCTGTTTACGCCAAATTCTGACTCTACCATCTGAATGTCTCAACAGAAATCGAGACTCATCAGCCCAGGCAACATTTTTCCAGTTTTCAACTGTCCAATTTTGGTGCGCTCTTGCAAATTGTAGCCTCTGTAAAAGTAGTTGTAGCCCATCCGCCTCAAGGTTGTGTGTGTTGTGGCTTCACAAATGCTTTGCTGCATACCTCGGTTGTAACGAGTGGTTATTTCAGTCAAAGTTGCTCTTCTATCAGCTTGAATCAGTCGGCCCATTCTCCTCTGACCACTAGCATCAACAAGGCATTTCCGCCCACAGGACTGCCGCATACGGGATGTTTTTCCCTTTTCACTCCATTCTTTGTAAACCCTAGAAATGGTTGTGCGTGAAAATCCCAGTAACTGAGCAGATTGTGAAATACGCAGACCGGCCCGTCTGGCACCAACCATGTCACGCTCAAAATTGCTTAAATCCCCTTTCTTTCGCATTCTGACTTTCAGTTTGGAGTTCAGGATATTGTCTTGACTAGGACCGCACCCCTAAATGCATTGAAGCAACTGCCATGTGATTGGTTGATTAGATAATTGCAGTAATGAGAAATTTAACAGGTGTTCCTAATAATCCTTTAGGTGAGTGTATATAGGCCTATATAGAATGAATATATATATGTATATATGTATATATGTATATATATATATATATATATATATATATATATATATATATATATATATATATATATATTAGTGCTGTCAAACGATTAAAATATTTAATCGCGATTAATCGCATTAATGTCGTAGTTAACTCGCGATTAATCGCACATTTTTATCTATTCTAAATGTCTCTTGATTTCTTTTTGTCCCATTATTTTTTCTCATTTTAATGCTCTTATCAACATGGAAAAGTGGATCGGCTTGTTTTGTGCAAATGTTTTTATTGAAAGCAACATTGGCATATACTGTGTTCAAATTCACAATAAAAAATTCTCACTTGGAGCAAATAATCTCTCACACAATGTAACACTGTCCATCAATAAAAGGGCGAAAGAAATACTGACGGGGTCCTGATATTGACAAGGGGGCGGAGAATTTGCATCAGCTGTGTGTGTGTGTGTGTGTGTGTGTGTGTGTGTGTGTGTGTGTGTGTGTGTGCTTGGCCATCATCAAGCGGTATTTCAGACTGGACGTGCTGCGATGATGATAGCTCAGTTCACAACGACAAAACACACAGATAACTTTGGTCTTGTCAATGGAACCATTTGGCAACTTTTTAAAAGTAAACTTTCCATTCAGAATCTTATTGGCATCCATTTCGGCGTCTCGCGCTCGCCATCCACTCAAAGCGTAACGTTAACCAACTATTTGGGCGCCGCGCAAGCCCAAACGAGTGTGTGCGGCATGCCTGTTGTTTTGTTTCCGGTCTAGCTAGATCCGCTTGCGCTTTGGTCGACGAAGCAACAAAACGTCCTCGCGCGGCGCAAGCCATTGAAATGAATGTGTTTCATAGCGCAGCGCCGCGCATGCCGTGTCCTGTTGCAAAAGCATATGAAAAAAACTACAAAGTTTGCTAGGACAAAAAGACCGTTAATCGCGCGATAAAAAAATCGCCGTTAAAATGGGTTTGCGTTAACTCCGTTAATAACGCGTTTAACTGACAGCCCTAATATATATATATATATATATATGTATATATATATATATATATATATATATATATATATATACATATATAGATATATACATATATTCAAATAGAAAACAGTCATTTTGAGTTGTAATATATTTCACAATATTAAATTTTTTACTGTATTTTTTATCCTTTGTGAGCATTAGAGACTTCTTTCAAAAACATTATAAAAACTTACTGACCCCAAACTTTTAAATGGTAGTGTATATGATAATTAACGTCATATTATAAATCTTTCTGATCAGTAGTTATGATGATTTTGAATCTGATGGACTGCCACTATTAAATATTTTTAAAAACACTTTTAGTCTGAGTGCAGTCATGCTTGCTCTGAGTGTGAGTGTGAGTGTGAATGTGAGTGTGTGTGTGTGTGTGTGTGTGTGTGTGTGTGTGTGTGTGTGTGTGTGTGTGTGTGTGTGTGTGTGTGTTTGAGTGTGCATCAGTATATAATGTCTGCGTTCGGCTATTATCACACCTGACTGCCCAGTGCAAGCCTATTGAGTGTCTCTCTCACTCTGTGGGGCTCCAGGAGGGAAGTGTCATAGTTACGAGTGGAGGACCAGCGCCTGGAATGACAATGAAAGATCAGTCTGGTGCCAGCGCTCTGATGGGGTCAATGTGACAGGTAGCCCACCTCTTACATTGAGACTGAGAGAATGACAAATATTCTTCACTGACTTCACTTACAGAAAGATAATCAAAAGACCCGTCGACTCCAAATGACAGAAAATCTGTAGGCAATGAAAATCCTGTCATCATTTACCTGGCCTCATGTCGTGCCAAACCTATATGCTGTTATTTTTTTACAGTGGAACAAAAAGGAGTCTTTTTGAATCTTGATCTTCATACTTGTAATGTTCATACTTCATAGTGACCAGAGACTGTCAAACTCCAAAAATGAGGAGAAACGAATCAACGAATCCTGAAAAAAATTTGCATGTATTTACAAAAATATTAATCAGCACAACTGCTTTCAACATTGATGATAAGGGACTCCCGCACACTATCAGTACTTGCAAGTAATATAAAAAAATGTATTAGCAACGTTTCGATCTCACGACCTTCATCAGGCATATACACATCTTCAAACTCATCCCATTTAAAATAAACACATGACCAATCAACAAAGCTCCATCTGTAGCCACTTAAGCTAATTGAGAATGCATAATTAACAACACATCATCAGAAACAGTTACCAAACGTAATTGTAAACAGTTACAGCCATAATTGAAAATAATATCAAAGTTCGGAGAAAGAGAAAAAAAAAAAATTATATTATAACATCACATTAAATAATGCTTCATCATTCATACCCGTATGGGATAAATTTAATGTGATGTTATAATATATATATATTATATATTTTTATTATTATTTATTTTTTTCTCTTTCTCCGAACTTTGATATTATTTTCAATTATGGTTGTAACTGTTTACAATTACGTTTGGTAACTGTTTATGATTATGTGTTGTTAATTATGTATTCTCAATGAACTACAGATGGCTTTGTTGATTGGTCATGTGTTTATTTTAAATGGGATGAGTTTGAAGATTTGTATATGCCTGATACATTTTTTTTTATATTACTTGCAAGTACTGATAGTGTGCGGGAGTCCCTTATTTGCAGATTTGTCGACCTACCTATTTGTTGTTGTTTTTTCTACGCACCTATCACCTGCAGATGTGCGATGGTGTTTGTTAATTAACATTGATGATAATAAATGTTTCTTGAGCACCAAATCATCACATTATAATGATTTCTAAATGATCATGTGACACTGAAGACTGGAGTAAGGATGCTGTAAATTCAGCTTTGCCATCACAGGAACAAATTACATTTTAAAATGTATCAAAATAGAAATCAGTTATTTTAATTTGTAATATATTTCACAATATTACTGTTTTTGTTGTATTTTTGATCAAATAAATACAGCCTTGGTGAGCATAAGCGAACAAAGTTATCACATGGCTTCGAAGACTTGGAATTAAGTGCACAAGTCGTACAGTCACAGACCACTTTTATTGTGCTCGTACAGTCCTCTTTGGAGATTTACAGCCACTATGAAGTCTTGTTGAATGGAATAGATAAGATACATTCTCCTCATGTGTTACAGTGAGAAAATAACAGCATGTGGGTTTGGAGCAACATGAGGGTGAGTAAATAATGACAGAATTTTCTCTTTTTGAGTTGATTTATCGCTTTAACCCTAAACAGAACCATTGGCTGAAAATTTGTGGTGGTTGTAGAATAGTAGAAGTAGAAGTCTATTGTCATTCCAAAACATGTGATACATGAAAGGAACAAAATGTCATACTCGGGTCCCTGCAAGAACAATAGATACCAACATTAATAATAGTAAGAGTAATAATAGAATAAAATAATCAGCAATATAAAAGCATTCTAAATAAATACAAAGTTCTGGCATGAAAAGGCTAATAGGTCCTTTAACTCACCTGTTCATAATCACATGGTTATATATAGGGTGCAGCTGATTGGTTCCTGCCATATCAGTAGCCAAGGAGGTCGCTGCTTAACCTTCAAATACTTGGGTAGCATTTGCCTTAGCAGTTCAGCACACTTTCAGAAACCCTCCACCTTCCCCAGCTCCACCTGCTTAGATCTGCAACGGGTAATTCATGTACACTGTATTGTACAGCAGCAGCATGTCTTACTTGCCCATTACCATGCCAGTTACTCTGAGAGTTGTCATGACAGAACTATACTAATCCATCAGACAAACAATAAATAGTAAATAAATAAGGGATGTTGCTCCTGTCAGCAACATCCCCACCACACAGTGATACAGGAGGTGAAGACTCTCTCCCCCATTCATCTGTATAAGGATGTAGAAAGAAAGACTAAAATGCTAAGGCCAGCATGCATTGAATGTGGCAGAGGTTGTCTAGGACAGTTTCATACCACATCCAACATTTTCCCTATTCTCTCCCTCCATTTCAAACAGACGTTATCAATAAACTAACGCTCGTCTGAAAGTGAACAGTAGAAATGTTATAAAACATGGTTTGATTGTGGAGAAATGAACACGCTCCAGATGGCAAGTTTCGCTTGAGTGTTTAGAGCAAGAACGAAGGCTTTCGGGTTGCGTGAAGTGCTGTAAATAACAGAGAAAAGTGATCGTATCTGTGTACGGAATCGTCTCAGGGCAAATATAAGCTGTGAGAGGTAATCTCTTCTGCTTGAGAAAAGCCCGAACCCAGGGTATTAGTCTCTGATGTTTTGACATGTAATTTTCTATTCCGAAATTACAATCTTCACTGATTGATCAGAAGCTGTGATGGGTCCTTTAAGCCATTAATCAGGTGTGACAGCACTTTTATCTGGCTATCAATAGGGAAAGGGCAATAATTACCTCTGTTGTTTCCTGCTGGAAGGGGGCTGCTTTCCACAGATCCGGCCAACCACTGTGCGGCACTGTCACCCTCCCTGCACCAAACCCTTCTCCCACTGCAAGCAGGTAAACACTGTGTGCAAAGATATCATCCTGTATTTGAAGCCATTTGTGCTTTTATTTTGCCACCAGCATGATATTCATGTGGTTTGAGGCATTATTATCGTCCATACCTACCCCGAACACTAAACCTACCCTTAAAACAATGCAAATATAGTGTTGGTAGCACAATCTGATAGGTAGCGTTATTTGTCAGAACACTGTATCCATTTGCTTGTTAAACCAACATGTAAATAACAAGACAAAACAAGAAAAAAATCCATCTTATGACCTGTAGTTATTGTTATTAGTTTACTCATGAAGGAAGGCTTTTAATGCACGTGTAAAATATGTACAATTGCTTCAAATAGAGGACAAAAATATCAAACTCACAAAACGGTACATTGACTGCCACTTGCAGTCCACTGAATGCAACTACATGCAATGCATTCCATGTAGCCACATTTTCTGCATGAGTACTGATACAAATATAGATTTTGCCTTAAAGGAATATTCCAGGTTCAATAGAAGTTAAATCGAAAGCATTTGTGGCATAATGTTCATTACCACAAAAATGATTTCAATTCATCTCTTGAGTAGGTTACGGTGAGGCACTTACAATGGAAGTGAAAATGTGTTGCTTATGTTTTATGAAAAAACATTTACTTCAATTTTTCTTGTAAACTTTTGTGTATTATTTTAACAGTAGAGTTTTTGCAGTCGTTTTAGGCATTATGTCGTCATGTTTGAATTTGTCAAATTGGATATAATGCACAGAAAAGATTAGTAAGGGATTTTTGATGTTGTTTAGTCAACACAGATGTTCTTAAGTCTTGTGTTTGTACTATTGCAACACTGAGTACTTTAATGTTTACAGATTGGCCCTATTCACTGTTGTAAGTGCCTCATTGTAACCAGATTTGCTTTTGTATGAAAAGGAGGGGATGAATTGAAATGTGAATTTTTTGTGCTAATCAACATTATGCCACTGTCGTTTGATCTCAGGTTGCATTGAACCTGGGATTTTCCTTTAAACACAGTGTTGTCTTTATGCAGTGTGTACAGTGTCTCACAGTGATACATGTCTGTTTCAGAGCGGCGTGTGTGGCTGCGAGAAGGGCTACACTGAAGTGATGACCACACATGGATTCCTGGATTACTGCACCAAGACCCCCGGTGCCGACAACAAGAAGGCAGATGTGAAGACCAGCTCGGGAAGATTAAAACCAGGCACCACTCAGATGCAGGACTTCTTCGGCGAATGGTCCCTGCAGCCGCTCGGCCCAGGTATTTGAAATGCAGATGAACAACAGGCTGGTGTGGGCCAGTGGAGTGTGGGTTTGAGTTATAGCAGAATATCTGGACGCCTTTATGAGACTCCAGATACAGGCTGATGTAGAACTCTGTTTAATGCCTCAGTGTTTATGCCCTATTGGTGCTATGAGAAAAGCTGCTTTGGACAGAGTCTCATAACAGCGTGATTTGTATTGCCCATAACTTGACAGACAGAGTTGCTTTATTGCTGGCTAGAGGCCATTTCTGATTAGAACTGAATTTAGCGGCCTGTGGTACAACAACTGTGTGCCGCCAGGTTAGCAGTAGGTGTGTGTTCCAGTCAGATGGAGGACCGAAATTCTGAGAATTACCAGAACAGTTATCTGCAAAACAAACTTATGTTATTAAATATAACATGTATTAGATGACTAAATCAATAAACCAGGACTCGAACTAGCAACCACGCTACGTCGGAGCACTGCCCATGAAGCTATCGGCTCTTTCAAATACAGTATATTTTCTTAAACATATTTTGCGTTATATTGTTGAGTTTACATCAACTACTTATTTAGACCTATGCTGTAATGTTTGTTAATAACTTCTTAAACCATGCGCATTCAAATTCAGCAGTATCATGAGGGACCTGCCAAATATTGTTTGATCTACAACTAATTTGGTGCAAAAATAAGATTTTAATGGTTTTATAAGAAGTCTCGGCTCTCCAAGGCAGCATTTATTTTATCAAAAATGATGTGAAACATTATTACGATTTAAAATAAATGCATTCTATTTTAATAGATCTTAAAATGTAATAAAAACTGTTAAAATCTGAAAACTGCTTACTATTTTTGTGGAAACCATGATCATTTTTTTCAGGATTCTTTGATGAATAGAAAGAAAGATAGACATAGAAATACACCGATCAGGCATAACATTATGACCACTGACAGGTGAAGTGAATAACACTGATCATCACGGCTCCTGTTAGTGGGTGGGATATATTTGGCAACAAGTGAACATTTTGTCCTCAAAGTTGATGTGTTAGAAGCAGGAAAAACTGGCAAGCGTATGGATTTGAGCGATTCTGAAAAGGGCCAAATTGTGATGGCTAGACAACCAAAACTGCAGCTCTTGTGGTCAGTATCTATCAAAAGTGTTCCAAGGAAGAAACAGTGGTGAACCGGTGACAGGGTCATGGGCGGCCAAGGCTCATTGATGCACTTGGGGAGCGAAGGCTGGCCCGTGTGGTCCGATCCAACAGACGAGCTACTGTACCACAAATTGCTCAAGAAGTTAATGCTGGTTCTGATAGAAAGGTGTCCGAACACACAGTGCATCGCAGTTTGTTGTGTATGGGGCTGCATCGCAGCACCGAAAGTGCCGACAGTGAGCATCAGAACTGGACCACAGAGCAATGGAAGAAGGTGGCCTAGTCTTATCAATCACGTTCTTTTACATCACGTGGATGGCCGTCGCTTATGGGGAACACATGGCACCAGGATGCACTATGGGAAGAAGGCTAGCCAGCGGAGGCAGTGTGATGCTTAAGGCAATGTTCTTCTGGGAAACCCTAGGTCCTGCCATCCATGTGGATGTTACTTTGACACGTACCAACTACCTAAGCACTGTTGCCGACATGTACACCCTTTCATGGAATCGGTATTCCCTTAACTGTTTTAATCACAAATCACTGGTCAGGAAATTAGCAAGAATTGCACAAATACTGTAGATAAAGTAACTTAGCACAGAATAGCCTTTCCCAACTTGCAGACAACGTTTTACAGGAAGAAGAGTCAGTGTTGTTCCACTCAATGTTAATGGCTTCAAACAGTTCATGAGTAGCTGGACAATGTATCCCAGTTCATTTGAGTTTAATGTGAGACCAAGTATTCACTAGAGTTCAAATCTGGACTCTGACCAGGCCCAAACATTTGACTTTTGTAGTTTGGGCAAGAGCATTGTCTTGTGGAAAAATAACATCTGATCATTCCTCTAACAACTTTTCATTTGTGGGAAATATGCCATTCTGCAATATTTCCCTGTACTCCAAAGCATTAAATGACTTTTCACTGTGAAGTAGCTCATCAATCCCAGCTGTTAAAAAGGCATTCCCACACAATGACATCTTCCTTCATGCTTCACTGTGGTAAAGATCCATTTATTATTATATTTATCACCAGATATCAGAAGACACTGCTCTGGAGCATCACCATACTCTTGTTTTTCTGAGACAGCAATTGCTTCTTAAGTAGTACATTTGCTTAAATGTTTATAATATCCTGACCAATAATTTGTGGTTGAAAACAGTTAAAAGCTTAGTGTTTAGCCATTTTGTGCTAGGCCCATTTATTTATTTTTTGCCCAGGAGTGTACTGTACACTTTGTAATGGCTTTGGAATCATTCCCAAGTAACATGGTCCTTTATTCATTTTATAGGCCAGACTTAAAATGCAACACTCAGTTTTATACAATATGTAACCAAAGGTCCTTGCTCCATCTCTCTATTCACCAGTGGGTTTCTTTGCCTAAATTAAAGTTATTATAAAGTTTTACAAAACTTAGCAAGATTATCTGTTCCTAAGAGTAGTTTTTGCATTATCCATTGTGTGATTCTCAAAGGATTCAGGTCTTTTGCTGTAGGAGAAGCTCTCAGTATAGCTCATCAGACTGATGTCTTTTGTTTTTCATCTGAAAGATGTGTTTTGAGACCTTGTCATATCAGTTATACAAGCATTTTTATGTCTCTATGACACACACCCCATCCTTTCCTCTCAACTGCGAATGGAAGATGGTGAAACGGTTTCTTCAGGTACATTGTAACCAGTATGAATGTGCCATCTGTTACTGCTGCAACAGGCCCCTGCAACATGTTCCTATATATTTCAGTAGTGATCACAATCCTGTTTTCTGATCACACAGATGGAAGGATAAAGCTGTGGGTCTATGGGTTAACAGCTGGAGGATTCATTCTCATATTATTCATAATTGCTCTGGCCTTTCTGTTTTGGTATGTATGCCATCAATTTAACAAACTCATCACTTAATGGAAAGACAATACCTAACAGTCTGTGATTCTTGATGACAGACATTACACACTTCACCTATTTGTTAACGTTATTAGTCTAACTTGTTGCTGCCATCTAGTGGTACCGTGTAGAAATACAATGGAGGGCAGTACTGTATAAACATGAAATTTCATTGATCTTTCATTTTCTCCTCCTCTTTCTAACAGCAGCAAACCATCCAAACAGAGTAAAAGTGCATCTCCACCATCGAAGCCCTTGACTCTGGCCTATGATGGGGATGTGGACATGTGATCAAGCTCTCGGTGACTGTACATTCAAAGCACAAGCTGGACTGCGTGCAACATTTTCAAATGTTCATCTTTCCAAGGCACCCTTTGGATTTCCAAAAAAAAAAAAAAAAAAAAGGAAGAGAGACGGGGAATTTACATAAAATTTGCAGCATACACAAAACATTGTATGTGAGACTGCAAGGACAAAGGTTTCGGATCAGTGGTCGTTGTGAAAATTGTGACATTTAAAGAGAGGACGAGACAAAGCTGACATTCCACGGACTGGAGGACTTTGACATTTTCTTGCCGTGATTTTTCTTACATCATAAAAAAAAGAAGAAAAAAAAAACAAGTTCAAGTTGTGCCGAATCTATTGTATCAGTCGCATTAAAAGCCTAGTTCACCCAAAAATGAAAATTGTCATCATTTACTCAAGCTCATGTTGTACCAAACCTGTATGACCGGATCATTAAGGATTCATTTTCAGGATTCTAAAAAAACTGTGAACTGAATCAGTCTGAATCAATCAATTCATTGAAAAGAGATTACTCAAAAGAACTATTTGTTCATGAAAGTCAATGTGAATGTCAAGCCTCGCAGTGAATAATGACTTAAATTGAGCGCAAAGTTATATTATGACTGAGAAGACTTGGAACATAGTGCACAAGTTGTACGTGTATTATTAATAATACTTTCATTATGCTTTTACATCATGTTCGTCCTTTTTGAAGCTTGAAATCTCATATTCATTCTAATTGCATTAGCAATAACAACTGGTACATTATTAAAATTTCCCCTTTTATGTTCCGTAGATGAAATAAAGTCATACAGGTTTGGAACAACTTGAGGGTGGATAAATAATGACAGAATTTTCATTTTTTGCGTGAACTATCCCTTTAAGGCGATGTGACTTTTTAACCGAGAACAAGAAAAGACTGATGTGTTATGCACTATATTAGTGCTTAGTCATTCTTTAGTTTCCTCTTGATTTATGTTCAAACAGATTTTCTAGTGTTTTTCCATTGTGATGCAAGGACTTTGCTGTAAACTGTTGTGTTCGTGTAGAATGAACGTGTGTATGATCCGCACAGTAAGCTAAAACACAGCTCATTCCGACACCCCGAGAGGTTAGGGTGATGATCTGCCCGTGTGCTTCTTCAGCACGCTTCAGTTTGTCCTTTAACCTCCGTCTAGCAGTTGTAAAATTGATGAGGTCTGCTCCAACACCAGCGGATAATGAACCGTTCCTGTGGCGCGCAGAAAGGCTTTTGAAAGCGGCTTCCTGCAATATCCTGCGTTCGGGGGAACTCATTTAGCACAGATACAGTGGACCAATGCGTTTATGTAGAGTCTGCATGAGCATTACACCGGGAGAGGTGCTTCAACACTATGAATGTTCATCATTTTTAATAAAGTACAGGTCCTGGTTCTGTATTTTAATAATATCCCTGCTAGTTCTTTTTGCTTTATTGACTGACTTCTTGCTGACATAATCTTCTTGACTATGTGTTTCAAGACCTACAGTGTCAAGGTTTGCTTCGCTCCTTGAACTGCCACGTGAAAAACTGTTCTTAAAATTCAATAACATAACTTGTGGAACCTCTGCTTCATGTGGTCTTGCTCCACCCAAAGAATGTATTCTGTATGTGTTACATACAGTGTAAAAACAATTATATCATTAAGTTATGACAGCATATGTTTTTACATTGCTTTAACTCATCAAAATAAGTTAAGCAATTTTCAGTTATACAAGATTCAACTCATTTTATAGTCAGTTTAATGTCATTTAAGTTGAAATGACTTAAACATCCAAGTTGATTGTACTTAAATTTGAGGCAGCAATTTTTTTTTTTTTTACATTGTTACCTGCACATGTATTTTTTTCTTCATTTTTTCAAATGTTGTTCTCGTTTTGTCCCATCTGTGTTTCTGCTGCCATACAGTACATGCGATATGTAAGTGCTGGCTGGTTAGTCTACAGAACCGAACCGTTCCAGTTCCTGTCTGTTTGAGATCCATCCGGATGATCTGCTGCTCAAAAGGCTTTTGGCGTATTTCTAAATTAGTCCACTGATGTGAGAAGCTAAAATGTGTATAGCTTATAACAGTTTTATTTATTTATACAAACTCTGGAAAAAAAAAAAAGGCAATATATATATATTTATTTATTTTGAAGCCCAATTGTGCGTATGCATGCTGGATTGATTTTGTCATACACTGGATTATTCCAAAAGTGGCCTTGCATTTTTATGGAAACGTGCTCCTTTAGTGACAAAGTCAACAGTGTGTTTTGTTTGTTTGATTTACTTGGTTTTTATTTGTTGCCCCTTAGAACTGACTTGTTTAAATGGCTTCTTCTTCTTCTTCTAATATCTTCAGTATGCTCTCAGCACTACTGTATATACAGTTGCCTGTAAAACACTGACCTTTAGTTTACATAGTACTTTGTTTTAATTGTGTGTACTTGAAGAGTTGACCGAAAATGCTAATAAATTGTGATACTCTGTGGGAAAAGTCGTCGCTCATATGTTAATCTGCATCAAAGATGGATGGTGGTTTCAGCTGCTTTGACAGAAATTAGGTAAAAGTTGTGCCTTTGTCCCATATTGTAAGTTCATACCAGGCACCTTTTGGTCTTTTAAATCATACCTAATATGTTAACTAAGCGCACATATAATAAGACAGTCCTAAAACAATTGTCATGCTCTTTTACTGATGTAAACTAATTTGTAATACCCATCATAAACCAACAGATGGAGCAAGATGGAAATTGAGATGAAATATGAAAAACAGAAACAGATGGAACAAAAAAAAATAGAAACAGTCATGTAATTTTACAGATAACATAACATAAGACAATGAAGTAAAAGTATCTGAAACAAATGCAATTGTGCTGAATGTTCATCGTCACATGAATGTCTTCACCGTGCAGCATACTCCAGGATGTTGAATCGTTTAAATCTTTTGTTTAATCAGTTTTTATTAGTAAAGCCTGTCATTTCTGTTCAAGGATGAGATGAATTTAAGCAGACTTGTCAGTGCCACCTAGGGGATACGTCTGGGTGGTGTGATTCTGTCAGGCTTAATTTTTCCATTAAGCCCTAATAATTCTGCCGAAGATTTCCCATGAATCTTTGTGGGTTCTCTCGTTTTAATCATGAATTTCCATTCAACAGTAGCCAAATCTGTTTAACAAAGTTTGACATGATCAAACTGACTGAGAAGTGAAGTGGGAAAATTGCTTTATCTGTATCTTGTAGCCTAATAAAGAAAACGGTAAGAGGCAGATTAAAGATAGATCACTGAATTTTTGCCTTGTTCTCTTTCCGTTTATATTTGGATCAAAATGATGTGGCCCAGCCCAGATTAGTGCAACTTTCCGTCAGTGTTGATTTAAACTTTTTAAATTGATCTGATGTAACTATCAAAAGTACCATAAAAACCTCTATTATTTACACAAAATACGCTAAACTGTATATGTTTTGGCTTTAAGAAATGTGTTGTTGGCATTCAAGCCATTATATAAAAATATTTGGTAACATTTTAGTTTAGGGTCCAATTCTCACTATTAACTATTGCTTATTAGCATGCATATAAAGCACATATTTATGCCTTATGATCATATTCTACATTCCTTAACCATACCCGTAAACATATAGCCTACCTTATTATTAAGCAGTAATTAGGAGTTTATTGAGGTAAAAGTCGTAGTAGTTAATAGTGAGAATGATCGCTAATCTAATGTGTGACCAAATATTATTTTGTGTTTCTGTAGCATGAATTTTCATTAACTCTATATTCTAGATCTTTTGGTGCTCTATTGACTTTAATGTCAGTTTTTGTCTGTTTCCAGGCAAGTTCATTAACATGGATAAACTGATTGAATGGATGCATTTATGAATGTGCAAGCATAATCAAATGGATTAATTAATTTGTATTTTATAGGCCATATTTGTCTTTATTAATTTGTCTCACAGCCTTACTTGTTATCAATTAATTAATGGTCTGCTTGTCATTATGTGGCCTAGTTTAATAGTTTAGTGTTTTGTGGCTTCACCAAATATAGGCTAGTGTAGGGGAAATCATAGTGTGCTGCAATTACACCGATGAGCACTGGAGGGCAGCAATGAGCCGGGCACGTTGTGTAGTTTCAGTTATTGTGTTCCTGTCAGGTGGCATGTTGATGACTTGGTGGTATGTTATACAATATGTATGAAAAAAAGTAAGAATTTTAAATGTAAAAATAACCTTGATTGTTGATTTATTTGTAAATGTGTTGATTAATAAAATGAATATTTGGTGGTGAACAGCCTAATACTAAAACATAATTAGAGGAAAGACATGAGTTTTTCATTTAAATTGCTCCCTAGATAAGGGGAAATTGAACAGAGATAAACAAAATATATATAAATCATTATGGCCGTGCGTCTTTAAGGCCTGCGGCTTTAAGGGAGTGGGCGCGGCCTCGTTCTAATGGGCGTGGCTGAGTCTGTGTCTGGATCTGGTCTGGATGTGCCACGGCCCAGCCAGCGTCCCACTGTTCGCACTGGCAGTGTGAAAAATATCGGATAGAGGTGAAGGTAAGCTGCTGCTCACTTCTGCTTTCTCCGTGTTATTATTAGACCACTGATGCAAATGCGGCGGCGCACATTCAGTGTCAGTCGCCTAAAGTTAGAAATAATGATACAGTTGTAAAAATGGGAGCGAGTCAATAAACCTGTTGAAGAACAATAAATCTCATCATGCTAATCTGAATGTGATTTACAGGACAATGATATATGGCTGCTGAGATTATACTGTCTCGTCTGTCTGACGCTTAACTAATATTCTCCATTCATAAATGCAACACGTTTTTGTGTCACTTTTTATTCGTGCCATCTATTTGAGATTATACATATTTCATTCATTGCAATTCATATTGTAAGCACAAAAATTGAGACTGAACTACTTTACATTCCCTATTATTTCCTATTAGTTTTGTCCCCTTTTGTTTAATCATTTCAGACTGTGTTAAAGTTGTGTAAACATTTGTAGGAGCATCACACACCAGGTGTCCTGAGAAATTACACCTGCTTCTGTAACCCAACTACTCAAGTTCAATCTATTGTTCTATAGGCTACCCTAACCCTCTCAGTTTGATGGCCATCAGATCACTGACTGATTAATAGGAAATGTTCATCCAGGAAAGTAACATGTCTTGTGTATAACTATAACTTGTGTATAACCCTCTAAGGACACACTGAAGCTCAAGGCGCCATTAAATACAATTTATTTTTTTTAACTCTCAAGACTGCTTTCATGAAATGCAAGAACAAAGTTTCAAACACTATTAAATTCAAGTAAATAGTCTGTAATAAATTAAGAACAAATAAACAAATTACAAGCAATAGCACAAATGAGCACTTAGAACAGTGATAAAAATTAAATAAACAGTGCTGATCAGGTGTATAGGTAGATCTAACAGCAGTTAGATACAAATTAGGTACAGAAATTGAATTAAGTAGCCTAATCAAATATAAATAAACACTGCATAATCTTCACTGTAGCTATAAATTAAATATAGATTAATCCTTAAAGTTACTAAATTTATTCAGTCAAGAGCATTTAGTGAATTTTTGCAGATCAGTCTGTTGTTTGATTAAGGGCGTTTTCACACTTGAAAGTCCGCACCAAGGTCCGAACCAAAGTTCACGTTTTGATACATTTTATACTTTCAGAAAGTTTTGGTTTGGTTTCGCACTGCAATTACGCGAGCGCACTAAAGAACTTTACGTGACATACGTGCGTCCTCATAGTCATAATAAATACATAGACGCCCCGCTGTGGAACATTGCTGCGATACGTCAACGGGTCCGCCATTTTGCGGAGGGCAAGACTGCACTGCAATCAAATGTAAGTAAACGGGTGAGCTGCGTTTTTTTCTGGATAAAAACAAACATTTTTTACATTTATCAACCGATTTCAGTGGTTTGTATGTGGTGTACAAAAAGTTCCATCTCTAGTTATTTAAAATCTCGATAGTTAGGCCTAATTTTTTTTTTTTTAAATAAAGAATGGTCAAAGCTCAGGCTTGTCATGTATTTGGCTTTTTATTCTTGGATAAGAATGGTGAAGACCCCCATACTGAGATATAATTTAAGTTTTCTTATTGTGGAAAAAGCATTTTCTATGATTGACCAGATTTTAGCAATAACAAAGATAACTGATGGATCCTTTATGATAATATATGTTATGGTGCAACTACAGTGCAAATAGTAAATATAACATAAAGTGAGAAGTAATAGTAAATAGTTTAATCAATAAAATAAACGAATAGTATACAGCAAATAAAATGGTAATGAATAATAGTATAATTATATAATATCATAAGTACAATTATACAACCATAAAAATATTGATAATAGCATATAGTTTATTAATAATACTACAATAATAGCAATATAATAAGAAATATCAATTACAGAATATACACAATAAAAAATAAGTTAAATAGTGACTTATTTAATATTTAACTTTTTGTTAAATTTCAGTTTTATTGATCAGTAATAGCCATTATAACAGAAGTAGCTTCAGTCAAACATACCGCAGGATACAACGTTAAAATAGCCTAAATATAAAGTTATGAAACTTCACATTGCCCTCAGCCAAAACGATTTACCAGGGAACCATTTCTAGATTAATGAGACCAAAGATCGCCCGTTAGATATACACAAGACGAATTATATCTCATGTTTAACCACTAGACTAGAGACATCCGAGCCAGCGGGAAACGTCAGAAGCACTGGCCGAGGTACGTCTGTTCCAGGCGAGGTAGACGAGCGCTGAGCGCATCTTACAACTCCGAAAACATCAGATCAAAATTTTAAATAGGCGCTATCTTTATAAACAAACCACATATTTGAGCTTTAAACAACTACATTGTCGACTGAAAAACTATTAAAACTACATTTCGTGACACAATAACAGTAGTGTGACAATAACAGTAGAATTCTTAAATTTAACCTCTGAACGTTACTACTAATTAAATCATGACCAAATACAACCAAAAACAAACGTTCAGTCTTGCTTGTGAAAGGTAATTCCTCGAAAGCGGTTTTCAATTGTGTGGCGATGTGTACAGCCCCAAGCAGCGCACAAAACAGGCATTTTTCTCAATTCCCGGTATGAGAGGTATGGAAAAGTTGCCATCCCCAATATGGCGGCGCCGTTGACGTACGCTCCAGCGGCCAATAGGGCGTCTATGTATTTATGTCTATGTTTGTCCTGTTGTCATCATCTATGTGGGCTGCATCTTGACATTGATTGGTTTTGTAAATGGACGTGCGTCTGACGTCAGCGTGTTGTCAATTCGGCGGGTAACTTTGACAACATGAATGAACAGACACATATCGATGCAACTATATTGTTATTTTTATGGCATAATTACCTGCAGCACCAACTATACACAAGGCTAGTTCAAATTCGCCAAATGAACGTCCTTGTGTGAACATTTTATCTTTGCCGGCAGGAAAGGAGGAGAAGACTGCAAGTTGACTTCTTATTATGTCATCAGATCATACTTCAATTAAAAACCTCATCATCTCCTCTCCCATGTGCTACCACGGCTCATTTTTCCTGCCACCTTCTGTTTTTTCGGCTATGCGGGAACCTCCGGAACTTCCTGTAAAAGGTCTGAAAGTCCGAACCATACAGAAATGCTTTCACACTAGAAACGAACCAAACCTTTGTTCAGTTTGATCCGGACCGAGACTACCTCTTTTCATCTGACCAAATTTCATCTGTTTGGTCCGGGGTAGGTTTCACACCTGTAATTTTGATTCGGACCAAACAAGGTAGGTGTGAAAGGGCCCTTACATTACAAACGCAGCAGGAATATTATGCTGCTGTCACTAGGGCTGGGTACCGAGTTCGGTACTTTTTAGGTACCGACCGAATTGCCTCGATACTACCGAGTATCGAAACATGTCTTGTTTTTCGGTACCTAAGTGGTTAATCTCGTCAACGTCAGTGAAACAAGCATGCAGCATGATTGGCTTTGGCGAAAAAACACTAGTTAACGTGGCTGCCCAGAGACGTGGCTCGTCGCTCGTGAGGCTGTAGTGTGTAAGCGTCCCAACCCAGATAGATAGAAAATATGTGGAAATGATCCAAAATGTACCTGTAACAGAGCCAGAGGTGTGCCAACTGCCACAAAGAGGCCTCAAAGATGTTACTAACAGTAGCAGCACCACTGCTCTGTATGTACCGGCAGATGAAAAAAAAAAAAAAAAAAAAATGAAGTGACGTGATGATGAGGTCAAAAAGTTCAGTGTTTAATCCAATAAGTGCAACTGGTATTTACAGTGAAAATCCATAAAAAAATCTAAACAAAACAAAAATAAATACAATAAACTGTTCTAAGTTATTTGCAAAAATTTGGCTACACCAGTAATTTGGCCCAAACACTCACTCTAGAGCCTCCTAGCCACACTAAGGCGCCTTCTTAAAAAGGCTAAGCCCCTCCTATTTGGACCAAACCATTTGGTAATTAAAGATAATTAAGACATTAAAAGAAGACAAAATCAAAATAGATTTAACAGTAACAAACCGATAAACAGTCAGAATAATATAAAAATATATAAACATTGAAAACAAAACAACTCAATTAATTATTAATGTTGAACAACGTTTAACAAAGAATCAAACAGAACTCCAATCTCCCCCTCACACATGACAGCAATTAACTGTGCCTATTGGCGGGAAAGAGGCATTCAAAATGGTGGCAGTTACTGTGACCGGGTTCCGTCTGTTTGGTAAAGTAAGATGTTCCTGTACGAAAGTATGACAATTTATTTTTATGTAAGTGGTTAATTGAAATCAATAAACTTATAACATGGTTACCGGTCTTGTTTGAGTTCTTAACAATGCATAAATCAACAAAGAGAAATTAATAACTAAGTAAATGGAAAAAGGGCATGGTGAAGACCGGTACAACAGGAAACAATCCACAATAAGTGACACACCTATGTCTGCCTTAACTGATGTTAAAATATGTGCAAAACAGATAGTGTGTTAGGATGTTAGTGTGAAAAGTGTCTGTATGCATTTTCTCAGCCCAGCGTCATAACAAGAGTCTTCTCCAAAATAAGAGTCTCTAGTCACAGAACCTCACTGTGACAGTACCTATGTGCCAGACTCGATGCCAGAAGCACGCGATGCAATATTTTCGCCAAGATAATTGCTGCCATGACCAGTAACATGGTAAATCTGACAAGGCACTTAGAAGCGCACAGAACAGGAGAGTAATGGTGTGTTATTCACACCGAACACGAATAGAGCGTCAAATACGCGTCTATCGCGTCTAGTTAGATCGACGCTTGAATCTTCTGCTCGATTTAAAATTTTTCAACTTGCGCGGAAGACGTTCGCGGCAAACGCGTTGCCCAATTTGCGTCATTGATGCGTCTATTCGCGTCTTTGCATTGACTTTGTATGTAATCTACTCGCGCAAATAATTAAATTCGCGTTCGGTGTGAACACACCATTAGTTGTTCATTAATAAACAATTAAAATATCTCCTTGCTGTTGTTTCCCGACACATCCATAATCATTAGGCTACTTTTGCCAGTGCTTTGCGGCAGCTTCATGTGTGCTGAGCGCGAGGCAAAAATTCCGCACCCCAGTAGCCTATATTTAATTTAATTCACATTTATTTGTATAGCATTTTTCACAATACATATCGTTTCAAAGCAGCTTTACAGAAAATGCATGTGTCTAAATTACAATTTAGAGTGATCTGTTATCAGAGGTGACCGTGTGTAATGCATTTCAATTAGTTTTCATTCATTTCATTGTTAAGCAATGCATTAAGTTAAGGCAGAAACAATGAGCTCATTGAAGTAAAGAATACATGTTGTTAAATGATTAGGAAACATAAAAAAACTTTAGCATTGGTGCTTTTTTTACATAGGCTACTCAAAATATGAGTGTAAAAAAGTCAACAAACAGAAAAAAAAAATTATGTAATGTTATAATGTTAAAACTGGTTACATAAAATTGGTATCGAAAAAAGTATCATTCAGGAACCGGTATCGAAGTCAAGGTATCGGTATCGAACATTTTGTTACGATACCCAGCCCTAGCTGTCACTTTAAGACTAAAGCACGGATCCAATATACTGATACTGTCACACATGCATTTTATTTCTCCACTGTTTACGTTCACTTAAGACATTACCGACTATGTTTACTAGGATACACCCCAAGATGACCATTTAGACATAATTTTGTATGAAATTGTCCGTTTAAGCACAAGAAGATGTGAACGAAAGCTTAAAGGCAGTGCCGCCGCTCCCACCACGCGCATCACGCGCTGTGCGTAGGGCACCAAGTGCTGAGGGGGCACCAAAAATAGCCTAATGAAAAATCAATCATCAAACTTCTTGTTATAATCAGATTCAGCGCGTTCTTCATCTTTCATCTTTAATCCGCAGCGGCGCCGAGCAGAGAGCACGTCAGAAACAGAGGACAGGGTGTGTGTGTGTTCTGAACCCTAACCCTAACCCTAACCCTAATTTATCATAAAGGAATTATGCTTAGGGCACCAAAATGGCTAGCAGCGGCACTGCTTAAAGGTACAATATGTAGAAATTTTTCACCACAAGTGGGCGCAGTTACCAACAATAACAAATGCGAAGCTTGATGATGCTATGAGGGAGAGTTGAACGATGGGAGATGCCGTTTTCACCATCCAGAGATGTTATGGAATTAATGAATCATGATCACGGATGTAATTTACTTGTTTTTGTATTACCTGTACCGCGTCTGATCGCAATATTTTATGTCACCATAATGAATTAACTGCAAGGAACGTGAAATGTTATGCTATATTATCCTGTTACAGCTATTTGTCAAATGATTTGTTGGGTTAATGCTGCGCATTTTTACCTGTTTATGGTTAATGCCGTGTTGTTTTACGTGTTCAAACCAATCGTACTCAAAGTAAATTTGAACGAACATTTGCAAGTAATGGCTAAATATTGTTTAACAACACATATCCGATTGTATTTAATTGCACTGCCATAATCTCGGTCAAAACACAAGTGATAAAAAGCATTACCAAAGTACAAAGAGCAATATAACTGTGAATTTTCATCAACATATAACGATCACTTGATAGTTTTTGAGGTGAATCAACATGCATAATGATGGATCTGTCACGTCATATAGACCTATGTATCTCGCATTGTTTATAAGTGATATTATCGACAGTTGCATGTGTTGCAAGGAAACATATACATCCTTTTGTTTTATGTACATTTGCTCACCTATCTAATAAAGTATATGCAAGAGCGGTGTTGCTCCAAGTTAGTCGCTGACGTGGAGCGCTCGGCATCTCAAAAACGCCACGCCGATATTGATCCTCATTTTACTTCTCCTTTTTTGTCCCAAAGTCTGCTTGCCATGGTCCACAATGTTTGAACGAAACAACAACAGCGTGCAGCTAAACGTTACGCAATACGCAGTTGTCCACGTCTGTCGCCATGGCTACGTCATGCTATGGCAGTACGAGCGGAAACCGAGGAAAGCCTCGGATATTCCGTCATTGGCAGGCGACATTTTTTTCCGGGACGGCCACTTATTTAAAATCTTTGGAGACTTTTGGGATATTGTAAGTACACAACTGCAGGAAATATATCACTCTGTGCAAGTGATTTTTGGATATTTTATTACAAAATTCCTACATATTGTACGTTTAATTCAGTAATCACGTGCTGTCAGACACGGCTTTCTGGGCGTGTGCTTCAAATGTGCAGTTTGCGCAAACAAAACTTCTCACACAGCATGCGCGAGTTATCTTTCACGTCTTCTTGAGCTTGAATGTTTAAATTGGCAAGGATTAAAAACACGTGCAAATGATAAACTTTCAGCACTGCTAGAACTTCTCAAAATATCTTCTTCTTTGTTTCATTGTTGGGTGATTCAGAACCCATTTTATCATTCTAAAACACCAGTTGTGTGTTTCAGCCAATGAAAACCATGGCAGCTCCATTCAGATCACTTGTGGAAGATTATCCGAGATACCTCAAATCATTCGAGCTCTTTCTGGAGCGCTCATCAGAGCACCAGTGCATGCAGGACTTCA
The DNA here is from genome assembly GCA_030578255.1 of Tiaroga cobitis. Lineage (NCBI taxonomy): Eukaryota > Metazoa > Chordata > Actinopteri > Cypriniformes > Leuciscidae > Tiaroga > Tiaroga cobitis. The sequence goes on from CM060599.1 coordinate 26,412,743, forward strand.
TTCATAATACACTACCTGACATACTGGCAAGGTGCTTTATCCTTCTTGATAAATGTCATATTTTATTAATTTAGCCTGTCCTAGCTTTGTAATACAGAATGTGCCAGCAGATTTAACAATGACATGATATAATAATATTATCTTGCCCTTATTATATTCTCTCTCGCTCTCTCTGTAGCATTGGAGGGGGAAGACCCATTCTCAATGTAATAGGAGTAGGGAGTGGAGCAGGTACATTTTTAATAATAACTGAATTATTAACATTCTGTTTATATCATCATTTTATATATCAGATGTAAATAACAGAGTTCTCAGTCATTCATATTCATCTCATTTCCAGGTGAGATTGATCTAGAGATGTTCACTCAGCTACACCTGAAACATCCACATGTCAAAGTCAACAATGAAGTGGTGGAACCAAGCAATGACATGCTGCACAAGTATAAAGGTACCAAACATTTTATTCATATCATATTATACGCTTTTACTAACTCTACCAGTAAATGGCTATTTGTGCTGTTTTTCTTTCTTTAATTCTTTCTGTTCAGTTCGGGTATCAACCACTCCAGGTCTTGATCACATTAACTTTGCGTGGAACAAGATGACAGCGTCTGAGTTTCAAAAACACTGGCAAGAGAAAAACTCTGGGAAAAAGATGGACTTCATTCACATGATACAGGTTTTGACTTTTTCATTCATTTTATCAACTTTAATTAAAGTTATATTTACACTCACCTAAAGGATTATTAGGAACACCTGTGTTCAATTTCTCATGAATGCAATTATCTAATCAACCAATCACATTTCTTGGTTGTTACATGGCAGTTGCTTCAATGCATTTAGGGGTGTGGTCCTGGTCAAGACAATCTCCTGAATTCCAAACTGAATGTCAGAATGGGAAAGAAAGGTGATTTAAGCAATTTTGAGCGTGGCATGGTTGTTGGTGCCAGACGGGCCGGTCTGAGTATTTCACAATCTGCTCAGTTACTGGGATTTTCACGCACAACCATTTCTAGGGTTTACAAAGAATGGTGTGAAAAGGGAAAAACATCCAGTATGCGGCAGTCCTGTGGGAGGAAATGCCTTGAAATGCCTTGAAATGCCTTGTTGATGCTAGTGGTCAAAGGAGAATGGGCCGACTGATTCAAGCTGATAGAAGAGCAACTTTGACTGAAATAACCACTCATTACAACCGAGGTATGCAGCAAAGCATTTGTGAAGCCACAACATGCACAACCTTGAGGCCGATGGGCTACAACAGCAGAAGACCCCACCGGGTACCACTCATCTCCACTACAAATAGGAAAAAGAGGCTACAATTTGCAAGAGCTCACCAAAATTGGACAGTTGAAGACTGGAAAAAATGTTGCCTGGGCTGATGAGTCTCGATTTCTGTTGAGACATTCAGATGGTAGAGTCAGAATTTGGCGTAAACAGAATGAGAACATGGATCCATCATGCCTTGTTACCACTGTGCAGGCTGGTGGTGGTGGTGTAATGGTGTGGGGGATGTTTTCTTGGCACACTTTAGGCCCCTTAGTGCCAATTGGGCATCGTTTAAATGCCACGGCCTACCTGAGCATTGTTTCTGACCATGTCCATCCCTTTATGGCCACCATGTACCCATCCTCTGATGGCTACTTCCAGCAGGATAATGCACCATGTCACAAAGCTCGAATCATTTAAAATTGGTTTCTTGAACATGACAATGAGTACACTGTACTAGGGCTGTCGCAGTTATGGAATTTCCCTTGCGGTAATGTTGAGTGGCTCAATAGGGCGATATGCGGTATTACCGCCATTTATTTATTTCATTTATATGTATTTGTTGCTATATAAATAAAGTTTACGATGTGGACAAAAACGAGGACATTTTCAGTAACCGAAACTAAACAGCGTCTATATGCGCATTGAAAGGCTTTCACTCAGCGCGCATATTGTTATGACAACGGACTTTGAGTGAGTCACAGGGTGAGTCATTAAACCGTTCATTCAACGAACACATTCAAAAAAGCTGATTCATTAAAAGAGATGTAATGAAACAAGGTGTTAATTATTTTTAACTTTGAGTTCCACTTTTCAAGGCTCAGCTGAGCAGCAATGCGTCGCATGGGTAACGCTGAAGCTGATGCTTTACTTAAATTAGAGACCAATATGGCATTGATTCAATGCATGACTTGCTGATTTTATTTCCCCGCGGCTTCCTCGCGCTGTGGGATGCTGACCAGCGCTGCTGCTGACGCGCATTTATGGGAAATACCCGTGACGTGAACGTTAAAAGGATGATACGACAAATATTTCGCTTTCCTTTGACACGGCAACCTTTTTACGACTTCAAAGACAGACGCAGGTAATCGCACGCGCTCTGCCGATCTCTCTCATTCACTGTCTGTGTGAAGCCTCTGTAGGCTACACATCACCAAGATAAACAGTCTTTTTATCATTATGAACTCGTTCAACATTCAATACACATGCATGAAGTTCAAAACAAGAAGGGTATAGCCTTATAAAAAAACGTGAATATCGCGGTTGTTGCGGTTACGTGCAATCCTCTGCGGTTGACTTGTCAGAAGCGCGGTACTACAATATTGCGGTTATCGCGACAGCCCTACACTGTACTAAAATGGCCCCCACAGTCACCAGATCTCAACCCAATAGAGCATCTTTGGGATGTGGTGGAACGGGAGCTTCGTGCCCTGGATGTGCATCCCACAAATCTCCATCAACTGCAAGATGCTATCCTATCAATATGGGCCAACATTTCTAAAGAATGCTTTCAGTACCTTGTTGAATCAATGCCACGTAGAATTAAGGCAGTTCTGAACACAGTATTAGTATGGTGCTCCTCATAATCCTTTAGGTGAGTGTATAAGGTCTGTGTATCAAATATGTTTTGTTATGTTTGTAGAATATTAATATCAATCTGCTTAACAGATGCTGTACTATGTCAAAGATCCAGAGGCCACTGTTTCATTTTTTCGGAATCTTCTAGAAAAAGATGGGAAACTCTTGATCATTCTGGTGTCAGGTACAGTTAGGGTTGGGAATGGAAAATCGATTCTAATTCTGGAATTGGATACTTAAAGTCAGGTATTGCATACTTATCAATTCCTGTGTGCATATTTTAATGTGGTTTTAAACCATTCAAGTGCAAGAGAACTCGGCACTCGTGTGCTGTTTTCTCTACTTTACACACATCCAGAGCGTGCTAGGGGTGAAATGGTACACAAAACTGTCATTTTCACGACAGATTTATTCAAACATACATTTAATAATCAAGACATCACTAATAGGTTAAGTAAAATATAATGAATATACAGTATAGGCTAATATATTTATTTAGCAAAATAGTTTATTTCTCTGGCGAACTAACAAGCTGTGGACACTGAATGACTTGCCTGAGGTAATATGCTACGTGATATTGTTTACAAGATGTTTCATTGACGACTTTCCGCGGATGAAACACTAATTGATCGATTACACAAGATACATTTCAGTAAGTTGTTCTGTATCTTTCAACATACTTTCATATGTTTATTCCGTAACTAGTAGTGAATAGGCAGAGATGATCGCGTTGCCTTGCGCTCCGCGCTGCCGCTTGAACTGAGGTGTCTATACCAATACCCAATATTTTGTGGCCCCCGACTTGACATTAAAGTTTAATGTTAGTGCGGCCCGTCGTTGCGTGTGCCGTTTTTTTTTTGTTGTTTTTTTTTTTGTTTTGTTTTTTTATCCCTTATGGGCTACCATAGATAGTCTTGTGACAGCTTACGGTGGGTATGTTGTCAATAGTTGTCATAGACAACCGCAAAGTACAAACATACTGCGCCTGGAAAAAATGAGCGTGTCGCTTCAATTATGAGTGTGCATACCGCGCGCCTACATTTGAAATAATGAACTTGAGCTTGCAAAATATGTGAGCGCGATATGTGAACAGGCCCCTTGGCGAGCTACCACCAATCAGGCCACGAGCTACTGGTACCTCGCTAGCGACGTGTTGGAGACCCCTGCTCTAAAACAATGTGAGAATAATCATTTTGAGCTTGTAATATGTGTCCAACAGGTTGATAAGAAGGTTTGCTTTGATTTGTGCGAAGTCAGTAATTTGCCTGAGACACTATACATGTGTAGAAAGAATTCAATAAGACGGGCAGACATAACTGCAAATATGTGTATTTCAAAAGCAATAATTGTTTTCTAAGTATAATAAAAGGATTCAATATCATATTAATGTGTTGTATTAAGAAAATAAAAAGGACATGAGCAAATATAAGTATCACAAAGATGTGTTATAAGGAAAAGAAAAAGAGTGTTTGTAAAATGAAGTATCACAAAGATGTTGTGTATAAGGAAAAGACAAAGAAAGTTTGTAAAATGAACTTCAACTGTCAGAAGGACAGCTCATGAAGAACCAATCATGTACAGAAAGGAATGTTCAAATTCAGAGGAACAGTTCAAAAGAAACGTTAATAATAAAGATTGAGAAGATTGGATCAGTTGTGCTCCTTTTTTGGAATACTTGAATACTATTTTTTTGTGGAATACTTGATGCGGCCCAGCCTGACCCAGACTCTACCTCCAGCGGCCCCCAGTTAAGTTGAGTTTGAGACCCCTGTTCTATACAGTGATCTGTCGCGCCACATCAAAGAGCGTCAAAGCGGCATTTTTATTTAAATTTCGTCATTAAAATTTACAAAATTTGAAAGATGACACTTTGTTTCTTATCGAAAGTAACAAAATGCAGAGCTATTACAATTATTGGTGGTTAGGCTAATGCTGTATTCGTCGTGTACACATAAGACACGAGATCCAATGAGTCAGGGCTGGCCAAGGCAGCAGGGGACGGGGCATGTTCGGTACGCCATGAGAGTATCGCGATACATATCGTGGTTGGTGTATCGCAGTTTTTCGGTTCGGTTTGAATATCGTTACACCCCTAGCGTGTGCACAAAAAGCCATCTCTCATATAGTCCACGAATACTGAATTAAGTTCTCTTTTGTGTCTTCTTGCACTCAAACGAACAAATACACACACAAAATTATGTCAGAATATCTTCGTAAACATAGTCGGTTATAGTGAACGTAAATAGTTGAGAGAAAGAAAACTCATGTGTAACAGTATAATGGATCCATGCATTAGGTCTTAAAGTGACAGTAGGCTAATAAACCTGCTGCCATCTGTGTCATTACTGTTTATCAAAGAACAAAAGAAAGATAAAATCATACCATATAAATCATTTATAAAAAGAAAACTATGAAGTGTTATTTTACGTTTGACTTCCATTTCTGAACTTTGTTCAGTTGGTTTTATTTGTGCTATTGATTAATTGTTAATTTGTTCTTATTGTATACTGGATACTTGTCTTCAATAATGTCTGAAATTGATATTAGTTAGTTGTTCTTTAGGCTATCGATTTTTCTTCATGGTATTCAGCTGCAACAGAATCTTTTGCAAAAAGACAGAATAAATAATTTTGATATCTAAATGTTTGACTTTTTTCCATATTTTAATCGAAACTGTGATTGGATATGAATCAGAATCTATAAGCAGAGCCGGAATCACTTAAATTCAAACGATACCCATCCTTGAGTTTAGTAGATGCACTGAGGTCAAAATTTTGCTTTAACTCAACTATGATCAGATTCAGAGAAAACGGAAATCAAATCAATATAAATTCAATCAAAATCCATTGTTTGTGTATGTAATGGGTTTCACATTTGTAGGGCAGTACAGTGGGGTCTAAAAGTCTGTAACCACAAGTAAAAAAAAAAAAAAATTCCTGTTTTTTCTTTTTTTTTTCCTGTTCCGTTTAAAGACAAAAATGACCTTAGTTTTGCTTCTGCTCTTCATAGGCGAGAGTGGATGGGGCAAATTATGGACGACCTTTAAACAACAGCTCTGTAACACTGAGATCAGCCAGTGTGTCACTACAGGAGATATAAAGGCCTTCTTCGATTCTGAGGGCATCCCCTACCGTAACCATGAGCTTCTGTCCCAGATGGACATCACAGAGTGTTTCACTGAGGGAGACCCGGTGGGAGAACTGCTGCTGGATTTCCTTACTGAGGTGATAGAGTTCAGTAAGAATGCTCCTGAAGACCTGAAGAAAGGAGTGCTGGACTTACTGAGACATCCTGACTGCAGTACAGAGGTGGACGGCAGGATCATTTTCAACAACAACCTGGGAGTATTGGTGGTTGAGCCGTAGATATAAAGCAGTAGCTTTATATCTCACCTCCACAAGGCCTTTGCAGTTAATATTCAGTCTAATACAGTGATTCTGAACCTTTTTGACTCCAAGGCCCCTGATTGTCCTCAACAATATTGAAAGGGCACATGACTTTTCCAGTTATTTATGATTTACTGGATAAGGATTAAGGATATGGATTTTAATTTAAAAATGTCTACCTCCTAAAATATTTTAGAGCTTGGCTGTGGCATAACTATAGAAAAAAATTATAATTATTAAAAATGTCTATCAAGTTGTAAGATTGTATTAATTTATATAATTTTTCCAGGTCTAGAAATCACACTTTTAAAATGAGCATATATCTAGGTTTGCAAGACCATGGCAAACAGCAGTTGCTGAGTGGGTGAATTAAAATAAGAAATATCTTGATTTTTTTTTTTTTTTTTTACAATGTCTCATTTTAAATAATTTTAAGTAATTTTGAGGCCTCCTTTGGAAGTTTGGTCTGGTTGAGAATCACTGGTCTAATGGAAGTGCAAAATATCTGTATTTTCAAATTTTTGGAAATAATCTGTTTCTATACTGATTTCAACAGAGATAATGAGAAAAGTAACAGTAGCATATATTTTAATGCGTTTATTTAACTACTGTCTCCTCATTCTAGGCACCTGCTGTTCTAAAGCATGTTGTAATATTGTATCAATGATATTGTTATGGGTGAAAAAACAGGAAAAGGAAAACTATAGAGAACAATGCATCAACATCAAACAGCTGTTTAAATGAAACTCTGTACATGCTTTGTGAAACTTGCATGAGCAGCAAAGTATACCTTTGAATGTTGACTTATTAACACATAAGGTCAAAGAGTTTATGATTCTACTACAACAGTCTTTATGATGAAAGAAATGAGATTGTATTGTTTGGTGACTAGTTGTGATGTTGTGACCTTATACCTCATTTAGGTTTGGAGAGATGTTTAATACATAACCAGACAGGACAAAGGTTCGAGGTTAAAGGTACATGCACTTCTACTACAAGTATGTTTTATTTGGTAACTGCTTGTGCCTGCAATGGGCCTGCCTTCCCTTTGTGTTTGCTTGCAGTATTATTGTAAAGTAACTTGAATATTGTCTTGTGTCTGCCAATATTTCAGTATTTCTGCCCCACATGACCACAAAACATCATATTAAACCGATGTGAATAACTTTTTAAAAGTGTCAAATTAAACCATATACTGTACCAAAAAAAAAATCATTTTAAAAACATAACTGCTCATTGAGACGTGTCTCTGATGAAATTCAGCCATGCTTTAAAACAAAGGTATAAGTTAAGATAAGCCTGCCTTGAAAATGTCAGGATCAGACGTTACAGCGTTGAATCTGGAGAGGGAGAGAGAGAGAGAGAGAGAGAGGGGTATTTGAAGACTGCAGAAACGACTGAATTAAACCAGCTGCTCACACCTTTATCAGCTCATCCAGAGAATGATCAATGTCTGACATTGTTACTTTCGGACATTGCTTGCTTTATTAAATAATCAGTTTGAATGTTTTATTTATTTAAAAAAAAAGATTGTCAAACCTCTTAGTTAACTTACATTACCACCATGAAAAATCAGAAAGAGCTTTATTGCCAAGTATGCTTACACATGCAAGGATTTTGTCTTGGTGACAACAACCTTCCACAGCACAGACAGAATAACAGCGACAGGACAGATGATAAAAAATAAAATAATTAAGTAAATCTATATCTAAATGTAGCATTTTAATGGCAGTAATGTATTCCCGCCAACTACTGGACTGAACTAGACGGTGCACAGGAGAGCAATGGCCTCTGCTACGATTTCACTTTTAAATCGCGTAAAATATTATATTGATTTTTTACTGAAACTACCAGAGCACTTGGAAAATAAGCGAGCTGTTTACTTTTTCGGAAGAAAAAAGTGATGGAACGACATGATGGTGAGTAGGCCTAAATTATGATGGGTTTTTTTTTTTTTTTTTTGTCTGTTTTGTTGGTAGGATTAAAGTGTATTTTAACAAAAAAATGTACACACAACATCACATGAATCCATTCAAATTTGTACATTCAGGGTTGGCTTTACCCGAAGCACTCTGCAGACCACAAAGTTATTCTTAAGTTAATTTATTAGGTTTCTTTGATAACATTTCTAAGTAATAGTATGTACTGCAGGATCATGTGCCCTTCTCTGAACAGCACTGCAGAAGGAAAACACTTTGCATTTTAAGTGACTGACTGTCATCTCTGGTCAATAATAACCAACTGCAGAACCATTCGTCACAGCAGTCTGAGGACAACAGCGCCAGGCCAGCAGTCTCACACACCGGTGTTGGGGCGTAGTTTAGTTTTTGGGTGGGATTCGCATTCTTTAAGGTTGAGCTTATAGTTCTAGTGAAGGGTAGGGTTGTTGAGGCTGGTTACGTGATCGTCAACTTCAGGTCAGAGGCTGTTGTCCTCAGACTGCTGGTGAGAAATGTGGTTCTGCAGTTCTCTCTGGAACACAGTGGAACAAAACAATATATAATGTCTCCATCTACTGGCAAGTTTGTGTAATTTAAGCAACTGGTGATTTTATAAGGGAGATCTATGGTCTATTCTGCAGTGCAAAATACCTACAATCTCCACCCAGGCCTCTCAGCTTACCAAAGTGTCATAGGTGAATAATTTAGGCTACTTTTGTGAATTCAGTAGCAAATAAAACATGTTTATATCCATGCAAATGAAAATCATTAAAGTCAGCATGAAACAAAAGTTACGATAATCTTTTCTTCCCTATTGTGGCATATATCTGAGTAAAATGGCTTCTCGAACAAGAAATAATGTTGGATGGGACTTGGTTCTGTCCATTGGGAATTGGTTGGATGATTGGATCATTGTGGTTTGCTAGTGCTGCGATCTCTTGTGAGTGATATGTTGTCCTGCCCTTGTGCAGAGAAGAGAAGAGATGTTGTTTTGATTAAAGATTATGGGGGCACTAATTACAAAAATATATAGATTGTGTGCACGCACGGATAGATTATTTATCTGTAATTTAGTAACTTTTTGATTCATGGTGACTTTAAAAATGAGCTATTTGTGCTTGATGATACATCTTTGCATCATGCATCTATTCAACATGCAGCCTGAATCAATATTTACATTTATTTTCATGCATTTGTGAAATGTGACTAATAGATTTTTCATTGTATAACACACAATAGACGTTTGGTGGAATAATATACCAGTATAAATGTAGTAAAGCTGAATAAAGTTCAAAGTTCAAAACCATGCAATATTTTACAGTATTATTCAAATGTACGAGTAAATAGAAAACAGACCCATTTTAGTGCATTGAATGTGCCATGATAAGCATTTTTCTTTTCCTTTGTCTTCTTTAGTCTGGGAAAGTTCTGCCGAATGTTGACAGTGATGGTCAGGGAGTCTTCACGGGTCATTCTCCCAGCAGGGGCTAAACACTTCATCTCTGAGGTATGGATGAATGAGCACAGTTGCTCTGGAATGAGTGGAGTGTAAGGAATGAGTGGAGTGTAACCTGTCCATATGTTTGCATATGGCAGTGGTCTGGCAGAAGTGAGATTATGATGTTCGCCAGCAGGTGGCGCTGTAGTTTTTCCAAACATTGTACCAACATGATTTGTCCAAGTGAGGCTGAGCATTCATGCTGAGCATGGTGCCCATGCCCCATTTGTAGTCGGTATACAAGGGTAAACATGGGAGGATGATCATTCTGATACCATGCCTTCACCCAAAATCACAGGCGCATTAGTAGAAATTATGTGAAGAATTAGACAATAAGAACAGCACCTGCCACTAGTTTAGCCGAGTTTCCCCAGTGCTGCACAGATTGAATGAGAGTAAGTAATGAATACAATATATCCTAACAGAAAACAACAGACTGAATTAAGAAGTTTGAATCGTGACACGGATGAATAACTGTGTGCATATGTGCTTAGTGGTCGACTAGTAACCAAGCACAACGAATTTCAAAAGCTAGATTGCATATATTGTTCCCTAACATTGTAATACACACCTGTCCCCTGAAAGATAGTCACCCTAATTTGTATTTACCTCAGTGTGCGCGCAACCGCTGACACGTTTTGAGAAACAGACAGGTGCATGTGACGACATGTTGATAAAACAGTGCTGGGATCTCATCTCAATGGGTGATACGTGGTCGCCAATCATTTTTTTTCTGCAAAACTTTGTACTCAATAATATATTAATAACCCGAAACATTTAACTCTGCTTTTTTTGTCATTTTTATTGAATTGTCTTTTATTGACATTTCTTATTTCTACTTCAGTTTCAGTTTCTACATAATGTTCAATGTCTAAATGTATCTAAATGTATTTTAAATGTACTAAATGCATTTTGTATGCACTGATATAGCCTATAATATATATATCTGTGTGTCTGTGTGTGTGAGAGAGAGAGATTCATACATAAATAGCCTACATTTTTAATGCAAAAAATTAATTTACATTAAACAGTATTATATTATATTAGGCTATATGATATTAAAATGTATTTAGTAGAGTAAAAATGCATACTATGTAATACAATATGTATGCAATATTATATATATATTTTTATTATTCTTATTTATTTATTTTTGTAACGGGAATTTCTGCTCTGTCTCTTTATACTGACCTGCAAAATGTTAAAGACGCCTGCTGTAGATTGTTAAGAGGTGCAGTGTACATACTTTTCAAATGCTTACAAAAATCTTTTGAACTTACATTGAATTTTAAATATTACACTGCATTGATCTGGCTGTTCTGTGATCAACACTTACATCCCAGCCATGCTCGAATCTCATTGACAGTGAAAAAAGGCCATTGTCCATTAATCCACATTTAACTGTAACTCCTTCCTTCCCTCCTCCTTTTTCCTTCGATCATTCCTTTTCCTACCTTTCCCTCCCCTCTCCCTCCTCTTTCATCATTCAGCACTCTTTACATCAGCCATTGTGCCGGTACTTAGACCTCAGCGAGAAGCCAGCGAGACATAAACTGCCCCTTCAATGTTTCAAACAGGCTTTAATAGGCAGATACCGAAGCATGACCTTGAAATATGGCCTCCGATACAAATCCTGCAAATGGCCGCTGTGTCCGCGACGTATTTCATTCTGGGAAATTAGTGCTGTTTAGCAGCTGCGGTTATATAGTGCCTGTTCTGAGATGGCTATGAATGGTGACCTGCCTTTTGATTGATGATTTCTGCCTTCTGCCTCTATTACCTATTGGAGGACGCCAGTGAAATCGCACACTGATGAGCTAGTGCTTCCAGACTCTAGTGCAGTTGGGTTCATGAACCAGCCAGGCACTTGGAAATGCTACAAGAGATTGAACAGTCGAAATAAGTTTTCCTGCCTGTGAAAAGGGAAATCGAGGCAGGAATTGTGTGAGTTCATGGTGCCATAATCAAGATTAGACTTGGTTAGCTCATTAATCTAGAACAAGACTTTGGGAGCACAAAAGAAAGGAAAAAAAAAAACATTTATTTCGGGATGGCTTGAATGAATGGGGGAGATTAACTGGGACTGCAATGATTTACGGTTTGTTAATAATACATCATGTTATAAAACGTTATTAATCGGATAGTTTAAAAGGAATCATTACACACATTTTATTAATTAACCTAATTCCTCTTTAGATTTCTATCAAAGATAAATATCATTGAAAATTACTTCATAAATCATGGTACACTTTATTTAAGTGAATGAGTGATTTGCAGCCAAACTTTAGCAGGTTTTTTTTGTGTGTGTTTGAGGGCTGAGCGATAGTGCATTGCTGGAGTTAATTAACAGAAGCCATGAGGCAGCTCTTAAGGCAGACCAGTGTGTGTTGGCTTAATTTAGACTCACTGTCAGATGTTCGTTTAGTCAATATACCCTAAAAATAAAATAAAAAGATGTCTTGTATAACAGGCCTTGTGCTGATGATGCTTCAAACCATTGTTCATCGGATCGTTTTTCTTTTGAAATGACATTTTCATTTTCCCTCAGATTTCATTATACTCCAATTCGTTGGCATCATCTGTCTGTCAAAACCAGTGTCTATTCAGGCGAAGTTTGGGTCAAATTAGTTTAAAAGGATCTTATATCCAGGGCTCCATTGCTTCACCAAAGTAATGGAAGATCTGCTTCTTTCTTTTAATCTTATCGAGTTTAACTTCGGTTATATTAAAAACCATTACCATCATTTATCCATTCTGTGGATCTTAAATCCATTCTTCCTCACGGGACCCCCCGTTCAATTGTGCATACAAAATGAAGTTTGAAACTTAATACATTATTTGAAGTCGGGGGTCTCAGGAGTGGCTCCCCGCCTTAATAACATCTAATAAAGTTCCACTTCTCTTCGTTTTTTGATTCAGCCCACTATGTGCTTCCAGGAGGAAACTAATGAAGACTTCCATTAAAATGTCAAATGAGCCTGTTTTGGATTTATATGACCTGTTTACAACTCCACTGAGGTCTGAGACAGCAGCGACACTTTCACACAATTCACACAGATGTGATCCTTTACTGTCTTATTTACAAGTTTATTGTTAAAGGGTATAATCCCAAAATGACAGTGCACAAATAATTCATGACACTGTGAATAGTTATTATTAGTTGTTGTTTTAGTGTATTAATGAAATTATCCAGATATTTGTATCTTGACTAATTAACTATTAAATTACTTTAATTGACTTAACTAACTCTTCTTGCCATTAATTAAATACGTGTAACATAACTATATATTCAGGTGTGTGTGTGTTTTTTCCCCCTTTAGATAAGGTTATGCTTTATTTTAAGTACTGAGTACAATAATTAACAACATGTATACTATAGGGTTAGAGTTTGGTTTAGGGTTAGTTGCTTGTAATTATGCATAATTTACTGTTATTACTATAGTAAGTGCACTGTTCATTTTTTTGTGTGTGAAATTACAGTATTTTCCAGATTAATAATTGGATTACAGTAATTCCACAGTAGAACTTCTCTGGTATCTAACTGCACATTTCTTGTAAAATCTACAATATCATCCTGTATTTCTACAGTGCATGTGTACTATTTTATTATTTGTAGTGTAATAAAAGTGTGTCACTATTGTTGTGTTTTGTATGTTGAGAATTGATGTCTGTGCATCATTAGGTGATGGAAGAAAAAAAATCGTGTGTTGCAAGATGATGTCACACCTTTCAAAGATAAATCTCAGCAGCTGCTTTACTATTAAATCGTTATGCTGAAATAATGCTAATACTAGTATAGTTTGACTAACTTAAAACCAGCCAATTACTTATTTTATAGTCTAGCTTGTCATTGTTTTAACAAGTGTTTTCATTTGTCACACTTCTGACTTGGCTAGATCAGAAATTTGAATATGAATATACAAGGTCTAAGATCCCAAGCTAATGGAACACTAATCAGCATAATGGTGACTTCAAAACAATTACTGTACTAATTTAATTTCTTACAGTGGCATGGTTAAAGACAGCTTTATAATGTGAATTCACAGTAAAACAAGAGCAGTAAGTTACTGTGATGTCAGCATAATTTTGCTGTTGATTAACACTTATCATAAGAAAATGACCCAGCATCAGTGTACATTTTTGACTAGTAATAAGGACACTGTAAAATAAAGTGTAACCAAACATTTGGATTTAATTTTATTATAATTATTCCCCCTATAAGGTAAATACGTAGATTATTATTTAAACTATTAATATCTGTCCAGGTGTTGCTGGGTTTCATTTTTTCATGAACTGTAAATCTACCACTCTCTCCACACACGGCTCAAAATATTCTCCGTTCATCCACTCTCTCCTGCTCGTATGCATGTTGAGGGGTGTCAGCCGAAAAGCACGTAACTTACTTCCTCAGTGGACTTGATCTCATTCCAGATGATCCATGTATCTTTGGTAGAGCCGGTGCTGTTGTATGTTTTACTGTAGCTCCCAGTGAGAAAGACATTATTCATCACCAAACGATCTTGCCATCCTCAAACAGCCCTATAAAACACAGAGTAATGAGGCTTCTGTGGCTGTTGTCAACCCAACACTGCTTTGTAAAGGATGACACAATTATACTTTACTAGCTCTCCGAAAATGCTGACAAGCTCCAGTTCAATAAAGCACAATTTATTTTGCTTTTCAGCAGCCGTAGCTCAGAACTGGACATCTGTAATGTGTACAGGAATCCCCATGCCTTAGTAGAATTATAGAAATATAAAGACTGTCTTTATATCTAAACCTGCACACTACAGCAAATTATGCAAATGTTTTTATTTTCAAAATGGCAATGCCAACAGTGCTGCAATATTGAAATGTAATGATGGCTACTAGACTGTATTGTAATGATATTTTACATGAAATCCTTCTTTAACCAAATCTCTTCTGATTTTTACACTAGAAACATCATAAAGCATACCAAATGCATCTCTCCTTCATTTTAACGCTAGCTTTTACACTAGATTCTGTGTGACAACTTAACCTAACTTATGTACAAATGTTCATGTTTAAAATGAGATTGGCTGTACACCTTTCTCATTTTTTTTTTTTTTTTTGTACAAAAATTAAGATTTACTTGATTTGAGTAAATCAATCTGATTTAGGAAATTACCTGAATCCAACTGAGAACATTAAATAGCCTAATATAAAGGAATGGCACAGGTACTATATCAGAAAATTTAAAATGCAATAACATAGATGCATCAAAACAAGAATGAACACAGCGAAAAAAATTGTTTTGTTGTGAAATATTGCTACAATTTACCATATTTTAAAATAATTGGTAACACTACAATAGTTTAATTTTTAACATTAGTTAATGAATTAACTAACATGAACTAACCATGAGCAATACATTTGTTACAGTATTTGTTAATATTTGTTAATGTTAGTTAATAAAAATACAGCTTTTCATTGTTTGTGTTAGTTCACAGTGCATTAACTAATGTTAACAAATACAACTTTTGATTTGAATCATGTATTAGTAAATGTTGAAATTAACATTAACAAAGATTAATAAATGCTGTAGAAGTGAAGTTCATTATTAGTTGTGTTAATGTAGTTAACTAATGAAACCGTATTGTAAAGTGTTACCATGTAATTTATTTAGTCTTCAGTGTCACATAATCCTTCAGAAATCATTCTAAGATTCTGATTTGCTGCTCAAGAAACATTTCTTATTATTATCAATGTTGAAAACAGTTGTGCTATACTTCATATTTTCAACTCTTTATTTTAATGCATCCATACTGAATAACAGTATTTATTATACTAAGCTCCACATTTATTTGTGTATGACATCTAGGTTAATAAATATGGGTAGGAAGTGAATTGATTTATATTTGTATGTATATAATTGATGTATATATTATTTAGGAAGTACATGCATTAAAATCTCATTTGTACATTTCATCCAAGGCAAGATTGCAAAATGTTGAGAATTATAATGGTGGCGTATTGCTATAATGTACCAAAATTATGATAGGAGGCATTTTGATAAATCTTAATTTGAAGCTCTAATTATACTAGTGTATTTTAGTGAATGGTAATCATGAAATCAGCGGGGTGGCAGTAAAGTTGATTGAACAACATCAAATTTGAATGCTAATGGCATATGTTGCCATACACCGTGGTGCCTGAAGCTTTTGGAGGTGATAGTAACGCTGGTAAACTTGTTTATTTATTAGAGGAATCGCTTGGTTCTCACTCTCCACTATCAGTGAGGCTTGTCAGCGGTGGAGAGAAGGTGATGCATGAGCCAATATGTTCACTAGAGAGAACTCGACATCGCACATCAGCATGAAAATCGGTTCCTCTTGAAAGAGCTCTGGGCTGTACATACTGTTCTGAAATCACACTAATCAGAGGTCAAAATCAGGCAGAAGTCTTCTGGAAGATTGTGCAGCATTGTTGCACTCTATCCTATAAGATGGAAGGTGAATTTTATGCATTAGTAAAGTTGCTTTGAGAGTAGAAACCAGAGTGGAGTATCATTATCAAAGCAGACCAGAATTGCACCAATATTACAATTAGTTGTGACCTTTATCTCTATTGCCAGAATTTGGCTAGTAGTTATAAACTACCTTGCAGCAGAGAAGAGAAATTCTACAGTATTTATCAAGGGTCTTTTAAGTCCTGAAATCTCAATATATGTTCACTTTCATAAAAACAAAAATGTGTAAGCCTGTTAAGGGGTTTATTGCTAATATAGCACTTAAAATCTAATGATGGATAAATAAAATAAATAAATATTAATGTGATGTTCTAGAGTATTTTAAAAATGGCACTCACAGCCAGACTTTTCACTAGTTGGCATGAAATCTAATCCACTTTGCAGTTTTTTTTTTCTGGCCAAGAACCAGTAAAGTGAACAACCACAGCTTAGTTCTTCTTAAGGGGCACCTGGAGCCATAAAAACATGAATTTGTTTTCTGATTTTAAATTTGAATAAAAAAAATTTGTTGAAACCAGTCTTATCTTATTGGAGCTTGCCTTTTTGATGAATCTCTTACCATCTTTTTCATATGTATCAGGCAATCCATGCAGTCTTGCTGTTGAGGACATTGAAGTGAGACGTTACATTTTGTAAATCCTATGTTTGTATCAGACAGCTTTTGTGTATTGGTGGCATCAGCAAGTGCTGTAATTATGTCTGAATGACTTTAGTCCTTGACCCAGTTCAGATTTGTTATCATATCAGCCAGCTTGAAGTCAAGATTATGTTTAAACTTAGTGAGAAACGAGTGAGAGAAACAAGTTAAAGCCGTTTGACAAATATACCAAACCCTTACCCTGAAGCCATTTTGGAAAGCGGTAACCCCCTGCAAGAAGAGGAGGAGAACTGGCATTAAATTCTTTAAATTCCTGCTCTCCAGCCAGATTCCTACAGAGCTGAACACGGTTAATCGAAACCATGAACCTCTTTGGGCTTGGGGAAATCTTCTTGGAATTTCGATTCTGGATTTATTTGCTTCTAAATATGTACTGCTATCCTAAGGGTCTGATGTTTTGGAAATATAGTATAGAGGGCAGTGGGCACACATAACATGTGCCTGGGATTTGTTCAAATTTAAAAGATGTCCTCATCATCTCTGAACTTTCTTTTATCTGTCAAGGCTACAGTAGTGTGATGGTAAAAATATGTAGAAAAAGTAGGCATTATGGAACAATAGTATTAAAATAGCTGTTCTTACTATAGTGGACGTTTCATTTTAGGTCAATTTTATAGCATAGGTCAATGCGTTTCTGCATTAAGAAAAATTTTTTTTTAATAACTCATTTTGAATTCTGTGCAATTGTCACTAACTTTAAAAAAAACTTTGTTGATAAGCTCTCAGAAGAGAAATGACAAAAAAAGTTTGACCTCAATCTTCCGGTGAAACGACAGACTTCTCTTGGATGACGAATGCTGGATTTCTCCAATCATTTAGTCTGCTTAAACCCCGCCCCTTTCTTACAATTGACTGTATGCTTGCATTCATATCTGCCTCTAGCCAATCAACAACCGATGGACAGAACCAAGCCTTCACCCTACATTTTTTAATAATCCGTTTCACTCAGATGTACGTCACAATACAGAAGAAAAGGAGCTGTTATTACTAATGTTTCATTGTGAATTTAAATAGCTATTTGGCTGTTTGTTTGTTTTTTGTCTTTGAAATAACATGGACCAATGAATCATTCACTATATGACCAGGAATGTGCATTGGGAAGTAAAAAGGGTTGATTTTTGACTTCAGTTTACCAATTCAAGGTTGTCACTTATTGTTGTTTTAAATAGCAATTTACACATTGCACAGTCTCTTGCATATCGAAAATCGTAGTTATCTAAAATATTCCATAGCGATTTAAAATACATGCCGTTATGCCCTAGAGTAGACACTTCTCATAACTCTTCCTCATCGGCAACTTTTGTTGATACGACCAGTAACCGCTCCGCACATAGAGCATAGTGTTAAATCAATACTTCTCTTTTTCTGGCTATTTTGAAGGATGGTGCGTTCGAGCTGAAACATGGAACTCATCCAAACATTAGCCCTGTCTGACCATCTCCAGCACACATCCATTATCCAGCACCGTCCAATTCCTCAGCCTGATCTATGGGGGAAAACTGTTTTTGTTTTCAGCATGTCGTGAGACAACTTTCTCTCTGCTCTTGAACAACAGGACTGGACAGCAAGTGTTGCTCGTAAGGTTAATTAGAAAAATGATCTCATCAATTGAAGACAAATGGACCAGAGGAGCCCCTCTTCCTCCTGCCGCAGACATGCTAATCTCTGGCAAGTCTCGGGGTCCACCTGTGATGTCTCTCTGTCAGAGCCGCTTACGGTCCCCACGGAGCCCCTGAAAAGATCTGCTTCACTGAGTCCCTGTGACTGAAGACAGGAAAGAGAGTGACCTGTTTGGACTCACTCACAACCACTTTGTATCCCACCTATATCTGACTCCTCATCTCTGTTTTTCTCTTTTTCTCTATCCCTCACTCAGTCACTTTATCTATGTGTGGTTTTTGGTCTTCTTCACAGATCTCTCTTTCGTGGTATCCGTTCCTCGTGTGCTGCTCAGGTAATGTTGGCACAAATGAAGCAGAACGGCTTATCCCCCCCCCCCCCTTCCTGCATCACTCTGGCCTCTCTCACTTAACCTTATCTTTTTTTTCTCTCCCTCTTTTTAACTTGAACATTTCTGTCCAAGCACTCTTTAATCTTCTCTCTCTTCTACCTCTTCCATGCCTCTCATTTTATTTCCTTCTTTTTAGCATGTTTCTCTTTCAGTCACACACATCTTTGCTCCCATTATTTTAAGGGATAGATATATACAGTATAACCAAATGTACAAAGAATGTAGGCCTACGTTACATGAAAATCCCAATGAGGATGTTTTCCATGAAACAAAATAATTCACAAACCAGGAGGATGATTTCAAAAAAGGCATAAAGCACTGTAAAAGTGTCATAATACAACACATATTTAAATTCTTCTGAAGCCTATATGAAAAATACATGCATAAAGGTTCTTCAAAAAATTCCCCAATTTATACTAAGCAGAAAAATACCAGCATATGGTTTTGAGCTCATAAGGGTGAGTAAATGATGCCAGGATTTTCATTTTTGGACGAACTAGTATCTCTTTAAGCTGGCTGTATGATTTCTCTCATGCTTGAAATCCCTGTAATGGTCCAGTGGACAGGAGAGTGTGGTTTACATTCCTCACTCCAGAATGGGAGATATGAAAACCTATTATAGAGACAGGTGGGAGAATGATGGGTCAGAATAATTTTGTTTGTCTGAGTTCTTGGATTTACGAAATAACTTGAAAATAACTGCTTTCGCATAAGAAAGTCATGCATGCATGCCACATAATAGATGGACCTTTCAAGGATGCATGAGTATTGATTTTAGCCTTGACACATGGGTGTTTCCTCTTCTAACCTACTGACCAAATCATTGAACTATCCAATCATGAAAGGGCTGGCCAATAATGTCAGCCCTGTAGTTCATGAGAACCTCCGGCTCATGTCTGGCCTCTGAATTACTGCTTAATTTGTTATCTTTGGGTGGCATTCCAAATGTGATTGGCGAATATGCTTTTTGTACTTCCTTTCTCATTACTCTCTGCCACATAAAAGTCAATCTGCATTTGTCTCAGGAAGTGAGGCGGAAAGTAATATCATAACCCTCCAAACTAGTGCCTCATAAGGTCATTCACACAAACACGCACTAGCAGAGCACATGCAGTCAGATGCTTCACAACAACAAATTTCATATTCTCTGAGGAAAATATGAGTGGTGGCACAAAATCTAAGGATTTTCAAACTGTGGGCCGCAAGGTTATAAATGTGATTATAATAAAAAAAAATTGTTAGTTATTAAAGTTAATAACTTAATAAAGCACACATTTCTACAAATTCCCACCACTTGAATGTCCATTTATTATGATTTGTTTAATTTGAAAATGCTTTCAGCTGCCGATAATCACTTACAGCTCCATTTAACCTTGCCTAAATCCATTCCGTGAAATCGTGCAGATTTTCCCTCAACATCAGCTCAGAAAATGTAAAAATGTCTGCAGATCGCCCAGGCCTGCTTAGACGTTCAACTACAAAAAGTGTTTGAAGTGCCTCTTGATCAAGACTTCCTGCCTGTGGTGACTTCCTTCCTGTCTTCTCCTCAGGTGGATCCTGCATCCCACAGTGTCCTGCTCACTGTTTATTAATGACAGAAGCTTTAACACAGCTCTCACTCCTATGGAAATGGGCTAATCTAAATGATTGAATATGTGCACAGATAGCTACGATTCATTTATTACCTTGATGTTTGTCTGATAAACAGCATTAACAGGACTTTGATGAGAGAGAAATTGGATATCTGCATCTCCAATTGTCAATAGCGCAAAAAATAAAGAATATCACTGCAGAGGAACGAGCAGGTTTGTTGCAAAATGCTTAAAGCTGAAGGTTTTAGCTTGACCTTCGCAACTAGAGAGCTGATGTGTAATTCATTTTTTGTCTTAGCTTTAATTATCTCAGCTTTAATACCTTTTTATTCAGTTGTATTCCATGAAAAACAACATTCTTTTGTATTGTTTGAGATCAACAATAGAACCAAAGAATTATCTGTGCTGTTTAAAACATAGAATGGAGCAGAAAATAAAACTCCTTTCGAGAGAGAATAATGATCCCTCGAACAGTGACAGTAATAAATATCTGATACTGCATTTTTATCGGTTTCGCCGTGACCCTCAAAATCATGATCTCATCATTAATATGGGAGAACCAAATGATAGATCCCAGCATGCTCCACTGGAGGCTCCCAGCACTAATGTTGGCCTTGGCTCGTATATCACTCTGAACATTTTTAGGCACATCTATGGGCGCTCTCATGGCGATATTTTAGGTTTGGTAAAACAATGTTGAAACCACATACACTGACACTAATATGTAACACTATCAGATATTTTGGTGCTTATCAAGTAATGGAGACTGACAAGGGGTGCTAAATTTAGTATCAACAGCTGTAAATGTGTTTTTTTTTTATGATTGAGTATTCTTATATTACTCTGTAACAAATAATGTATTTTTATATTTTGTAAATTGGTGTGTATTTTTTTAAAGGCTGCTGTTGGAATCTGTTGTAAAAACAATAACATATGCTTTAAAAATAGCAGAAATTATGTATTTTACTCAAATTTATTTTGTGGTTTAAAGTTTTTATATTTTTCATGTGATTGATAATTTCATCCCTTGGTGGTTGATTATGATTTCACTTTTACTTTAGTTAGTGTGTAATGTTGCTGTTTGAGCATAAACAAAGTTCAAAGCAAAAGGAGATATTTTCTTTTACAGAAATAGCTTTTTAAGGACTACAACATATGACTGATAGGGACTACACGAGATTCCTCCCGGGTTAGTGACATCACAAACCCTAACATTTACAAAAGCCATGCCCCGGCAACACGCAACAAAGGGGGTGAGTCCATGAGAAGAGGAAGAGTTTGGGAGTCTGCTCAAGCTGTCGCATCCGTCTTTTCAAATTTATTGCAATACATGTAACACAAATGCAATGTGTTACAACAGTTCCCACACGAGCGATTTATAGATTATCATGACAGAATATGCTAATCAATGACTTGAAGATAGTTAACTCCACATCAGCAACATAAATTCATCAACTAACCATTCAGAAACGTCCTTTTGCTTTCTACATGTTGTCACTTCTTCTTGAGTCTCTCCATCTTTGTCCGACTCGGGTTTGAACAAAAGGCAGAACAGTTTCTGACATTTTAGTGCGCTGCTGAGGACACAAGCTGTTGAAGCTCCACCCTCTGTGCCGAGAGCAGCAGCTCATTTGCATTTAAAGGGACACACATAAAACGATGTGTTTTTGCTCACCCTAAAAAAGGGACAATTTTAACATGCTATAAAAAATTATCTGTGGGGTATTTTGAGCTAAAACTTCACATACACATGCTGGGGACATCAAAGACTTATTTTACATCTTGTAAAAAGGGGCATTATACCACCCCTTCAAATTTAATGGGGACCTATTATGCAAAATTCTCATTGACATGGTGTTTGAACATAAATGTGTGTCGGCAGTGTGTGTACACAGCCTCCCTATAATGATACAAATCCACCCACTCCTTTTTTTTTAATCCCCATAAATCATAAGCAGTGTCTCAGAGTAAGCCATTTGCAGTTTCTATGCAATGTGACATCACTTTGCTTAGGACCACGACTGCTGACGGACATTGCCCTATTAGCATAGACCCTGCCCTAAGTGAGCTGTACACAGTCCGCCATGCATCTCCTCGGAAGAGCATTTGACAGCAGCATTCAAGTAAGTAATGTATTCTTATTAAAGCTAGTAAAGTTATTCAGTTATTTCCAGCATGTTGTGTGATGCTTTCTCCGTTGTGTTGAAAGTCTCAGTGCGGCCGGTCTTGAGTTCGAGCACGCACACGAGCACGAGCGCTCTTGTTGCAATCTGAAACATGACCGCTAGAGGCCGCTAAAAACCTTTAAGCGCAATAAGATGTGAAAGAGAAACACAGAGCGAGTGGTCCTGATAGTGAGTTAGACATGCACGCCAGATCTAAAAAGTCCCTTGTATGGTCCTCCAGTGAACAGTACTGCTCCAGGTAGACTAATTGGATGGCGGGTAGGTCCATTAGTGAGGGGAAGAGGGGGAAAAAATAAAAATGCAGCAAAATAAATCTACTCTTGGTCCGGTTTTCTGTCACATTTTGGTGGTTGTAGTAATGAGCGCACAACGAAGATAACGAAAAACAGTCTTTAATTCAATAATCCAAACACAACAATCCACAGGAGAATATCACCGGGAGAAAATAACGTACTACATAACAATATACCATACAAGACAAGGGAACTAAGGAAACACAGGGCTTAAATACATGGAGAGGGTAATCCAACTAGATTATACAAACAGGTATAGAAACAGGTGTGAGGGACTAACTAGGAAGTAAAAACTCTTTTTATGTAACCATAATGTCATATTCCGTCATGTTTATTAAAATAACACTGATAAAATATAGTAGAATAGAATAATAGTATAGGCTTATGTTGAAATGTATTCTTGTTCAGATGGCGCTGTATTAAGCAGTACATGAAAAGTGTTTCTGTTGCTTCATGAAAACATCTGGAACATCTGTGTATTTGACAAATATTCCATCTAATCCACTTCGTCTGTGATAAAGTATGTAAACACAGAGTGAGCGTCACTATGGGAAGCAGAAAGTGTACTCTCGCCGATCGGTCTGCACAGCGTCGCATGAAGTCGAACAGAACACATATATAATTAGTTTTTTTTTTTTTTTTTTTCTTCCTTCCTTCCTTCCTTCCTTCCTTCCTTACTTCCTTACTTCCTTCCTTCCTTCCTTCCTTCCTTCCTTCCTTCCTTCCTTCCTTCCTTCCTTCCTTCCTTCCTTCCTTCCTTCCTTCCTTCCTTCCTTCCTTCGAGGTAGTTATATCATTAAATCATGTTTGATTGAGGATTTCATCGACAACTGAAGATTATATTATTTATTAATTTATAAATAATTTGAGTAAATTAATTATTTTAAATATTTATTTTAATAGGCATGACTACCATTGAAATTATTCACTCCAATTATCCACCATATCCTGTATTTAGCAAACCTGTGACCGATGCAATTATTCTTCAGAGGGCCAGTGTTTCTTCATCTTGAATATGCCACTCACATCAACGCCCTTGTTATCTCATAACTTATTATCAAGGTTTTTTTGCTTCAGATGTTTTCTCTGATTGTGACACTTTATTCCTAGCAGTATTACAAAAAATTAACCAACAGCAATAACACATGCTTTCTTGTTAAACGCACTTTTATGTTCTACCAGAGCACTTTTATCTCAAAGCATTTTTTTCCCTCATTCCAAACTGAAATGATTGTTCAAGTTAGATCAGACATAGCTCAACTCCAACAGGTAAGCCTTTCTTACTCTGTCTCTCTGTCTCTCTCTTTCTCAGCTCGACACATGCAGGTGTCAGAAGCCGTCTCGCTGGCTTGTCAAAGCTGCTCTGCGCCATGTCTGGAGTGATTCATCTTGTTGCCAGGATCATTAACTTCCTGTTGGAAGGACTGACATAGAGAAAGTCAAAGCAGACTCTGGAAGAGCTGATGTGCCACCAAGCCTTCCATATTAATTAGATTGAAACTTTCTCTTATTTCCTTCTCTCCAACATGAGTATGTTTTTATTATGCTGCAAACGCACATATAGATATGAGAGATATACAGACTGAGAAAGAAAATGAGGATACAGAAATTTTCCTTTTTATGGAAAAAAAACTAGTGTGAAGTGTTATATTGGGATAATGTGATCACAGTGCACTTGTCTAAACAAACAGACTTATTGTGTTTTTAACTACAAGGAAATAATTTTGATTAAACAGACACTTGCGTCCACGGTTGTCCCATTATTAAACAGTCACTAGCGCCCTGATTGTCCCATTAGAGTAATGAGTTGCTGTCATTGATGACTAATTGCATCATTTCAGTAATGTTGCTTT
The DNA here is from genome assembly GCA_030578255.1 of Tiaroga cobitis. Lineage (NCBI taxonomy): Eukaryota > Metazoa > Chordata > Actinopteri > Cypriniformes > Leuciscidae > Tiaroga > Tiaroga cobitis. Next base: position 26,437,494 of record CM060599.1, read on the forward strand.
TGTTTATTTTAGTCCTGGAATACGTTTACAGCGATCAATTTAGTTTTTTGTTCTTTTGTTCTTTTTCAACAATCATGCCCATCTGAAACCTTCAGTTAATTACCAATAAAATGCTAAATCTAATCAAATTAACCTCCTTTCCAGTACATTACGCTATCTCATTGAAAGTAATTGTATGGTGAACAAAACATCTTTTTGTATATGCTCCTATGCATCGGGTTTCTTTTCTAATATTTTGTGAACAAAAATAAAAATTGGGTCATGTGTGTATCGAGTCGCTCTATATGTCCTAAGTACTGCTTTATTTGAAGTTTGCGCCAATGACACTGAGACTAATGGTAGAAAATGAGTGGTGGATCACCTTGTGACCTTTCACTATAGACCTCTATTGTTGTTGCCTGGTAACAAGATTATGCTTAGCTGCCCCTCAGCCATGTGCAGAAGGAAAGGGTCTTATTTTAATAAATGGTTTGAAGGGAATCATACCGGACCTTGACTTAAAACCATAGCAGACTTACTTTTTTGCGCTTACTTCATTGTTCTGGCTTCATGTAGTGTATGGTTTCTCATATGCTGTTGAAAGAACCATAAATCCCCTGATATTAGAGAAAAAAGGTTATGTAATTGAGATGCACAAGCCCCGTTATGAGGGGGATGCAGTGTTATGATAGCAGTATAGATACATTGATGTTAGTTTTTTTTTTTTTTCAAGACAAAGTAATGCATATTTTTTTGAAAAAACAAAAAACAGCATTGCTGTAAAATAATACTACAGTAAGTGTACAATATGTACATTTGTAATGCCTAAAACCCTTAAACTAACCAACATTGTCTTAAGACTGTAAAAATTGTAATAATGAGTAATAATGATTTGATCTTCTTGATCTAAAACTTATCATTTAGATGTGTTGGGGTATTCAATTCTATTAAAATGTTTTTTAAATTGAATAAAACTAACTTATTAATATTTATTTGTTGTAGAAAAGTAGTTTTAATTAATTAATTTATCTTTTTGATATACCACTTTAAAAAATTGTTAACTTAAAAATGTGTGCAATATTCAAATCAAAATGAATTTTATTTTTGGATTGTATTTTTAAGTTATCTGACAACATATTTTTACAATCTTGGCTTGTGAAAGTCTATAATGCTCTGATATCTTATATGTTTTGGCAAAAAAAAAAAAAAAAACCTCGCCAAGATCATTTGTTGCGAAATGTCACTGACAATTGAGCCCACGAGTCCTTTGTGCATCAACACCACAATAGGGTTACTAAAAAGAGCATTTCTATGCAGAAAAAGTAACAGAGGTACAGTTAATGTTATATTTCCAGTGTCTCCCCTTGATTAGTTTAACAGCTCGTTTGATCTTTCCCTGTGACTAAGGTGTTAAAGTAAAACACGCAGACGGGGGAGGGTACGCCGGCTCCCCGCTCCACCACATGCCTGTGGGGCACAAACATCTTAATGTCACATGGAAATTAAAACACTTTCCCATTACCCTGGCCCTGAATCTTAATTTGCTCTTCCACAAACTATACAAAGTAGGTGACAAGGTCAGTAAATTTTATTGAATAGGAGGTGAATGTTGACCTTTGAAGGCAGGAGTTAAAATAAGTCTTCAATTCCTATTGTGAACACACAACAGGCTTATGGGATTGACTTTTAAGCTGAGCACATACAGATGCTTTAGACTTGAATTGTTTTTAAATTGTTTATTGATTATCATGGGAGTAAATTGAAGAGTCTTACTTTATGAAAATGAAACCCGTGATTATTATGAAGCGGCAACATTTTCGGGTTCTGAAGCAAAGTGTAAGGATGCTCTATCAAGTGACGTATCTGCTGCCGACTTTTATGAATTCTGTTCATCATCTTTTGTGCTTGACGCTCTGAGTCAAACATTAGTAAAGAAATGCACGTCGGTAACGGAACCCTGGTAACTCATGAGCTCTCCAAGACACACTTCACAACACAAAACAATTTGGCACCTGTAATGCTATGTCAATACCTACTGACAGAAGACAAATGTTGTTATTGTTTTGTCATTTCAACATTAGCAGGAGATTTGGGATCTGCAGTACCCGTCTCAGCAGGAAAAGAATGTCAGCTAATATGAGGACACTCAGAAAAGAGCACCATATTTCTTACAAGTGACAAACAGAAATGATTGATTTAGACTACTAAACATTGCCAATGGAACTTCTGAAAAGCTATGGACGCTAACACTAGGACAGCGAAATGTTAGCTTTTCAGACCAGTATAAGTGATAGAAACATAGTGCACAAATATTGAGCATGAGACATGCGCTCTATTGAACAGCCATTATGCTGAAGTACTTCGGTGTGTTGTGCTATTGATTTGCTTAACTGTGCACTATTGCGTGTTGTGTAATTGACTAACTATGCAGAAAACACACACACATTCTCAAGTTGCATAATAAATTAAATGGCTCTCTGGTCCATTACAAAACAATTAGGGGTGTAAAATCTATCTGTCTGTCTGTCTGTCTGTCTCTGATAATGACAATTATATAATTACTAATATGTTTTACATTTTCATGTATGCATATTTTCAAAAAAAATATTGTGAACTGTAATAATCTAAATGAATTTAACAAATCTTTAAAATGTATCATTTCCTGATGTATTGCTTTATTATTGTTATTATTATTATTATTATCAAATCAAATCATTGTCAGAGCAAAGAATAATAACTGTTCTTGGGCATTTTATATGGATTACAGATATTAGTCAGGAAAAAAAATATTTGGACATTACGATACAAACCTATGATAGTGTCAATAAAATAAAAGAGAACACATAATTCTACATAGAAAATACATAGAACAAGAAAAATGTATTTTATGAAAATGTTTAATTGAAAATACTTAATCATTTTGCAGTAATAGGGTGAGTTTAAGTCATCTCAATGTTCAATTGTGACCCCACTGACCTGAATTCACCTTCTCATCGCGGGCTCCATGATGAATTATATACAAATATCTGGACTGTTTACCATTTACCAAAGAGCAGAAGGAATATTTAACTGAAAGGATTTTAGATACAACTGAGGTATGCATCAGAGGGGATTATTCAGTGATCCTCATTTAGAAACAAATCAGTCCAATTAGGTTTGCTCCAAAGTGACTTTCCCAGTCATCCATCCAGGGAATTCTGCTGTTATCAATTAGAATTGTCGCTTCTAATCTGTGACAGCCTCCCAGACACTGGTCATTTCCCATTAGAGTCATTTTCCCCAAGATCCCGCTGGCCGATAGACATCTCTGACACTCAATAGAGGGGACGTAGAGGAGACAATAATTAAAGAGGTGGCATTTACTCCCAGTCAGGCTCTCTCAGAGATCTGAATCTGCAATTACCTTCCAGAAAATAGCATTGTCAGGACAGGGCTGGCGTTAATAATGGCTCCCATCTCAGGCTGGGATACTGGCCGCAATCGTTTCTACTGAAGCTGCACTTTGATTGTTTATCGCTTCACCCCAGGTTATCGTGCCACAGTACTGGAGTAAACGCTTAAAAAGAAAAAGCAAAAAAAAACAATAAAAAAAAAGGATGCATATCGCTAGTGTGGCAAGCTAGCAGTCAAAATGTATATAAGAATAATGAAAACATACTTTTTTATAAGAAAACTTACTTTTCTGTCTGTCCTCCATTGAGCCATTTTCTTATTTTCTTATAGACATATACATTGTGTGTGTGAGAGAGGTAGAGCGACTCCAGGCATGCCCAAGTTTCCTGACACTTGATAAAATACAAAAGGACCATTTGCACAGAAGGCAATTAAAAGCTTTAGTGCTTCCTGCAGGCAGAGCGGTACTTTTGGAGCCCCAGTTGACACATGAGCCAGTACCTTATTGGAAAGGGCTGCCTTGTGCACTGAAATGGCACCGGTAATTTTCGCCAAAATAGGCTCCAGGTAGTAAATATGGGCCAAAAAGAAGGCATATGCATTAATCAATATGAAATTAGCCCACATTTAATTTGCAGAGGGCAGTCGTGCACCTGCCCATAAGTGTGATAAGCTGGATGTGGAGAATGCTTTTCAGAGCAGGGCAAAACTTCACCTCTTAAAAACTTCAACAGATGACTTATCAATGCCATTTATAAATGATACACAAGAAACACAAAATTACTTTTGTCTCTTTTAAGATGAAAAACTGATATTCTAAATGTGTTTTAAAAGTTTGTGTATATTTGTTAATGTGGACACAGTAATTAATTTAGATGTTTAGGGTATTTTCCTTTCAATTAAATATAAAGGCTTATATTGATAAAATGTTGATTAAAGATGTACTGTAATTCAGGGGCCGGTTGCATAAGACTTAAAGTTATGTGCGGTCTTAAAAAATGCCTAACTTGTAAGTCAGTTATAAAGGTTGGTCCAATTTGATACCGAAAAGTAAAACTGTTTGCCTCTTGGTTAACTGCTATTGGTCAGACTAGTTCTTAAGACACAGTCTTAACCTGATGTTTATGCAACTGGCCCCAGATGTGTCTCTTTGACTTATTTCATTTCTCTGTCATTATTTAATTCAATTAATTCTGGCTAAAACGCATACATTTACATGGAATAATTAACATTTTAGATGCAGTGTTTTACATTAATGACACCTTTTAAAAAAGCTAAATAATTTAAAATTATGATGTATGTTCTGCAAGAATCCGATGACAGCTGGAATACGTTCAATCCAGAGGGCATGTTAAAACGAGGTTGAGGCAGGACTTCAAATTAGTAAAGGGGAGCATCTTCCCCCATTTCCCCCTATATGTGGCCAAAGAGTTTGTGACTTCTATAAGTCAATCCTTGAAAAGGTGGGGTTGACAAAACTAGAAGCAATTCTTCAGCGAGAGATAAGGTTGTCCCTGAATGCCTGTACAGTATACTGTACATAAGGCCATAATGAAGATGTAGTGTGAATTAATTGATTTGCATGATTCTTGATCAATGTACTTTTTTGTCCAATTCACATATGTACTCGGCTTGGCTTCGGCAGAGTTCATTCACACTATGCTCTTACTTTACCAATTCTGTCCAGTCAGCTGGTCATTATTTCAAAATAAACCCAACGGGATCCCAGGATACCACGGAGAAGTGGAGGCGTCTTCTATCATCCTGAATGGGATTATTTTGTTACAGCTGATTATTCCACAAACAAACAATAAATAAGGAATATTGTTTTATATTGATATCAATATTTAAATAAATATTTTCCCAGCGGAAAGGTTTCATCGTCTCACAGCTTATTGCTTTTAATGGTTAGACCATGAAAATTATATTTATACTTATCTTTAAGTTTTGATTTAATATGTTTATATTTTTAAATTGTATAGTAGTCTTCTTTAATGCTTTATGAAAGCTGAGATAAGCACCAACTAAAACTTGTTGTTTCAATTTGACCTCAGAATAACTTTGTTTGGCTTAAAATGCCATTGGCCGCTGTAACTCGCTATCAGTAAAGGGTGCAGCGGAGACAGTCACTGACCTCTCTCTGCTGGCTGTGTCCTCCAGATCTGTCTCCTGCGCTGCACAGCGGCTCCTGGTTATTCAGCTCTGCAGTCGGCTCCTGCTCTTTATCACCCTCCAGGATCAGCAATCGCTCACTGACCACTCTCACATTAATGCATCCCGTCTGAAGAGCTGTCCACGGTCCTCCCAAAGCGCAGAAAATACAATAGGAAAAGTCCAACACGGTAGCTGTTGCGAAGAGGGAAGAGGAATGTTTTATAAGTGACAGTCTCTCTGTGATAAGGCCAATGCTGGGCAAATTCAGCAAAGCACATTCATTCATGTGAATCTGGAATTGAAAGGTAAATCTTGAAAGCTAGTGGATGACAGTGTTTAAAATGTATATTTGCAGTTCTGGATGCTGATTGGACAATATGGCATTACAGCAATGCCAGATACACAATGTACTGTAGTGGCTAAAAACACCTGTTTAACATATTGAGTTCTGGTCTGTTTTATTTTATTTTATTGTATATATATATATTGTTTTTACATATATCATATACATCTATATACACTACTGGTCAAAAGTTTAGGTTTGGTAATATGTTTAAAAAAAAAAAAAAAAGTATCTTGTGCTCACCAAGGTGTTACGGTTGGGTGTAGGCAGGAAGCACGAGGAGATCAGGATTTCCAAAAACAATATACTTTACTAATAAATCAAACTCAAACTGATACAGGCAGGCAAAGGATGCACAGGTAACATACACACACCTTTCACAAACGAGAACCGACCAGGAGTGAGGGAGAACACAGGGTTTACATACACAGAGAACAGATTAGGGAAACAAGGCACAGCTGGGGCAAATGAACTAGACACAGGTGAATAAACTAAACACTAACGAGGAGCGGGAAACTGGAAACAGGACTGGACCAAATACACAAAGAACGGGGGAAACACAGGACATACATGTAATATTACGCCCCCTCCAAAAAGGCGCGTCCTCGCGCCGTATAACTTCAATAGGGGTGGGGGGGGGGCGGGCGCCCTGGAGGCTGACGAGGGCGTGGCCTACCCTGAGCAGGAAGCCTCCAGGGCGGAGCAGGCTGGTCAGGGGGCCATGGCGGAGTAGGAGACCACCCCTCGGGCGGTCCTGGCGGAGAATCCCCTTCGGGCGGCCATGGCGGAGAATCCCCTTCGGGCGGCCATGGTGGAGAGTCCCCTTCGGGCGGTCCTGGCGGAGAATCCCCTTCGGGCGGCCATGGCGGAGAATCCCCTTCGGGCGGCCACGGCGGGGAATCCCCTTCGGGCGGCCATGGCGGAGACGCACCTTCGGGCGGCCATGGCGGAGACGCACCTTCGGGCGGCCATGGCGGAGACGCACCTTCGGGCGGCCATGGCGGAGACGCACCTTCGGGCGGCCTATATCCCCCCCCCAAAACTTTCTTGGGGGGAATCACAGGCTCTGGGACAGGCTCTGGGACGTGGACAGTCTCTGGGTGGGCAGAAGGGACATGGAAAGTCTCTGGCTGGGCTAGCGATGAAGGCCCGGCTATGCTGGATGGGACCAGCGGTGAAGGCTCAGAAGGGCTGGACGGGACCAGCGGAGAAGGCTCTGAAGGGCTGGACGGGACCAGCGGAGAAGGCTCTGAAGGGCTGGACGGGACCAGCGGAGAAGGCTCTGAAGGGCAGGCGACGGGCTCAGGCTCTGGCGGGCAGGCGACGGGCTCAGGCTCTGGCGGGCAGGCGACGGGCTCAGGCTCTGGCGGGCAGGCGACGGGCTCAGGCGGGCAGGCGACGGGCTCGGGCTCTGGCGGGCAGGCGACGGGCTCGGGCTCTGGCGGGCAGGCGACGGGCTCAGGCTCTGGCGGGCAGGCGACGGGCTCAGGCTCTGGCGGGCAGGCGACGGGCTCAGGCGGGCAGGCGACGGGCTCGGGCTCTGGCGGGCAGGCGACGGGCTCGGGCTCTGGCGGGCAGGCGACGGGCTCGGGCTCTGGCGGGCAGGCCACGGGCTCGGGCTCTGGCGGGCAGGCCACGGGCTCGGGCTCTGGCGGGCAGGCCACGGGCTCGGGCTCTGGCGGGCAGGCCACGGGCTCGGGCTCTGGCGGGCAGGCCACGGGCTCGGGCTCTGGCGGGCAGGCCACGGGCTCGGGCTCTGGCGGGCAGGCCACGGGCTCGGGCTCTGGCGGGCAGGCCACGGGCTCGGGCTCTGGCGGGCAGGCCACGGGCTCGGGCTCTGGCGGGCAGGCCACGGGCTCGGGCTCTGGCGGGCAGGCCACGGGCTCGGGCTCTGGCGGGCAGGCCACGGGCTCGGGCTCTGGCGGGCAGGCCACGGGCTCGGGCTCTGGCGGGCAGGCCACGGGCTCGGGCTCTGGCGGGCAGGCCACGGGCTCGGGCTCTGGCGGGCAGGCCACGGGCTCGGGCTCTGGCGGGCAGGCCACGGGCTCGGGCTCTGGCGGGCAGGCCACGGGCTCGGGCTCTGGCGGGCAGGCCACGGGCTCGGGCTCTGGCGGGCAGGCCACGGGCTCGGGCTCTGGCGGGCAGGCCACGGGCTCGGGCTCTGGCGGGCAGGCCACGGGCTCGGGCTCTGGCGGGCAGGCCACGGGCTCGGGCTCTGGCGGGCAGGCCACGGGCTCGGGCTCTGGCGGGCAGGCCACGGGCTCTGGCGGGCAGGCCACGGGCTCTGGCGGGCAGGCCACGGGCTCTGGCGGGCAGGCCACGGGCTCTGGCGGGCAGGCCACGGGCTCTGGCGGGCAGGCCACGGGCTCTGGCGGGCAGGCCACGGGCTCTGGCGGGCAGGCCACGGGCTCTGGCGGGCAGGCCACGGGCTCTGGCGGGCAGGCCACGGGCTCTGGCGGGCAGGCCACGGGCTCTGGCGGGCAGGCCACGGGCTCTGGCGGGCAGGCCACGGGCTCTGGCGGGCAGGCCACGGGCTCTGGCGGGCAGGCCACGGGCTCTGGCGGGCAGGCCACGGGCTCTGGCGGGCAGGCCACGGGCTCGGCAGGCGTGCAGGTAAGCTCAGGCTCGGCAGGCGTGCAGGTAAGCTCAGGCTCGGCAGGCGTGCAGGTAAGCTCAGGCTCGGCAGGCGTGCAGGTAAGCTCAGGCTCGGCAGGCGTGCAGGTAAGCTCAGGCTCGGCAGGCGTGCAGGTAAGCTCAGGCTCGGCAGGCGTGCAGGTAAGCTCAGGCTCGGCAGGCGTGCAGGTAAGCTCAGGCTCGGCAGGCGTGCAGGTAAGCTCAGGCTCGGCAGGCGTGCAGGTAAGCTCAGGCTCGGCAGGCGTGCAGGTAAGCTCAGGCTCGGCAGGCGTGCAGGTAAGCTCAGGCTCGGCAGGCGTGCAGGTAAGCTCAGGCTCGGCAGGCGTGCAGGTAAGCTCAGGCTCGGCAGGCGTGCAGGTAAGCTCAGGCTCGGCAGGCGTGCAGGTAAGCTCAGGCTCGGCAGGCGTGCAGGTAAGCTCAGGCTCGGCAGGCGTGCAGGTAAGCTCAGGCTCGGCAGGCGTGCAGGTAAGCTCAGGCTCGGCAGGCGTGCAGGTAAGCTCAGGCTCGGCAGGCGTGCAGGTAAGCTCAGGCTCGGCAGGCGTGCAGGTAAGCTCAGGCTCGGCAGGCGTGCAGGTAAGCTCAGGCTCGGCAGGCGTGCAGGTAAGCTCAGGCTCGGCAGGCGTGCAGGTAAGCTCAGGCTCGGCAGGCGTGCAGGTAAGCTCAGGCTCGGCAGGCGTGCAGGTAAGCTCAGGCTCGGCAGGCGTGCAGGTAAGCTCAGGCTCGGCAGGCGTGCAGGTAAGCTCAGGCTCGGCAGGCGTGCAGGTAAGCTCAGGCTCGGCAGGCGTGCAGGGAAGCTCAGGCTCGGCAGGCGTGCAGGGAAGCTCAGGCTCGGCAGGCGTGCAGGGAAGCTCAGGCTCGGCAGGCGTGCAGGGAAGCTCAGGCTCGGCAGGGCTGGACGGAACCAGCTGTGAAGGCTTGGCTGGGCTGGCTGGGATCAGTGGCGGAAGCTCTGTGTCCCAGTCAATAAGCTCCTCCTCTTCCCCTGGACCGATGGTGAAGGGAGAGCCACAGCTCGCTAATACCCACTCCACAAAGGCAGCGAAGTTCCCCCGAGGCCCATCTCCAGGCAGGCATGCTTTGGTCTCAGCGTTGAGGCCTGCCCGGAAGAACACACAGAGGCTGGTGTCATCAAAATGAACAAGAGGAACCAAGTCCAAATACCTCTGTGTGTGGGCCTCGAGGGACTGTTCCTCCTGAGACAGGAGAAGGATTTGGACTGCTGCATCCATTGATGTTTAGGTCGGTTCTTCTGTTACGGTAGGGTGTAGGCAGGAAGCACGAGGAGATCAGGATTTCCAAAAACAATATACTTTACTAATAAATCAAACTCAAACTGATACAGGCAGGCAAAGGATGCACAGGTAACATACACACACCTTTCACAAACGAGAACCGACCAGGAGTGAGGGAGAACACAGGGTTTACATACACAGAGAACAGATTAGGGAAACAAGGCACAGCTGGGGCAAATGAACTAGACACAGGTGAATAAACTAAACACTAACGAGGAGCGGGAAACTGGAAACAGGACTGGACCAAATACACAAAGAACGGGGGAAACACAGGACATACATGTAACACAAGGCTGCTGTCACGTATTATTTTAGGGTTTGATTTATGTTCATGTTTCAAAAAGTATAACTTTGTGCCATTTTGTAAAAAATAAAAGTTTTTCAAAACACACTTCCTGGTGAAACATTAAAGTAGACTAGTGTGATCAACAGTGCAAATTCTTTTCATATTTTATATAGGGCTAATATTGTGATAATTATTCAAAAAATATGCTTTTTTTACTCCAAAAATTAGATGCATACTCTCAGATAAATGAGAGATTAATCAGATGCAAATAGCAATATAAAACCAGTCCTAATTGAAAGAAAACAAGTTTACAAAAAGATTGAATCCAATATTGGGTGATAATATAGTAATGAGTGATTTATAAGCTATTTTTTGTAGGCCGGTCATTTTTGACTAGGAACACGGTGGGCCATGATGGGACAGTTGCGACTTAATGAATTTGTAGTAATAAGGCACTCTGGGTTTTGTGAATAAATATTGTGAATATTTTTTATATAATTATTTTGCTCTTACTATTCAGAATATAGCACACCTCGTACTTTAGTGTTAATGCTTACTTAAATTATCTATTAAGGCGCATTTTAAAGGACACAACTGGACATAAAAATGACAATATGAGAGCAAGAGAGAAAAGAACTTTTCATTTTCCATTTGTCATATTATATCTTCATTTTATCCCCAAAGCAAATTAAGGGGAGAACTGATTCTTACTCGTACCTGCCCAGCATCGAGTATAGCAGCAAATGGTAAACAGCATTGTGGCATATACAGTACACTTAAGCTACCCCTGTTCGCCTCACTCCAGGGAGGAAATACAGATTTAGACACAAATAAAATACAGGCTCTGAGCTAACCTGTCATAGTGTGAGATTAGAGGGAGAGAGGAGCCGACAGGAGCTTGTCAGAGTGTAGTCAGCCTAGCAGAAAGCAGCTACATGAGTTGGGCCAGAAGAAAGGAACGTTATCTTTCGGCTCCTTAAGTAATAAAATGTACACCTGCCATGGCTCTGATATACCATCTTCTCCTCTCGAACCGCTCACATTCTTGCTCCCTTAAGTGCGGGAATGTTGAGAGACTTTCAATTTTCCAGATGGCTAACTAATAAAATTTCCCCATCTTTGTGAAACAGTAATTAATTGTCTAATTAATTAATTAACAATTAATTGTTGTTTTATCCCTTTGAATTTGATCAAGAGATAATAGATGGTTAAATTAAAGTTCAATTTAGTTATGCTGCTTGTTAAAAAAAATGTGAATAGATCTCATTGCCAAACCTACATCTTTAACATGTATGCATCTAAATGCTAAGCATTTTATAGTGACAATGGACATAGTGACAAATTTGACAACCAAATTTGTTTTGCTGAAGTGGGTAAAATTGTTTCTGAAGTGCTTCTCTGCTTTTTTTTCTGCATTCTAGTAAAATTAGTACCTAATTTCCATATGAAGAAGATCTATTAATAATAGGGAGCAATATGTGCAATTTCTCTCATCATTCTATGGGAAATGAGCTATGAAAAATGATTGTAATTGTCAGTGGACATCTCATCTTGATAGAGCATCTGCTCTGGCTCTTAATGCTATCAGCCCTGTTATAGCTCAAAAGAGCTAAAAGGTTGACAAGGGAGACATGCAGAGGAAAACGGTTTGTGAAACACCAGAAGACAACAGAACTTAAATTAAATATTTCCTTAACATAACCTTTCTTTAAAATTTCCATTTGAAATTTCTATTTAAAATCTGAGCATTTGGAAAAATTGTGCTATTTCTGGCAACCGTCTTTTGTGTCAAATCTTTTGAGTCTTTTGTGTCAAAACCAGCAGATTTCTACTGATAAAGAAATCACCACTGAATGCACAATCCATGCAATCGTTGTTTACAGTTAAATCCAATTCTTCTTTAACACAGACACGGGTCTTTAAAGGTGCAATGTACAAATGAATCCAGTGAAATTCAGGACTGGTTATGTGCACAGTTCTCTGTCATTTACAATGCGTTATGATTGCTAAAGTCTGTGTCAATCCATCCAAATTTATTTAATGTGTATTTTCTTTACTAGCACACCTTGTATTTGCTCACTGTTTAAAATGACATCTAATGTTTGTTCAGTAGCTTAAGCACTTGATCTGTACAATGTTATAAAACATCTGTAAATGTTTCTATATGCCTGGGCTCAACTGAGGAGTTGGTGGATTAGGGAGAGAAGGAACACTCAAATGATCTGAACACTGGGCCAGTCTCTGCCATGCTTCTACGCAGCCAACACAGTTGTTAAAGAGATTAAAGGGGCTGCATGCACGGACTCTGGGAATGATAGATTTAGCAGGATCAAGCTCATTATACATGCAGAGAGCTGTTAGTATGTGTGTGTGTGCGTGTAGCTCTGCTAGCTCGGGTGTGAAATGTTCTGTGTGGCTCTGAGAGGCTGCAAGGCTCCCACTGATCCAGCTGTGCACATCACTGCCTGTCCACACCGAAAAAGAAACATATTGCTGCTTTATTTGCATATAATGATGGATGCATGGAGACTACGGTCTAAATTAGATGTGTGTGTATTGGATAAATATATCAGCAGTTTATTTTTTTCTCTAACAAAGACTGAACTGTTTGTGTCCTTGATCTTTAGTCTTTTTTAACTGAGTTTTGAAACTTCCCTTAAATGCATTTAAATGAAATTCAACTTAGACTTTCAAAGGAAAATTGTTGAAGTCAAGGACAATGAAATGTTCCATCCAATAAGCAGAACAACTCATTTTCCTGTAAGGTTACCTGTCATGACATCTGCACTGAGTCTGGAGTCATAAATGTACTGGATAGATGTACTGTAATGAATCTGATTTAGGGCTGTCAATATGTAACAGTTATAATTACATGATATGCAGATTAATCAATCAAATTATCAAAGTATTGTGGCATAATATGCAAAACAAATCGTGGGGGGTGGGGTGCTTTGCGCTGTAAAAAAAAAAAAAAAAAAAAAAAAAACATTTACCAAAATAAAAACCCCCACTGTTAAAACCTGTGATTTAGTTAAATTAAGTTACAGAATACTGTAATGATTGAATATCATATTATGTATGTAATTTATGGAGAAAAAATTCAGAAGTTCCTTACAAATAACATACTGTATATGAAATATATTTTATTTAAATAGTTTTGTTTCTTCTCATTTTTAATGTTTTGTGTTGCATTTTCTGTTATTTAGTTAATGTTTATAGTATTCATTTAGTGTCATGAATGTTGCCCTGGTGTTTTTTCTTTCTTTCTGTGTATATGACCCTGCACTAATGCAAGTATTGGGCTTGTTTTATGGACTTACAGTGAACTCTGATTCATCATGTGGCTTTTTATTGTACCACCATTATTATTATATTGTTTAGCAGTGCATTACAAGGGATAGTTCACCCAAAATTGTCTTCAAAATATCTTCTTTTGTGTTCAGTAGAAGAAAACAATTCACAGGGTTGGAACAACTTAAGGGTGAGTAATTTATGACGGAATTTTCATTTTTGAGTGAACTAACCTTTTAAGGTAAAAATCAGATTTGGTAGTTCAGGTGTAGTAGTAGTAGTAGTATATATATTTTTTTTTTTTATGAATAACTAAAAATATTCATCATAGTGCCTCACAGAGAGATTACAAATATAAAAGAAGACAGGGACAGAAAAAGCATTCAGAGTTCATCAATGTTCATTCAGCTGGCTTAGAAAACTCATAGAAAGTCTGTATTTCGCTGTCATCTGATGTCTGTCAGTGGCTTGATTAGGTCGGTTCAGGGTCAGCTGGTCACACTTTTATTTTCCATGGTCATCATTACATGTCTTGCCATTCAGCCTGAAAGAGACTTTTTGCAACATCAAAAATAATAATAGCAATGTCTTGATAGCACTGACATCTCGTTTAGATGTGGCACATAGATGTACTTTTTATTTAGAGTTGTCATTCTAAATATCGTTCAGTGATTGTTTTTCTTTCTGAAAATATTGTGGCCTGTCTGCCGATTATTCGGAAATCGATTATTTCATTATAATTGGTTAAATATAGCCTCTATTTTAATATAATAGCAGCATAAGAGGACAAACATGCAAGAGAGTTAGTATTATTACTTGTAGGTTACCATGATCTTCGCTTTAGAATACTGATCCAAGTAATTAGTAATTTAGTCTTATATGAAGATGTAGTAGCACTTGAGTCATTACTATCCAACACCTTTCAAAATACTTGAGTCATTACTATGATCTTCACTTTAGAATTAATTATATGCATTATTCACATTAATTATGAACCTATAAATAATAGTTCAAGTCAAGTCACCTTTATTTATCTTTTCCTTTATACAATACAGATTGTTTCAAAGCAGCTTTACAGTGATAACAGAAAAAAATATGCATGTTGTCTGTTTTTGAACTGATGTCAGTTCAGTGTTGATTCAGTTCTGTTGCAAAGATAATCAATTATTATTATTTTTATTTTTTTTTATCTCTAGAGCAGTTCAGTTCTCATACAACAGCGTTAGTACAGTCAGATCAATAATATTCTTGAATATTAGGTGAAAATTAATTATGTTTTTGTCCTCTATATGAGGTATGGAAAAATAGAAGTGATTGATTAGTAAACTACCAAATGAAAAAACAAAAAACAAATTGCTGCGTTTACAACCAACAGTGTATAGAACTACGCTTAACAACAAAGGTGAATTATGTATCTCACATTCACTACACACGTCCCTCCAGAATTCACCGTATCAGAAGAAGAACCAAACAGTCAACGGGGAGGTGGGCGCAGTGCCGTCGCAGGTGAGGTGCGAGGCTCTGTGCGAATTTGATATGCGAGGCCCCTCCCAGGCTCTGAACGTTAGAATAGTTGGCTGCGCAGCTTGTTAGCCTTGTCCGCTTAGATGAATTATAAATAAACATAAACAAACTAATAGGCTATTTACAGTATATTAAATCGTTTTTGACACACTCTGTCGGCTCTGACGGCGTTGCATTACGTGCACCTGCGCAATAAAGCCTATGATTTCCGAAAACAGTACTATGTCAACTGATATCAGCGCAAGAACTGTTGAGGAATATGCAACATAATTTAGACGATTGTTTTTTTTTTCATAATGTTATAATAACTGCCAGGCACTATCATTTCAGCCGCTCTGTGCATGTCCTCGCACAGAGCGAGGCTGAAGCTCAGCTTCGCGGCTGAGACACGAATATATTTTTCAAATGTTTAAAAGGTATTACATTGGAATCTGTTGAATAGAGTGTAAATTTTGTTCGTGGGTAGATTAAATAATGATAAGCGGATAATCACCCGTATGGAGATCATTAACTTATTTTTTTTTTTACTGGCTCAAAACAAATGCAGCACAATTACGCAATACCAACGCATTCTCATCCTTTGGCGTCATATAGGTGACGCCATATGACAAAACGTCGAAATACTACGCACATGGCACCCTTTAGCGTGAATATAACACGCGAACCCAAAGCGTCATAAAGTTGACTGGCATCCTTTAGCGTGAATATGAGACGCAGACCCTACCCCACACCTAAACCTACCCATCACAGTGCGTGTTATATTGACGCTAAAGGGTGCCATGTGTGTAGTATTTCGACGTTTTGTCATATGGCGTCACCTATATGACGCCAAAGGATGAGAACAATACCGTCATTGCGTGCGGGTGCGCCTGCAGTTATAAACATGATTATTACTAATTGGCATATCTCAATGCCAATTCTTATAAGTTCATTCATATAGCCTACTCAAAACAGACGGGGCAACCTAATGCAGATAAGTTAGCTCACCGTTTTTAGGTGATATGCCATGTTTGCAGTCGAGCTGTGATATGCAAACTGTTGCTTGGAAACTTTGCATTCGAATTTTTTTCTGTTATCTATTTTCGTAAAATGCTGCCACACTGTCGATTTCTTTGACATGGTAAAGGAGGACTGACAGTAAATTAAACGCTCGCAATTAAATTAATATTCAGCAAACCTCCATACCAATGCCTTCTAGTACTTTCTTCAATCTGTCTCCAGTGGGTTGGGCTAATCCAAAAAAGAGAAAACAAGGGGGGTGTTCTGAAGACAGGCTGTTACCTGTGAAACAGGGGTGCTCTGAAAACACCCCCATTAGCAATTAGTGCTTTCCACCTGATGAAATTCACACTACAAAAAATAAAAAAAACAGTAAATCGACTAATCGACTGGGAGATTACAGCCCTATGAAAAACCTCCTTAATTTGTTGGGGGGGAGAAAAAAAACAGCAAGATTGCGAGGTCTCCTAGTGGCGCGAGGCCCTATGCGGTTGCGCAGTTCGCACAGCCCTTGCGACGGCTCTGGGTGGGCGTATCAGCCGGCCACAATGGCTGCGCTGTGCCGGGGGTTGAGGAGACCCCACTGCAACCTGTGTCCCGTCATGACACGGGTGTGGGGCATGGAGTGTGGGAGGCTTGGGAGGGAGGGGAGCAAGGGGTGGGGGCAGAGCCAGGTCAATAGGCCTAGCTATGTCCAAGTGAGCCGGTTTAAGGCGGTCAATGGAGAGTCGCTCTGGTTTGCCGCCCCTGTCCATCACAAAATGTTTGTCCCCCGTCTCCAGAACCCGGAATGGGCCCCCGTAGGGCGGGCGTAGCGGTCCCCTCTGGGCATCGTGGCGAATGAAAACAGTCAGCCGTCTGAAGACCAGCGGGTATGTGCGACTAAGGGAGGCCGTGACAGGAAGTAGGGACAGGTGCGAAAAGCCTTGCATTGTCCAATAGAGTAGACCGCTGGAGAGTAGCAGACCAGGGAACCGTGGTGCTAGGGACAAAATCCCCTGGCACCCGCAGCGGCTGTCCATAAACAAGCTCTGCGGATGAGGACTGAAGGTCCTCCTTTGGCGCAGTCCTGATGCCCAGCATCACCCACGGGAGCTTGTCGACCCAGTTGCTGTCTTTGAGGCTGGCACGCAGGGCAGCCTTCATCGACCTATGAAAATGTTCACAGAGTCCGTTAGCCTGCGGATTATATGCGGTGGTGCGGTGAAGTTTCACTCCGAGACTCTGTGCGACAGCGTCCCACAGCTCAGATGTGAACTGCGCGCCTAGTTCAGAGGATATGTCAAAAGGGGTGCCGAAACGGAGTAGTATGAAGCTGCAGACTCGGAGACCTGCATTTACAGTCCCCCACCCAGAGTCCCGCATTCTCAGACCCCTCATTTTTCTAGACAGCGCCTCCTATCAAATTGTAACGGATAAACATGTGAAGAACATGTAAAGAACTTAAGCCGAAACGTGAGTATCGTCAATTCTATTTAGCGAATCGTAGTAGGCTACTCATTCGATTTCTATTTTAATCAAACTACTTAGCTCATCGATACAACATATGAATAGTCCATTTAATATTTGTAAAGATAGTTTGTAACAAAATTTGAGCCGTTAATGTACGTTTTTCACGCCCCTTTCGCCCTTTCACAAAGTTGTCCAAAGTTCAAAACCATCTCAAGGGACACTTCAACAGAGCAGCGCAACATGAAGGTAACATTTGCAAACATCTTTTTTTTCTTTTTTTTTCTTTTTCTTTTTGAAAGATAAGACATGTGCAATCGTAGGCCTTTGTTGTTGCCCCTGCCGAACCCAGCAACATTTCATTTTATGATTATCCAAAGGGACTTACTGTATAAATGAGGAGTTTTTTAATGGAATTGAAGACGAAAAGTAAAGTCACGAACACAATTTTTTCTTCCTTTTTTATTTACAGGAAGATGATGTTTAGGTGATCGTTAAATAAAGTACAGAATTGTTTATTATTGGTGTTTTGTCTATTCTTCTTTGTTTTCTTTGCATTCAAAATATCAAAAAACAGGTTTTGTAATGTTAGCATGGTAATGTTAATTAAACCATTATAGGTTGAACTGAGAGAAAAAATTGGAATTTGAATAAAAAAATAACATTGTTGCAATATAATATCACATACTATTTTTCAGAAGATAGTTCAATCTGTAATTGTATCCCTTCCATCAGTAACAGAATTATATTTTTGGCACAACATGCATTAAGCAGGGAACGCAAATATTTATTTGGATAACTAAATAAAACGAGACCGTAATATTGCATCGTATTGTTTTCAAATGCATTTGGATAAGGGTGCGCCGTCTCGAAAACGAGCGGTCTGAGAACACGGGACTCTGTGTGCGGGTGTTATACGATCTTCTGAACAGCAGGAGGCGCTGTCTCGAAAAAAACCGAGGGGTCTGAGAATGCGGGACTCTGGGTGGGGGACTGTAGATGCAGGCTCCGAGTCTGCAGCTTCATAATATTGCCGAAAGGGGCAACCCAGGTGCCAATAAATGCCCGTGTCATCTCGACGGATGCCACTGACGTCAGTGGCACAGTCTCAGGCCAGCGGGTGGTCCTGTCAACCATGGTTAACAGATATGTCAAACAGTGAGAGGAGGGCAGAGGACCAACCAGGTCCACGTTTACATGGTCAAAACGCCTCTCAGGAACTGGGAAAGACTCTAACGGGGCTTTAGTGTGGCGGTGTACTTTGGCCCATTGGCACTCAACACAGGTGTTAGCCCAGTCCCTTACATCCTTCTTGAGGCCATGCCAAACAAACTTTGCTGCAACCAGTCTCTGTGATGCTTTTGAACCTGGGTGGGAGAGACCATGGATGGCATCAAAAACTTGTCGACTCCATCCCGAGGGAACGACCGGCCGAGGACTACTTGAGGACATGTCACACAGGAGCGTGGTGCCGGCATCACCAAAAACCACGTCCTCAATCTGCAGCCCTGTATTCGAGGTCTTCAGGAGTTGCACGTCCGGGTCTGTGGACTGAGTCGCCGCCATGCTGTCGTAATCCAAACCAAGATGGACTGCCCCTGACACAGCCCGTGATAGGCAGTCCGCCACGCGGTTGTTCTTACCGGCAACGTGCTGCAAGTCCGTGGTGAACTCTGAAATGTAGGACAGATGCCGTTGCTGGCGGGCGGACCACGGCTCAGCCACCTTGGCCATGGCAAAAGTTAGTGGCTTGTGGTCCACAAAAGCAGTCAAGTGTCGGCCTTTCAGCATTAAACGAAAGTGTCTGATGGCGAGGTAGAGACCCAGCAGCTCTCGATTGAAAGTGCTGTACTTCTGCTCACAGGGGCGCAGCTGGCGGCTAAAGAAAGCCAGCGGCTGCCAGGCCCCGCCTACCCACTGCTCGTAGACAGCACCGGCGGCGTAGTCCGAGGCGTCCGAGGTGATGGCGATGGACACAATGAAACGCAGCCACACAATGTCCTGGACTCACCAGGAAAAATTTATCAGCCTCTTCAGCCAGTCTCCGACAGTCAGTAATTGTGGTGTTGGCTAATGCAGCTCTCACTTGGGAAGGTAGCTGATGCAGGAAAAGCTGGATGAATAGAAAATCAGGTCTGTGCTCGCCCAAAAGATCCAGCATACGGTCCATGAGCTCAGACGGTTTGCCGTCACCCAGTCCTTGAAGTGAGCCTGCTGGCTCTCTCAGTGTCCGACAGTTCAAACGTTTTCAACAGGTGGGCTTTGAGTGCTGCATACTTCTCATTTTCCGGAGGATTTGTAAGAAGGCTCACCACTCTGGATGCCGTTGAATTTCCGAGAGCCGACACAACGTAGTAGTATTTCATTGTATTCGCGGTGATCTCACGCAACGCGAACTGCGCTTCAGTCTGGGCGAACCATGCAGATGCCGACAATTCCAAGAATGCGGGCAGTTTGAGGGTGACAGCGTTCCCCGACATTAGTCTGCTGGACGTATCCAGAGACACAACACGACCATGACCGCGGTCGTGTTGTGTCTCTGGATACGTCCAGCAGACTAATGTCGGGGTCACCAGTGTGGAAATTGCAGTAAATTCCAAGAGACAACTTCTCACTTTGAGCACACGAATGCGCGTGTCATTTATTTATAGAACGTAAACACACAAGAAGCAAATGCCGCTGACATGAACAGTCATGAAGAACAAAGTGCTGCGTTTTCAACCAACAGTGTATAGAACTACGCTTAACAACAAAGGTGAATTATGTATCTCACATTCACTACAGTAGCAACACTTTAGGTTTTACAGACTTACTTTAAATTTACAGTAAAAAAACATTTTTCATTATCTGATATAATGTTAATTTACCGATCTATTGAAGCACTAATATCTGTTCTCTTACGAGAGTACTCTTGTGTTGCGTAAGCTAGCAAAGAACACCCTATCTGGAGTCGGCTTATATAGGGATAAGCCACGACTATTTTGGCGGGAAGTGATGCGCGAGGGCGCCCGCGCCCTTATTGGTGCTTACGTCACGATCAGTCCACCGATGGGTTGCAGCATTTGCCACAGAGCAACCAATAGGCGCGCGAGTCGCCTCGCCTAGGTCTGCTCTGTGCAGCAATGCATTTTAAATAAATGAAAAATGAAAGGATCATTTTTTGGCTTCAGTATTCTCGAGAAATGGGATTTTCCCGTAGTGTAAGCTAGCTTACTCAACACTCGTTCCCTCTTCTAGAGAGAACCGAGGTTACGTTAGTAACCCTGTAAAGCTCCTGTAGGAAGGAGAGAATCTCCGTAATGCCACAGCGCTGTGGGTCTAGGTTTTTAGGTTTTTAGGTCTTCTGAAGCACCACCCGGAAAACACTGACCACTTTGAAGCATAGAGCCGTCTAGTAGAGGGCGCTCTAGCCTGTGTAATTGTACTTAACACTCCTGCTGGGAGATCAGTGGGTATCCGTTGATAGCCCATGCGTGCAGGGGCCATAAGTCGGGGTGCGGGTGCCAAAAGTGCGGGTGGCCCGTGGCAACTAAAAGACCGGGAATGCTGCCGAGAGTCCCCAGGGCGACGGCGCTGTGAAGCTGGCGGCGGAGGCGGTGGTGGCGCTAAGTTCCGGTTAGGCGGCTGCTGCTTCGAGCGGCCTGTCGCGGAACTGGAGCATCTCGGGATAAAATGCCGCAAATTGCGACGTTTTCTGAACTTCAGAGAAACGCTCGGTGAAGCCTTTCACCACCAGCCCGAAGAGACCGGATGGAGAGACGGGCGCGTCGAGGAAGGTAGCTCTGTCGGACTCCTTCATGTCAGACAGAGTCAACCATAAGTGTCTTTCAGTGACAGTGAGAGATGCCATGTTCCTCCCGATAGCCTGCGCAGTGGACTTGGTGGCTCGCAGAGCTAAGTCCGTGGCGCTCCTGAGATCTTTAAAGTTCTCAGGATTCGGGCCCGCCTCGTCCATAACACGGAGAAGGTTGGCCTGGTAAATTTGAAGCACCGCCATAGAGTGAAGCACTGAGGCGGCCTGACCGGCGGGGTCCGCGGTGAAAGAGGCTAATCGAGCCCGCAGGGTCGAGACAGCCATCATGTCGCCCCTGGAATGCGCAAGGTCCGCGTGGTTAAGTACCATGCAGGAAACGCACAGGATATGACGGTCCCCGTCGCTGAGAGGGGCTCGACAAGAGCCGCATTTGGAAAAACTAGGCATTATAATGCCTCGGCTCTTTTAAGAGAAAGATTTGAAAAGGATATGGGCACCGGATAGCGCAGCAGGAACGGTGGTGAAGCGGCGAGAAGATGGCCGGCTTCGGTCTGCAAGGCAGATGGCTCGTCCCGCTGATAGGGCTTTTTCGACGGCGCAGGCTTCTCCGGAGACCATCGATGTGAAGTGAACACTTCGCTGAAGAGATGAAAAATCAAAGAACACCATATCTGGACTCTGCTTATATAGACATAACCCCCGCCCCTTCTGGCGGCCGCACGCGCCCTCATTGGTGCTAACTACACATACAGTCCTGCGATAGGTTGCAGCAGTTGCCGCAGAGCAACCAATTGGCGTGCGAGCTGCCTCACCTAGGTCTGCTCTGTGCAGCAATGCGTTTTAAATTAATGTAAAATTAAAGGCACACTGTGGAACTTTTGGCCACTAGTGGCGCTCGACCTGTAATTTTCCCCTTGTAATTTTAGAGGCCACAAGCGCCGCAGCACTGTCGCAAAGTCCACAAACAGTTAACTGGTCAGCCTCCCGTGTCTTTAGATTATGTGTGTGCAGACAGTAGTTGACTTGTTGGTTGAAGAAAGATAATCGATTCACTATTGAACAAAATAATTATATAAATATAAGATTAATAATATAAATTATATAAAGAAAATAAATTGAACAAAAGTACACAGAAAGCAATGTGTGATCAGGTAAGTTGCATAGACAAGGGTTGCCCAATTCTGCTCCTGCCGATCGTCTGTCCTGCACAGTTCATCTCCAACCCTAATCAAACACACCTGAAGCAAACAATTAACGTCTTCAGGATCTCTTTAAAATTAAAGTCAGGTGTGTTTGATCAGGGTTGGAGATAAAATCGCGTAGTCGAGAAATCGTGTAACAAAACTGATGTAACTCACAACATACTGCCGTTATTTGTAGGCTTCAGTTTGAAAGAACTGTTTTTCATCAGTTTGATGAAATCGTGTAGTCGGGAAATCGTGTAATAAAACTGATGTAACTCACAACATACTGCCGTTATTTGTTGGCTTCAGTTTGTTTGTCCTTTTACACACATACAAATATGAGCTGAATGCAAAAAAATAACGGCAGTATGTTGTGACTTATATCACTTATAGCATCCTACTAGCTACCAGATTGATAATTCGCTACTCTACTAGCATTCATTGATACATGAAGTTAAATGGAGGACAAGATTGATAATTCGCTACTCTACTAGCATTCATTGATACATGAAGTTAAATGGAGGACAAGATAGATTCCGTAACATGGCCAGACAGACAACAAATTCGAAAAAATAGAGATATTGTGCAAGCAATATATATTAAACTTACTAAGTTGGTCCAAAAGCATGACGGCCAGGTCAGCATCGGTCGGGCACCCCTCCTCCTCCTTTAGCCAGTGAGCGAACGCTGGACCAATGTTGATCCTCGTCCTGGCTTTTAGTTTATCACTCTCCCTTTTTCTTTTTTTTGTGTCCTCTTACAAAATCTTTGCCTTCTTCCGAGTAACTGTTGGTTCAGCCATGACGACAACATGCACACGGCAATCAAATGCGAGTTGAGCTCTCACGTTAGAATTTGGGGAAGTGACGTATGCCGTAAACCGGTCGAATTTTGTAGTTCTTTTTGTGCTCGGGTTCCTACCCGCAACCCGAAGTTACATAGTGCTAGTAAAAGCGATACAGACACCTTCAGGCTACGGCAGACGTGTCATTCAACCTATTGTAAGTCGATGTACCATCTCAATGGGTTTTGGATATATATTATAAAGGTTGAAAAGTTCCACAGTGTGACTTTAAGGATAATTTTTTGGCTTCAGTATTCTCGAGAAAAGGGATTTTCCCATAGCGTAAGCAAGCTTACGCAACACGAGAGTACTCTCGTAAGAGAACTAAGAAAAACTATGAAGAAACAGTTATTTCAACAAAATACATCAAATGTGAAGTGTCACACAGGGAATTGTAGAAACGTAAATTTACGGTTTTTCACTGTAAAATTATACAATGACTTGTTCTTTTTCACTTCCAAAAACGGTAAATTTAACAGTTTACTGTAAAATTACATTAAATGTACGGTTAGATTTATCAGTTATACACCGTATAGTACGGAAACTTTCAGTTAGCCTATTAACAGTTTTTCACCATCTTTTACCGTTAAAATCACGATCATTTTTTGCAGAGTGTGTAGTTATGCATTAATTAATGCATACTGTATACCTTCACCACCATGGCTCCCTGAGTCACCCTCACCTCCCTGGTTCCTTAGGTTGCCGGTGTCATCCTGGAGGTTTACTGACCTCCCTGTATATCCCTATTCACTTGCCTGTCACCTGCCACAGCTCTAGGACGCCCTCCCTCCCACCCAGGCTGGATTCTGTTGTGCGCAAGGTTGCGCCTTCCAGAAGGGGGGAGACCTGTCAGGATCCCCATGCCTGTCACCTCTCCTCACTACATTTCCAATAATCCTCCCTGGCCATCACCTGCTCACTCTTCTCAATCCACCTGTCTGCCATCATCCTCATCTATCTTTCTACATAAGCCAGCACCACACACACAGAGATCGTCTGGTCTTGTCCCATCCTAGGACTGCTATATCGTCTATGAATTGGACTACCTGTACTGCTGTACCCTACTTACCGGAGTCTTATAACCTGTGACATTCGTCTGTATTCCTGCATCACTGGATTTCCATCTACTCCATATTTTGATATTCTTCGTGAACACTGGAGCAAACTCAGGGCAGCATTAGAAAAAAAGGATCCCACACACAGGAACTCAGACAAACCACATCCACAGCCAGAAATCTTCTCTCCTCCTTCTCTACCCTCACTGAGGCAGAAGTATCTAAACTTCATCACTCCAGTCATCCTACCACCTGCCCTCTAGATACCATCCCCTCACACCTTCTACAAGCCATCTCTCCTACACTTTTACCAGGACTCACACATATAATCAACACACCTCTCCACACAGGCATTTTCCGTACCACATTCAAGCAGGCTCGGGTAACCCCACTGATTAAAACCCCCACATTAAACACATCACGTATAGACAGTATAACAGACCTGTCTCTCTCCTACCATTCATAGCGAAAACACTTTTTTTTTGTTTTCAACCAGGTATTATCTTTCCTCTCACAGAATAACCAGCTGGACGTCAACCAATCTGGTTTCAAGAACGGCCATTCAACCGAAACTGCATTGCTGTTGGTCACTGAAGCCCTGCAGTTTGCAACAGCTGATTCCAGATCATCAGTTCTCATTCTCCTGGTTCTATCTGCTACTTTTGACACAGTGAATTATCAGATCCTTCTGTCCACCCTCTCATTCCTGGGCATCACAGGGACTTCACTTCACTGGTTTAAATCCTATCTCACATGTTGGTCTTTCAGGGTTGACTGGAGAGGGGAGGTATTTAAAGCACATCAACTGATCATTGGGGTTCCTCAGGGTTCAGTTATTGGGCCCCTCCTCGTCCTCATATACTGTTCACTACATCACTGGGACCAGTCATTCAGGCACATGGTTTCTCCTACCATTGCTATGCTGATGACACACAGTTCTACCTTTCATTTCAACCAGATTATCCCAGAGTAGCTGCACGCATGTCTGAAGACATCTCGGGATGGATGAGAGAACATCACCTGCAGCTCAACCTGGCAAAGACTGAGCTTCTCATCTTCCCTGCCAATTTATCTCTACAGCCAGATTTCGCCATCCAGCTAGGTACATCATCAATTACCCCATCAAGGGCGGCCAGAAATCTTGGGGTAATCTTGACCAACTGACCTTCAAAGACCACATTGCAAAGACAGCTCGGTCATGCAGGTTTTGCACTACACAACATCAGGAAGATCAGGCCTTTTCCTAAATGAGTAGCAACACAACTTCTCGTCCAGGCTCGGTCATTTCTAAGCTTAATTACTACAATGCTCTTCTGGCTGGACTTACATCATGTGAAATCAAACCTGATTCTCCCTATTCTAGCCTATACTATTCTTCTAAGCAATGTCAAATACATTTACAGTTTATTTGCCTCGATTAATCGCTGCTGTATTCTCAAATTTGTAAGTCGCTTTGGATAAAATTGTCTGCAAAATGAATAAATGTAAATCTAAATATGGTCTGTCTGTTCCTGCAAGGATAAGAGACATTATTATTGTCTATCACAAAAGAGATTCAAAGGTGTGTGTGGTGCTACTAACCTGTTTGGACCTAGTCTCTTTTACTTCACTCTGATGTTGTTTCTTTTTCTGCATCTGCCCTCATTTACCATCTGTCAATAAAGTGTTTACATGTTTTACCTCTCGCCATTGAGTCTGTTTCCATGACATATATATTAGTGCTGTCAATCGATTAAAAAAATTAACTAATTAATCACACCTTTTTTTCTGTAATTAATAATTCATTATAAGTTTTAATAAGTTTTTAATATATTTTTTTATATTGTAATAATTTCACATTTAATCTCCAAATTAACATAGAAACAACATACAGTCGCCTATATTTTAAATATTTGTTTAATGGCATATTTTAATGAAAGAAGGCCAGTATCATTGGTACCAATTATACTGCTACTGATGTCTCTATGAAATATATATATATTTTTTCCACAATTAATTAGGCATTATAGTATAATTGAAAGCTATCATTTTTTTTTTATTTCTTAGGCTTTACATATCTTTTAATTTAAGTGAATTTAAAATAATCTTCACATTACCTAATTTTAATAAATGTCACATTAAGCTGCCCTTCAATATATCAGGGCTCATTTTTTTTCTTTTGGCCCAGTCAGAGCAGTTCAGATTTTTACTTCCCCTGTCAAGATGCACAAAAAATTATTGTTTTTTTACCCATGTAACCTTGTAAACAGTGCTTTAAGATTTTCAGGTATGTCTAACAGGTCGGATATATACAGAAATTGATAACACTTCATACAGTCATCACTGCATAATTAAATTTTAATCTTTCTTAAAGCTAGAAACATTATTTAGTCATGCACTGATTGGTTTAAAGCATTTGCTTGAATAAAAGCGTAATCATATACTGTAACGGTAGCCAAAGGATGACGACAATTTTTTTTAAAAATATTTTGAACACGTTAAACTGACTAAATTAATCGCGTGCGTTAACATGTTAAAATTTGACAGCACTAATTTATATATTTCTATAATATTTGTGTATATTTTCGAAATATACACAAATATTTTGTCATTTTTGACCTGCTAAAAACGTCCACTCAAAACCTCTGTTGACTGTATATTAACCTTTTTTTTTTAAGCAGCTCTACTAGAAAGAACAGATAGATTACTTTCCTTGTTTTAGTCTATAATTACCACAGCACATTTAAAGTAACATCCAAGAATAAGACAGACAATTAGGCACTTCGGTGCCTGTCAAAATGGATAATGATAATTTAACTGTATTCACATCCACTGTGACCTTGGCCCTTGTCAGCAGATGATCTTAATTTTAAAGTGTTAAACAGAGAATGGCTGATCTGCACAATTAAGACATTATTCTTCATTTCTATTGCTCTGATTTGCACTTGTTTTCAGTTTCCAACTTTACAGTATTTGCGGATATTGAGTAACCATCATTCTGAACGTGTTGATGAATACAAAAAAAATGGGTTTCTCTCTTGCATGTCTTGACAATATTTAAAGTTTAAAGAATGTTTAATATTCACAGGTAATGTAATGGCTAATGTGCACTACAGTATTTATAACAGCCACTATGAACATGGCGTTAAAATTCACCAAGGTAAGCCCAAGTGCAAAAAGCAGATGCAGCAACGCGAAGCACCTGGTATCCATCTCTGACTATATCACAGTTGTTTGTCAGTCAGAGGAGGACCGGAGCCAGGAGGCACATCACAGTGCAGCGGACCTCTCTGCTCAACCTGCTCTGAGCACAAGAAGAGGGGGTGAATCTGAAATGCAAGAGGACTTTGAGAGGAAGCCACGCTTAAATTTACCACCAGCAACAGACCACAGATGGGCCCAGCTGGATAGAGACCTGGACATCACCCTGGACAATACCCTCAAGGGGGATGTAACCAAGAATATCAAAACCATGGTAAAAACTTTCTTTCACGCATGTCTGGACACCTTTGGCGTAAAGGAATGCAATGTTATTAGACCACCAGCTGGTCCAACCAGGAGGCAGCGCCAACTTAAAGAATTACGGGAGCAACTGAGAACACTCAGGAAAAGTTGGCAGAAGGCGAATGATGAGGAGAAACCAGCACTAAACCAGATACGGGTGGAGGTGCGGAAAAACTTAATTCTTCTCCGCAAAGCAGAGTCACTCCAAACAGCGAGAAAAGCGTTGTAAGAGAAACGCCTTTTTTAACAATCCGTTCCAGTTTACAGCTGACCTTCTAAGAAAGCCTAAGAGCAGGTGTGGAAAAGAGCGTGGCAACAGCACACGGTGACCCCTGCAGAGACACCCCACTGGGGGAATGCCCGTTCCAGCTGCTAAGGACCATGCCACACTTTCCATTCAGCATGGCAGACTTCGCCATGGATAAAGTGAAGTCAGTTGTTGGAAAATCTCGAGCAGGATCCGCTCCAGGACCATCAGGCACAACGTACAAGATCTACAAAAACTGCCCTCGGCTACTGAAGAGGTTAGCCAAGCTCTTACGGACATTCTGGAAAAAAAGGCAGGAACCTAAGCTCTGGACACTCGCTGAGGGCTGCTTTGTACCTAAAGGACCGAACTCTACAGGACTCAAAGAGTTCAGAGAGATCTCTCTATTGGACGCCGAGGGGGAAATATTCTGGTCCATTGTTGCTAAAAGGCTTACATCGTATCTTCTCAACAATGAGTACATCGACCCCAGTGTCCAAAAAGGAGGAGTTCCAGGATATTCCGGATGCCTGGAACATACATCAGTGATTAGCCAGATCATCAAAGAAGCAAAGAGTAATAAAAACACACTCGCTGTCGTCTGGCTAGATCTTGCTAAAGCCTACCTGAGTGTACCTCATCAGCTGATCCAAAGGGCCTTGAAACACTACCAAGTACCCACAGAGGTGGTTAAGCTGGTGATGTCACATATGGATTCCCTGAAAATGAGATTCACCGTAGGAAACTTCACTACCAAATGGCAAAGGCTGGAGAAGGGCATCATGGCAGGATGCACTATTTCAGTGGTCCTGTTCGTGGATGCCATGAATCTTCTTCTGAAAGCAGGAGAGATGCGGTGTAGAGGTCCTAAAGCAGACGACGGAACAAGATATCCTGCTTGCCGGGCTTTCATGGATGATGTGACTGTGATGACACCAGCAATTCAAGGAACACAGTGGATCCCAAGTGGAGAAATCCAGGAGCCTCACAAAGGAAAGTTGATGAGAAACACCTTCAGCATCCAAGGCTCAGAGATACCAGTAATCCAAGACCAAGGGATCCGATGTCTTGGAAAAAAACTATGCCCACTCCCTGAAGGACATCGGCAGTCTCAAAGACACCAAAGTTCAACTGAACATCTGGCTTAAGGCAATTTACACCAGCCAGTTGCTTGGGAGGTTCAAGGTATGGTGCTTTCAGTATGGCATTGTACCCAGACTGCAATGACCCTTCCTGCTGTACGACTTTCCTATGACACAAGTGGAAGCAATGGAGAAGATGTGCAGTAAGTTTATGCGGAAATGGCTGGGTGTTCCCCCTTCCTTTAGCTGTACAGCAAGACCTCCAAGCTCCGCTTGCCTGTTTCATCAGTAGCTGAAGAATACAAGGCCACCAAGGCAAAAGCAGTCAGCACGCTGCTTCTGTCAAAGGATGGGAAAGTCCAGCACGCTAGCAAGTCTATCAGGTGCGGCAGGAAGTGGAAGCCCCAAGAAGTGGTGTCGGAAGCTGAAACACACTGGAAACATCAGGAGATTGTCGAAGTGGTCTGCCAAGGCCGCATGGGACATGGGCATTACAACACCAAGTGGTGGAGCAAGGCCAACACCAAAGGCAAGAGAGAGCTTGTGGTGCAGAGGGTCCGAGAGGCAGAAGAAGAACACCACCGTGTGAAAGCGGTAGGGCTGGCCTCTCAGGGGCAGTGAATGCAGTGGGACCAGGCACTCAAGCGATCACTATCCTGGAATGAACTCTGGGAAAGCTGACTTTCTTGCTACGTGCTGTGGCTGACCTCTTGCCAACCCCAAGTAATTTAAAGATCTGGGGCAAGGAAGAATATCCATCATGCAAGCAGTGTGGAGCAGTGCTATGTACACTGAATCATATCTTGACGGCATGCCCCAAAGCACTGGGAGATGGTTGATACAGGTACTGTACTGTGCTGTACAAGACAAGGTACTGATAGAAGTCACCAAATGGGTGGATCTGCTGAGGGTCAAAGCCAACAACAACCTGGCACCATTGTCTCCAAAATTCATCAACTTCCAGTGTGATGGCAACCATACTCCCACGGTACAGGTAACTGCCAAGCAACCGCCATCCATTCTACAGCGAGCTTTTGATTGGGAGATGCAAGTGGACCTGGGAAGTAGACTTGTCTTCCCACAAGACATCACAGCAACCTCACTCTGTCCGGATCTGGTCCTGATTTCCAGGAGCATCAAGACCATCTTAGTAGCTGAACTTACGGTGCCATGGGAGGACAGGCTAGCTATCTCGCATCAAATCAAGAAGGCCAAGTACCAGGACTTAATCGATGAGGCTCTTACCAAAGGATGGCACCCAACCATGTTTCCCATCAAAGTCGGCTGTCATGGTTTCCCAGGAACATCTTTGCGCTATTTCCTACAGAAGGTAGGCCTGGATCCAAAACATCTGAAGAAAGCCACCAGGGAGATAGCCCCGGCAGCCTAGACTAGCTCAAGATGGTTGTGGCTGAGGAGAGTCCACAGTTGGAACCCCTCTGCAGACAAAGGCTAAATGCTCTTTGCTGCCCCACTCAGGTGACGCGTACAGGTTAAGGGGTGAAACGCTAGTGAGCCTGAGACATCTGCTGACGATGCAGAGGGGTCTTCAACAATGTGGATGCTCTGCCCACCTTCTCACCGTGGAATACCTTCACAAATACACCATATTCACCATATTTTTTCTCACCTTTAAATTTTCCTGATGAAATGTGGAATACATTTTTCAAAGACTTTGCACTCAGCTGGTCATTTTATTATAGGGCTTTGTCCAGCCTGTGGTGAAATGTAGAACAGACGTCTCTAACTTATCTAACGAAATGTAATGTCTTTTACAGTTAACAAAGAACTCTCCTCATGATGAAGGCATATTAACCATGAAACACTAGTTGTGGAGACCATGAGACTCATGTGAAAATGGTGTATCATTTCAGCAGTGAGACACTTCCATGCTGATGTAAATGGGAATTAGTTATCACAGGCCTCCAGGGTATAATCACAGCACATTGTTTCAGAGTGGCTTACCCAAAGCTCCTTTTTGTTTGTCAGGAGAATGACATCAGAGCATTGCGGAGGACAGTGTGATGGAAAAGTCATCTGCACTCAACTACTCGCAATCAAAGGAGAACGTGCCACACAAGCAGAGATCTTTTATGTTGCGTGTTTTGCTTTCGAACACAGATGATACATGTTCTGAAGGACATTATTATACAGGTGATTAAAGGAATAGTTCACTTCAAAATTAAAATTCTGTCATAATTTACTCACCCTCAAGTTGTTTCAAACCTGTATGAATTTCTTTCTTCTGCTAAACACAAAGGAAGATATTTTGAAGAATGTTGGTAACTGAATGTCGGAAGTTCCTACTATGGAAGTCAATGGGGTCCATCAACTGTTTGGTTACCGACGTTCTTCAAAATATCTTCTTTGTGTTCTGCAGAAGAAATAAATTCATACAGGTTTTAAACAACTTGAGGGTGAGT
The DNA here is from genome assembly GCA_030578255.1 of Tiaroga cobitis. NCBI lineage: Eukaryota > Metazoa > Chordata > Actinopteri > Cypriniformes > Leuciscidae > Tiaroga > Tiaroga cobitis. The sequence goes on from CM060599.1 coordinate 26,468,910, forward strand.
AAATGATGACAGAATATTAATTTTGAAGTGAACTAATCCTTTACGCTGACCAGGGCAGTTGATGAAGTTCATCTCCAGGTTTTTATGATCTATCTTTATCTATCACTATCTTTTTAGCAGGGGTGTCGGAGATTACATTTTTAGAAATTGAAGTTGAAATCTTTCATTGATGTTGGCTTTGTGAAGTTTTCTGTGGCCTTTTTTTTGTGGAAACATGGTCTTTATGGTGAATATTGAAGTTTGCTGTCACTTTGCTGTATGTTGTTCTATGTTTTTTTGGACACAATCCTTCTTAGTTTTTGACAGTGTCTTAGTGTTGATTAGTTTTTGCCCTCTATTCTTCGCTGATCAAGTCTTGCCATGCTTTGAGTACACAGTCATAATAATAAAGATTGTTGTTCTTAAAACACACAACAATTGGGCGGTTAAGGTTACAGAAGCTCTTGTTAAATGGGCTCCGATGATTTGCCCTTTTGGACGTCTCACAAGTCGCCCACATTTCACACACATCTTGTACTAACTGCTAAAAACCACTTATACTGCAATGATATACAAACTAGAAACAACAAAAAGACCATTAAAAGATAATAGCAATGTTTGTTTTGTCACTGTAGCCTACACAAATGATATGTACCCCATAATGAATGTTCACATTATTTTATCCAACCATTGTATAGGCCTAGCCTATTATCTCCCGGTTTCACAGACCAGGCTTAAACTAGTCCCAGACTAAAATGCATGTTTGAGCTGTTTTAACTGAAAGCAACTTGCACTGACAGATCTTAAAATATGTCAGTGTGCCATTGTTTTGTCTCAAGATGCACACCAGTGAGGTTTTCTTCTAAGGCACATTTATAAAAGCTACTGAAATGTCCTAATTGAACTAAGGCCTAATCCTGGCTTAATCTAAGCCATGTATATGAAACCAGGCTTAAATATAATATCCAAAATTGTGCTATAGTTGTGATGCAATGATGAGATCCAGTCAGATGAAGGAATTCTTATAAAATCAATTTATTTCTTAATAGCAAATAATCAAATAATAAATGATAAAGAAATGTCCAAAATGATCAATCAAATTTTAATAAATAAATATATAACACAAACAGGATAAAAATCACTTCTAATATCTCTAAGTAACTATCTAAGTCAAAATCTGAATAAAATATTCTTGCTGCCCCAAGGAAAAGTAAAGTGGTCACAGCCCTCTTTCAGTAAGCCAGAGTGCAAAATAGCAAGGGTTTGAGTCAAAGTGGAGACTGACTAAAACAGGAAATCTGTCATCCTTTTATACTTTTCAACTCAGATGAGCAAAGGAAAGTTCTCTTTTTTGTTATAAACTAAACCAATGTGACCCCAGGAGCCACAGCTGCCAAATATCTGGCTATAGTGGTTTCAACACTTGGGGTAAAAGTAGTTAATCATATGGCACTACAAGACGTGATGGAAAATTGGTTTCAATTCACAGAGACATATTGTACCTATTCAAATTAGTATCTAAAAGAAGATGCTTGTTCTTTGCTCTAAAATGTAGAAGGGTTATACCCTTAACACTTTAAAGAAAAACTATTTGTTCCCCTCTGTGGAAACTTTTAAAACTCTTGCACAGAACAAAAGGTCAACATCAGTCAACAATATAGATAGCTATATCAAGAAAACACTCATTAAAAGAAACACTAAACCGATATTTCAGATGATATAATAATGAACACAAGAATAGGTCTTATATGATCTACATGATTATAATTATGATTGATTAGATTAGCCTATATAAACAAGAGAAATAGCCTATTATTTTCCATTTTCTATCACATCAAGTTGTATTTCCACAAATTATTTTTGTCTTATTTATAATTATTTTTCTTTTTAAGTCTCGCTGAAAAGCCAAATGGCAGGTTACATTGTGACAATTTACCCAGATTGACAACTATTATTGGGGTCCCCTGAAAATGTTTCCGTTGTGGTCTGTGTTATTTGCAGCGCGTTTCTGTATTTGGTTGTGTTGTGAACTTCTGCAGCGCGTTTCTGTATGTGGGGATTTGTTTTTCAGTATCTTGGTCACGTTGGTCTTTTAACCTTTGTATTTCCGTTTTTGTGCTCCACTATCGTACTTTCTTTCGGACATTTTGCCGCTATGCCGTCTAGCAATAACAGTGACGTAAATTAAAACGATTGACTTTTTATCTTGACCAGCAGCTGATTGGACAGATGTGACCCAAATGTAAATTCCATCCAATCACCTGCTTATTTTTTTATTTTATTTTATTTTTTTATTTATTTTGTTGTTGTTGTTGTATGTTTCTTATGCAACGATATATACTATACATTCGTAATATCCCAGCTTCCTGTCTTCGGTATTAGACGATCTTTAATCGACATCTGTAACGTTAAATGTTTGGCCAAGGCGCGCCCCCGGTTGGCGGAATTACGTACAGCCACAGGAATGAGTTGAGCGCGGCCCTGTCTGCTCACTGTGCTTTGCTTTCGCTTCCTTCATTGGCAGGATAAGCAGCACACACTGCAAGCTACTGTGATGGGCTGCTTTTGAAAAGACACAAATACACTTCAATCTTTAATAGTGGCGATTAAACTTAGCAGATCCACAAGGACCCACCGAACCTTGAATTTAACAGTATTTACAGAATGGCGAGGAAAGGTTTGTGCTTTAACTGATCTACTTTTGTCAATGTTGTGGATAGTTTAGCTTGCTAACAACATAGCCAACTAGCCGACAAGAATCTGACTAGCTCAAACAAAAGACTTGATTCCTTTTGTCCATGTGAGACAATATTGCCTCTTTTAGACACTAGGTTTTCAGTTAATGATATTTAGCTTATATAACGTTAGAATTTAACAATCGCTGACCACACATTTTAATTAGATGTGGTGTTTGCATCAAGGCTAACCAGTTTCTTTTTCCCACATTGACCAAGCCCAGAAAACATTCTGACATTTAAAAAACAGAAGCCCAAAACAGAGAAGAAAAAAACTGTTATTCGTGTTCTAAACATTTTAATTTTATTGGCCAAAGTTAAATTGGTTGTCAGCTCAATTTTAGGAGCAGTCAATCTCGTGAACTCGCTCAACTGAAGTTAAATTGTAAATAGGGTAATGAAGTTTACAGACAGTCCAGTAGAGTTCAATTAATGTTATTCAAAAACCATATAGCTGTGGATGCTGGATATGTTTTATTATATATTTTGTATTAAATGTGATAATCAGTTTAAAAAATATCATGATGATGTACGTTACTGATCTTATTTTACTTAGTGCCTGATAAATGCTAATGAGTGGATTAAAATGGCAAAGTTTATTGTATGAAAGATATGTATTTATTTATATTTACAGGTTGGGATGAGGAGCCTTTGGATCATGCTGTAATGTCACAGTAAAGCTTAAGCTTGTTTCTGCAGTGTTTACCTGATACATGTGTACAATGGCATCAAGAAATGAATTTCAAGATATTTACTAAGGCTTAGGTGAGTTGGAGGGTGTTGTGCAGTCATTATTTCAACTTGAATTTGGTTCTGTAAAGTCAAAATAGTTTGGTCAAGAGTGAAATATAGGTGGATTTGTCCGTTGGTTTACCAAAATGCAACTAATGTGCCCTTGACTGTACCTTGTCAACAAGGGCAAGTTCAGACCTGCCTATCAGGCCTGTGCCAACAAGCCATTTAGTCACTACATACATTGGACTTAACTGATTCTGATGTTTCTCATCAAGTACAGCTATATTTAGAATGATGGTTTCTCGTAAGCATTTTCATGGATTTAAAACACATTTTTGTGGTTATGTTCTGTCACACTACAGACTGGATTGTGATATTGCACGCTTCCGTTGTTAAGGTTTTTTATAAAGCTCATTCTTTCATTTCCTTCTTCCACTTTTGATAGATTTTGTGCCCTGAGTTGGGGGTGTGCAATGACTCTCATTTGACCACAAAATGGCTTGCTGATGGCAAAGTCAAAGATTTGTTATTTTCAGGTCAGGAGGAGAGGCAGAAATTGCTGCTGTTTATTTTTCTTATATGATGTCTTTGCTCTCTGTTTCCATAAAGGTCAAGTGGTGAAAGCTTTGGGACCGTCAGCACTTCTTGTAGTGGGGAGTGAGCTGGCGATGTCAGGGGTCCCAACCCCTCCTCCTCCAGGGGAGATGTCCAGTGGGCCTGTGGCAGAGAGCTGGTGCTATACCCAGGTGAGATGGACTCACTGCTCAAGCGGTCATGTACAGACTATGCTGAAGAATTTTTGGAAGCCATTTATATAGCTGCTTAATTGTGTATATCCATGTGTAGTATGTGTTCCTTGTGTGAATGTGTTCGTTCAAGTGCAAGTAAACGAGAAAGAGGAATCAATTCTGTGTTCGAGCACTGTCTGAAACACGGCTCTCTCTCTGCGTGCGCGTGCTTCTGGTGTGTGGCTGTACGCACAGATAACAGTGCACAAGTCCCGATTTTCGGCTCTTCTACCCCGTTTAAAATCGTTTGAATGTGTACTCAAAAGCACTGCCCTCCCAAGTTTTCTGCTACACATCATTTATTTTTACCACGCAGTTATGTGCACCCATGTTTATATTATCGCATAATGTAGACCGTATTATTGCACAGAAGTTATATGCCTATATAAAAAATTTTTTTTGCAAATTGTAATTTAGGGCTGGGGTAAACGATTATTAATTAAAGGATTAGTCTGTCGATTATATCGATTAGTTGACTAATCTACCGACTAATTTAACGATTCTTTTTTGTAACATGGAAATTGCAGGAGTGCACATTCAATGCACAACAATTTTGATCTAGTTCTTACGGAGTATCTACACTGTAAAATGTTTGGTAGGCTACTCAAATGAGCCCTATCACACTTGGATGTGGTGCTCATTTTAATGTTTTCAGCGCTCATAAAAAACATCCAAAAAGGAAAAAACAAAACAAAAAAAAACATTTGACAAATAGCGCAAATAACGACACCTTTACGTTTGTGACTAAATTTTAAGTATTCCCATACCTTCTTTTTTTTAGGACTTTTTCTTTTGTTGGGACTTTGTTGTGAATTCTGTGAAGAGGTTGCTGTTTCGGTCTCCCACGTGTGTGTGACGAGCTGTACCGCCGGGAACGGTGCAAAAAAATAAATACATAAATAAATAAAGAAGCGTCGGCAAAAAAATATGACGTCGATGAAATTTTGACGTCGAAGCGTCGACGTCATCGACGCGCCGCTACAGCCCTATTGTAATTATATTATCGCCCTGCTCTTTATATAAAGTTGGACATATATATCCAACTTTTTCCATATACATGCAGTATATTCACGCAGAGCAATATATACTATATAGCATGTCTCAACTACTTGATTGCTTGTATCATTTCAAAATATGAACTATGTTATCGTCCGGCTCTAATCTGCTAAATTCGACTATAACACCATGTCTTAACCAGACGTGGCACTGCAACACCCGATAAAAAGGTGTCTTTTCCATATTAATCAGATTTTTTTCAACTGTCAACTCAATGTAATCAAACACGTCTATTCAATGGCAAAGGTTGTCTCAGTATGTTTAGTTAAAATGGTGTGTCCATTTCATTGCGAGTGCAGTGCACTTGCAGAGAGAGCCAGCCCCCATGTTATTCTGATTGGCTATAAATGTATATATATATATTTTTTTTGCATCTGGCCCGTTGTCGCGTCTGGTGTGGACAGACAAAATGCTTGTCGCTGGAATCTTATGGCTTGGTGTCAGGCATAAAGATAGTATAAACATTAACATCATGATTTATTGCAAAGCTTCTTTGAAACAATGTGTATTGTGAAAAGCGCTATACAAATAAATTTGTCCATAAATTTGACCACTTTTTTTATTTTAATGACAAGTGTAGCTTGAGCAAATGCATATGTTTTGATCTCTTGCTTGTTACGGCGCTGTGCACAGTTTGATCTAATGAAGGGTAATCAGTGCATTAAAGTAGATAGAATGACACTTTATTGTGCAAGTGATAATGAAACTCAAGCAGTCATCATAATGTGGTCATGCTGGTTTATCAGATATGGTAAAATGATACCATCGGAAATTTGTCTCAGTAAGAATTAACCTCAGGCTAATGCAATGCAAAGTTGAATAGGAGCTATGTAGTTGCTTAGGAAGTGAATCAGATGTTGGTAAAAACATTTGAAGCTACAGGAAGTGCATGTGCTCTCAGAGCATTCGATGTGTTGTTGACTAGGAATGACTGCACAGTGCACATTGGTATGTGTGTTGACAGTTATCCATTTTCACTGATGGTAATCTTTGGTGATCTTGTAGGTCAAGGTAGTGAAATTTTCCTACATGTGGACCATAAACAACTTCAGCTTCTGTCGAGAAGAGATGGGTGAAGTTTTAAAGAGCTCTACCTTCTCATCAGGGCCTAATGATAAGATGAAATGGTGAGGAGCCCAATTAATGTGTTTATGTGTGTTATAATACTTTCATGCTCATAAGATCAAGCTCATAATCTCAATCACTCTGCATCTTTGTCTATCTTCAGGTGCCTGCGGGTCAATCCGAAGGGACTCGATGATGAAAGTAAAGATTATCTATCGCTATATTTGCTATTAGTTAGTTGTCCAAAAAGTGAAGTCAGAGCCAAGTTCAAATTTTCTTTATTGAACGCTAAACGGGAGGAGACAAAAGCTATGGGTAAGAACTTTGTCTAAAAAAAAAAAAGCTTTAATTAGAGATTTTTATTTATTTATTGGAGTCCAGTTGTTTTAAATGCTACATAGATTTGTAATTTGGAATCAGCTGATTGCTTTTGGTGCTCTTGAACAAAACGTTTCTAACTTAACTCTTACTTGTTTTCCCAATGCAGAAAGCCAAAGAGCCTATCGGTTTGTCCAAGGCAAAGACTGGGGCTTCAAAAAATTTATTAGGAGAGATTTTCTGCTTGATGAAGCAAATGGGCTGCTACCAGATGATAAACTCACATTATTTTGTGAGGCAAGTATGCATTTACTTCATAATCTGTTCAGTACCTCAGATTCAGACCGCCATGCATGAAAGTATTGGTTTGGGTCAGCCGCACCTGATTAATGTCTTTAAAATTGTATTTATTTAGTGATGTAACTAAATACAATTTAGTTAAATCACTTACATTTTTAGAAATCTAATACATAATACAAAAAATGTTTCGCATGAATCTTTCTTGGATATCTAAAATTTGCACAAAACAATCTATCGTTGCAATGATGTCAGCATTTTTCAATAAAATAAATGAAATCAAGAATTCAAGAAAAATCAAGAATTCAAAGATTACATGTCTTGAACTTGACGCTTGCTTTTGAACTAGATTTTTAACAAATTCTCCTTTTATCAACTTAGATATTTTTATTTGTCTTTGACCTATTTTCTTGACGTTTTTTTTTTTTCATTTGTAGTTTCTTTCTTTTAGTTACACTGTTGTGGTCATTGGGGTAATTTACAAAACATGGAAATGTGTCTTTTCTCCTGCAAGTAGATTGCAGATTGAATTTCCTGCACGCTCTGATCTGTTTGTATAAATATGCTAGTAGCAGTCTGACAGATCCCCCTTCTCTTCAGAACGTAGCAGGATAGAGACATCACCTAGAGCTGCAAATGAAATGGGTTGTCAAATGAATTTACTGTAACACAATTATGAGTCTTGCTTGAAAAATAGCCGCCATGCCTGTTGAGATCTGCTGCAGGGTTTAATATTTGCAGGGAAATTGGCAATATCACAAGGCAAAGTTGAAACTAAATGCAAATTGCAGATAATGTTTTCCCTCATTAATTGGACAGTTTTTGTAGATGAGTATTGCCAGAAAAACTATTAAAAAACTGCAGGATGCTTTCATCAGCTGTGTTTCTGATAACTGCAGTTGGTTTTCATTTTGCAATTTTGCATGAATTTTTTTTTCTTGCATTCACCTTTATTTTTATCAACACTCTGAAATATTTTCGAAGCAGGCTAGGTTGCTTGCTAGTACTCTGAATTAGTTTGTCAACATTGGATACAGAGAAAGTATAAATAGGAGCACTAGAGTCAATTAGTACTTAGTTAATAGGAGCTGCATTTTCCCTGACCAATCTCAATTGCTGTTGCAATCACATAATTAAAGAAATAGTTCGCTTGAAACAATTCCTTGGAGCTGTGTAGCACTTGGATGACATAGCTTTGATATGTTTGCAGTCAAATTCACCATAACACGTTACCTTGGGTGCTCTTTTGCTTTTACAGGGTTCTGAGAAGTAAATGAAGACTGCCAAGTAACATGCATAAAAATATGCTTAAAATGTTGTTATAATAAAATATAAGAGGACAGTGTGAAGACATGTCAGTACATCACATTGCATTGCCCGACCAAGTGGTTTAATTCGACTAGTAATTTAATGTGTTAATTAGGTAAGTGTTGTCCAGGACTCCGTGAACATCTCCGGACAGTCCAACATGAACATGTTGAAGGTTCCGGAGTGCCAGCTGTCTGATGACCTGGGTAACTTGTGGGAATGCTCACGATTCACGGACTGCACTCTATATGTGGGGGGACAGGAGTTCAAAGCCCACAAATCCATTCTGGCAGGTGAGTCTAATCCAGACCCCCAGCCCTGCTGACGACATCACCTCCATGTTCTCCTCTCATCCCAGCGATGCTAGCTCAGCAGCACCCACCCTTCTGAGGGGTCGTGTATGTGTGTCGGTAGACAGTTTGTGTGACCTTGACAGTATATATATATTTTTTTTTTCTGAGGTTGTAATTCTTCAATATGACAGTTTTAGATTCATCATTGAAAATCCAGAGTGTGATCCACTACTAATGTCCTCAAAGGACGACTGGGTCCATGAATGTGACGTCTGCCTTTTGGTTTCTTTTTGCATGTGTAGATTCACAAGTCTGGAATAATTTAATAAAAAAACTGGACACTTGTGTCCTTTGTTTTTGACTGTGAGCTTTGAGAGATGCTCATATAATGTGACTGACAGATTTATTGCTTTTTTGACAGCGAGATCACCGGTCTTTAATGCCATGTTTGAACATGAAATGGAGGAGAGTAAAAAGGTATGCATTTGATGCACTTCTTATATTGCAATAGCAATATAGTTTCAGATACTTTTGCCGTAATACAGCGTATGAGTTCATAAGCTGCTTTGTTTTCTTCCAGAATCGAGTGGACATCAGCGATGTTGAACCAGAGGTTTTTAAAGAAATGATGGGCTTCATATACACAGGAAAAGCACCAAATTTAGAGAAAATGGCTGATAGTTTATTAGCTGCAGCTGATAAAGTAAGTGGGTGTTTTATTAAAACTTGAGATAATGTTAATTATGCTTATTAATGCATATATTTTAAGCATCTCCTAAAGTAATAAGAGAAATGTTTGCTATCAGGGCATACACTACCATTCAAAAGTATGGAGTCAGTAAGTGTTTTTTTTTTTTTTTTTTTTTTTAAATGAATACTATTATCCAGCAAGTATGCATTTATTTGAATTTAAAAAGTGACATGCAGTGAATGCATTTATATTGGTATAAAAAAAAGATTTTCAAATAAATGCTGTTCTCCTTTCACAAAAAATATTTAGCAGCACAACTGTTTTCAACATTGATAATAATAAGAAATGTTACTTGTGCATAAATTCAGCTTATTAGAATGATTTCTGCAGGATCATGTGACTGAAGACTGGGGTAATGAAGCTGAAATTCAGCTTTACCGTCACAGGAATAAATTACATTTTAAAACAAATGGAAAACAGTTTTTTAAACTGTAATATTTCACAATGTTACTGTTTTTATTGTATTTTTTTATTGTGATCATAAAAGTAAATGTATTACTGAAACCAAACTTTTGAACTGTAGTGTATGTGTGTGTGTGTGTGTATATATATATATATATGTGTGTGTGTGTGTGTGTGTGTGTGTATATATATATATATATGTATGTGTGTGTGTGTGTGTGTGTGTGTGTGTGTGTGTGTGTGTAAAGCCAAAGTTTTTATTATGTGGGTTACCTTTTTTGTGAACCTGGCAGAAGGTAAAAAAAAAAAAGTGTTTTTGATTAAAAAAAGGAAGTGACCAGTTTGTGTAAAGGATTAGTTTAACCAGAAGTGAAACTGTCATCATGTACTCTCACCCTTAAGTTGTTTCAAACCCATATGACTTTCTTCTGTGGGAAGAAATTTTGTTCTGATCACTAAAGCTAAGTGATTTACTGAAGAAGATCAGACTTAAAAGAACAATTTAAGCATCACTACTACTTTCATGAATGCATCATGGTGAGATAGGGCGAACGTTGAGATTTACAGTGAATAAAGAATTTGCTCTGTCTCAATCTAGTCATATGGACTATTTCGGTGATAGCTTTGTGGTGCTTTTTTCTTTTTGCAGCTTGAAAGTTTCAGTATATTGACCAGTACATGATTACAAAAATGTATTATTTTGTGTTTCATAGATGGAAGAAAGTCATACAGGTTTGGAACAACATGAGGGTGAATAAATGATGCCAGAATAGTCATTTTTGGGTGAGCTAATGCTTAAAATGGCATCAAAAACCTTTGAGTTTTGTTCTGTGTAAGTCATGTGTGTCATTCTCTCAGTACGCTCTGGAGCGCTTAAAGGTCATGTGTGAGGAAGCCCTTTGCAACAGCCTCTCGGTTGAAAACGTGGCAGACACCCTCATCCTGGCCGACTTGCACAGCGCCGAGCAGCTCAAAGCACAGGCCATAGATTTTATCAACAGGCAAGCGCTGCCAAAGAAACTCTGCTTGATAAATTCCTGCTGCCATGGCTGTTTACCAGCCTGAGAATGAGAGTGTTTTTTTCTTCTATCTTATCCATAGGTGCAGTGTCCTCCGACAGCTGGGCTGTAAAGATGGGAAAAACTGGAATAGCAAGTATGTAATTAGCTGATATGTGTGACACAAGATTAATACCAAGCTCTTATCTGCACTCTTAGATGCATTAGAATTCATTGTTTTAGTGTCTGGGCTGCCCGAGCTGCTTGGTTGGTATCCACAGCCCGCATATCTCCTGATACTGGTTATTAATAGACTCTGACTGTCTGAAACATCAAGGAAGGGAACATTTCTGCATTATAAACATATCACAAAGTCTCTATTATAGATCCCCGACGCCCTGCTGATCGTACTCTTCAGAATGGCAATAACTCCTGCATTAGTGCATGCTCATTCGGAGGAAAACGGCCTTTCGTATAAATAGTTGCTTGAATCTCCCGTATGCACCATTGAATTGAGCCTCTTGATTTTTAATGTCTTGTGCTAATACTGAAATGTCTTCACCCTCTCCTGACAGTCATGCCACGGACATAATGGAGACCGCAGGCTGGAAGTCAATGATCCAGTCTCATCCTCACTTAGTGGCGGAGGCTTTCCGTGCGCTTGCGTCAGCACAGTGCCCCCACTTCGGCTTGCCCAGGAAGCGCCTAAAACAGTCGTGACGACATTTCTGCTGCTCTCTTGGGCCTGTCCTGGGGCAAAAGCCAGAACACTGCAGAGTTTCGACTCAACACCATTGTCATCTGACCCGACAGCACGTGACTGGGACAGCCTGGCTTCTAAATGACGGCGAAAGCTGTTCGCACCCTTCTCGAGCAATGGGACCGGCATCTGAGCTTTATTTTGCGAATCTGTCACTTCAAACAGCCTTAAACTATCTGCCATGACTCTTGTGTGGAGTATTTGAAATCTCTCAGTTCTACTCTGTGCCTGCCTTGTCCCATGAGACCAGGGGCCTCATTTATAAACGTTGCGTACGCACAAAAAAAGGCGTACGCCGCTCTCTACGCAATAATTGGTATTTATAAAAAGCAAACTTGACGGGAAAATGTGCGGTCCTTCACGCAAGCTCTGACCCAGGCGTACGCACAAAAACGGGTGAAATGAGAAATGGCGACACCGTCGGCAGAAGGAAGAAACATGTGAAAGTGTGTGAAACTGTAGACCGTTGTGTAAAAGAAATGGCAATACTGGCTCTCATAAATAACATGAAGACTTCACAAAGCAAGTCTTACAATTAACAGCCTACATGAACACCCGTTTGATCGATCTGCAGTGTAAAACGAACAAAATCAAACGAAGATAACAACAGAAATGCAAATTAACACATATTTGCAAAAATAAAAGTGAAATGTGTTCTGCAATAATAATTATTGCATGTTATGCAATTCATCCTCATAACACATCTGTAGCTTGTCAGATACAATCAAATGGATGGTAATAAAATGCCATGCCATCACAATGCGTAATGACGTAATGTGTAATGCAACCTTTTGCCACTCAAGTGCCTTTTTTGGCATTAATGCCCACACTGTGCCCTCCAAACAACATTTTACTCCTCTTTTCCACCTCGCCAATGATAATTTCTACTTCACATTGAGTGAAGTTACGTTTCTTGGTTTTCCTCTCTTTGTTTGCCATGATTTCGCAATCGATGAATATTAACTTGTGGGCGTTTCACGGACTATTTTTGGGTAAATATGGGCGTGACATGAAGCCGCAAAATCTGCGCTACATTTAGAATTGATTGTGATTTATTAAGGGAAAACTGCCTAGGATGTGCGTGCTCACGGTTTTATAAATCTGAATATTTCTGTGCGTACGCACATCCTATGTTTCATCCGTACGCCACTTCTGACGCAAATCCTACGCAAAGTTTTATAAATGAGGCCCCAGGCCTCTTCCCTGTTGCACTAGTTCCCAAAGTCTCGCTGTTTTGATATGGAGCTCTCTAGGAATGTGTCAGGAATTTGATCCACATGAAATAGTATATATTCCTAATGTTTAGTTGTGCGACTAGACATTAAATAAAGGTTAACACAATGAGTGCAAGGTCATTTCTTTATACTTTTTGAAAAGATAGCTATGCCCCATATTGATGGCACGATTTCTATGTAAAGACAAAGTTTAACCACGTGGGGAGGAGAGAATACTAGTACTATTCCATATTGTCGGAAAATGATATGCATTTCAGATATTTGTATTGATATGTGTACCAAAATGAATTGTTTGTGTCCTGCCCCTTAACCTGTGAAAACATTGTCATCTAGTCACAATTTTACAAATGACTACATTTTTAGACTCAGTAGTGTTGCTTCCAATGAATTGGTCTACCAAACACAGACAAGTAGTGTGAAGTTCTCGCCCGTAATCGCATTTGTGTAACCTGATTGAACTAGTCAAGACAATCCATCTCCGAACACGCTGTCCTCTGTGATCAGGAAATATTTGGATGCTGAGCATCAGAGTGTGACATTGTTATGTATGTCATATGGATGGATTGATGAATGCGTGAGTGGGAAATACAGATAGATTGATTGGCATCGATCTATCACGGTTTTGTTTTGAGCTGTGGTGTTAGTCAAACTGACAGTGATTTGGAGCAGTCTGTACATTGTCATGCTACACTGACTTGTTCTGTTAAAGGACATGTTTTGTGAAGATTCTGGAATGTGTTCCATCTTTTAAAAAAAATATTGTCTGAGAGATTGCCTGCATTAACTCATTAAAAAAAGTTTTTCAGCATTCTGTGGTGTTTTATGTATGATTTATATTCTATACTTCCATTCAAGACAAGTCTCTTATGCTCACCAAGGCTGCATTTATTAGATTGAAAATAAATATATTGTGAAATACTACACTTCCTATTTTAATATATTTTAAAATGTCTGTGATGGCAAAGCAGCAGGCATTACTCCAGTCTTCAGTGTCACGTGATCCTTCAGAAATATGCTGATTTGATGCTCAAAAACATTTCTTATCAATTTTGAAACCAGTTGTGCTGCTTAAAAAAAAAAAAAAAAAAAATATATATATATATATATATATATATATATATATATATATATATATATATATATATATATATATATATATATATATATATATATATATATAATGCATGTATTTTTTTGGACATAAATGACATGACAGTTTAATGCATCCTTGCTGAACAAAATCATTTATTTTTCTTTTTTTTTTAAATCTTACTGAGCCCAAACTTTTGAACAATATATTAAAATACATCAAATATGATATGTTTATAAGTAGTTTCTAGATTGGCAGTAGCAGTTTCCTAACAATTGGCAGTCTGATTTTTTTTTTTCTTTCTTGGTTTGGATTATGTACTACTTGGTGTTTAATTCAGTCCTTATAAAGGGAATTAGATTTTATTCAAAAAGAACAGTGTATTATTTCATGATTCATCCTGAGTAGCTTGTTAGAGTTATTTAGTTTTGCAGGAAGTGAAATGCCATCTGCAAAATGACTAATGTTTTGACATTTTGGTTTGGTTATTTGTGAATAACACATTTCAAAAGCGGTGATGGAATGGTCAAAAAGAGCAATAAAAAACAACCGGACATCCAGTTGAATTTCAGATTGCATTTTGCTAAACATAAGTCATTTTGTGATTAATTAAACATTGCAGTGTTATGTTATAACTGCAGCACAAGTTGTGGTGCCATGACCATTGTAATCTTTGCAGAAGTCTCAATGTATTGTTCTCGCATCCTCCATGATGGTGAAATCAGGGCTAATTAAAGCAAACAGCATGCAGTCTGTAATCTGAGCTATCAAACACACATCTTTTTCCCGTGCCAACATGCCGCTTCATGCCGACCGTTTTCCGCGGCTCCTAGGGAACTGTGATAACATATCACTATTAGAAACCCTCTCTCCCACTCCTGTCTGTCTGGAAGACAATTTTTAAGTGCACCACTGAGCTAATGAGACGTTGCGGATTCATACAGTTCTTTTTTCCATCATAGTACAATTCAGTTTTGTCTTTTGTTCTTTTCTTCTGTGTGAATCGAGTGGTAGGAGGCCGTCTATGTTCAAAGCCAAAAACATGACAATCCATTCTGAAAGAAACAAAAGGTGGAAGAGTCCATCGTTTGCATGTGCATATAAACTAATGTAGGCTAACACAAGTCTATACATCAGAAAGCGTTTTATTGAATATGATCATGTATTAGAGCTTGAAGAAACGAAGCACATATCACAGGATGTAACGTTTTTTTTTTTAATCCAGAGGTAATGTGATTTTGCACGATTGAAGAACCAGTGTAAAACAGTGTGGTCATAAAAATGAAGGAGAATATGCATTTGTTTTACTACAAATCTCACAGATACTGTCTGGATATGCTTTGTGGTTTTCTTTGTGACAGACATATTGAATAAAAGCAATAAATGAACCCTCTATGGTACAATGTTGCTATATGGCAGCATCATTTTCCTTCAGTGGAAAAAAAATAACTGCTACAACGTTGGAAATAAAAGGACATTTGAAAAAGAAACCAATAATATGCTGGTTTTAAGCCACTTGACATTTGATTTTGTCTCTTAACTTTGATTTTTTTTCTCGGTGTCACCCTCAGGAAGGTGCATTGAAGTGCCCTATAAATAGCTTTATTGAATGAGAAAGAACTTGTTCTTTTTAGTGAAATAGTGAAGTATAAATAAATGAAAATAAAAAGTTGTACAAAAAAATTGGGGTATGTTTTACAAGAAAATACTATTTTTGTCCTTCTACTTCAACATTTATGTTTAATTAAATGTGCTACTTGCTGTTTCTTTGTAATATCTGTGACACTTACTAGCAATTTATGAGTGAAAATTGTTTCAAAGTAAATCCTACACCACCTTTTTAGTGTAAATGCCTACCATAGAGGGCTAAAAAAAAAAGCTGGCAGCTCTTTTCCTTGAGCGTTTTTTGTATATTACAGATATTGAGGACAAACATAAAGCGTACAATTTGCAGTTGTGAAACTAAAGCTGTGATAAGCCAGATGACTAAAATCTACATCTACTTGATATAACTGTCAAACACCAAACGTAGGAAAATCGTTTATGCTGTATTGAGAGAATAAAGAAACTAATTCATCATTAAAAGGCAAAATACACACGGTTTTAGTCACATTTATACACTATTCACAAAATTGCACACGGGATTATAAACTAAATACAATTATAAACAGCTATCTTTTTATCAACATGTTCTTAATGCTAATGTTCATGTGGCGTGGCAAGACAATTAGAGTATCAGTACAATTAATAATCCATCTGATTCTTCATTTCGAGCAGAACTGTGATCCAGATCAGTCGTCCTGATATGAGAAGAATGAAATAAATGGCCATAATCTGTTTGGCACACGCACAAAAACACATATGGAACCTGAGAATTCCAGTTCTGATTATCAGACTATGGCATTTCAACTGGTTCATTGTGACACACTGACATAATGTGCAAACAAAAAATGGATCTCCAGGTACTGTTTTAAATGATGAAAGACATTACAAGGCAGACTCACATAATGTGTTTCATGTGCGTTTGCATAAATGTCTGTATTTACTCCAAACACATCTTTACTTTTCGAGGAATGGAGGACATGAAAAAGTGTGATTTCAGTCCAAAGTCACTGGCATGAATAGAGGTTTGAGACATGACTGACATGCTAAATTTCAGTTTTTGGCTTCGGTCCCCTCTGTCATGGTTTGTAAGTGAAATTTCCCACTATAATTAATGTTAATTAGAGCCTGGAAATGTGGATCTCTGTGGCGAGACCATGACAAAGGGTTGTTAACCGGCTGCCAGATTCACTAAATCCACCTGTCCAATGAATTGTTCTCTCGTGAGACATCGCAAATTACTCTTTGAAATTGTACACAAATCTCAATTCACACATAGATCTTTTGTGAAATGCAAAATGACTAGGAGTAATTTGTATGTGATGTCTTTGCTGAATGATTTAACCCGTTCACATTTACCTTGACAACTGCATAAATGATTTCCACAATTTAGTGCCAACACATAGCTCAAAACACACACACACACACACACACACACACACACATAAACCTCACAATAAAAAGGTGTTTCACTTATATTCTGTACTCTGTAGGTCTGTGATTTATTAGCTTGACAAATAGCGAAAGATGTTTTTGGGAAAGATTCCCAACAGAACTAACCCTAACCCCAACAAAACTCAAACCATGGGATGGGATGTGGGACGTTTAAAGCCACAAAAAAAAACGTTGATCGGTAATTTTGCCATCACATGTTGTGTGAGGCAAAAGGCAAAGGCAGAGGTTGAAGCACATGCCAGTAATGTAGCCTAATGCGAAACATCTGGATGTATTTTAATTGCTTCTAAATCAGATGAAACACATGGTGAAAATGAGGTCGACCATTCCCACTGTGGAGGATGGACTGGATCTTAACCTGTGGAAGCGTACGGCGTGTCACTGTGGTAGTTGTAATCTGGGCAGATTTTCTGCACCAGCTTATAGTCAGTGCTGTAAAAGGCGATGTAGATGCATATGACTTTGAAGGGCTTCGAGCAGAGCCAGGACACGTGGCTCTGGGTGGACTCTTGGTAACACACGTTGGATGGGTCATAGCTGCAGTGTGAAGTCTTTTTGCTGCGGTCCGTTTTCTGGTACTCGATACGACAGTTGAAAGATTTTGAGTCCTTCGTCTCCAGGGTGGACTGCTGGGCGATCTCAAACTCCACCACCTTGGAAGGTGGCACCAGGCTTACGGAGACGTTCCCCAGGCCCGTTGAATTATGTCGGAAGTATACGCTGAACGTGCCGTTGCCGTGGTCCACTATCTTGCCTGTAATGAGGAGATTTAGTTTCACAGTCTTGATGTTGGAGTTGAAGTCACCCCAGCCAAACATTTTTTTAAACTTCCCCGTTTTTACGATGGGTCTGCGTTTAGTCCTGCTCTGCGACTCTCTGACATCTGTCTGGTTAGATAACCAGTCCCAGGAGTCCTCAATGTTTTCCAAATATGTAATCTCCCTTCTGTTACTCTTGAACCCAGGGGATCCCCGGGCGAAAAGGCGCAGGGGGTTGAGAACACGGGGGCTGGCGCTTTTGGGGGAAGGGTTCACCTCATTTTCCCCCCAGTCCACAAGCCCCACCTCTGGAATATGGACTCTTCTGCATGTGACCTTCCAACAACACTGAGAAAAACACAAACATGAGAATACATCATATTTTATGAATATGTAATATTAACATTATAATCTAACATTATAATCTTTATTATAAAACAGTACAGTGCAACAGAGCCCGTCCAGTTTTCCAGCTGCCTTGGTTGAATTGTTTTTCACATTCCTTTTTCCCATAGGGATTTCTCAAATTTATTGTTGAGGATAACCCCTTGAGATGAAATATCTCGTTTTCGAGGGGGTCCTCGAGACAAAGACAAAGATAATACAACACTTATACATTCACTCTTCCTAAAGCTCTACCTCATCCCGCCTCGCACGGCCCACCCCGCCCACCAACTCCTTATTGGAAACAAATCCATTTATAAAACACATTGCAGTATTAAGATACATGACAACATTTAGCCCTTAGAATACATATAAGTATCCCAGAGAGGGTATACCAAGATAAAGTCCAGTCACACATGAGGAAAACATTTACAGCAACAGTTTGCTTGCAAGTAAGAAAAGAGAGATATTTTAAAGGAACGCAATGATGTGACAGATCGTAGAGACCCAGGCAGGCTATTCCAATCTGAGGGGGCTTTAAATTTAAAGGCACATCTACCACTCTTTTTGAAGATGTTTGGCACTGTGAATGAGAGATATTCAGTCTGTCTCAGTCTATAGCTGGGTCTATATGGAATTAAATATTCCTTCAAATAGGAGGGATAATTATAATTTAAACACATTTAAAAATTACTTGATACCAGTGAAACTGTCTTCTGGCTTTTGGTGATAGTATGTTCAGTGAGTCAACACAATGGTGAGTAGTGAAAGGACATCTCAGCACAAATCTACATATATTACTGAAAGCAACATTCAATGCCTTCAAGTTTGATTCTGAAGTGTTTTGATAGACAACATCTGCATAGTCTAATATAGGAAATATTAACTGTGATATAATTCTTAATCTAATCAATTGAGTGAAACAGTTAATAGAGTGATACAGTATTCGTAAATTACAATTAATCTTTTTCACAACAGAATTGATATGACACCTAAAGGAGAGTTGTGAGTCAAGCCAAAGGCCCAGATATTTAAGTTCATTAACTTGTACAAGTTGAGTATCATCGAGGAATTTGAGTGAAAGAATGTTATCCTGATTCATCAAAGCTGATCTGGTGGGAAACAATATGCTATGTGACTTGTTCTTATTCAGTAGAAGATGATTGGATTGGAACCAAAGTTGAATAGCATTGAAGTTAGATTGCAATAAAGATTGAATCTTAGAGACAGACACATTAGATGTGTAGATAACTGTGTCATCTGCATATAGATGGATACAACAGTCTGAACAAATTAGAGGAAGATCATTGATAAACAAAGAAAATAGAAGAGGCCCTAAGGAAGAGCCTTGAGGGACACCTTTGTCCATTATTAAGGACTGTGATACACAACCATGAAGAGAAACACGCTGTCGTCTACAGTGGAGGTAAGAATTAAACCAAAGAAGAGAATCTTTAGAAAGGCCTAGTGCATATAATTTGTCAAGAAGCATGTAGTGATCGACCATATCAAAGGCCTTAGTGAGATCTATGAATACTGCACCAGTTGACGTGTTATTGTCTCTTGCTCTCTTACTACTAACACTTTTGCTATACGATGATAGAGATGGGTCTATAGTTGTTAAGATCAAGTGCATCGCCACTCTTGTGTATTGGTGTAACTCTGGCAGACTTCCACATTAGTGGAACCACACAGGTGGATAACGATAAATTAAATAAATCTGATAAAGAAAATGCCAGTACATGAGACGCAAGCTTAATAAACTTAAAGGGTTAGTTCACCCAAAAATGAAAATAACCCAGCGGGCACCATGATATCAATTTGACGTCAAAAGTTGGTCAAGACTTGATCAAGATATTGTATATAATTTTAAGGTCAGTTTGAAAAGAAAATGTCTTCCAGTGGTAATTAGATGAAAAGAGAAAGTTAATACCCACACTGAAATTGGTTTATGTATATGCAGGTCAATATGTTTGACATTCAGTTTACATCAAATCAATGTCAAGGATGGGTTTTGACATCAATTTGATTTGCATATTTGACCTGTTCCTTGACGTTGATTTTGACATCAATTTGATGTCTTTTCAACATCAATTGCCCACTGGGAACGAAAAGTCATTATTTTTGTTGTTTTTTGCGCACAAAAAGTATTCTCGTCGCTTGATAAACTTAAGATTGAGCCACTGTAGTCACTTGGACTATTTTAACGATGTCTTTACTAACTTTTCGAGGCCGGCAAGTTCAATCCCTGAAGAAGTATATGGACTAGTATGGAGGAGTGATCCAGCTCTCAGATTTCATCAAAAATATCTTAATTCGTGTTCCGAAGATGAACGAAGGTCTTACGGGGTTGGAACAACATGAGGGGGAGTAATTACTGACAGAATTTTCGTTTTTGTGTGAACTAACCCTTTAATCTCCAGGCCATCGGGATCAGCACCATTACCTGACTTTAGTTCGGAGATTGCTTGCTGAACTTCAGTAGGATTTATTGTAGCAAATGAAAAGGAACTGTTAAGCTCATCTACCGGAGTAGAGTAGGAGAAAAAGGAAAATTGTAAACTACAAATAGAGGAAAATTGTTGGTTAAAAGCATTGGCAACCTCAGAAGGATCACTGATGACGTCATTATTAACTTTGATTTTGGTAGCAATGTTTTTAGTTGAATTTTTAAATAAGGAATTAAGACTTTTCCAAAACTTCTTGGGATTATTGAAATTATTAGACAAAAAGATTGTATAATAATTCGATTTAGCATTTCTCGTTTTGGTCGTACACATATTTCTTAATTGTTTATATACAGCCCCGTCTGATGAGTCCTTTGACAGGCGGTACTTTTTCCATGCCTTATCTCTTTGTTAAAAAAGATGTATTAAATCAGCATCAATCCATGGTAAGTGTCAGCCCTTAACCTTTACTGATATCCAAGGGGCATATTTATCAATTACTTCAACAACTTCAGTATAGAAAACATTCCAAGCATCTTCAACAAAAGGAATACAGTTAAACCTATTCCAATTAATATCTAATAAATCTTGGATAAAAAAATCAGTGTTAAGATGTTTACTCTGTCTTACCCTGATCACCTTGGGTGGTAGGCAAGGTAATCTAATTTTCCATACACAGAAGACCATGGAATGATCACTAAAGCAATCGGGTAAAACACCAGTTTCAGTAATTCTGTTAGAGTGGGTGACCAAAATCCAGTCTAACAAAGATTTGGATCTATGGTCAACCCGAGTAGGTTCTCTAATTAGTTGAGTCAGATTTAAGCTTTCAAAATAATTTCTATCATTTAGAGATGAACGATCTAACCAGTTAATATTAAAATCACCAAGGATAATCATCTCGTTTGAGATACCCACAGATTTTATAGTAGTGCCTATGCAGTGTATTGACTTTGCAGGGGAGTTAGGAGGTCTGTAAATGTTCCCTATAATCAACTGTTTATTTACGTGATGAGTAATTTTAACAAAAAGACATTCAAATTGTACAGTATTTTCCTTAGGAGCTATAAACTCAGATAATACATTTGAGGAGACATAGGTGGCTACCCCTCCTCCACGAGTACCCCTATCTGCTCTATCCAATTTAATTTCCTCATCTGATATGTTATTATTTAACCAAGTCTCAGACAGTGTTATGACACTTGGCTTATTATAGACCAGCCAGGCCCTTAAGAGATCAATTTTATGTAGCAAGCTCCTTATGTTCAAATGAATGACAAATAAACCTTTACCCACGTTGACTATTCAAAGACATAGTAAAAAGGATTGAAGGGTTGAAGGAGAAAAAAAAAAAGAACTTTTAAAGGATTTTTAAAGAAAGTCGTTGTTTAAGAGTTATAAGCCATGAACAAAACCAACCAGCTATGAAGTGAATTGCATCATTACAAACTTAGATTTTAAGCAAAAAATCCGACAAAAAGACAAGACTGTGTACTTTGGAGACTGTGTAACGGCTTTAATGTGGGATAGAACTACAATGTCTTGAAGCATTGAGGATGAAAAATGATGAAGAAATATAAAACTTCATTTAAATAAAATGGAAAGATGTTGGTTATATAGAAGCAATGTATTTAGCATTCAAATATTTAAGTAGTTTGAGTACATAGGGAAACTGATGTGATGCTTGTCTTGGTAATATATGTGTACCTCTTAGTGTTTAAAAAACATTTAAATGATCTGCAATGGGTTTTCGAAAATGTAAACACAAAATTATTTCTGCAATACACTGCAGTTCTGATCCTATGTGCCAAATAACCTTTTTGCTCCAGGATTGAGTTCTGGTCCACTTAAGATAAAGTCTTAATAATTTGTAGAAATAAGCCAAACTAGTTTTGCTGGTAATTAGCGCAGGCTGCCATCCTGAGGCACAGCTGAGAGGATCATTTGCTGAAGCAGATGTGAAAGTAGGGCTGTTTGAAATCGCACAGACGAGCAACCCGGTATTTTCTCTATAATTACTAATCTTGCTGTAAGCTTAACAGCAGCATATGAGAACTCAGTCAGCAAAGGACTATGTTCATGAAGACATTTCCATCCAAATTGTCCAGAGCATATTAGTATTTTAGATGCTGTGCTTTATCAAATATGGTTAAAATTAATCTCTGACTGACTGTGTAAACTTTTAGATGGGTGTAAATGTTGTTGTCAAAGAGTGTAATGGCTATAGAGAACATCATGCACAACATTATAAATGATGCAAACAGCCAGTAATAGCCCAGTAATTTGAAAGTTCCCTGTATAATGTGAAATCAATGTGTCTCCCATGGATTGGGGGGTTTGTTCATCTATCATTCTTCACAAAACTTAATTAAGACAATACCTCCACGTAAAAACAGACAGAGAGAGAGAGAGAACACAGTATACATTTCCATAATTAATTTATGGGCTGCAGGTGAAACTTTCCAACATCTTCAGAAAGTCCAATGAACAAAGATGGAAGATAGCCCTCAATGGAAATGAGAAAAAAGAAATAGAGATTTTTGTCTGTGATGAAACATTTATTCACTTTTGAGTCCCCCTGGTCTTGTACAATGTTCGGTAAACTAGACCGCTCATATCTCTGTTCTTGCCTTGGTTGTGATTCACTTCATTTTTCATTTTGCAGACCTCAATGACTTGACAAGGGAAGATGAATACCATTCACATTTAGAGAAAATGTGGTGAGAGACAACTTCAGGTGAAGCAGCAAGGAGATGATAATGCTAATGTGGAAGCAGTTAGAGGATGATGAACAGCTTCGGAAATTGCTGTGACAAGTGGAGGGATCACAGGCAAAATAAAATGCTTTACAGGCTTGAGAGGAAAACTTAAAAGGTTGTGCTGACAATCAGTCCCAATCCTTCCTTCCTCCAATCCTTCTCTCTCTCTCTCTCTCTCTCTCTCTCTCTCTCTCTCTCTCTCTCTCTCTCTCTCTCTCTCTCTCTCTCTCTCTCTCTCTCTCTCTCTCTCTTGATGTCTAACTCAAGGGAAGGACTGAAGCTGTGACTTTGGTAAAGGTAAGGGATAAAAGGTTTGCTAAGGGGAAAATCTAAGGATGTTAATTAAGACTTTAACTAAAGTACAGTACTGTCCTGAAGGCTATAGAGTCAGAGTAATAGACATATATTTACCTTTAATTTTCTTCTTTCAGAAAAAGCAGTTATATACAGTAATAAGCCTCAAGTTCATACAAGTGTCCTATTAGAATAACCACAGAATAAGTGCTTGGGGTAGGGTTAGGGGATAGAATATACAGTTTGTACAGTATAAAATCATTGTGTCTATGGAAACGTGTGGGTGTGTGTGTGTGGTCCTGGAAACCCTTATATTAAGGGAACAAAATGTTCCCACAAGGATAGTATTACCAGAAACCTTTGACCTTGTGGGGACATTTTTTGGTCCCCATGAGGAAAACAGTGATGTTTTTTGAAAATGTAAAAAAAAATGCAGAAAGTCTTCTGTGATGGGTAGGTTTAGGGGTAGGGTTAGTGTAACGGGGTATAATATACAGTTTGTACATATAAGAATCATGTCTATGGAAAGTTCCCATAAAACAAGGACAGCCATTGTGTGTGTGTGTGTGTGTGTGTACAGAACTTTAGAGTCGGTACGATTTTTTTAAATGGGCCAAGAACAGCATTTTTATTTTATTTTATAATGTTCTCTGAGGTCCACTCATGTTATCAAGATTTTTGTATAAAAAGACTAATTAAGAAGTAATAAGGTATTTCCTAGTTTTGACCCTCTCTTTCAAACACTGCATTTTTATAGGTGTGGCATTTTGATGTAGTAAACGCCCACTGCTATGATTGGGTTTTGCATATTAAAATAATTTCCAATGTCCCCGCCATTACACGTGTGGAATCAGGCAATTTGAAAAATCTGAATTATGAGCTTGGTTTCAATAAAAGCTGTTTTTGGACCAACAAGGAAGTTTTGGGTTCTGAAACTTACAGGACATTTTTATAGTACCATAACCTCTTATGCCAAAATATGAAGGAAAATGTGATTTCTCAATTCATGACCCCATATGTTTTGAAAGAAGTCTCTTATACTCACGAAGCTGCATTTATTTGATCAATTTTTGTGAAATATATTGTGAAATATTATTACAATTTAAGACGTGTTAACTGTTTTCTATTTGAATATATTTTAAAATGTAGTTCATTCCTTTGATAGCAAAGCTAAATTTTCAGCATCATCACTCCAGTCTTCAGTATCAGATGATCCTTCAGAAATAATTCTTATATGCTGATTTAGTGCTCAAGAAACATTTATTATTATTGCCAAAGTTTATCAAACAGTTGCAGCTTTAATATTTTTAGTTGAATGTGTTTTTTTTTAGTAATCTTTGATGAATAGAAAGTTCAAAAGAACAGCATTTATTTGAAATATAAATCTGTAACTTTTGATCAATTTAATGCATCCTTGCTGAATTAAATAATTAAAATGAGTATATATATGAACAGATAGATAGATACAGGTATATAGATATCTATTTCATAAAAGCAGACATTAAATGGTTTAAACCTCTGATAAATATCTGTAATTTGGTAATGTATTGTACAATGTGTCAGTCACCCACACCGATAGCTGGCAGATTTTCATAGTGACAGCATCATAATATGACATCCACAAAGTGAGAAAAGAATCAGTCTAGACGTTCATCTGTAATGAGCATTATGGAGCAAGCTGTCTGCCAGTCCCTGGGGTGGACATATCTTTTACGGCTTGACATAAAGGTAATTGCCGTGGTGACCAGAACTAGCCCTCTAGAAAGTTATTAAGAAGTCAGGGACATCTCAGTGGCGGATCATGGATGAGGATGCTGTTAAAATGCATTTGCTTCGTCTGGTGGTAGCACACCTCTGATGGCTGTGATGGCTCTCCAGCCCCGGGGCATGAATCTGTTTGGATGTCAGACCTGCACCTTCTTGTCATTTTCCGTCCATTTCTCTTTCTTGTGCTGTCTCCCTATTTCTCAGCCCCAGAGACTGTTTGTACAGCATGGTAGTGCAGCTGTGATTTGTACCTCATTTTGAGAATTTACTTCCTTGAATTCTTCCTTGAAACTTTACTTTACAAAGGCTGGAATACACTACACGACTTCTGCCTAGATTTTTGCCCTGTTTTGCAGTCTGGACGAGTTGAGGCCAGTTGCTGAAAGTCAGAGCCAGTCTGCAGATATTGGACAGTTGACAGAGTTGAAAGATTCCACAGTAAATTGTGTAGTATATGTTGGGCACAGACTCGAATAGACAGATATTTTGTGTTTAATGAGGCACAATTTTCTCCGTGGGTTAGTTGTGTTTGGGGACGATTTAAAAGTCGGCTAGCATGTGATCCTCAGTTGTTTATATCTTTTTTTTTTTAAGTTGGCAATATATAAAAGCCTATAGTGGTTTATAATCTCATTTTAAAAGGCCAGTGGTGTATTCCAGCTCATCCTTACTCACCCATTCCATTCTACCCAAGTGTTTTTTTTTTCCACGGAAAATAAAAGGATACTTTTTTTTTACATAAAAAATAGTTCATAGTGACCATGGCTGTCAAGTTCCAAAAAAGAACAATGAGCATATAAGACTTATGCACCATATTTCATGTTTTTTGAAGTCATAATGATAGTTTTGTTTGAGAAACTGAAGTTTAAGTCTTTACACTAAGGCCTCGTTCACACTGCAGGGGCATAATGCTCAATTCCGATTTTTTTTTAAAATTCGATTTTTTTGCAAGGCCGTTCACATTTCCAATTAAATGCGACCTTTTGTGATCTCCTGTGTGAACGTGACATGACCCAGAAATGACCCGCATGCGCAGAAGAGTACTCAACTGTCAACGACGTCACTTGTTGTTTGCGGAAGTAGCTAAACATGGATGTCAACAGTGGAGCTCGTTTAGTGACGGGTCGGATACATGCGACCTGGCCGTTCAGATTGAAGTCTCATTTCAAAAGATCGGATACATATCGGATTTGGACCACATACCCAAGTGGCCTGGGTCGCATTTGAAAAGATCGGATCTGTGTCGTTCAGACTGTCATGAAAAGATCAGATACAGGTCGCATAGGGGCAAAAAAATCGGAATTGGGTCGTTTCAGCCTGCAGTGTGAACGTAGCCTAATAATACTGTTGTTCTCTCAACCAAGTCTAGGCCATGTTCATGTTCATATCAAAAATGCTACCCTTTTAAATCTATATGCAAACACATTTCCGTCTGTTCCTTGGACATAGCTATTGTATGCATCCAGTAGTGGAATATACCGTAGTTTTATTTATTTACGTATACATGTATGTCTTATTGTTTTTTTGTTTGTTTTTTGTTATTGTATTGTTTTAATGCATAGTTCAAGTGGGATAACATTTTAATTTATTTATAGGCTTTTTTTCTACATTACTGTAAAGAACAGACAAAAAAATGAAGGGAGAGAGAGGGGGATATGGGATCTAATTCAAACCTAAACGATTCTTGTGGGTCTAGTGGGTCAACCATCTGAGATCATCTAAACCTACTCATGATGTTCTGTAATAAAACACATCTAAGCAGGCTGTGTCATCAAATACACACCACACAATTATCCAGACCAAAATGTATATACTACACACACACATATAAGAGCATTTTGTTTAAGCCAAGGCACCCATAATGCAATCGAACTGGAGTTTCTTGTTAAACAGTGAACATGGCAACAGCTGCCTCTCCATTACACCTTTCCAGCCTCCTGTTCCTCTCCAAAGTCTCTGTCGTTTTATTCCTTTCTTTGCCTCTCTCTCTTTGTCTCCCCACTGTTTCTCCTGTGTGGTGTTACAGGGCATTTCATTTGTAATGATTCACACAAAGTGCAGTTTCAAGAGAAGGCCCCAAAGGCCTTGAGGAGGCAGGTGGGGTCCTGAGTCTACACACGGCCGCAGAATAGATTGCTACCCTGATGGGTGAAACAGCCGCAAACCCGAAACCCATCACTCTTAATCAAGAGCCGGGCTGCTAACAAATGGCAGGTTTTCAGCGGAGAGGATCAAAGAGAGAAATCTCACCCTCAGCCGGGACTGATCGCTGAACTGTACGCTGTGCTGCATGTCTAATGCCATATAATCCCCGCTCCCATTAGCACCTGACCCTTACAGAGCCAAACGCTCATGCATGGCTGCCTTAGGCACCGGACCCTTAAATCATCCGGTCAGACCTGTAGCCAATCAGAGGTACGGTCGCTTTCAATGACTTCCAATTAAAGTGATATGAGGCCAATGAAATGTGTGCTTTAACATTTGTATGTCGTATTAACATAACTGCATTTAAATTTTAATGTCAAAACTCCAATCTATTTTATACACGTGATTTAGATAAGATAAATAAAATAATAATAAGAAAACCCACAGATGTGCCAGTAGTATTTCAGTACTTTCACTTTCTCTGCTGGGTAATATGGTAAGAGGGAGTAATTTTGTGATTATGCATCATATATATGCACCATAACTAAACAGTACATTATAAAAAAAGATAAAAAAAAAAAGATTTAATCCTTTTAGTAACAGCAACTAAATGCCCTTATAACCGTAATGATAAAGATATAGTTCTAAATATAATTCTAAATATAAAAGAATATCAGAGTTCACAGTCACACCAGAACTATGATAACGGCATAGAGAAACAATATCATTGGAATCACTTTCCAGCTGATGAACGATAAAAATATTGACAAACAATCAGAATCTGCTTAAAGAGCTTGATCTTTAAAGTGGCAAATTACAAAATTACAGTGCACGCTAATAATACATAGAGCAATATTGTGTGATGGTGTGGACTTTAATATCATTATAGTTATATTTATAGTTAAATTTCTTGGTGTGAACAGCCTTTAAGTGTCCTAGAGCAGTCGTTCTCAACCAGGGGGCCGGGGCCGGGGCCGATAGGGGGCCTCAGCAAACTTCAAAACTAAATTTATTTAATTACCTTCCTAAACAACATTTTTTTTTTCTTTGAAGAACCAGGTTTCCCCAGCAAGCAATTTTGCATTTAAAAAAAAAAAATGTCTAGGCTAATAGCCGTCCAAACACAGCCCTGACGTCTAGGCTAAAACAAGGCAAAATTTGGACTGTCTGTGAAAATTTAATAGACGTCTAACCTTAACCCAAGAATAGACTAGTCATCAACTAGATAACATGTCAAAGAAATAAAACCAAACCCCTTGTAATCACCGTTGACTTTGCTTACATGAAGGAATATCATATATCTTGCAAGTTATTTTGGCAAAAACTTTTTTTTTTTTTTATTCAAGGTTATTTTGGCAAGAAGTGGTTTACTCATAGTCGAACTATATCGGGTCTAGTTAACATAGACGGTGAAATGACGGCTATTGCTTGCTGAATGGGGTAGCCTAATTTTAAAAGTGTTATTTCTAGACCTGGAAAAGTCAATAAATGAATTCAAATGCTAGGGGCATTTTTATAAAGAAAAACGTTTCTTGTTTTGCCAAACTCTAAAATATTTGGTAGAAACTAGTCATGTAAAAGTCAATGCAGGGGTGTCACTAGGCCCTTTTTAGGGGGGCTTCAGCCCTAAATTTATGCCTAGTCCCCCTAAAAATTTGTGATTAATATGCTACACAAATTCGTGTTCGCTTCAGTCTTGTTTTAATCAGATTCAGCGCGTTCTTCATCTTAAATCCGCAGTGGCGCCGAGCAGAGAGCGCGTCAAAAAGAGAGGAAAGTGTGTGTGTGTGTTCATCTGAGCCCATTGGTCTGTCACTGCTCGTCAATGTCAGAATATTTGAGATGACCAATCAAATCAAAGTAGGCGGGCTTTACATTCACAGACGCTGAACGCGAATTTTAGCAGCACAACTCGACGCTTCAGTGCACGGGCAAGTGCGAGATAAGATGTAAGTAGCTAAACTTATAACGTTATATATTTGACAGTTTTTTGAGGTCATTAAAGTTAAACGAATGACAAAAAATAATCAGGAAAACTAATATAGTTTTGTCTAATTTCGCCCTTTTGAACTGAAATTAGGCATAACATCAGCCTAATGTAATCATTCGTTTACTGTCATTGTGAGTGGACAAAAACATTAACAAAGCCGTTTTCATCCTGTTAGGTACAGGATTAATAATGAATGTGTACATATTGAAAATATACCTAATACAAATTGTAGCCTTTAGTAAATAAAAAAAAGCTCAGCTTTAGGAGGGGAAGAGAAAGGGCACGATGAGGAGACTGAAAAAAAAGAAAGGAAGATGGAGATGAGGAGAGAGCAGGTATTGACAAATAGTCTACTGACATAGTTTTAACGCTATTTCTTATCCTTTTTTGGTCTTCAAACGTCTTGAAATGCACATTTCAGAGATTAAAAAAATTAACCCCCAAACCTCCACCTCAAATGCAGGACCTCTTTGATTATAAAGCCCTGTCTACAGCCCTGTATTAGGAATCAGAATCAGAAAGAGCTTTATCCCAAGTGTGCTTGCACACACAAGGAATTGGTTTTGGTGCTGATGCTTCCAGTGCACATATACAAATATGTGATAAGGCATTAGATCAATAATGAATGTGTAGCCTTTAATGTGAATTAATTTTATAAACTTAGTTACCTTTCCTAGTAGTTTTCAGTAAATGAACACGTCTGAGAAAATGATTCATAGGCAAAATCAACCAGTTGACCCCCAAAGAGGAAAAGAGTGTGACGCTGATGAGGAGAGAAAAATAATCAGCTGCCAACTGAAATGGTTTTATCCCAAAAAAATTTGCCTTCAAAACATCTTAAAATGCACATAATAGTTCAGAGAATTAAAAATGTTCTCGGGGAAACCCCGAACCCCCCTAACTAACACGACTCGAATTCAGGACTACGGTACAGTGATTATAAAACCCTGCAATTGCATGGTAATGAAAGTGAGCATTAGACCCTAAATTAAACTTTTACCTTGTTTTTTATATATATATTTTTTTTATCATACCCTCATTGAGGGCTTAGCCCCCCTAAAAGGAAAATCCTAGAATCGCCCCTGAGTCAATGTAAAAGACATGGAAATTAATTGGTTAAAAAGAGTATTCTGAGAATATTCTGAAGAATATTCAGCTCTTAAAACATCTAGAATTATTAAATGTAAATTATTTTAGTTACTACTTATTTTTATCTATAGGCAAAATAAGATTTTGGAGCGCGTAGAGTTCTTAGTTCTTAGCGCGTTAACTAAATGAAACAGTTATAATGTCAAATTGAATAAATGCGTTAACAGCTTTAAACGTGGTTAATTATTTGCATGTGTTAACACCCTAAATATGTCAAAAACTGTGGGATCAAGCTGCTAAAAAAAATATGTGAAAAACCATTAAGGACCAACATAAATGGAGTCAGACAAGGTGCTATTGTATTGCATTTTACCGTACATCATAACCTGTTAATAAGATCAGGACTGTTAGGTGAGAAGTGATTCTTATTCTTTCTTTCCCTTTTAATACCTGTCGGTTCTTTGTTCCTCACTCTTCTGGTGTACTAACTATCATCCCATCAACACCTCTACAATCCCAATTTTACCCATCTGTCTGATCTTTGTTCCTGCAAATGTGTTTGACATTTCCTCAGCAAGAATAACAGCTATGATCACAAGTTTCACATGCAAAGACAACACTGGACTGGAGAGAAAGTATCGGGAAAAAACGTGCATGAAAGTGTTCGCGGCACTTCAAGCTTTCTCATTGGGAGCACTTCTGATGTTCCATCTTAATTTCCCTCTTTGCTTTGGATGAAGATCATACAAATATAAATAGTGAGAAGCATATGCAGCAGCGCTTCCTGTCAGCGCAGCATTACAACTGACAGTACAGATGTCTCTGTTCTTTGATTAGGATGAATCCTAACTGTTTTCAGACATACCAGTCTCTTTTTAATACAATGAAGCAGCAGCAGCAGAAAAAAAGAAGAAGCCTTTTTTGGCTTCTTCTAGATATGATATTTCATAGAAGCGGGGCTGAAATCCTCACATCAGAGTGACAAAACAAGAGACAACAGGATGAATTAAAAAATGAAGGAAAAGAAAATATGACGGAGATGTGAAATAGCTGAATGCTCAAATAGAGGATGCATATTCATTGAAATGAGAAAAACTATTTCATCTTTTAATATGAATAATAGATACTAAATCTGCAGACTTAAAGAGATAGTTCACCCAAAACGAAAATTTAAAATTTGTCATCATTTAATCACCTTTATTCATTTAATGTCTTTCCAAACTTGTATGATTTCTTCTTTTTAGCACAAAAAAAAATAATTTGAAAAAATGTCTTAGTGTTTTGTTTTGTTTTTTTTGTCCGTACAGTGAAAGCTAAAGGGCGTTCTTCAAAAAAACGTCTTTTGCATTCTGCAGAAGAAAGAAAGTCATAATACAGGTTTGGAAGGACAGAGAAGCTACACAACACATCTATCATGATATAAAGCCTGAAATATACAGGCCTGTCCTTCAGCTCTGGAACACTCCGAAATCACAGTTTCCAGCCCATAAGTGGAAAAGCATTGATTTTATATCTCAGGTAATGGATGACCCTGGCATTACTTCCATGGCAAAAATAAAAGTCAGAACTTTGACAAATGACATTAACATAAACTGTCTAATGTGTGAGGCACACATTTAAGATTGCACTCGTAAACCTTTTAGAGTAACTATCTGCAGTTCAAGTGACCAATGAGCCCAAACAACAACTTTCATTTTTAGATTTCTATAGTAATAAATTAATACCAATTCATGAAATTCCACTTGAAATTAACACGAAGAATACTAAGAGAAATTTCCAAGGCCAGCAATTGCACTGCAGGGTAATTCTTGCAGTCTTTCTAAATCAATAATAATAATAATTGTATTATTATTATGATCACTGGAGTGGTGAGAAACACTCATCCTAAATCACTGAGTTTGATCACCATGTTTCCATATATGTTCTGTCAAGAAAACCTATCAATTAAAATCTGTCATTATTCATTCACAATAAATGTGTCTAGATGAAAAGTAGATCACTTGAAAACCAACTATGAAAACCAACAGCAAACTAAAAACGATGGCAACATGTAAATGGCACCTGCTCTTAGGTGTGACATTGATTCCTGTGTGTTTCCACATGAAATTAACAAACACGAGAAAGTGCACACCACCCAACATCCCTGCTTAGAACGGTAAATGTCACAGACAACATTGTTTATGAGGGATTACTGAGGCCAGGCTTCTGGAAAGCAACAATGACCCCAATATAGACACAGATACACATCACTGGTGTAATAAGCCCAGCGCTGATAATGCCAATCTAAAGCGAAACGCTCATATTTACAGACGCACTCACTGAAACCCTCATGTAATCTCTCTCGCAGGAATTTCTGGGTTACTGGACCTACAGACACATTTCACGACTCCATTCTGGTTATGCTTTTTTCCTCTCATTTGGTGTCCTCAGCCCAATTTTGAGAGCCCGATGTACGTTCTCCCCTCACATGGCAAATCCAGCGAGGGCTTGATGTGAAGACTCGGGCTGCAGCAGGTTCTGAAGAATATAAACAGCGTTTTTATTGTCCAGGGGGACGGGTGTGTGAAAGAGACGAGGGCCTTATCACAGCCCAGCAGCTCTGTAATTCGCCTCCGTGATACAGCACCAGAGCGGAGAACCTTACACGGCTGGCACAATCCAAAGACGGATTAGTTTTTCTGACATAAGCTTCCTGAAAAACTAATCAATCAGGCCATGAGGCATTATCAGAGGCATAAGATTAAAGCGTGGCTCCTAATCCGAGCACTGTAAATTTTTAGTAAATTCTCCACCGCTAGTTTTCCTCCAGTAAATAAATAATGAAATCAAAGCTAATTGCGCACAAAGACAGCGGGAGAGCTGGACGACCGCGCGATAGGGAATTCACAGCGAATCATTATTCCGGCTTTAAATTTGCTCTCCATAAACCATTGAAGTCTGCGTATTCAAACTGAGTTGAGATTTCGGCTGAGGCAGAGTTTCATATTGAAATATCTGTGAGGACATTAAACTGACAGACATTTCTGTGGTATTCTTACGGACCAACATCATTTAAGCGCTTGAGTGAACAAACATCCGTGTGCTGTTGGAGTTAGTTTTATGGACATCACACACCACCTTCCTAAATTACTCATCATCTCTTCTTTCAATCACCAAAGCAGTGCTCTGGAAAATCTTGAGCACAGATTGATGGCTGTTACGCATCTTATCTATGAACAAGAGCAAAGCACAACGGCGAGCAGCAGAAGGGGGTGTTGAAGAGAGCGGCGCTCTGGCAGCAAAGGCCAACTGCGCTGAACTTCAGCCATGCAGAGAACAATCATTATACAAAGATGAGGAATGAAAGCAAATGTGTCTAAACAATAGAGTCGTGCCGTTGTGCTCAAGTGGATTTAGTGCTGATCACATTGTTCTCTGTCCTGCTCTCAGAGGTTGACTGCAGCAGATGTCATGGAATGAATAGTTACTAGTGTGTAGGCTCTGACCCTCTTATCTGTCCCCAGGGAGCTGCACAGATGCTGGGCTACTTCTCCAGTATTTGAATCACTGTGTGTGTGTGTGTGTGTGTGTGTGTGTGTGTGTGGTGTGTGTAGTAAGATAGAGAGAGAGAGAGAGAGAGAGAGAGAGAGAGAGAGAGAGAGAGAGAGAGAGAGAGTGTGTAGGGACTCTAATCCATTGGGACGCTGCCTTTGGAGGATTGTACAAAAGTGGATGTACTCATAGACAGAAGCCATTCCCATAGGTACAGCCGAATGCAACGGACAGCCAAATTTGAAAAATTATTATGTGAAAGGTTGGATTTCTTCATAAATGCATCTAACCGAAAAGGATGTTTGTATGCAGTTTTGTGACGCTGATCATTTTGAAGTGTTTTAGAAACCATATATATATATTACCAGTCAGAGTTTTATGCAATAAAATGACTGAATTATTTTTCTCCAAAAGTGCATGTGACTACCCTTGTCATCACAATCTTATTTATATAAAAATAAGACCAAAAATCGAACAATCAATAATAGGCTACACAATAATACACATCCTTGCTTTTTCTCTATGAATAGAAAATATTTAATGTGCAAAGTTACACTCGGTCGAGAATAAGATGGTTCATGAGCTACATGTAATATTGTTTTTGTTTTATCTGCTATACATCCACACTTGTATCTGTTTCTTCCAATATTTGTACTGTTTCTCAGTACAGCATTCAAAGTGGTACTAAGTAATTCAATGTTCCTAAGCTCTTAAAGTTGAATACAATTCAGAAAAAAAATCCTTGCTTTATGGAGTTAACATTTATTTTCAACATTGTATTGACTTAATTGCATAGTTAAATCAAATTAAGATCTATCACATCAGCTGAAACAAAAGTATGCTGTTATGTGATTCCAAAAATTTGAATGCAAATGCATGAGAGAAATAAAAAGTTGGTAAATGTGTATTTCTACTGTCTACCAAGAAAAGCAAATAGAATTAAAAGAGATTGAAAAGACTAGGATAATGATCGAATCGTCCACCAGACTTACGCAGATACTGTACTATTATTTTATTTAAATTAACAAGTTTAACTGAAATATTCTATAAGTATTTAACTGAAAATTCTATAAGTATTCTGTTTTTTACAGTACATTTGCTTAAAGTTTGCACATAATTAATTACAGTTTTCATATAGGCTATGTGTAAATGGACAGAATGGTAGGCTACTCACCTTGTGAAAACAGAACAGGAGCAAAACAGCCGAAACAATCTGCATCTTGACTACAGAAAATTGCCTTTGACTCTTACTTGGGGTGGGAGAAGCAAATATCCAATTCACAGGGTTTACAATAAGGTGCCATTGCTCTCAACTACCTGAATTTAAAAAAAAAAAAATGACACAAAAATGAATGCGTTTATCAGAAGATTACTGTCTGAAGTGTTGAATGGCATCATTTTCCATAAAGCAAACTGTTTGCTTACCCTTGGCAAAAGGTGTTGATCATGTTGAAAAGTGACGGTAACCAGCGGGGTTTATGATGGCACAGCTGGAGAAGGTCCCACAGGCGTCAGTGATACTGATAAATGTGCTCGGGACAGGAAAGGCTGCTTTTAGATAGATTTGTATTGGAAAGTAGTGTCCGAGTGGCGACGGAACGCAGCGATGACTTACGAAACGCGCCGAGTCCGATCAGTGTGACGGTGTGAAGCCTCACAGCATTTTGCGTGATTGATGCGAGTCCTCGCTCTCGCAGTCCGCCGCGTGTCTTCTTGTTTATGGCAGTTTGTTCTGATTAAGTTTTATACAGCCCCAAAGTAGAGTCGATATTTTACCAAAAGCTCAATATCTTAGTTGGTTCGTCTGTAGTTTGATTTGTGAATGTGTATGTGTGATGTGAATCCCTCTTTGAAGTGCTCTTCAGATTTAGCGCCTGTGAGGGAGTCTCAACGGAGAGACGTCAACTGTAGATTAACCCATTGTAGACACGTACGTGTCTGTTTTTTCTTGTCTTTATCTGAGGTAAGGGTTTCATAAAGACAGAATAACATACCGTCAGTATTACTAATTTATTCGCATATAATGTAGGTGTGTTGGTAAGTTGTTGAAAGATTCCGAAAATGTTTTTGAGGTGACGAACAAGTGCCCTGCTCAGGACTAGAGAAACCCGTCCATGAAGTTGTCTAGGATAATTATTGTACGATTGTAGTCTAGTTTAACAGGGTTATTATTTAATTAATATGTTACTGAAGGCTGCATAAGCCACAGTAATAGCATTAGAGAATAACGAGAGAGAGAGAGAGAGAAAGCTAGGGTATAGTAAGACTTATAATGCGTTGTACCCAAGGTGAAATATAGTGCAATAACAACATTAAAGCTACACCCACACATTAGATTAAAATGTTAACATTGCAAAAATTGTTAGTGTGCAATGAGTGTGTCTGGAGTACTGGAGTTGTATGCAGTTAAACCTTGACTAGTGCAACTTTAATGCAGTTCACACAATAGTGTGTACAGTCCTATAGTGCCACCATGTGTGCAAACAGCCTCAAAATAATATGGTGCTGTAATATTTGATAATTTTCAATTAGATATTATCAACCGTTCTTTCAATTAGTTAATTATTTAAAAAAAAGATGTACTGATTCTGAATGTAGAGTACTATGTCAAACGTATTTTGAATGTCAAATTGAAGTATTTAAATGTCTGGCCTATCCAAACCAAAAATTAAATGGAGTGAAATTAAAATGTTTCAAAGGATATAACCTAGTATTTAGGTTAGTATTCAAAAGTATAAACTGAACGCACTTAGCTTTAAAAAAAATTCAAAGAGATGGAGGGAGACTTTACCATCAAAGTAACCACTTAAGTTTGTAAAGCAACCTGTTCAGTTTTTTCTCAGTGTCCTGCGGCTATGAGTCTCAAGAACGCACCAGATGATTACTGAAGAACTGAACTGAATATTCTCTTATCATATCATTTTACAAATGTACTTTCCCATCTCCTGCCAGAACATTATTTTTAGTGCTCCAGCAGCAGAGCAGTTCAACCATTTCAGTTAGGCTTACTACTTAACTACTTACTAACAAACAATAAACTGTCACAGTAGTACAAACCATCAGGTGTTAGCTGGAAATATGTCACAAATAAACTAAACACAACATTTTTAATATTTCTAACATTATGGTATTGTTTGGAGTTCTGCTCCACCATGACTTTACAATAAATTGTACTGTGCAGCTTTACACATTTTCATGTTGATTAAAAATATTTAGAATACTGGTACTGCAGTGCAAGCATGACCATGCGTATTCTAAAGATATAGTATGTTACATGTGGTCAATGTGCTTTAAAAGACTTGTCAGGCAGGTCACAGATAAATGCGTGCAAACAGAAAAAGGTGAGAGGTTTTAGGAGGCTTAGTCATGACTGGAGTAGTCATTTCAGCTCATGTCCACCCTCTGCCTGGAAGGGGTTTAGTTACAGTCTACAAGCTTTTAAAATGGAAGGGAAACAATAGCCTTATTTCAATATAGCCTTAGCCACAAGACACAAACAATATGTTAACGTGAACAAATCGCTCCACTTTTATGTTGTTATATCTAATAAGCCTACAACTTGTTGACATGGCATGACAGAACACCAAAAACCCACTTTATTTTATAAAGACTTTTACAACTCAAATAATAATTATTAGTGTAAGTGCTTTAATAAAATTAAAATAATAAAAATATACAATTAAATTAAATGCCCTTAAAATCGTCTAAATTTACTTCCATTGTGACTCATTTGAGTAAAAAGGGGCTTCTGAAAAATGCTCATTGTAAAAAAAAAAAAACAGTGTTAAAGTTCATCTATAGCCTACATGGGCTTTATATTTGTTGTTTCATGCCTAGTGAGGCACAAAGGAGCCACACCTTGAAGATTGATAAAGTTGGTAGATACACCTTTTTGCAGCTCTCACCTAATTTTTTTTTATACTCTTTTAGTAGCTATTAGCCTATAGCTGATAATTTTGTTCGGTTCATCCAGTTTTATTAATTAGTAGCCTATAGCCTATTTGTCAAACCTCTACTACACCGTCTTTCATTAACACAACAAACGCTGCAACAAAAATGACAGCGATGACAAAAGAACTGTTAAGAAGCTGATCACATGAATGCTGGATATTGCGCCAGTTCTGTAATTTGGCACTGCATTCAAGTCAAGTTTATAGTGCTTTATTGCTTCAGTGCAACTCAAGTAGAATAAAACAGCGTCGCAAATTCTTCAATTTTAGGAATCAGAATTTAAAAAATTTCAATATATATAAAAAAAAAAAAACCTTCCGTTCCATTTATAATGCAGCTCTATTCATGTTTTCACTCTGACCTCGACGGAGTGACAGAAATTAATGAGAAGGTGGAGCCCTCAGAGCACTCCCGCCTATTACGTCATCATCATTGGCCAATGGCAGTTTGAACTTCGAAGGTGTTTATCAAAAAGTTTTTTGTTCGTCTTAGATTTCACTCAATGTGTATCGGGACCGGACCACTGAGGTGTGGTTTTCCGTGGATGAGTGGAAGGCGGATTACATTCTTTTGAGGCCCTGCCTTCTTTGTTGTCTGTAGCAACATCCCTTTTAGGATAAAAACCTCTGCTAAGAAGTGCAAATTCATAAGTGTCTTGCAGAAATTCAAATCAACCAACTTTTGCCAATACTACCAGCTCATATACTTGTATTGATTGCTGATTATGAATGAAATTAGAATGGCTGCGCCTGCTTCTGTGTTGCTCTTGTGTCTTTTCTGCCTGGGATCAGCAGAGGCTGGGAAGTTATTGGTGATTCCAGCATATGGCAGCCACTGGACAGGCATGAGGCCTTTGGTGGAAGAGCTTGGCCGTAGAGGAAACCAGGTGGTGGTCGTCATCCCAGAGGAAAGTCCGAACATGGGTCCAGCACTGCATACCACTACTCTGACATATCCAGTACCCTACAACAAGACTCAGCTACAAGAGAGCATGAATGCAGGTATTAATGAAATGTTGAGTGCAGATGTATCTACAGATCTGGCCAGGTTTCAGAGTTTTATCAAAACAATGGATCTACTTAAAGTTATTATAACCCTGAATGCTGAGGGTTTGCTCTCCAAAAAGGATTTGATGAAGAAACTGGGAGATTACAACTTTGATGCTATTCTCACAGATCCATTTGAGACTGTTGGAGTTATTGCTGCAGAATATCTCTCAGTTCCAGCTATTTATATGCAAACAAGCCATCCTTGTGGTGTCGACGCTCTCGCCAGTCAATGCCCAGTTCCAGCCTCTTATGTTCCACAAACTTTAACTCACTTTACTGACCGCATGAATCTTTGGCAAAGAAGTGTGAACCTGGTAAGGACTCTCCTGCAGCCATGGCTTGCGGACGTATGTTTGCTCGTGCAGATGAGATTGCTTCACATGTACTGCAGAGAAAAACATCGATGGTGGAGATCATGAGCCGTGCAGCTCTCTGGTTTATGCATTTTGACTTTGCCTTTGAATTACCACGTCCATTGATGCCAAACATGATCCTAATTTGAGGAATGGACAGTAAGAAAGCAGGACCGTTGTCACAAGTAAGTCTTTCTAATAGCTGTCATTTTACACTACTGCTAATTTTGCCTTTAATGTCTACTAGCAAAGTTTCGGTAACACTTTATTTGAAGGGGTGTGCATAAGACTGACATGACACTGTCATAAACATAACATAACACCTGTCATGAACATGAAGGAGTCTTTATGAATGTTTATGACTGTTGTCATTAAGAGTCATTCGGTAAATTATGACACTTTTAATGCAAAGTTGACATTGTTTAAAATGTCTTTGTTATGACAACTTGACATTAACAAAGACAAAAATGTCTTTGTTATGACAACTTGACATTAACCAAGACAAAAATGTCTTGATTATGACAACTTGACATTAACAAAGACAGAAATGTCTTTGTTATGACAACTTGACATTAACCAAGAAATCATAACCTGTCAACCTGTCACAAATATGTCATAACAGGTCTAATTATCAAACTTAAAGAAGTTATTTAGCTTTGCGTTAACATTACATTACCCTGTCATATGTTAAAGCATTTGTCATATGTCATATGCTAAAGCATTTGACAGTGTAATAACCCTTAATGACATCTTTATGTCATCTTTATCTTTAACTAATGTGTTCCACTTTACTTGAGGACAAGTAAAATATTCATGACACAGTTATAATGGTGTCATGACGGCCAAAGTCAAAACCAACCACATATGACAGGGTAATGTAATGTTAACGCAAAGCTAAATAACTTCTTTAAGTTTGATAATTAGACCTGTTATGACATATTTGTGACAGGTTATGATTTCTTGGTTAATGTCAAGTTGTCATAACAAAGACATTTCTGTCTTTGTTAATGTCAAGTTGTCATAATCAAGACATTTTTGTCTTGGTTAATGTCAAGTTGTCATAACAAAGACATTTTTGTCTTTGTTAATGTCAAGTTGTCATAACAAAGACATTTTAAACAATGTCAACTTTGCATTAAAAGTGTCATAATTTACCGAATGACACTTAATGACAACAGTCATAAACATTCATAAAGACTCCTTCATGTTCATGACAGGTGTTATGTCATGTTTATGACAGTGTCATGTCAGTCTTATGCACACCCCTTCAAATAAAGTGTTACCAAAGTTTCTCTTAATTTGGCCATGGAAGAACACCTGAAAAATAATTAACACATTGGCCTTTTCTTTCTCAATATGTATTTGTAATCAATATTTCCAATCATATAGTGCATTTTATTATTTATACATTTCTTATTAACTATTTCATCAATTTCACTACTCTATGTACACAGTAATTCCACTGCTTTCCCATGTACAAACTCACTCTATAACAGATGCACTTCCTGAATTTTCTAAAGAGAGAAGTCACAATATTATTTTGGCTAATTATTAGTCTAATAGACTATATTAGGCTAGTTTTGCACCATTTGGTTGACTTGCATCATAGTTTCCATGGTATAGTATGTTGTGCAAAACTTCGTCATTATTTATAATATTAACTGGTAAAAATCTCTGTACACATATAGAGGCTGGTTTTATTTGAGTTCACTCTCTGTTTAAAATACATGGGCATACTGGAAATATATGCAGTTAAAGTCCCCTTGAAATCAAGATGTATGTCTATGTTAGCCTTACTGTTATCTATAAACTAGTGTGCTTTAAAAACAATAGCCGCGTTTCCACTGCCGGGCTAGCGCCGGGCCAGGGCTAACAGCGAGCCGAGCCGAGCCAGTGGCCTCGGGCCTCAAGCACCGGGCTTACGTTTCTACTGCCGGGCCAGTAGCCCCGCAGCGCTGCCCTAAACCCCGCCCCTAACACGCCTTTCTGGTTTAAACGTCATACATACAACCCAACCCATTTCAGCGGATATTATTAATTTATTTATTTTTTAAGTTAAGATAGCATGTATATTAACTCACCGGCCGTGGCTGCAATAGTGTCCCTATTGTCTCGCGAGTTGTCACTAACAGAGGGGCGGTGACCCAGCACACGTCCATCAAGTCGAACCATGGAAAGTACCTTTTCTGAGCTCCGCTTTGTGCGTTTTAATCGCCTTGAACAATACTGCGCCCGCAACTTTCTTATTTTTTCCTGAACTTGAAGCGTTGATCGCTGCATGCTTAGCTTAGAAAGTTCAGCATCGATGTATTTTATAACGTCCTCGTTTCTTCACACGCCGTCAAATTGACGTTGTACCCTTTCTTCTGCCCAAATGCTCAGAAGAGCTTTGCAGCGATTATTTTGCGCGATATAAAAAAGTGAAATGTGCATCTTGCTTCAGATCATAACGTTCCATAACACCGATAAACTCCGCCTTTTACCTTGAGCACGCCTCTAGCCCGAGCTGGCCCGCTTTGGCCCAAGGTATTCGACGGGCCAGAAATCCTGGCTGTTGGCCCTGAGTAAGCCCCGATCAAGCTCCGGAAGTGACAGTGGAAACGCGACTGGCCCTGGCACGCACTAGCATGGCTCGGCCCTGGCCCGGCAGTGGAAACGCGGCTAATGACAAAATTAGCATTTAGAAGATATAAGCATTCAAAAACTCAGTCTCTGACTCACGCCAATATGGATCAATGATTTTGATGACATCACTCTGCACTTCAGGTTCTCATCAGATTTTCTGCCCAGATTTTCTCTAGAATCTAAAGCGCCCCGCCCCTACCTTATAAACAGATGCTGAAGCTGAGGCTAAGATCACTTGTTCACACATTTACATTTTTTTACATGGTAAATGGTACATAGTGCACTATAAATGGGATAGGGAATGATTCAAACTCTGTAAATATGCTTTCCATTGGGGCAAATTAAGTCTGGTTTCACGTTAGCGTCACGTGAACCACCGCAGCATGCACACAGTCTGCTCCGGTCCAGAGACACGATAGCACAGAGCGGATCGGCGCATACCAGAAAATTTATCGGACCAATTGAATCCTGCACAGAATGTTAAAGCGATACGGAGGAGATTAGGAGGAGAAACAGTTACAATGCATGTCCACTAGCTCGACATCCATTGAAATTAACTGAAAACGCTCCCTCTGCTATGCGCCAGTGGACACGCACGGTTAGAGATTAGGAGGAAACTGCGACTGTACTGAGCTCAACTATAGACAGTAAAAGAAATGGACACAGCGACCCCATAGATTTCAACGGAGAAAAGTGAAGCCAATTCACATCAGGAAGCACTCACTTCCTGATGGCTGAGCGTACTGCGCAGGCTCAAACTGAGCTTGATGTAGATGTGACGTGAGCATCTGCGTGAGC
This sequence comes from Tiaroga cobitis, assembly GCA_030578255.1. Taxonomy (NCBI): domain Eukaryota; kingdom Metazoa; phylum Chordata; class Actinopteri; order Cypriniformes; family Leuciscidae; genus Tiaroga; species Tiaroga cobitis. The sequence goes on from CM060599.1 coordinate 26,511,717, forward strand.
AGATGTCTGACAGTTGTAAGTGTTCTAGTAGCTGTGCCAAGACAAATCTGAATTGAAATCTGAAACAAATCCGTTGTTGAAATATTTTGTCCCGTTGCTTTTATGGAGTCTCTATCTATGGGCTTCTCCCTTGACTTTATGCCTCCACGTCCACCCGATTGCCTCATAGACAATAAAAGATTGCCTACGAGCTTCTCCTTCTGTCTATACGGTAATTTCTCTACTGTGCGACAGAGATTCCCGTGGTTATGGCGCAATTGTTAGCCTATTTTTACAAAAACGGCTTCTACGGGGCCATAGCGTAAGATACAAACTAATGGAGCTTTTTATACATTGTCCTGTTTCGTTAGAAATAAATAATGGACAAATAGAGTCTTTGGACTCCTCAGATGTAAAGTTATTTCAAAGTGACGCCAAAATGAATGGGAGTCAATGGAATGCTAACAGCAGGTGATAGTCTGATACAATGGCGGCTCCCAAGCGAAGCTTCGGTTTCTGGCTAATGGATTACCCCCTTGAGCTCAACGGCTCTGGCCGAGCTGTGATATAAACTTAAAGCTATTGGCTATTTTTTTAAAAGGGGAGGGGCTGTTCGATATGTCCTGCCCTGTCTTCCTGTTTCAGTGGAAATTACATCAACACATTGAATAATGCTGCACGTTTCAAGGCACTTCAGTGGGCCTTTAAATTGTGAGAAGTGCAAATTCAATGCAGTGAATGCAGTTCATATTGATAAATGTTTCAATAGCCCCACCGTGTGTGTAAAAACCTAAACTATTTAGAGTGCAAAACGTCTATATCCAACGCACATGGCACCCTTTAGCGTCAATATGAGACGCAGATATATGGTGCCTCCTAGTGGTCTAACCCTAACACTACCCCAGACCTAAACCTACCCATAACCGAAGCGTGTTATATTGACGCTAAAGGGTGCCATGTGCGCTGGATAAAGCGTCAGTATATGACGGCTTGGGATGAGAATGCGTTGGCACATCAATAATGATGATTGCACTTTAAATGATGGATATTATGGTATTTAATAGTCAAACTATCTAGTCAAAAACTAACTTAAATGAAATATCAAATGTTACTTTCTACACTGGATTGTACTTTTGGAATTGGCAATCAAAGTGGACATGTCATTTTCCCATCTAACTTTAAAGCCACCTGTTCAGTCACTATTTTCTCAGTGTCATGAGTCATGACTATATGAAAACACTAGATGTTAACTACATTTACATTTCTTTATTTTGTAGATGCTTTCATCACATATTTTTTTATAAACAGCAGTATAACAATTTCAGTTTTTAAACTATACTGATTAAGTAATGTTCTTGTTTTTTTCTGCAACCAAGAAAAACTCATTTCACAAATGCATGTTACATAAAGACAATCAGGAACTTATTTTATATTCCTTTTAACAAATTATTTCCAGCATCATACCTGTGCCTTCAGATCATCAAGAGAAACGTGCCTTTTGTCATATAACCATATTCCAAAACATTTCATGCAGTTTGGATCCCCACTGCAGTGCAAGCATGACCTTGCACATTCTAATAGAGATAATAAGTAAGCTACAAGTGGTCGATGTACTTTGTAAAAATGTTGATATGCTCGGTTGATATGCTTTGATAGCTAGAGTTGACTATAGAGGGCTCAAAGTCTACCTTTTGTCCGAAAGGTGTCTTTATATAAAATCTGTGTATAGTAGTTTTTTTTCTGTCAAATATAACAAGAAAGAAAACAAAAACTTGATCATTTTGCAGACTGTGGAAGAAAATTAGGTAAGAAAGTGGTGATGTCTTAATGGTTAAAGTCTTAAGGTTTAAATTCCGTTAAACAAGCAATTTACAGAATGCATTCAGTGGAACCAAAAAGTACGCCTTGGAGACTCAAAATTGTCATCAGCTTCAAATGTAAAGAGAGATCCAGCTTGTTCCTGGTATTGTTGTGAATGATTCACTAGTGAACGTTGTCTCAAAGAAAGAAAAAAAAGGGTTGCCTTCGTAAAATTGAGTCAAATTGCAATCTAGACAAATATGCTTAAAATATCACTCCGCTTTTTTAAATTTATGAGATCTGGATACTTTTCTTACTCTTCTACTAAGGGCATGCTTTGCCGCTTAAGAATCGAGATTTTCAACTTTTCAGGCCCAGCCTACTGTTGTTTGTTGAAACTCCCCTTTCAGGATAAAAGCCTGTGCCGCAGGATGTGCAAATTCATAAGTGCTTGCAGACTTATAAGACAATCTTCTTAGCTCTTACTAATACTACAAGCTCATCTGCTTGTAATTATTTCTGATTATGTATGATAGGATTGTTAGAAAGGCTGCTTCTGTGTTGCTCTTGTGTCTTTTCTGCCGGGGATCAGCAGAGGCTGGAAAGTTATTAGTAGTTCCTTCAGATGGCAGCCACTGGACAGGCATGAAGCCTTTGGTGGAAGAGCTTGGCCGTAGAGGAAACCAGGTGGTGGTCGTCATCCCAGAAGCAAGTCTGAGTATGGGTCCTTCACAACACACCACTACTCTGACATATCCAGTACCCTACACCAAGACCCAGCTACAAGAGCATGTGAATGCAGGTGTTACTACTCTGACAAGTAAAGATTTATCTACAGATCTGGCCAGGTTTCAGAGTTTCCTCAACACTATGGATCTGCTTAATATTCTTATAACCCGGAATGTTGAGGTATTGCTCTCCAACGATGCTTTGATGAAGAAACTGCAAGATTACAACTTTGATGCTATTCTCACAGATCCATTTGAGCCTGTCGGACCTATAGCTGGTGAATATCTCTCAGTTCCAGCCATTTATATACAATCAACCCATCCTTGTGGTGTCGACGCTCTCGCCAGTCAATGTCCAGTTCCAGCCTCTTATGTTCCACAAACTTTAACTCACTTTACTGACCGCATGAATCTTTGGCAAAGAAGTGTGAACCTGGTAAGGACTCTCCTGCAGCCCATGGCTTGCGGACGTATGTTTGCTCGTGCAGATGAGATTGCTTCACATGTATTGCAGAGAAAAACATCGATGGTGGAGATCATGAGCCGTGCAGCTCTCTGGTTTATGCATTCAGACTTTGTTTTAGAATTTCCACGTCCGTTGATGCCAAACATGATTATAGTCGGAGGAATGGACAGCAAGAAAGCAAAACCTTTGTCACAGGTTAGTAATCTAATAGCTCTTATTTTGCCACTACTACTGATTTTCCTTGTGCTATTTTCTGTTCTCATCCTCAAATGTAAAGTAAAATTTGCCAATATCACACTTTCAAAAGAAAGACACTTCAGAAATAATATAAATAAACTCATTCATATATTCAACTGGAATGAAATACCTCTCAATATGTCTTTTCATGATCAGTCTGCAGTTTGTTTGGAACTTTTGAGAGATTTTAATTAATTTGTGAAATTTACAACAGTAAGTGGGATCAAGTAATTCATGCATTAAAATTTTGTAGAGGAAGAAACTCTCTGAGCCTTTTCACAGGTCTGTGTAAGAACAGAAAACAATAGTTCTAAAATATGTTTGACACTTTCTGGAATATTATCTTTTTACAAAACTCTATGAACTTGTTCTTCAAGTTTCTGTGTAACAGGGGCAAAGTGCAAAACCTCCCCAGCACCCACACACCGGCTCCTCCAATGAATGCATATATCAACAGAAATATATTTAAATTTTCTTACTCTAGATGTGATTAATATTTTAATCATACCATCATTTTATTATTTATACTTTTTGACAAATCCTTAATTTCAGCTTTTAACTGAAAAAAATCCAGTAGCAGTGTGCAATCTCATTGTAAACTGATGCAGTTGCCTTGCAGTTCCTACAGAGGGAAGTCTCACTGTGGAAACTGTGAGCCATGCATGGTTTTGGACCGTTAGTATAAGCCAATCATGCATGATCTCAATTTGCAAGCTTAGTTGGTCAACAATGTAATATTTCGATTTCTGTTCAAATATGAGGTAAAATTGCAAATACACATTTTAACACGTCCTCATCCATTTTTAAATCTTTAGTTACTCTACCAACACATCCATTATTTTGCATATTTTGCACCTTATGACATTTCATGCTTGCCATGAGTTTTGCATTTGACCAGAATCATTTATAAAAAGTAATTTTCCTCACCCCCAACCCCCCCAACCCATTTTAAACATCTTTTTAAACTTTCACCCCATTTGGTTGCTTCACCACCTTATATAGATAAAGTCCCACCCAGCTGCAAGGATCTCCACCTCTATTTGCTTAAACCAGACTCATTGTGAGATATTGGAGTAGTGTACGCTACACATTACCTGGTTGTTTCTCATTGACCTCACCTATAGCTGGCAAAAGCCACAGTGAGAGATTTTATTATACCATTGATAATGGCTGGCGTGTAGTTGTTCCTGAGTCTCTTCTTCTTGGGTTCAGCTAAAGCTGGGAAACTGTTGGTTATTCCATCAGATGGCAGTCACTGGTTAGGGATGAAGCCTATTGTGGAGGAGCTGGGGAGGAGAGGAAACCAGGTGGTGGTCGTCATCCCAGAGGCGAGTCTGAGTATGGGTCCTTCACAGAATACCACCACTCTGACATATCGAGTGAACTACACCAAGGATGAACTACATGCGTCATTGGAAGGCAATTTAACTGCAATTCTGAGTAATGACCTTTCTTCTGACCTGTCCAAGTTTCTGGTTTTCTTTTACCAAATGAACCTTCTTCAAACGTTTATAGTGAGGAATGCAGAGGGTCTGCTCTTCAATGAGGACTTGATGAAGAAGCTTCAAGATTACAGATTTGATGCTATTCTCACTGACCCGTTTGAGCCTGTTGGGGTCATTGTTAGTGAATATCTCTCCATTCCAGCCATTTATATGCAAATAAACCTTCCTTGTGGTGTCAGCACTCTTGCCAGCCAATGCCTAAGTCCTCCTTCTTATGTTCCACAACGTAATACCCACTTTACAGACCAGATGAATTTGTGGCAAAGGTGTGTCAACTTGGTAAGGACTCTCCTGCAGCCCATGGCTTGTAGACACATGCATACTTGCGCAGATGAGATCGCCTCACGTGTACTGCAGAGAAAAGCGTCTTTGATGGAAATCATGAGCCGTGCAGCTCTTTGGTTTATGCGCTTTGACTTTGCCTTTGAATTTCCACGACCGTTGATGCCTCATGATTGGAGGAATGGCAACTAAGAAGCCCAAACCATTGTCACAAGTAAGCTCCCATAATTACATTTGCATGTAATTGCATGTACATTTGCACTAACAGTATCAGTGTCGTTGCTCTATCCCATTCCTCACTTTTCTCTATCCATGTCTGTCATAAACTCATCATCATGGACTGTGAAAATAGCCAGCAAATCCACGAGCAAACCTCACACCATTATCTATACTATATATAGAGAGAGTGTTTTGTCTAAATTAATGGTGTCTAATGGGCTGAGAAAGAGCAAGAAATTGTTTGGGTCTCTTTTTGTCAGAGCATGTCTGTATGAGGACAGATTCATTCCAGAGATATACTTCTCTTTAAAGATCGCTGGATAAAGACATCCTCCTTCCACACTGAAATACGCAGAGATTTAACAATTTTCTACCCTGATCGCGCGCTATCACGATGGCTGATGTATTCATTTAGATGGAGTGGGACATATTAAAGGGCACAACGTTTTTTTAATTTTTTTTTTATAGCCGATAGCCCATAGGTTTTGTTACAGCCCAGTGTTGTGTTAGATATTTTTGTGAGATATAATCACAGATTATTGTACGAGTCAGTTTTTTTTCTAACAGATCAGGATTTGTACAAACTGGTTCTGTTTCACATTTAGACATTTAAATTAATTTGTTCTCTCTTTTTAAACATCTAGTTAAACCAAGTTTTAAAATGAAACCAGACATAGAGGGGGACAGGGTATGGTTGTAACATTGGGAGAGTTGTAACACTATTCCACCAATCAGGGACAAGCGGAGTCATTATTTACCCACTTCATCCCCTTACATACAACTAAGCACAATTTATTTGTAATAATCCTACATAATGCATAGACAGTGGAAAAGAAAGACATATAGATGTGTGCCTGCCAGTGTTTTTATTTTATGGACTGGTAAGCTTTCAACGAAAAACAAGTCAGTCTGATCAGTTGCAAAGAAAATGGTGAAAACCAGTTGTGAGGATTCTGAGACCCCAGGCAATGAAATCTTTATTTTGGCTGTATGGAATCATTTGGCAGCTCTAAGCCAAAGGAAGAGTGAGTAAATCGTGCCCTATGCAGTATCTGGGCCCACCTGCACTCCAAGGTTAACAACACTGATTTTTTCACCATTGTTATTCTGATTGAGAAATAACCTCATTCTTTCATATAGACAAGAAAAGCAAACCGATTTTAGTATCAAACTGATTAGAGAATTATTAGCTGAATTCATAAGGGCTTACAGTATTCATAAGCATTTGATATTTATGGCATTTAGGCATTAGATTTGAATTCAGTGTAGAATATAAAAATATTTGTGTGACAGATAACCAGAGAGAAAGAGAGACATTAGATTTGACATAAGTAAAGTGTGGATGTATTCTAATGTATGCTAGTATTTCTTTCGGTATACATGACAACCTTTAAAAGTAAAAAAAGCCTGCTAAAGCCACTTTTTCCACCTGCATCGTGAAAGTGCTTTGTGAGATTGACTCTTGTATATATTTTAACAGTATGTTGGATCATGTTAGATTTACTCGTGTACTGAATAGCTCTGAAACCAGTGCAGGATTTTAGATTTAGATGTGTTTATCTTTAGACCTTTTGTCATTTCTATAAATTCATTAGAATTGTAATCAAACACACTCATTTGCTTAAGATTAAATTGGAAACAGGTCATCGTGTGTAAAAACATGTGCTCTGTAATATCTCTCTCAGCACTTTCTTTCATTCAGAGTAGTGTGCTTTTGACCACTTAACCCCCTCATGCCACAGCCCTCTTGAATGTGAGAGTTCATGTGTTTGCGTGACTGCCCTGTGTTCCTGTGTGTTTAGGGAGTTTGCATGATATGTGAGGCAATCCTGTACTGACAGACCATAGTGACTTGCAGATTTGTTTTGAACATTTTGTCAAAAGGTAAAGATAAAAGCAATAACTTTAACCTCTAACAAACTCTGTATGGACCAGAAAAGTGACTTTTTTCCTTAAATTTATAAACAATTGTGAGGGGAAAAATACTTGGTTATGCTTGCAGCTTGATTCAGTTTGTTAATATTACTATTAGTGGCCTAACGTTTATTTTTTTTCTGATTAATTTTAAAATTAGAAATACAATGACTTGATTACACCTCTTCTATGATTAAGGTGTTTTAAATTTGTTTGTTAAAACTAATTTTGATAGTTTTAGGCATAAAGTAAAAAATTGTCAGGGTGATACAACTGTCCTGATATCATAATGAAGAAAAAGGTAAAAATGAATCATTAAGTAGTTTGGCTTAATTTGGCTTTTTTATATATATATAAATGTAGTTCTGAGACAATAACTATACATGCAGAAACTGGGAGTTGCACCACATGAAACAAACTAACTTTGCCTTGTCATAAAAAGGTCAAATTACCTGATATTTTAAGATACTTTTTGATTTTTTTTTACTTTTACCTCTCTCAAAATGAATTATTTAAAAACAATTTATTAATAGGTCAATGCTGATTTATAATTATTATTATTCATTGTTGTTTTTCATGTTTGTTTAACAATGTCAGTCCATAAAGTTTGAAAAGTTAAAACTATCTGAATATATAGAAATTAACTAAACATAATTCATAAATTCTGTAAAAGTTTATTGTGATAGTTCATGGTATAATGCTTGAACTAATGTTAATATGACAAAAAAGTGTTACCAACGTATTAACCTGTTGCAGGTCCTCTTTCCCTTTGTATGAACAAAGCTATCTCTAGAAAATTGTGAGTTCTTAATCCTTGCACATTCTTGAAATATTAACCTAGAGTTACATTTAACCCACTTGTTAGACTTTAAACCACAGTGCAGTGACGTAACATAAAGGTCTGAGCTTATTAGTTGCGCTGTCCTCACATGCAGCCAGAGATCAACACACTCCCCTTTTGTCTAGTTTAGAAGCGCCTCCTCATTTGAAAACATTCCCAGGCGTCTTAAATATGTTGTATCTCCAGTTGCTGTCTGCTGTACGAACTTTAGAGGTATGGTGAGAGCACTGAGTGTTCCCGCTCTGGGTCTATTAGCCTGGCTAAGCTTGTTCTCCTCAGAGCCTGTGCAGGCTGGAAAGGTGCTTGTCATGCCAGTGGATGGCAGCCACTGGCTGAGCATGAAGATCCTGGTGGAAGAGTTGTCTCGGATGGGTCATGAGATGGTGGTCCTGGTTCCTGAAACCAGTTTTCTGATTAGGGCGTCTGCCAATTACACCACTAAGTCTTTCCGTGTGCCCTACACCATTGATGAGCTAAATGCCAACTTGGACCACATAAGGAAGAATGCGTTTGAGAGGCCTCCACAATTTACTGATATTTTTGTGAATTTGGGGAACCTGATAGAGTTCACAAATATGCAGGTGAAAGCCTGTGAAGGGCTGCTGTACGACGAGCCCCTGATGAAGAGTCTAAGAGAGACGGGATTTGATGTTTTGCTCACCGATCCTTTCCTGCCTTGTGGGACTATCCTTGCCGATTCCTTCTCACTTCCCGCCATTTATTTCTTGCGTGGAATTCCCTGTCGGCTTGATGAGTCAGCCGCTCAGTGTCCCTCGCCTCCGTCTTTTGTCCCGCGCTTCTTCACCGGTTACTCAGATAAGATGACTTTCCCTCAGAGAGCAAGAAACATGATTATGACAGTTTTTGAAATGTTCCTTTGCCGTAAACTGTTTGCCAGCGCTGATGAACTGGCCAGTAGATATCTGCAGAAGGACACTACATACAAAGAGCTATTAGGACATGCTGCAGTTTGGCTTCTAAGGTATGACTTTACCTTTGAGTTCCCCAAACCTCAAATGCCAAACATGGTCCATATAGGGGGCATCAACTGTGCAAAGAGGGGTCCACTGACAAAGGTAAGATGTTAATAAGCATACCCATTCTCAGATGTTTTAATTGTACACAAAATACAGTCTTGTGTCACATGTCTTTTACAACAGTGAAAGGAACTTAATGGCAAGACTGTACAGTTAACCCCCCAAACAAACAGCAATTGTTAATTAATGTTAATGCCTACCAGGAGCATTAATTGGTTATGGTGGCTGCCAAAATAATGACCGATTAGAGGTGTTTAAGTTACCGGTATTGAGAATCTGCTCAGTATCTCTCAAAATGCTGAATGAGTTTATGTTTAGCAAACATTTACTAAGTTTTACACCAGCACAAATCCTCTCATTATAACAAACAAAGCAGAGATACAATGTCAATGAAAGATTCATTGTGAAGTTGATTTTTAAAATCATATACTTCACACTTCAGTACAACAAGTGACAAAATAGACAAAAATAGATATTTTAATGTTATGATTTGGTGTCTAAAACTAAATTCAAAAGTAAAACATTAAAAAAAGGGCTATATTAGGGAGTGGAAATGACTAGCTATATTAGGGAGTGGAAATGACTAATGAGCCAATAAGTGCTCATCTGCCGCAATTTACTTGTTACAGTGGTAGTTCCATCATGTCTTATTTAGATTTGGTTTGTTCCCTTTCAAGGGAACTTGTGCTGCGTCAGAGTAGTGATGGGCACTTTCAAATCAGTGGTTCGGAGTGCGTACTGCTAAAGTCAGGTGATTTTAGTAAACAAGACTTCATTTCGTCATAACTGTTTCGAAATGTTTTGGAATTTCAATGGTTCACCATTTTGAACAAGTGTCTATGTTTTTTTACCTGATTTTTTAGCCTCTGTGACCTTCGTAAAGATGCAGGGCGACAGGGACAGCCTGAAGGGTCGGGTATTGATATGCTCGACCCGGGAACGCAAAGTATAGGAACGGTCGAGGAAATATTGAGACACGTGGCCGATTCAAAACACGCAGATCGAAGATTGGTCGTAATCCACCGCCTTTCTTGGGTACAATGAAATAGGGGCTGTAGAACCCTGACTTTATATCGGCTGGAGGGACCGGCTCTATCGCGCCCTTCGCCTTTAGGACTGCGATTTCTGCCCCAGAGATCGTGCAAACGAGGTCAGAGGGACCCCAGATGTCCCCGCAGTGGGGCAACGAGGTGGAGCACAGTGACCAGACCCGGAAGCCACAGTGTCCCGGAGGGGGGTTCTGACTGCACAGTGCAACACTTACCTGGCTCCACGGTTCGGCAGGGGGTGCGTGAGTAGGCATCGTGTCATCAAACCACACCGAGCTGCCGGCTGGAGATAGAAGTGAGGGATGAGAGTAACAAGGCATGGCGGCATGCACTACCATCCGCGCCCTCTTGGGGCCCAGGGACAGAGGAAACTGGTCTTTTTCTGATAATTTGGGTACCTAAAACTAAAACAAAATTCAACACAGGATTCTCCCCCCAGCCCTCATCCAGGGGAATGAGTGGTGTGCTCACCATCTCCCGAAGAGAGAATTGATATGGTAACTCAAGTTACCCTCAACACTGACTGCAACGCTCTTTTTTATGGACTGCCTTCAAAGCTACTCCACAAACTTTAGCTAATACAGAACTCGGCTGCTCGAATCATATGCAGAACTCCTCTAGCTGAACACATTACTCCCATATTACAACACTTGCACTGGCTCCCGGTTAAATATTGTACTGATTTTAAAATTCTTCTTCTTACTTACAAGGCACTCAACAATCTTGTTAAATCTCGCCTTAAGACCCATCTTTTTCGGCAGGCTTTGATACTGGGATCCATGCTGTAATAATGACTATTTTTTTGTTGTTGATTGTTTTATTGTGTTTGTAAGGTGTCCTTGAGTGTCATGTAAGGCGTCTATAAATAAAATGCATGATAATGATAATAATGACTGTGAGATGGGGCCAGGTAACGACCACAGACAGAAACACACGGGTGGAATTATTTTAAAAAGACAGTGTCACACCTGTGCTTGCTGTTTTAGGGAAATAAGCTTTTTAAGTGCTGAAGTGCACAGGGGAAATGGCCATGGCCCAGCTGGTAGAACTATTGCAGCCTGCAGTGTGCAACCGAAAGCTATTTTAGGCTGTATTAGAACAGCAAGTAATGCTCGTTGAAGTCGTGACCACCGCTGCAGCGCTGTCACTGACTGAAAGGTAACTTAAAGAGCACTGACCTGTACCTGCTTACTGCTGCAGATTCATTTCGACGTTGATAGTGTTGGCACTGAAATGCATAAATTCAAGTCATGAACTGCTCCGAGTATAACGTCACGTGTTTCCATCTCTTCCAAATTACAGTAGTTATGTTGTGAACGCAGCATAAGCTCATTGTTTTGGTTCAGGAGGAACTGTAAAATGTGGCTGCTGTTTCGGTTGCGGTGCTCAGTGACTGATGTCTGCCTAACTCTGCATGGCATGAAACTCACTAATGACGTATGATGTCTGCGCGAGCAGGGTGCATGGAGGTATGGAAATACATACTTTGATTGGCAGGAAGGACATTGTTGTATCATTGCATTCGGATTTCGGACTGAATTCAATAATTGGATGAACATTTTATGTTCGTATGCCTTCCAGAGAAAAGATATTTACATATAAATACATTTAGACCACTTAGCTTAGTGATTGTTATCAGGATGTGAAGATACTTTCAACCAGCATAACACAAAAATGTATCTGGAACAAATCACCTCCCCTGCCTTTGATAAATGCTGTAAAAGTATTGTTAGTTCATGATACCTAATGCATTAACTAATGTTAACATGATGAACCTTATTGAAATGTGTTAACAATATACTAACCTGTTGCTGACATTTGGTCCTCTTGAACTTTGTAACAAAGCTATCTCTAAATAGCTGTGATAGTTCTTATATGCTTGTACATTCTTGAAATAATTAATCCAGAGCTACATTTAACCCACTTGTTAGACTTTAAACTGCAGTGCAGTGACATAGCTAAAAAATCTGAGCTGTTGCAGCAGGCGGCCTATCAACACTCATTCCCCTTTTGTCTAGTTTTGAGGCCCCTCCTCTTTTAAAAACATTCCCAGGCTTCTTAAACGTATCTCTGTATGCTGTCTACTGTACAAACGTTTAAACAATGGTGAGAGCACTGAGTTTTCCCGCTCTGGGTCTATTAGCCTGGCTAAGCTTGTTCTCCTCAGAGCCTTTGCAGGCTGGAAAGGTGCTTGTCATGCCAGTGGATGGCAGCCACTGGCTGAGCATGAAGATCTTGGTGGAAGAGTTGTCTCTGAGGGGTCATGAGATGGTGGTCCTGGTTCCTGAAACCAGTTTTCTGATTAGGGCATCTGGCAATTACACCACTAAGTCTTTTCATGTGCCATACACCCATGCTGAGATGAATGCAAACTTGGACCACATTAAGAAGAATGCGATTGAGAAGCCTCCACAATTCACTGATTTTTTTGAGAATATGGGGAACCTGATAGAGTTCACAAATATGCAGGTGAAAGCCTGTGAAGGGCTGCTGTACGACGAGCCCCTGATGAAGAGTCTAAGAGAGACAGGATTTGATATTTTGCTCACCGATCCTTTCCTCCCGTGTGGCACTATCCTTGCCGATTCCCTCTCACTTCCCCCTGTTTACTTCTTGCATGGAATTCCCTGTCGGCTTGATGAGTCAGCCGCTCAGTGTCCCTCGCCTCCATCTTTTGTCCCACGCTTCATTACCGGTTACTCAGATAAGATGACTTTCCCTCAGAGAGTAAATAATATGCTTATGACATTTTTTTTAAATGTTCCTTTGCCGAAAACTGTATACCAGCTTTGATGAACTGGCCAGTAGATATCTGCAGAAGGACACTACATACGAAGAGCTATTAGGAAACGGTGCAGTTTGGCTTCATAGGTATGACTTTACCTTTGAGTTCCCCAAACCTCAAATGCCAAACATGGTCCATATAGGGGGAATAAACTGTGCAAAAAGGGGTTCACTGACAAAGGTAAGATGTTAATGAGCATAGCCATTCTCAGTACTATGCTGTTTCAAAATACAGAGCTTTCACATGTCACATGTCTTTTACTGGTAAGACTGTACAGTTAATGCAACAACAACAAAAAAAACATTTAGATCATACTTTTATTAAATTACCCCAGGACAACCAAGATCTGCATAACTCTAATTGTTTAAGAGTGTCAACCTGCACAATCATGAATCATGATAATCTGCAATCAACTATGATCATAGGCTGTACTTCTAAGATGTGTATAAATGAACGTGGGATCACTCAGAGAGTCAGTTTAGGAGTTAAGATATTGTGCATAATTTTAGAATTTTCTGGTCCAGCATGAATTTAATTGGAGGCTAAGTATTTTTTTTTTCTTTGTTTGACAACTTTAATCTTCAAGCATGAAATGAGACACATTGTCTTTGTAATTATGTTGTGTACTTTTCAGTAAACAAAAAGGGAAAGGTACTCTTTTACCAAGAGGTTTTATTGTTGCAGTATGCTGCTTTTCAGAAGTTCAGAAGTTGAGTGAGTAAGTGAGTTAAAAAATGCAAGGAAGAACTGCTTACATTGAATAGGAGTATAGTTAGCAGTGAAAGCTTGCGCTTTTGTGTCCTTGAAACGTGATATCTCAATACTGATATCTGTCCTCTGTGCAGGAGCTGGAGGAGTTTGCGAATGGTTCTGGAGAGCATGGGTTTGTGGTCTTCACTCTGGGCTCCATGGTGTCACAGTTACCCGAGGCCAAAGCCAGAGAGTTCTTTGAGGCATTTAGGCAGATACCTCAGAGGGTAAGTGTGGAACACTTAAAAAAAGACTTCTTTTTAAATGCTGAAATACAATTGAAATGCAATCTTTAAAGTAATTCTATGATGATCATGTTAAAGGACCCTTTGGGGTCCAAGAATGGCCAGAAGTGTTGCTATGTTTTGCTAGAGAAATAAGTGACCTGGGGGCACATTAAAGAAAGATCCTATCTTATCTGTTTGGTAACCATGACAATTTCAGTTAGGACCTCATTTAGGACAAAAGCTATTACAAAATGAAATTTCTTAAGTGCATAATCTTATCTTAACCATGGATAGGAAAAGGGTATTACAGAAGCTTCCTAACTCCACAAAAAAAATCCTAAAAACGGTCTTAAAGGGTTAGTTCACCCAAAAATGAAAATTAAGTCATTAATTACTCACCCCCATGCTGTACCAACCCCGTAAGGCCTTCGTTCGTCTTTGGAACACAAATGAAGATATTTATGATTAAATCTGAGAGGTTTATGACTGCTACATATAGGCTCCCTAACGGAATGACACCGGACGGCCCAGAAAGTCATTAAAGAAAATGTTTAAATATTCCATGTCGCAACAGTGGCTCAACTATAAGTTTATCAAGCGACGAGAATACTTTTTGTGCGAAAAAACAAACAAAAATAATGACTTTATTCGACTATTCCTTTTCTTCCTTGTAGGCCTGAAACGAGACTTCAAGAGATTTCCACGACGCATGCGCGAGAATTGCGATCTCCTTCAACTACTTCAGTTAAGTTCTCGCGCGTGCGCGTCGTGGAAATCTCTTGAAGTCTCCAAACCCCAATGGTGTCCTAACGTCAAAATTATTTGTGAAATTAATTATTACTGTAAAAATCACATAATAATAGCCCTGTCTGGGAATGGTGGTGGTTTGATGGTGGAAAGGTTTTGTGAACACCCAAATGATGTGCTGCACTTTGACGACAAAATTCTGAAAAATAATTACAGACCCTTATGAAATAAAAGGATTAGGCTTTGCCTTTTCTATCAAGCTTATAAAAACTTAACTTAATGAATTTAGTTTCTCCATTCTCCAGTTTTTCCATTTTACTTCCCAGCGCTGTTTGCGTGTCGTTGGTTGGTTGGTAACAGAGCTGAGCGAGCAGGGACGAGTAGTGAGTTGTCGTCGAAAAAGATGGATAAAACAAAATGCTGGGGGGCTAAAAATAGAAAAAGAAAGAGGGAAAAGGAGATGGCATGTCAATTGATGCGACAGCAGCTAAATAAGTGCATGCTGAAAGCCAGGTAGGATTTAAAGTGTGACATCCTATGGCGTTATATGTGTGCCTCAATCCTGAGCGAGTAATTGTACGTTTTGAGCACAGAGAACTATATTTTGCAAGTACATTGCATTATATTTTGAACAGAAATTAACAATCGCAACAAAAAAAAAACGTTTGAGCAAAGAAAAAACGATTCCGTTCTCAATAAATGTATTTGCTATTATTCATATTTCATGTCGTTTTCTTGCAAGAAAGAGCCGAGTTGACTGGACACAACTTTTTCTAATATTTATGTCAAAAATATTAGAAAAAGTTGTGTCCAGTCAACTCGGCTCTTTCTTGCAAGAAAACGACATCTATGAAAAGTTTCAGTCTGGATTCAGGCCACATCATAGCACTGAAACTGCGCTTGTTAGAATCACAAATGATTTACTTTTAGCTTCGGACCAAGGCTGTATCTCAGTACTAGTTTTCCTTGATCTTAGTGCTGCGTTCGACACTATAGATCACACAATACTCTTAGATCGACTACAAAATTACACTGGTGTTCAAGGACAAGCATTAAGCTGGTTCAGGTCATACTTATCTGACTGCTACCATTTTGTCTACTTAAATGGAGAAAAATCGATCATAACTTCGGCAAACTATGGAGTGCCGCAGGGATCTGTGTTAGGCCCTTTATTATTCTCAATATATATGCTGCCACTTGGTAATATTCTAAGGAAACATGGAATTAGTTTCCATTGTTATGCTGATGACACTCAAATATATATTTCATCACGGCCAGATGAATACGCTAAATTATCCAAATTGACAGATTGTGTTAAAGATATAAAAGATTGGATGACGCGTAATTTTCTTTTATTAAATCCAGACAAGACAGAGGTAATACTTATCGGTTGTAAAAACCGTCCACAAAACCTTTCACAGCACGACTTTAACATAGTAGGATGCCCTGTTACTTTATCCGCTACAGTAAAAGACCTGGGTGTTACATTAGACTGCAACCTGTCTTTTGAAAAGCATATTTCATATGTTACAAAAACCGCCTTTTTCCACCTTAGAAACATTGCTAAGCTACGTAACATGCTATCAGTCTCTGATGCAGAAAAGTTAGTTCATGCATTCATGACCTCGAGACTAGATTACTGTAATGCTTTATTAGCTGGTTGTCCTGCATCTTCAATAAACAAGCTACAGTTAGTCCAAAATGCAGCCGCTAGAGTTCTTACTAGATCAAGAAAATATGATCATATAACACCGATTTTATCATCACTTCATTGGTTACCTATAAAGTTCCGTATTAATTACAAGGTATTGCTTTTGACTTATAAAGCTCTAAATGGTTTAGCTCCAGTCTATTTAACGGATCTTCTATCGCCCTACAATCCATCGCGCTCTTTAAGATCACTAAATTCGAGGCTTCTGGTCATTCCTAGGATATCCAGATCCACCAAAGGAGGCAGAGCCTTTTCACATTTAGCTCCGAAGCTCTGGAATAGCCTTCCTGATATTGTTCGTTGCTCAGACTCGCTCTCACAGTTTAAAACTAGACTGAAGACGCATCTATTTAGCCAGGCATTCATATAAATTTTTTATCTTACAGTAACTGTAAATTCGGCCTCTAGTTCATAAACGCCAGAGGAGAACTGGCCCCCGACTGAGCCTGGGTTCTCCCAAGGTTTTTTTTTTTCTCCATTGGGTAATCTGATGGTGTGTTAGGACACCTTTAGGTCACTGGATGGAGTTTTTCGGTTCCTTGCCACTGTTGCCTTTGGCTTGCTCAGTTGGGGATATTCAAATTAATTAACCAATCATACCATTGATCAGCTCTACCAAACTTGGATGTCTTTTTTTTTTCCAGTAATAAACAAACATTGTTAAGTTGTTTTGATTGATACTGTGAAGCAGCTTTGATACAATCTGTATTGTGAAAAGCGCTATATAAATATATTTGACTTGACTTGACTTGATGCAATAATAACCCCTCTCACTCAGTTTACAGGTGCTCTCTCACAAACGTATTCTCTGCGCTCCTGTCAAGTCCCGCTCTCTCTTTCTCTCAACCTCTTAATTCTGTGCGCGCTCAACTCTTGACACACACACTCGCTCAACTTGCAACAGCGTTACAAGTGTGCCACAAAATCAACCAATAAGGTCAATTGTGATTGGCTGTTGGTCTCCAATCAAATCGCTAACCAAAGCCCATCTGGTAGAACCAGAGCCCGTCTTACGGAGAGCCTTGGCACTTCCTATTAGCCCCATTGTGTATCATTGGTTGCAGTTCCATTAGAATTCCACTGGAGGTGATCGCGGGCGAGTGCAGAATGAATGGGAGTCTATGGAGCTAAACGGCTAAATGTATCTCTTTCTCCTGCTTGTCGTTGAATCAACGCAGATTTGTAGATTATAGGCCAAAAGTCGAATGAACAAGTACTTATGTCCTTTCGATTTCTTACAGGTTAGGATTTTGTTGGCCGGAACACGCTAGCATTCTGCTATTATGTGACGTCATCACATTTTTGAACGGATTTTTAGAACAGATAAGTGAACTTAAAAATGCAATTTTCAGCTGAGTGTATTATCTTAGCCCTCACTTTTGAATGCAACTTTCAAATTACTTGACAAAACATTACATCCTGAGAAAAGTGGATTTCTGGGGGTGAAACCCCATAGACTCCCATTCATTCTGCACTCGCCTGCGAGCGCCCCCGCATGGACAGAGACGTGTTACTGCAGCCAGTCCAGAAACCGGAAGTAACCAGACAGTGCCAATTCTCTTCAATTAGACATTCTCTGGTAGAACTACAGCTTACTGAAAAAAAAATCGAAAAAAATAACTGACTACAGCGAGACTAATGGATTAAAACACATTTTGGTAAGTATTTTTTATTATTATTATTAACTTAAAGGTGCCTTGTTAGTTTTGTGTATTAGTATAATGCTGTTGTGTTGTTTAACTTATAATATACAGTAGCCTATATCTCCTATTGTGACTAAAGTTTGACTTATCCTTTTCACCATTTGACTCTGTTTGATGGTGGCTAGAGAAGACATCTATCCATAAAATACATTTTTCGTCTTCTTTGTGCTACGTGGTGACTGGAGACCAACAGCCAATCACAATTGACCTTTAATTTTCCGATTGGTTGATTTTGTGGCACACTTGTAACGCTGTTGTATGTTGAGCGAGCGTGTGTGTCAAGGGACTTGACAGGAGTGCAGAGAATAAGTTTGTGAGAGAGCACCTGTAAACTGCGTGAGAGGGGTTATTATTGCACGTTAATATGGATAATAGCAAATACATTTATTGAGCACGGAATCGTTTTCTTTTGCTCAAACAAATGTTTTTTTGTTGCGATTTTTAATTTCTGTTCAAAATATAATGCAATGTGCTTGCAAAATATAGTTCTCTGTGCTCAAAACGTACAATTTCTCGCTCAGGATTGAGGCACACATATAACGCCATAACATCCAGGCATGTAGGCCATCTATATATCTGTGGCCATCGGGACTACCGGGAGATTCCCGGTGGACCGACGTGCTTTTTCGGCCGATACATCTCATATTTTTTTTTTTGTCTTAACGTCCCATAAAACTCGTACATCGGCGGCCATTGGTAAAAAAAAGTCAGCGTTTGTTTTTTTTCTGACATACCGGCCCATGAAACATGTCATCATGTGCTTGTATCTTTATAGAAATTAGTACAAAACTAATTATGAAAGTTTCTTTTATTTTTTCAGTGCATAAATTTGTTTTTACAATAAATGGCTATTACTATCATGGGACTAATATTATAACTATTGTTATGTAGTAGTGTAATGTAGACACTAACTAAAAGAGGTTTGAATTTGTCTATGTATAATTTGCACCCTGAATATGGGTTGGAGCTTTTAATTTTGAATTTTCAAAGTGCACCAGACTGCTGAATTTAACATTAAAGAACACAACATTTTCTTACGGGGGGGGCATGCCCCCGAACCCCCCTAGAAAAACAGAGGTCCACCTACCACAGTTTTACCTAAAATCCTGTCAGAAACACTGGTATTGCTGTTCCAATGGAGCTTATAGTTTTTTTAGGGGGGTTCATCACGGTGGAGTAGCTATAGTTTAATTGTATTAATAAATGACAATTTTGCACTTATTTTATCTGTTAGCTCTCACTCGTTCCTACTCGCTTATTACATGGCACACGTATTTTTATTTTATTTTTGGGGGGGGGGGGGGGCACTGGGTAGTTGCGCCCCTGGGCGTGTGTGATAACATCACACACTCCGCCCCACGGCGCGGGTATAAATACGGAAGTGGATGCATGCACTAGTTGCCTTTCGCTTCGGAGCCAATCGTTTGATGTCTCTGAAGAATGCTGTTGTTTACAACGAGCGAGTGTGTCGGTGTTCTTCTGGAAGACTCTCCCAGTGCTGGTGGATTCTACAGCGCGAGTGCAGCAGTGATCGCGAAACTTTGAGCTCTCAACTGTTTTTTTAACAGCAACAAATTTCTAAATGTTTGTGTGTTGACGGCTGGTTAGAGGGCGGAAGAGGGAGTGCTTCACTGTTTCAGTTCACTGTTCAGTGTTGCCGCGGTCATTCCCCTGTGTGCTCCGGCACTGGTGATGGGTCCTATTTCCTGAAAGAGCAACACGGGTGTGTTTGCGTCTTTTTCAAGATGTCATTCCACCCGTGCGTTTCTGGATGCGGTCGTTCCCTTTTTCTCTCTGTCACAATTGTTCCATCACGTGTTTGGGTTTACAGCACGCTGAAGCAGCTTTTGTGGACGGTTCATGTTCCCATTGCAGGATTATGACTTTTGCTGTGTTGAGATCGAAACTCACCTTTGTGACGTCCGCGAAGTGATATTCCTCGCACCTAGTGTTGAGCAGTGCTCCTTTCTTGTGCGTGCATATCTCTGTCCTGAGTAATCTCGCCCACTGGCTGAGTATCTCTTTTTCAGTTTGGAGAAGGACTCAGTCCAACACATCTCTTCAAGAAGAGAGTGTGCTCGGCTGGTGCTGTATAGAAGTGAGAAAGGGTCCCACTGAATGAACTTTTAGAGGCTCCTGCAGCATAGGGCAGACGCAGGATATGAAGACCGCTTCAGCATTCCCCGGAGGGAACAGAGGACGTAGTCCCCTTGCCACTACTGCTGGACCACCGCTGACTCCAAGTTACGCTCGGCTCCTCAGCGAAAAAGCAACTAGTGCGTGCATCCACTTCCGTATTTATACGCGCGTCGCGGGGCGGAGTGTGTGATGTCATCACGCACGCCAATTCCATTGACTCGTTCAATAGTACTCGAAGACGATTGGCTCCCTAGCGTGATCCCCATTCAGTCGGCGTCGACTACGTCCTCCGTTCCCTCCTCCAGGGAACGGTGGGTTGCATACGCAACCAGGCCGTTTTATGTGGTAGGGCTTATGCACATCATGTAGTCTGCATAGGGCACCCCATTTGAAAAGGATTTTTTTTCCAGTATTCTCATTTGTTCTGTGAAACAAATTCTAGGACTTTCTATGTCCTCCAACTCCCCCATGATGTTATTCAAAGACCAAACGGCCATCTCATCACGATATAAATGCACTGAATTAAAAACTGTGATTTTATTGTCCAACTCATAAGACATGTAAACTCCAGCCACTGATTGTCTAAATGAGACTATTTACAAATAAACAGTAATATGTGTACATTGATGGCTGCATATTTTATTATTTAAGAAATTTCATACTGTTGCACCAAAAGCAGCTAAAGTCATAAAGATGTTGAATAAAATAACTGTAGATGGTAAAAAAAAATTAATTCAGTATGTTGTAATGTTAAACCAGGGGTGTCCAAACTCTGTCCTGGAGGGCCACTGTCCTGCAGAGTAAAATGCATAAAACTCTGGCTTGAATAACAGCACCATTTCATAACAAAATAATGTTATGCAAAATAATGCATGTCACATACTGTATGTTCATGATTACATGGCTTCAAAATATGAACTTTTAGCTCTCTTTGATGTGTAGGTGCTCTGGAGGTACACTGGACCAGTCCCTGAAAATGCTCCAAAGAATGTCAAACTGATGAAATGGCTTCCACAAAATGATCTCTTGGGTATGTCTATATTCTCCTTTGACCCTCTAACCTTCCTGAAGACATTTTATTTAAATAAGCAGTGTTGTATAAAGTACTAGAAAGCAATACTTGAGTAAAAGTACAAGTATCGTCCTAGAAAAAGACTTTGGTAGAAGTGAAAGTTACCTTTTAGAATATTACTTAAGTAAAAGTCTTAAAGTATCTGATATATACTGTACTTAAGTATCAAAAGTAATTTTCTGATATTTAATGTACTTAAGTATTTGAAGTAAAAGTAAAAAGTTTTTTTTTTTTTTAAAGCAAGCGGTTAGAACTTTGATTGTGAACTTTTATTGTGGCCGTTCGAAAGGAGAGAGGGAACGAGTATTGCGTAGCCGGCCGCACTAACCTGGCGAGTTGTCGCTTCAGTCGTTAAACCCATAGGTTAAACCTGCTATAATGGCGAATTCAGGGGACTATTATAGAATAAGCCCATGCCCCCTTGTCAGGCTCTGACGTGTAATGACGTGGGGCTAGATCATTGGTCGCACGTCAGAGGCGCCCGCGCCATTGGATATGCAGTTGCCGTAGCACAGCCGATGAGCGAGCTAGATGCTCAATGTGCTAGCTGTGCAGCTGCAAATGCGTTTCACACATAGGCTTCAGTAAATCAAGGAAAAGGAGTTTCCCCCCGGTCCTCCAGTAGGTGCTTCCATGGCGGTTTCAGTTGTGCTTCCTCCTCCTTTGCCAACAAACGAGCATTACGCTGAAATAGAGCGTGCAGAGCGTGCGTAATGCAATTTAGGAGCAGTGATTCGCCAAACCTCCCTTATTGCAGTCGCACACATTTCTTCTTATTTTTATTGTATAGTAACGAGTAACGAAGATTCTTCGTGGAAATATAACGGAGTAAAAGTATACATTTTATCTAGGAAATGTAGTGGAGTAAAAGTGAAAGTTGACATAAATTTAAATAGCGAAGTAAAGTATAGATACGTGAAATTTCTACTTAAGTACAGTAACGAAGTATTTGTACTCCGTTACATTACAACACTGTAAATAAGTATGCTTTTTTTGGAACTGATGGCAAGAGTCAGGGGGTGCATGATGTTTGAATTACCATGGCATATTATAATTCACTACAAAATCATTTTATAACACACTAACATACTGAATGTGTTGTTTTCTTGTATGTTATAGGCCATTCTAAGGTTAAGGCTTTTATTACACATGGCGGATCACATGGAATCTATGAAGGAATCTGTAATGGGGTGCCAATGGTGATGCTTCCTCTGTTTGGAGACCAAGGGGATAACGCCCAGCGTTTAGTGGCTCGAGGTGTTGCAGAAGCCCTGAGTATCTTTGATGTGACCTCAGAAAAACTGCTGGTTGCATTGAGAAAGGTCCTCAATGACAAAAGGTAAACATGTGTATTACGTTCAGCCTGTGCATTAACAATGCAGGTTATGCACTGATACATTCTATGTTGATTAATACACCATTTATTTAGTATTGAACTCAAAGTGGCATGTTTGCATATGTGAATAAAAAAATACTATCTTTCTACAAAATTTCACATTTAATTAATCGTGTTACATGCCATTTATTTTTAATTATTCACTGAGTGAAAATTGTTTGAGTAAATCCTACAACAAATAATTTTGAGTGTGTAGATTGTGCAATCTTTTTGTATGCAACAAAATATAAAAATACTTCCTCCATTTTTTACTCATCAGCTACAAGGAGAAGATGTCAGAGCTTTCAGCTATTCACAGAGACCGTCCCATTGAGCCTCTGGACCTGGCTGTGTTCTGGACTGAGTTTGTCATGAGGCACAAAGGGGCAGATCATCTCAGATCCGCAGCCCATGAGCTGAACTGGATTCAGTATCATTCCCTGGACGTCATTGGTTTTCTCATTCTCATTCTAGTGACTGTTATTTTTGTGACCGTCAAAAGCTTCATGTTCTGTTTCAGGAAGTGCTTCAGAAAAACTCAGAAAAAGAAGAAGGAGTAGATACATAAAGTCAACTTTTTGTCCTTTTTTTGTGGGGTGATTGTAAGAAACCTCTTTAATCTGTGTTTTTGTAACTTTAATACCTCCATGACCTGGATCCATGACTTGAATAAAGCCTCACAAAACCTATACTGAGTGTGAACATTTACCTTTTTTCTATAGTACATGTTTTAGTTTTGCCTGGCTATGTTATTTCAAATCACTGTAAATTCATGGATTGTGAAAATGCTATAACATTTTAGGTACTTATTTTTGAAAACATCTATGAATCTTTTTGCTTGGTTATCTCTGTAGCTCTGTTACTGTTACAGATAATTATTAGACTGCATTGTGGTCTATCCGAAATTTGCTTAGCAGGTGACTTCATACAAGTAATGAAGTCTGTTAAGTAATTTACTCACTGCTCACTGAAAGAAGAAACAGAGCATCTGCTTACAATCTCAATCCATGCAATAGGATTAAAAAAATATACTATTATTAAATATTTTCAATAAGGTATCTAGTATTAGATATTATTAATATTAGATATCTCTCTCTCTTTCTCTCTCTTTCATTTACTATTTCAGTCATATCCGACTCTTGGTGATTTTCTTGGCAATGTTTTTTCTGGGGTAGGTTGCCAGGTCTTAATATACATAATAATAAATGATACATAATGAAAAACAGATAATGGGTGGGTAATATTTAACTCTAGGGGTGATAAACTTCACCTTCAGTTTGACGTTCATAGTGCATGAACACTATTCTGTCTTGGCCTGCAATTAACAAAAAAAATGGTTTGTAAGCAAGTCACTTCTGTTTTGGACATTTCACCAGTCCATCAAAAAAAAAAAAAGAAGATAAACTTAATCTATAACTGAGATACAGTGAAAGTGGCAAATATTTTGTTGCCTTGTGATAAAGAGACTCATGCAGGATTAAATAAACAGAATATTAAAAAAATAAATGTGATGTTATTGTGGGGGTATTTTGGTCACTTTTTAACCATGCAAAGTCCACCACTTGTTGGCCCTTTTTAAAACGATAACAATGATCTACAATTGATATACCACATGTACCTTTAAGAAACCATCGTTTCTTAAAAACATCCCAATTTCAACAGGACTTTTATTGTGAAAATTGTGTGGTGGGAGGCGCCGTAGAATGTTAAACAGTTCCTTTCACTTTTTGTTGTAGAGATTCAACACGTTTGCGTTTCGTGATTTGTGTGGATTTAGAGGTTTAACGTGCTGAAATGAATGAAAATGATATTAGCGAGGGTCATGAAGCTGAAGAGTATGTCGGACTTGCTGATTTTGTGGCTGAAGGAGATGAGCAGGTATATGTTGTTGAGAACATGATGGTCGCCTTTCAAAATAAACTCTGATTTCACAGTGAGTGAGAGTGAGTGAGATTCTTGCTGCCTTCACGTGCTATTGGACTTGGACATGGACATTACATTCCTACTTCCCACTTCTGTTCTGATTACGAGCTCGTCGCATTCAAGTGCTCTGCTGTCGGAAAGAACAGGACCGGAATCATTGACTGAGGACACCGGGTTTTTCCTTTCTTATTTATTGGGGAAATAGTAGTATAAAGCCAAAATGATATAGCGTCACATTCATTGACAACCGTAAACATTCCCCAGGTTATCTAACTTTATAGCTTGCTGACGATTCTGGAATTTCGGTCAAATACAGGCTATTTTCGCTAAAACATAAAGTTACAATCCGCTTCAAATGTTCATTCATATGCACTACTTTAACGACAAGACAATGCGACGTAGGTGTTGTGGGAAAAACTAATTTTTCCTTTAAACCTTACGCCATTAACAGTTTGTGGCCCGCCCATAACTTGGGAGCTTCCCAGAAGTTCCCAGTGGTCCTATGGTGGTACTACGACTTGAGAGAGCGTATGTCCATTTTTTAACTATGAAACTCCGATAAGCACGTGAAGCAGTCAGCATTATAAGTTACTCATTATTGAGCGGAAGTATTTCATTTTTTTGGGAATAGTTAGAAGATTAAATGCCACAGCTAATTCTAGTTTGCTTAACATTTTTTAGTCTAAAGCCATAACTTACTCTAGACTAGATAGAGAAACAATCACCAGAAATTGTTTACATGTGACAATAATGTGGTTAATTGTGGTGACAATATACGCGAAAAAGGAATACAATATATATATATATATATTTTTATTTATTTATTATTATTATTTTTTTTTATACTTTTTTTTAACCGACAGCTTAGTTTCTCAGTTGGCGATAAACTGCTGGTCCATGAGAGGAGTTCAGACGTGTGGTGGTGGGCTGAACTGCAGGGTATCTTTGGTTATGTCCCATCCAGCTATTTGCACAAAAGAGTAGATGTTGAAGATGCTTGGCAAGATGACGAATACTTTGGCGATTATGGGACATTAGTAAGTACTAAAATGTTAAGCTAGTCAATCTAAAGCCTAGCAAGCATCCAGTTAAATCATTAAAATAGCTTCAATACAATGGTAGGATTAAACTCAAAGGATTTTTCATACAGAAGCAAACTATGTGTTAACATATCTGGATCTTTCTCTCAGAGGCTTCACCTGGAGATGCTGTCAGATAAACCCCGCACAGATACATACAGGCAGGTGATCCTGAGTAATAGCGCCTCCATGAGGGGGAAGGTGGTCATGGACTTGGGCTGTGGGACAGGCGTTATCAGCCTCTTCTGTGCTCTTCTAGCACAACCTGCAGCGGTGAGACAAACAAAATATTTGCATTATGCTTTACAGTCATTAAAGGTTTCACCCAAAATTGAAAATGTTCCATTTACTCACCCTCAAGCCACCCTAGGTGTATATGACTTTCTTCTTTCAGCCAAACACAATCAGAGTTATATTAATCATAAAATATCCTGTCTCTTCCAACCTTTATAATGGGAGTGAATGGTACCATTTTTTTAGGCCAAAAAAGCAATTCCGTCCATCATATAAGTAATATATACAGCTCCAGGGGGTTAATAAAGGCCTTCTGAAGCGAAGTGATGTGTTTTTGTAAGAAAAATATCGATATTTTTAATTTTATAAACTATAATCACTGGCTTTCACAAGACGAGTTCCAGCCGAAGAATGAACTCTGACCCGACTTATTGATGAACCCGGAAGCGCAGGGGAGAGAACAAAACAAAGGTCACAAATTAGAAGTCTAAAACAAGAATTTTCAAAGAGAAATGTCAGAGGAGTTTGAGTTTGTTTCCTAGCCATATTTGTTTGAACCGTGAGAGGCGACTACTCTCACCTAAGTTTTAGCGAACGTTAGAGGAAGCTAGTGATCACAGTTTATAATGGATATTTTTCTTATAAAAACACAGCTTCAGAAGACCTTTATTAACCCCTGTATGGATTACTTTTATTGTGGATGGAAGTGCGTTTTTGGGCTTCAAAAAAATTGTACTATTCACTCGCATGTTTAAGCTTGGAAGAGCCAGAATATTTTTTAATATAACTTTGATTGTTTTTGGCTGAAAGAAGAAAGTCATATATACCGAGGATGGCTTGAAGGTGAGCAAATTATGGAATAATTTTAATTTATGGGTGAACAAACCCTTTAAAGCTGCAGTCCGTAGCTTTTTTTGGGTTAAAAATGATACAAAATACATATTTGAGAAAATACATAACCAGCCAGTGTTCAAAACTATCTGCTTGCCTTAGCTCGATTCAAAGCGGTAAGCTTGTAATATTTTTAATTCCAGTGGTACTGGTGGATTTCCGCGGGAGATTCGAGCATGTCTTTGCATCATTACGTCACATTTGTGCACATAAAGAAGGAGTCTCGGCTAGTCGGCTATATGCGTGTGAGGATGTTGGAGGTGGAGATTTATAGCCTTTTCTCACAGCACTTGATAGAATTAAACTTATCAATTTGATGGCGGATCCAGAAATGTTCAAACAACAAATCACCAGTGACAACAGATTCACCCGTTGTAAAATTTAAAACACTTCGTTCGGACTTCGGAGTGGCTACAGAAAAAAAGAGACTGCAACCGGACCCATGCAAAAACAAGGATACATATCGGTAGGGCATTACATGTAGTCATGCAATGCGGACGTTGTTAACATTAACAATTTGAGGACAAAGTATAATTTGCACGGGTTTGCGTGATATGATAACTTATAAGCGATTGTTAGATTTAATCAGCGCGATTTACTGCAATGTCAGAACCAGAACAAAGGTGGATGTTTCTTACTTGTTCAGATGACATTTTCCGGTGAAAATTCTTATGTTGGTCATACTTCCAAAAAGAATAATCTGTGATACTGAATGCCAGTATCCACACCGCCGCAGTGACTGACAGCTGCACTCTCCTCAAACATTGTGTTCATCCGCGCTGTGTCGTGTTGAACAACTCACGTAAAGTTAATAATTCCGCGAATAACTGCAATTGCAGATTTCGAACAGAGATGGTGACAAAGAGGAAAAACTGTGGACTGCAGCTTTAAGGTTTTCTGTGGGTGTAAATAGCAAAGGCCTATAGAAATGGCACTAAACTGTTTTTTTTTTTTCATTTTTTTTTTTTCATTTGTATTTTATTATATTGACATTTAGGGAGTTTCCTAATATGAAATCAAACAGGTGCCCTTAATAGGAACAATCCTCTTTAAAATTTAAAGAGTTAAGGGTCATCTTCAGTTGGTGGCATCTTGTGGAGTTTTTTTATTTTTTTTACTTTATTTATTTATAAAGGGACCATGCACAATTTTTAACATAAAACTTCCATTTCATATATTGTACCGGATTTAGCCAAAGGCTATTTTTCATCCATAGTTCCCCAGGCAGGTCAAAGCTAACATAACACAGACAATACCCATGTTCACGTACAATAAATACATACATACTGTCAAGGCCATAAAAAAACATAAATAAATAAGTCAATCAATTTAACTACAACAATCTCAATGGTTGCATAATTGATTCAATTTTAAAAAAGATTTTAACTTCAATTTAAAAAGACCATGAGCTTTACACCCTTTTATGTCCTCTGATAGGGCTTTCCACTGATTAGTGGGTATTACTGTGAAAGATGATTGTCCAAATGCAGAACGACGTAAGGGAACCAGACAATTACTCATAAGTGATAGTCTGGTAGATCTCACAGAGGTTTCACAGCTAAGATGAATAAAGTCACGTAATACAGAAGGAGCCAGACCGTTTAGGATGTTATAAACCATACACAAATTTGAATAAAGTCTAAAATTGTCAAAGTTTAAAAAATTATGCTTCTCTATGATCCAAGAATGAAAATGGTTAGGTTTTTTTATCAAAAAATTTTTATGTCTGTTTATATAGAGATTTTAAGGGTTTAACAGTTTCACCTGCTTGACCCCAACATGTCAAACAGTAAGACATGTGAGAAAAGATTGTAGCATGTATAAAAGCCATCAAAAGAAAGACTGTCTAATTTGTCTAAAGTTTGCCATATTATGTTTAATATTCCTCACAATTTTCTTTACATGTTTTTTAAAACTGAGATTTGAGTCCAATATTATACCAAGATAATTGAACTCATTTACTATTTCTATCTTTTCACCATTAATAAATATCAACATCAGGAGTTTTAACGTTTGTTTTTGAGAAAAAAAAATCCTTTTGTTATACTGATGTTTAAGCTAAGAAATGACTGTTCCAGCCACTGTGTAATCTTTTCTGTAGCTTTTAAATTCTCAGCTGCTAATTCTGCAGCTAATTTTTTTGGCATGTATAAAAATAACAGTATCATCAGCATACATTTGTACTTTATCCCTTCACACTGCTGCGAAAGATCATTAATATACAAACTAAATAGTAAGGGATCTAGTACGGATCCTTGGGGTACACCCATTGTATAATGCAAATCACAGAACTTAACTCATTAAATAGAGAACAATGTGTAAAAATTAAAGAAGTATGAGGATACCCATGCCAAAGCTTCAGGTGAAAATTGAAATGTAGACAATTTAGAAAGGAGAACTGTATGATTAACGGTATCAAAGGCCTTACGTAGATCTAAAAATATAGCCCCAACAAATCCTCCTTTGTCAACTTTAAATTTCATTTGCTCTATTAAATGTAAACTAGCTGTTTCGGTAGAATGATTTACTCTGAAACCAAACTGCATACAATGTAGGCCAGACTCAATGGTGTTAAGATGGGATGTCAGCTGTTCAAAAACGATCTTATCTGCAACCTTTGAGAGTACTGGCAGTATGCTTATGGGTCTGTAATTACTAACTTCATAATGGTCTCCAGATTTAAAAATAGGAGTAACAATAGCTTTTTTCCACGCAGTAGGAAAAACACTACCTTCAAATGACAAATTAATTAAATGAGTGATGACCGGAGTTAAACTATCTTTGTGAGTTTTAACAAACATAGTATCCAAATGATGAGCATCTTTACATTTTGAATTTTTCAATGAGCTAATAACTTTTAACTTGCGTTTCATTTGTCTTGATTAGATTAAAACTTTTACATACATCCTCAATTGTACTAATTTTTTTCTTGAAAATGTATCCACTAATTCTTTAACCGCAGGTAAAAAAAAAAAAAAGCAGCTATAGCACAATCATCTTCAATTAGCTTTCCTTTAACTTTAACATCTCCTATTAAATTTGGTTCCTTTCGTAACAGAGTATTTATGTTTTTAGAGTAGCTTACTATTACCTTTAGCCTCATTCATTAGATACAGGTAATATTTGGATTTGGCTACTCACAACTCTCGAATAACTTTGTTACGCAGACCTTTGTAACAAAGCCAATCAATGTCTCTTCCAGTCTTAATAGCTTTCTTTAATGCTGAATCCCTATTCTTCATCAGCTTCCATAAATTCACATTGAACCACGGTAAATCATTCTTATGCTTGAATTTTTTCTGAACACTAACAGTAAATTTATCTCTTACAGAATTAATTCTATTATAAAATGTATTATAACCGTAATCTATATCCAAAGATATCATTCCACTCTAGATCAGCTATTTCCTCATCAAATGCTACTAATTTTCCTTTAGGTATACAAAGAAAAACATTAGTAGAGGTTACTATATTATTTTTTAAATGTTTTTCATTAGTTTCCGTGCAACTAAGGTTAAATTGTGATCAGATAACCCAGTGATCAAATTATAACTCTTCATTATCCTTTCAGGTTTATTAGAAAATATTAAATCTAACTGTATCTTTGAATATTTAGCAATTCTAGTTGGCCCTTTAATGAACTGATTTAGATTAAATTTATCTGCAACAATTACATTTTTTCCTCTTTAATTTATCTTCCCAATTCAAGTTAAAATCAGCCATAATAATTATTTCTTTGTTAAGATTACATTCTTTTAAAATTCCTGTAAATTGATCATAGAATGAAGCAGAAGGGGGCCTATAAACACATAAAACAGTAAATGACATTTGAGGAGATAATTTTCAACCCCACAAATTCTAAATCATTAGCGGAGTTAAACATGAGACGTTCACACTTAATGCGGTCTTTAACATAAATTAACACTCCCCCTCCCCTTCCAGAAGATCTATCCCGTCTAAAACATTGATATCCAGGCATAATAAATACACAAGATGATGATTGTTGCAACCATGTTTCAGAGATACAAAGGAAGTCCAAATTTGAATTGGATAATAAATGAAACAACTGTTCGCTCTTTGCAACAATGCTTCTTATGTTCAAATGACCGCCAAAAAGTCCTCGGTTTCACTTTCGGATCCCAAAGGACCTTCGCATGATTAGCAGCCCGAAAGATCTTACATAATGCTTTCTTACTGCAGGATTTCAGCACAAGGAAGCCTTTCCGTGATACATTGAGGTTTCTTTTACTCTTGTAGAATGACTGGAAAGTAGTGTAGAAGTGTCACCTTGGACCATTGAGTACATTGATTAAACTCACTTCATTGTTTGGGAGGCCAGGTAGATCTACAGGAAATCCCCAGGCACACCCTTCATTGTGAGACGCCACCGTGGTTGTTGCCAAGTGAGGCTCAGCTCCAGAGTCCTGCTGTATTCCTGGGTAAACTAGTCCCGGATTTAATTGAACATCCCCGGAAAGCAGTAGTAAGATAAGCAAGAAACCATGAGTCTTTTGAGTAGACACACCGGATCTCCGTTGTCTAACAGTCTGTTTGCATATCACAGCGCGACCATAACTCAAAACAGATGAATAAATTGCATGATAGCCGAATAAGTTGTGATGAAAACTTCCTGCACGGATAGATACCGGAAGAGGATGGAAATGAAGACAGTTTTTTCCCTGATCCATGTAATTGCTTGAATTCTTGAAGCACTGCTGATCAGCGTGAACAGTTCTGGACACCACACGTACTGGTAGTGCAATGGTGGAAAAGAGTAGTAGTATAAAAAACACATACTACAAAACATATATTCCAATTTCTCATTATTAAAATATTTAGCTCTGCTTAAATTTAATAAAGCCTCAGACAAGTATGCATTAAATCAACGAAAACGGCCGGCTAGTTGGAGAAACGGGGAAATTGATGCGATCCGTCGTCGCCACCATTTTAGTGGCCTATATAATATATCAATATAAGCTGTCAGGCAGTTAAGTTTGAACATACTTCTGATTATCAGTCAAGATCTTTAACAATCATTTAACAACTTTAATTTAACTAAAGTAACAACTAGTAACATTTCTTTAACCCTGTAAAGTCTACTGGATCAGATTTGATACGTGAATTTATGCTTATAAATTATAACAAAACTGAACTTTCCTAGAAAATCTTATTGATGCCTTCTGCACTCTGATTGAAAGTTCATACCCTTTTTTTCACAGTTCTGCAAGAGATAGGACCCAATGAGCAGACAAGGGGTTTCATTAACCAGACTGAAGAATTGAGACAGCAGGGAGAGTGAAGTGTGAACCACAGTTCAAACAGTAGGGCATGGCAGACGACACGACTGATGACCACTGAGACCGTCTGGTCAGTAAGATGGCAATGACGTGAGTGCAATAGAGGCAGCTCCAAAGGAAAGACCAGGCAGGAACACAATCAAAATTAATGCTTTTTAAGGCCTTAATTTCCACAAAATCCATTTAAGGACTTTTAATGCCCCGCGGAAACCCTGCCTGGGTTTCCACGGGGCATTAAAAAGCATTAAAAGTCCTTAAATGAATTTTGTGAAAATTAAGGCCTTAAAAAGCATCAATTTTGATTCCTACAGTCATTTTTTTTTTTATAGATTTGAAGATAATTTTATATCAATTTATTTGAAAATAGCCTTCATAATTAATCATTTGTATTTGCTAAATATGTACGTTCGGGTGATAAATGCAGAACCAGTTTGGTAAGTGCTTCCGGCCGGAGCAAAGTGCCGTGATGCTGAAGTGACGCGGGTCTGTTGTACAGCGGTGGACAGGTCTGAACCTTGAAAAAAAAAAAATGGGAAAGTGCAAATTCCAGCCAAAGTGCCTGGAAAACAAACCTTTTAAGACATGGTTGCAGCCCGTTAGTGGTAAAAATGAAGGATTTTGCGGCGTTTGTAAAAAAGCATTTAAGTTGGGGACAATGGGAATCAGCGCCGTAAAATCCCATATGCAGTGTGACGGCCATAAATCGTCGTTAAATTAAAATAGTACATTATGTTTAATTTGTCATTTAACGAGATCTATATAATGTTGCTAGTAGCGAGAATAGACCGGACTGTTACACGCATGCACTTTAATGGTCCAGTAGCAGAACTTTTGCCAAGCATGTCAGAGATTTTGGGTTCTAATCCGCAGTAAGAAGTAGGCCTATATATTTTTTTCCTCATCAAAACCGATTGTTTATTAGTGGTTGTATATCAAGCACTGACACGTTTGTGTGCATTAGGTTTTGTGATTTCACCGTAACAAAAAGAGAGTCTCACCGCAACGGATTGAAGCGCGCGTCCGAGAGAATGTGCAGTGTGCACTACTATGGCAGCATTATAATGTCAATAATCGCGAGAAGATTTGAGATCTTCGCGAGAGGAAATAAGATCCTCCGAGAGGAAATGAGATCCGCGCACGCACAAGCGAAAGCCGCACGCACATGTTACTTTGGCGTGCAGAATTTCTCTGCTCGCGGGAGCAGGATTGTAACCCGCGAGGAGAAAACTGTGCTTTGAACACGCGCAGAATCCCATGTACAATTCCTTGCACTGCTGCTCGCGAAACTTTAACCTGCTCGCTCGCGGTTAATCTTTTTGCCAGTAGGTGGACAGATATTACTTTTACTAAATTAATTATTAAATTATCTGAATAGTTCTGCCAATGATTACAGCTCATGAAAATCAAAACTATCTCACAGAATATTAGAATGTATAGAATGTATAATGTATAATACAGAAATATCAACCAGGGAAGAGCCTTTAATCTCTCTACTACATGAACTTAAGTGAAATAAATTAATGTTTTATTACTGGTAATTATAAAAAGTCACAGTTGAACAGTAATATAGAGTTTTTCCATGTTTGAATAATTTGGCACACAGCGAAATGGTACAGCCAATCACAGGGGACAGGAACTTTAACCAATCATGTGTAGTGACTGGATCCACCCACATACTGACAAAAAGATTAACCACGAGCGAGCGAGCAGGTTAAAGTTTCGCGAGCAGCAGAGCAAGGACTTGTACATGGGATTCTGCGTGCGCTCAAAGCACAGTTTTCTCCTCGCGGGTTACAATCCTGCTCGCGCGAACAGAGAAATTCTGTGCGCAAAAGTAATATGCGTGTGCGGCTTTCGCTTGTGCGCGCGGATCTCATTTCCTCTCACGAGGATCTCAAATCTTCTCACGATTATTGACATTATAATACCGCCATACACTACTAGCCACAACAGAACACTGACAGTCATTTATTTCGGTCTTTTGTCACACACTCCCGCCACACGTTTTTCTCACGCTGAAAAACTAATTATAATATATTTAATATGCCAATGACGCGCCGCTATCACTATGGAACCGGCAGGAATCAAGGGCGTCTCTCCTGGAGTTCTTAGTCGAGGCTGCCACTTATCAGCCAATCAAAAAAAAAGAAAGGGTCTACACATTAGCCAATTAGAAAATAGCACTATTGTATCTGGGTAAGATTCAAGATAAGTCATGATCTCCTGTTTTAATGTTACAAAAAATTCACAACTTGTTTGACACAATCAATGACAACTTGACTGCGGTTAGAGAAACATTTCCCAGATAATTAGCATCAGTTTTTCATGAGTGTCTGTAACTTAGCCAACACTTTTACAGCCTGTTCACTGACAACACTTGCTCAGAACAAGTAGTCTAGGCCTAGTCATATTTTCCTTATCACACGATGACTGACATATTGTCACATTATCAACATCTCTCTCTAGGCTTAAAGCTACAGTGTGTGATTTTTACCCCCGTCTAGCGGTGAAAAGGTATATGACCATCCAGTGAATATTAGTTTCTGTTCCTCTCAATTTCGATTTCGTTTTAACTCCTACGGTGGCCAATAAAGTCCAAGATTAACATGGCTTCCAGTACGACCTCCTCGACACGGTGCCATCGAGTGTTAAAACGCGAAATGCGAAGCTTGATGTCCCTCTTTGGCTAAAGTACTTTCAAGATGGAGGGGCAACATGGCGACCGACATTAGAACCCCTCACCCGTATGTATTTTCAATGGCATATTATACACTCACGAGAATACTTTATTACTTGAACGAAGTAAATATACATTAATGAGCACATATATTTTTGAAAGAACTAAGTGTTTTTAGCTAAGATTAAACTAAAAAATTTACACAGTGTAGCTTTAATAATTTTGTAAGCACTAAATAAACTAAAGTGTATTGCATAGTCGATGTTATAGGTCACTTTTAAAATCATGTCATTTTATAATTATATCCGCGCCATGGATGCATTAATCAATGCATCTGTCTTTCAAAGATGTAAGGTAAAAAGCAATTAAGCATCCTCTCATTCAGCCTGAGAGGAAAGCCCCCTAAAAAGGCCAGGTTAGAGGATGCTGGACCAGAGAAGGTGGTGAAAAGGAAGAGACGGTGCCGGTAGAAGAGGAAGAGAATAAATACTTTGTATTTGGTTGAATTGTCAGTGCCATGTGTCAAATCTTGCAATCTTTCACTTGTGAAAAGTCATCCCCGAGTGATGGTCCGCCGATTTGAGCAGGAATATGCTGCACAGTGCTCTGGCATCTACTGCTGCTATGCAACGCAAATAGGAGTATGACCGGATTAAGATGGCGGCCGCATTTCTTGCGCCACAGCGGCCAATAGGGCATCTATATGATGTCTATGGTTGCAACATGCGCTGTCTTGACGTGATGACGTACTGCACCGTTCCCCGGATATAATTTTTTTTACATTTTTTTTATTTAGTTTTACCCTGCTTGATCAGCAGATGTAGCCTGGTTAAAACCAGACCATTCTCAGTTGTAACGGTTGTAACTGAGTTATGGTCTGGCAAAGCGTCATAGACAAATCATTTCCAGAGGGGCGTCACCAACGGACGTCGCGAATAGACCTAAAACCAATCAGAGCGATGAAGGAGATGACGTATGCAGAGCGACGGAGAAACATCCCTCTTCTTTGCTCGGTTTTAACAAAAAGGAAACGTTCAAATCGCTTAAAACAGATGCGATAGCGGATTCTAACGAGTGATGTTCGACGGCGACATCCATCTTTGTACTCTAGGCTACAAAATCTGCTTCAAAATCCCAGCGCTGTCGTCATCGTGTAAAGTCCGCCCCAACGTTTCTGATTGGTGCCTCGATTTCGACGGATTGGAAATGGGCTTGAATGAGCTCTTTGCCAGACTAACTTTCAGAGCAAATCTAAATTTGCCGGAAGTTGTCAGAGTTTTCCCAGGCTACAGCAGATGGTGCTGCCAGCCTGCCACCATAGACTGTATGTCTGCCCCATATACATACACACACATATAATACACTAAATTATTTAAATCATGCAGCAGTGCCATCTATCTTTATTTCGCAATCCATTTTTTTCGAACTCGATGCGTTTCGTCACGTTTTGTATTGCGATATTTTGTCAAACGATATTTCGTCCCATCCCTAATTAATTAATAATATATATATATATCCGTGGTTAGTATATGGCATTACATTTTTTTTTAAATGGCATTAAAAAGGCATTCAACTTAATTTGAAGATACCTGTAGAAACCCTGCAAGGAACTCGTAGCTTGATGTAGATCACAGATGTTGCACCAGTCTTGCCGCCAGGTAGAGGCTCAAAACAGGCGTTAGAAAGCTGTCTAGTCACTAGTCAGGCAGTTAAGAGTCAGTGGCCAGGGAACTCAGGATACAGGGCAGGAACACACAGAAGAACATACAAGACTCAACTCAAGACAGACAAGATATAGCAACAATTAAGAGAACCAAAATTAAACTGAGAAGATCAATCACTAGAGAAACAACAACTAAAGAAATAAATATAACTATAGCAAACAAGTAAAAATAAAGAGTAAACAACTAAAATCCTAGAAAATAAACTGGAATTGCTAAAGAAAAGACTTCCACTTAACAGGGAAAATAAGAACGGAAGAAAATAACAAAATAAAGTGCAAAGATAACTTCAGGCGCACAACCCAGAAAACACCACAAAGTACATACACAACCAACTAGCAAATAGATGATGGAAAGAGGCTCAATATAAAGGGACAAGAGCACATGAGGATCAGGTGAGCACAATTAGTAAAAAAGAGGACTAGACATGGACTAAACAAGGGGGCGTGGTAACGGAAAACAAGGAGGCGGGACAAGAGGAGCACATGGCAAACACAAACAATGACAGAGCCATGTGCTCAAACACAGGACAAACATAGAAACATGAAACAAAGACAACACAAACAAGACTGTCAGGACAGAACCCTGACACTTTTTTTATGAAGTAAAAAAAAAAATCCACCTTCAGGTTGTGGGAAACATGTTTTTGCTTTGGAATTTTTTAGAAAGTAAATGTAAGAATTGCTTTTCTAATGTTAGTAATATTTTAAGATGAACATTTACTGGACTGAAGCAACTTTCTTTGCTTGTTTACTTGATTGTCCATAGGCCTACATAATTTAAAAAAATTATTTTACAATGCTATGTATCAATATGATAGAACAGGCTTTTGAGGAATGCTTATTTATAAATCTTAAATCATCATTGTATTCCATTGCCAACCCCCACCCCCCACCCATAATAAAAACTTCAGAGGTTTAATCGTACAAATATCTTTCAAAGAAATGTCAGTAGAAATAAAACTCCAGACAACATGAGCTGTGCAAAATGATAAGGGATAGGAGCTTTATACAGCTTTTAACAGCGGACGCCATTGAAAACACGGTTTGAACAACTGCATTGAATAAGATCTATAGAGTGATAACTAAAATGTATAAGTATTTCATGCAAGTAATCTGTTATGCTGTTATAAAGATCTCATAGATCAGAATTTTTATATTACTTCTTGGTCATATAAACATTAGCAACTGCACCAAAAAGCAAATTTTTCTCAGTGTTGTTTCTCTCCTCAAGTGTGTCATATCCCTCCATATTTTTACTATATCATACTATAAGAGCTATAAAAGACTGATGAAATACAAACATAAAACTTGTTTTAGATTTTCTTTTATTTTGTCCAAAGTTTCAATAAACTGATCCATTAATAAAAGTAGAATTTTCTACTTGTAACATCATATGTCAGGCTTTACAGGGTTAAAAGGGAAAAAAATCCATGTAAAATGTTTTTGACTTTAATCAAATAAATATGAATAAAAAACCTCTTTCATATACATTTTTACAGTGTTTGTTCCTGTAGGTATATGCTGTGGAGGCCAGCTCAATGGCAGAACACACTGAGGAACTAGTGAGGCAGAATGGCTGTGAGGAAGTTGTGACCGTCTTTCAGAACCGAGCTGAGAATCTCACTCTTCCTGGGAAAGTGGATGTTCTAGTGTCAGAGTGGATGGGCAACTGCCTACTGGTATGAGAGCAGCTTTGAACTACTGCATAATTCACTTCAATATTCACAGATAAAAACAAACTGAACATCGGAACACAAATTATTTTCACTTTAACTGTAATATTACGTCGTCCATAATTGTCACGGTTTAACCACTATCTTTCAGTTTGAGTACATGTTGGAGTCAGTGTTGCTGGCACGTGATCGCTGGCTGAAGGAGGGTGGAATGATGTGGCCATCCTCTGCCTGTCTGACCATCGTTCCTTGCCAGGCCTTCTCTGACTACAGGCAAAAAATAGAGTTCTGGGAGAAACCCTATGGCCTAGACTTCAGCTACCTACGGTGAGGCCTTTCATATTGATATACAGCTCTTTCTGACATGTGTGTTGTGGGTATCTGAGGTGCTTGCATTTTGCAATAGGTGGCAAAATATCAAATCAAGTGGCTTTAAAATGATAATGTTTACATTAGTATTGTTAATTATTATATTATTAATTATTGTAGCACTTTCTGGTTGTCAAATGTTAGTTAAACATGCTCTTATTTAATGTGATAAACTACAGCTGTGATTGCTCTGATAGGACACCTGTGAATTTGAACTTCATACATCCACTAAAAATTTCCTTGAGACCACTTGGACCATAACAGTCAATGAAAAAAATGATTCAGATGTTCTTTAACTACTGCACATCTTGCTTGTAAAAATAATAAATTTAATTGAGAAAATAAATGTATTTAATAAAACTAGGTAATGTAATAGTTTATGTAATTATTAAATAATTAATAGATGTTTTGTAAAAAGACATTTAAACAAGGTGACCCAATTGTTCAGCTAAATACATCAGTTATATCACACATTTAGGTACTCTGATAACTCTGACCATGTATATATGTATTGTGTATGTGTATTGTAGGTCACTTGCACAGAAAGAGTTTCTCTCCAAGCCTAAATTCAGCCATCATCTCCTAACTGAGGACTGTTTGTCCAGCCCAGCTGATGTTATCACTGTTGATATGGTCACAATACAGGTCTCAGACTTAGAGGTAAATGTTAGAATTTGGATTAAATTAAATTAAATAACCATTATTTAAAAGGAAACACATGTTAACTACAGTACACTGCTTCCCACTTCTGTCCAGACACTCAAAGGAGAGTTTAGTTTCACTGTTGAGAAGTCAGGCATGTTCCATGGTTTCACTGTTTGGTTCAGTGCACATTTTCAGAGTTTAGAAGAGGATGGACCATCACTGGAGTTGAACACTGGACCATATTCAGAGTATGATGTATAAACAGAAAAAAGATCAAATACAAATACATGATAGCACACTTGATAATCAGTTCACAATTATAGATCTGAATGCAAGTTCTAATTTTAAATTTACAGTGCACTGGATAATGTGTGTAAAACATAAATCTGAAAGTTTAAATGTAAAACAGAGCCTTCATTTTCCCCAGGATAACTCACTGGAAACAGACTCTTTTCATGTTGGATGCCCCAGTGACAGTCGAGGAAGGGGACATTATAGTGGGGTCCATACGTCTGCAGAGAAATCCAATCTGGAGACGTCACATGTCAGTCACATTTTCATGGAACATAAACAGCACAGAAGTTTCTAAGGTGAGTATCTACATGTATCATTGCTTGATCTCCTTAAAATCAATCATATTATTTGTTTTCCAGTTGTTTTGCTTCAATGTGCTTTGCTTTATTTATCACCTTACAAGTAGACTTTTACCTTGTGGGCATTAAGAAATCTCAATGTAATACCAACGTGAACATTTGAAGCATCATTTCACATTCTAAATATTTTTGCAGGTCCAGACAAAGTGTTTTCTAATGTGGAGGTGACCGTAAGACACATCCATGTGCTTTAAACAGACCTTGTCTTTCTTTTTGCTGTTATGCAAACAGCAGTGCATAAAACATGACACTACAAATCGTAACCTCATAAAAGCCTATATAAATGGATTTTCAGGCTTCATTTAGCTAGATAAAACTGACATGGGTAAAGTAAAATTCACTAGATTTTGTTAACAGACCTAAAAATCTATGAATCCAACACAACTTATTAAAAATTCCAGAAAACATGGCTTTTGTTGCAAATAATTAATCTGTAAACAAATTTGTCCACATAAATTTGTCTGTACTTTTTTAAATTTAGTAATAAGATGGTCTGAATAACAATAATGGAGTATGATGATGTACAGTATAGCATGTACTTTGGCAAATGAGCAGTAGCGATTTTCTTGTTGCCTGGCATTTGTAACTGTAGGAAAAATTGCTGGTTCTTGTGAGAATAGATTCTAGACAAAAGACCTGTAACAAATGGTGGGATCAAGCCTAAATTGAAAGAAAAATGGAGAACAAAAAATATCATCTTTATACCATAATCTTTTGGTCAAACCTTTTTTTTTTTTTTTGTTATCTTTATATTAACTTGCAATACAATAGGGTTATAACTTTTTGACTTTTTCAAATAAAATATTTTCTGTATCACAAATCTATGTTTTTAAGCAAAAGTTCAATGAAAAAGGCCCTTATTCCTCATAAGTAAAACAACAACAACAACCATATAACTGCTTACAAGTTGCTCTTCCTTAAACTTTCTGTAACTGTTTAGAACTCTATGGAATTTTTTAGAACAATCCAAAGCTTGGTATACATACATATATAGGAGAGAGAGACCGAAATAGAGAGGGAGCTTTATGACCAAACAACTCAAATTGATGCTTTTTGATATTTGTTTCAGTAGCAAATTTTGGTAACACTTTATTTTGATGGTCCCTTTTGAACATTCTGTTGACTATAAGTAACTTTGCAACTACATGTCAACTACCTCTCATTAGAGTATTAGTAGACTGTCTGCTTAATATCTGCCAACTCTTTATTGTGATGCTCCTCCAACAGACATTCTACAGACTAGAAGTAACTTTGCAACTACATGTCAACTTATTCTATCCCTAACCCTCCCAGTCTACTAATACTCTACTAGCACTCTAGTGAGAGTTAGTAGAGATGTAGGTGCAACGTTACTTATAGTCAACTGAATGTGTTAAAGGGACCATCCAAATAAAGTGAAACCCAAATTTTGAATGTCGCAAAGATAAGTGATACTACCTTACAGAAGAACAATCTGGACCAATAATCTAGTGAGATTTCAGCAATCACATAGAAGAGGAGGTGTGCCTTCAGAAGAATCTTCACTAGAAGAAAAGTGCTAAATAAAAACAAAGAATTTAATCTATAAAACCAGGAATCCAAATGTATGCAACAAATTAAAAGGCTCCAAAATTACCATTCACAATGACAATAGCACCCAACAAAAATACATCTGCATACTACCAAGTCAATACGTAAATTTAATTCTTAATCATAGAGATGTTCGGAAGGGATGATGTTAAGTGTGGGGCAGTACACAAGAGGCTGTGCAGCAACATCAATTCTGCAGGAGCAAGAGACAAGGCCTCAAAGTTGCTCAGAGTCCAAGAGAAGAGGATGGAGTTTGACTGCCAGCCGCTTACAAGTGCTGCAGAGAAAAGGCTTGACGCTGAAGAGGAAGAACATGTTGCAAGAAAGAGGCACATCTCAGCTGTGAAAGCGGGCGCTTGAAGACTTGTGCAGGCTAAAAGTCATTTTGATCATCAAGTTGTGACTGGTGTTCCAAAAAGTTTAAGTGGTATTAATAAAAGTGCCTTTTTTTTCTTGAAGCAAATGTCTTTTCCCTTTATTTTCTAGTGTACCAGAACGCTTCATTTACATGTTAAATTCACAAAATAATTATTCTGGGGGACGATGTCCCTAGACCCCTCTACAAGGATTACATTCACAAACGTCACCTCTTCTGAGTTTGCAGTGTGATTGTGACTCTGACTGAGAATATTCAAAAATGTACACAAACTCACACACACATTGACAGTGTTTTTTGTTAGACTTGCATGTTCTGTACACAGGTACACTGGAGTCGAGTGTTCGTTAAAGCACACCGTTAAGGAAGTATGTTCTAGTAGACTAATTTAGAAACACACGCACACTGTCAAACAGTAAGTGGATTTGAGCTGTGGTCAGTCACAAAGAGAGACATTGTCATCATAAGGGTTGTGATATTCTTGCAAAGGTTTGAATTGGTGCATTTTGTAGTTAGCAAATGTGGGTAAGTTTGAGCATTCCATTACGAAAAAGAAGTATACTTCAAGTTAATTTTATGAAGTATACTTAAGTAATGTTCAAGGATATTTTTAAGTATACATTATGTAGTAAGTATACTAATGTCAATATGTACTAGTAGGAAACTTGTAGTGTACTATTTTAATACCGCTTGGGACTAAATTGGCCCACTTTTAGTATATAAAAGTATATGTTTAAGTGTACTATAAGTGTAACAGTAGTAAACTTTAAGTGCACAACTAGTTTTTAATTACATTTCTTATTTGTACTGCAAGTGAAGTTTTGGGTATACTAGTAGTTTTCTTTTTTTAATACTTGTAAAAATGTTTAGTTTATGAAAGTACACTTTGAAGTATACTCATAGTATAAAAGTACTAAACTAGTAGTTTACTGAGAGTACACTAAAAGAAAACGCGTAAGTATACTTGGAGTATAAAAGTACTAAACTAGTAGTTTACTGAGAGTACACTAAAAGAGCAAAAATAATATATAATTGGTAAACTATAAGTATAATGTTAAGTTCACTTAAAGAAAATTTATAGAATAAAACTACTAAACTAGTAGTTTACTGAAAGTTTTTATACTTATAGTTTACTATTTATATATTATATTTGCACTGCAGTAGGCCTATGCTACTATGTTGACATGTTATTTTTTATACTTGAAAAAATACTTTTAACAGTACTTTAATAAAAAAAAACATTTTATTAGCTTCATGCATGCTTTTTTATCAACACTTGAATGTTGGTAAGTTTCATAAAGAAAGGAAACATTTTAAACAAAAAAGTTGAGAAAATCTTATTTCTGTCAAAGACTACGTACGCCTTGATCAGATTCAGAACGATGATCAAAACACAGATGGAGTAGATCGAGTCCAACACCCCCAACACCCCTTCACAGTCGTTTTCTCTTCATGGGTTACGCTTCATTTCATTTGGAAACATTAAGCAGTTTTGATTTACACGCTGTTTAATGTTTGATGATCACATTATTTGACATTTGCGTGAGCAATCTTCTTTCACTTGGTTCAGCTTCTTCTTCTCCTGTGTTTTAATCCGGAGATTATGCACTAGAAGATGTCATAGCGCCCCCTACCGTATAACAGTGAAAACATGGATAGCTGGAAAATTCAGGGGAAAGAGTAAAGTAGAATTAAAGTAAATTGTTGTACACTACCAGTGGGC
Source organism: Tiaroga cobitis (assembly GCA_030578255.1). Taxonomy (NCBI): domain Eukaryota; kingdom Metazoa; phylum Chordata; class Actinopteri; order Cypriniformes; family Leuciscidae; genus Tiaroga; species Tiaroga cobitis. Next base: position 26,555,115 of record CM060599.1, read on the forward strand.
TAGCCTAAGCCTGCACAAAAATTCAGATGCAAGTACAAGTACACAAGTACAAGCCAAGAATACTTAGAATACTTAATTATACTTTTATATCTCCATCAACAAGTATAGGCCAAATATACTTAGACTTTTCTGTCAGTATAAGTCAAGTATACTTAAGTGCAATTTGAAGTATATTTCTGAGAAGTACATAAAGTATATTTCTGAGAAGTACATAAAAAGACTGAAAGACTGGAAGTATACTTTCTTATTTTTAGTTTAAAATAAGTATACTAACAGCACACTTGAATAAACTTCTTTTTCGTAAGGGATTCTAGCACAAAATATCAGTTACAGATGCTGAAGCAAAAAGTGTTACAAACATACCCGGTCTCATATTTGATATTTTTGTTTGCTTCAAAATATAAACTGAAATGTACAAGAAATCAAGGCTCCCCTGGCTTAGCATAGACCAACAGTCCATATGTGTTTTGAAGCACACACACAAACACGTTTATTTCTTCATTTTGGTTTATAACGATTTTTATCGATGGAGATCATTTGGTTTGCTTGAACTAACAAATAAAAACATTACGGATTGGTATGATCAAATTCCTTGTAAAGAGCCTGACAAACTTACTGCTGATGAGTCCAAGAGCATTAAACATTATCAGTTTATCACAGGTAGGCCAACGTTCACCAACCAACTTTTTTTATAATGATGATTACATGCGAGGGAAATATTATATATAAAATATTAGGCCAATATTTTAGCTAGTTTTGTGATTACGTGTTCATATTTATAATAATGCATATGACTATTAACTCCACAATAGCATAGAAGAGTGGAAATATGAAATTAGCGCTAAACGTAAAAAAAATAGGCTATAATTAGAGTTGTCACATTTTATGCCAGGGTTTATTTAAAAAATGTATTTTGATCACATTCCTTTCTGGTTATACAAAAATGGTAGCTAAATGAAAATTATCAAGTTATTAGGCCTACCCAGAGCTATAGAGAGAAAGAGTTGCGACACTCCCATACACCTCCGTTGTAAAAAATGGCGGCGCTTTTAACCGCCAACTTCCAGGATTTGAAGATCTGATTAGTTCCAAACACTGTCATTTGGGTGTTGGACTCCATTCACTTACATTGCTGCGCGTTGAGTTGTTCCAGAGGTAAGTTGCTGAAATATCGACCTCTTTTGAATTGTCAACTGTCTATATTGTATCAGAAGCCCTTTGCGATGCTTATACTGGTCCTCATTTGTATATGCACAGCGTAATTATTTATATTTTATCTTGGTTGTTTCAACCAATTTTCAAGTACTGCCTGCTAGCTAGTTAGCTAGCGTGACTTCGCCAGCTGTGAAGGTAGCATCTAATTAGTTCGGTAATGAATCGCTACCACCTTCATAGCAACTTTTATTTAATTGAATTTTGGGGATATACTAACTTTTCATTATGTTACGTGTTAGCTGAGTTTTGAGTGGTGAATGCTGCGCGTCGAGTTGTTCCGGAGGTAACGTAAGTTTCTGAAATATCAACCTCTTTTGAATTGTCAACTGTTATTATATTTAATTTTAAATTTTTAATATTAAGAATTATTTATATTTTATGTTGGTTGTTTCAACCAATTTTCAAGCACTGACTGCTAGCTAGTTAGCTAGCGCGACTTCGTCAGCTGTGACAGTAAGAGTTCGGTAATGAATCGCTACCACCTTTATAGCAATTATAAAACACCTTTTATTTAATTAATTTTTTTGGGATATACTAACTTTTCATTTCATGTATTATTTGTTTTGTTGTGTAACACCCTCTCTTCTCTCCTTTTTCATTCTGAGTTGCTCCATTAGGTCCTCTATGGCCCCTGGCAGTCTGGTCGCTAGATAACTCACCTCCCCTGGCAAAGTGGCCTCGTCATTTTTATTTTTATTGTTGAAAACCTGTTTTTGTTGCCCTTGGTTCAACGGCTGTTTCTTTAAATAGTTGTAATATTTATAATATTCATATTCATATTTTCAGGCTCCCTCTCCTAAAGTTAAATACTTTTAATAATTTGTTTTTGTCTTTCTTGTTCACACACACTCACACAAGCACACATTTTTGTTGTCTGCCATTGTTTAATAAAAAATATTTTATTTGAAAACCTTCATTTGTATCAGCCATGCTTAATTGATGTCTCAATAGCTGTAACAGAAGTTACAAGTGTTTTGTTAGTTAATTGCTTAAATTACTTGGATTGAGTTACAGCTACCCTTACTCTTAAGCCTGTTTTATGCTTCTGCGTCGAATCGACGGCGTACCCCCGCGAACCCCTCTTCGACTCCTCCGCCGTAGCTCGACGTGCACCTCCGAAACATTTTACTGTGATTGGTTAGATTATACATCATTTCCGGAGTGTAGCTTTTCCAGTTTCCCCCTCCCGCTAAACCGCCATTTTTAAAGTGAACACTGCACTGTTTGTTTCAACGATGGATCAAGTTGAGGAACATTTGATTCTTCTGCGATTAAACATTTGCAATAAAATAATTTGTTGTTCAACGTCGATTAGCTCCAGCTGCAACAACATTCTCTCTCTTTCGCTCGTTTTCCATTACAGATTTGCGCAAAACTTTTGCGATTTTTTTCTCCCCCCTAAATATCGATAAAAAACTATTGCAAAATGAGGGCGTTTCCATTAACCGATGTTACTGTACGTTCACACTGCGGCCGACTTGAGCGGCAAAGAAGCTCTGGCCGCCCTGTCAAGGATGCTTGTCAAAAAGTACAGGGAAGCTTGTTGACGCTTTATGAGCACAGTAATGAGCTCTTGGTCCAGTTGACCGAGAGATCCAGGCTTTCCAGATGACTGAGAAGCACAGTTCTGTGAGATAACAGTTCCATCTCTGACTGCGCTAGAATCAGCCAATCGTCCAAATAGTTCAGGATTCACAGGCCTTTTTCTCTCAAGGGGGCGAGAGTATGCATCTTTCAGATCTAGAGAAACAAACCAGTCTCTCGGGCGAACTTGCGCAAGAATTTGTCTGGTCGTGAGCATTTTTAACGGCTGTCTCATGAGAGCTTTGTTCAAATATCTCAGATCTAAGATAGACGTCCTTCTTGGGTACGAGAAAATAGCGGCTGTAAAAGCCTGACTCGCTCAGAGAAGGAGGTACTGGTTCTATGGCCCCTTTGCACAGCAGTGTGGCTATTTTTGCGCGGAGTAGATGTGCTACATCCGCTTTCACTTTCGTCTCGGTCCGTGCTCGAAAGCGAGGGGTATGGCGAGCGAACTGAAGGGAAAAGCCCTGACTTATAGTGCTCAGCACCCATTCTGACACTCCTGGAATAGCCTCCCATGCTTTTACATGTATAGCTAGGGGCAGAATGGACTCCGGGTTCCGATCGCCGCTCATCGCGGGCTCGGGAAACTGAACCGGAGGTGTGTGCGAGACGTGTGCACCCCCTCGGATCTCGGGAACGGCGGCTCGCTGACCGGAGACTGTCTGTATCACTTGTGATGACCCGACTACTGGTAATTGGGAACATTTTGTGATGATATTTTGTGCGAGCGGAGTCTGGGGCGAAGTGTTTGTCAGTAAGCGTGAGCGCTCGCGGGCGGGTACGTGACTTACATTCATAACTCGGCCGCTGTGAGGCTGTTGCCGTGTAACAGAGCGGGCAGCGAGTAGGTGAGAGCACAAATCTGTTGGCACATTCTCTACATCTAGCACTCAAGCGGCTTTTGCCAGCTTTATGAGAGTGGGCTCTATGGGTGTGTGAGACACGTGGGGCACCGTGTTTATGTGTAGGGGTGAGCACTGCTTTGTGGGCACTTTTTCTACACTTAAAACACCATCAGCGTGAGCCGGCTTGCCAGAAATTATACTCTTTTTGAGATTTCTCTGGGTCGCCATGAAAACGGCGGTTGTGCGCAGGCGAGCGGGCTGTGTTGCCAACTCGTTGGCTGCTAAAAGTACGTCTGCAGTAGCCTTCTCTGAGGCAGACTTTGAGCGCCATCTCGCAGAGGGCGGGCAAAGGTGTGCTGCGACCGCCTCCTCCACTGGGGGGATTGCTTTGTACCCCTTCCCGGCGGCGCCGTCCACTTGGGAGAGCGCCGAGGAGACATGTGAGTGGAGCCTCGCGGAGAATGGTGCGTTCCACGATTTCGAGAGCTCAGTGTGAAGCTCTGGCAGAAACGGCGCAGATCTGGAAACGGGCGGTGGGCGGCGGCTGTGGAGGAAACAGCCGTCAAGCCTATTGGGCACGGGCACCTTAGGTGGTGACCAATCCAGGCCGAGTTGGTCGACGGCCTTGGACAGGAGGCTGGAGTGATGAGAACTCGACCACTCCTCACTGTCTGATGCCAGGATGGAACAGCTGTCACCCAGGTCAATTCCTTCAGCTTCGTCCTCTGAGGCGGCGGCAGTGCAGGCCGAAGCCGGCAGCTGCGCGTCCGGGAGGGGCGGAGAAAGAGAGAGGGAGGCTGGCGGGATGAAGTCCGGCGAGCCTTTCACTGTGACCTCAGGCTCCGGTATCCTCTGTGAACGGCACTTCTTCTTGCGCAACTGTGGTGAAGGCTTCGAGTCAAGCCCGCAGGGTCGACAACGGAAACGCTTCACAGTGCACGCAGCCTCCCGAATCCAGAGCGAGGGCTGCGTGGTCTGGGCCCAGGCAGAGAGCGCAAATCACGTGGCGGTCTCCGGCGCTGAGCAAGGCTCTGCACGAGCCACAGGAAAGGCGAGGCATTTTTACAAAAACGCTTGCGCTCTTTTAGATAAGAGTGAGCGTCGCGGCGGCGAACACTGCAATAGCGTTGCAGATGCAAACTAACTGAGCTAATATTGCTGTTTGTAGAGATTTTTAAAGAGGTGAATGCAGTTTGAAGTTAAACTATTTAAAAGATGAAATGCGTTGCATTTGCTGTCCAAGTTGTCTAAATATTTTCAGCATATATAGTTTGAAGCGCTTCTATTTTACTTGACGGTGTGTCAGCTCATACCCTCAACAATGTGACAAACAAAATTTATTGTAATCCGGAGGTAAGCAGCTAGTATAAAAACTAATCTTCTCTCAGTCATTTTGACAGGTCCATAAAGATCAATAGCTTAACGCAGCACCGGGTCCGGGTGTTAGCCCCCGAACGAATACGCAGAAGTGACCATGGTCTGTGACACATAATTAATAATATTCCGAATATAACCGGCAGATTATATGCGTTCTACTTCAACACTGGATTATGTGCCTAATGCCTTAAGGGCACCGAAGGCCTTTAGACTTATAAGCCAGAGTGATAGCGTCGACTATCCCCATCTGGGAAGGCTCTGTTTCGAGGTGCCTAGCCCTTTAGTGCGGCCACCAAATGAAACAAAGAGCTGTTCTGCCTGCCTGAAAGCAGCCGAACGTTCGACGTATATTCTTAGCGCCCTGACAGGGCAAAGAAGATTTACGTCCTTCTCACTATCGGATCCTGGGAGGGCTGACAGGGAAATGACTTGTGCTCTGAACGGAGTGGAGAGCACTGTGGGGACACGATTCCATGCACGACCTGCTCACAGAGAGCGCGTGTAAGTCACCCACTCGCTTGACTGAAGCGAGAGCCATGAGAAAAAAACGTTTTTTAACGAGAGACACCGCAGATCCACCGACTGTAGTGGTTCGAAGGGGTCGCCCTTCATAGCGTCTATGACCGTGGAAAGGTCCCAGACCGGAACCAGAGGGGGTCGAGGAGGGTTTAGTCTCCTAGCCCCTCTAAGGAAGCAGATGATGAGATCGTTCCATCAAAATGACTGGCCATGCAAGGGTTTTGTAAACGCTGCTATGGCTGCGACATACACTTTGAGCGTGGACGGAAGCTCTTGTAGGAAGGAGAGAATCTCCGTAACGCCACAGCGTTGTGGATCTAGGTTTTGAGCCGAGCACCAGCCGGAAAACACTGACCACTATGAAGCATAGAGCCGTCTCGTAGAGGGCGCTCTAGCCTGTGTAATCGTATTCAGCACTCCTACTGGGAGATCAACGGGTACCCGTTGATAGCCCATACATGCAGGGCCCATAAGTCTGGGCGCGGGTGCCAAATCGCGCCCTTGGCCTGAGAAAGGAGATCCTTTCTCACTGGGATAGACTACGGGGCCGTGTTCACTAACTGCATCAGCCCCGGGAACCAACCTTGGTTCCTCCAGAGCGGTGCCACGAGGAGCACAGAGCATTTGTTCTCCCTGATTCGCTTGATCACCTGTGGTAACAGCGCGATCGGGGGAAACGCATAGAGCGGGCGGCTGGGCCAGTTGTGGGCCAGCGCGTCCTTTGCGAAAAATATTGGGCAGTGCGCATTCTCTGATGACGCAAAGAGATCGATTTCCGCTCTGCCGAAATTGTCCCATAGTACCTGGACTACCTGAGGGTGCAGGGACCATTCCCCTGGGGGAACGTTGTCTCTGGACAGCATGTTCGGACCCACGTTCCAACAGCCTGGCACGTGCGCTGCCATTAGCGAGCGCAGGTTGTGCTGAGACAACACGAGGCGGCGTTCTACCAGTGCGTGGAGGCTCCGAGATCTGAAACCACCCTGGCGGTTTATGTAGGACACCACCGCCATGTTATCTGTGCGGACTAGGACATTGTGGCCCTTTAAGAAGGGGAGAAAATGCCCCAAGGCGTTCTCGACCGCTTTCATCTCTAGACAGTTTATGTGTAAGCGCCCTTCCTGGGCTGCCCACAGGCCGAAGACTGAGCACTGCTGAGGACCCCTCGGATGCCGGCGCTGTGAAGCTGGTGGAGGAGGCGGCGGTGGCGCTGTGTTCCGGTTAGGCGGCTGCTGTTTTGAGCGACCTGTCGCGGAACTGGAGCGCCAAGGAATGAAGTGTCGCATGGCTTGCGACATCTTCTGCACCTCCGAATAGCGTTCGGTGAAGCCTTTCACCGCTGGGCCGAAGAGACCGGACGGAGACACAGGCGCGTCGAGGAAAGTGGCTCTGTCGGACTCCTTCATGTCGGACAAAGTTAGCCACAAGTGTCTCTCAGTGACAGTGAGAGACGCCATGTTCCTCCTGATGGCCTGTGCAGCGTACTTGGTGGCTCGTAGCGCTAAGTCCGTGGCGCTTCTGAGGTCCGTCAAATGTAACGGATCACGCACATACACGCAAACTCCACACACACGAGATGCACGGAACTCCCCAGGCACATACTCATATGAAACACGCACACACAAACTCTCCACGCATATGCTCATATGAGACAAGCGCACACACACAAACTCTCCACGCACATACTCGTATGAGACGCGAGCACACACACACAAACTCGCGCACAGACTCAATGAGAAACGTCACCCGAATCCGCAGCCAAAAACACATCATCCACCCCGACCCAATAATGTTCTCCGATTTAAGTATCCGCACCCGATGGTCAAATTACAATTATTCTGTGTTGTTACGCGTGATTATAAATGGATGATCGTCACCTTCAACAGCGGACTCGGCGGTGGTAGATGGCCTGACCTCTGATTTAGGACCTCTGAAAGCCAATATTCGCACTCACGTAAAAAACCTGGGTGTCGTTGTCGACTCGGAGTTAAAATTTGACAAGCAAATAAACTCTGTTGTCATAGGCAGTTTTTCCCAGCTCAGGAGTTTACGGAAATTGAAATCTATTTTATCTTTTGGCGACCTAGAGACAGTCATTCATGCTTTCATCTCAACAAGGCTGGATTATTGCAATGCTTTGTATGCTGGTATCAACCAGTTTTCATTAATGCGCTTGCAACTGGTACAAAATGCTGCAGCTCGTTTCTTAATGGGGAAGAAAAAACGTGAGTTTATCACCCCTATTTTATCGCATTTGCATTGGTTACCGGTCAAGTACAGAATTGAGTACAAGTTTTTGACTTTTGTAACAGGGCCTGAACGTTCTCTCTTAAAGGGCTAGTTCACCCAAAAATGAAAATTAAGTCATTAATTACTCACCCCCACGCTGTACCAACCCCTTAAGACCTTCGTTCGTCTTCGGAACACAAATGAATTTTTGGGGAATTTTTTTGAAAAAAAAATTATTATAAAAAAATACGACGACTACTTTGTACCACAGACCAACATCATTCATGAGAGGGCGCAGTTTCACTAGCGAACTCAAAGATCAGGGAAAAAAGCTGAGACATTTATTTCGTACACTGTACGAGTTGTCAGACAACTGTGACTTTGGTGCTAACAGAAATGAAAACATCAGAGATATATTAGTTGTAGGAATTAGAGACAAGGACCTATCAAAAAGATTACAACTAATTAAAGACCTCACTCTGGATGTTGCAGTACAAATGGTAAGACAAGCAGAGGAAGTTACTCACAGGGTCAGCCAGCAGGGGGATCCAATGTGCAGCGTTCAAGAGATCAGACGACCCAAACAGGATACTGGCTACAGGTCTGAGCACAGCAGAGACAGCCAACCTGGTAAAATACGGAATGGCGAGGACAAATGTAGCCGATGCGGCAAAACAAAACATGAAGACAGAGAGAAATGTCCAGCTTTTGGAGCAGAATGCAGGAGATGTCACAAGAAAGGCCACTGGGAACGCATGTGCAAAACTAAATTAGTCCATGAAGTCATGAGGGAAGATAGAGAATCTGACTCATTTTACCTTGGACCAGTACAGCAGCCTGGAAAAGGCAGCACAGAAACATGGACTGTCAATGTGACAACAGGAAATACACCAGTTGTATTTAAAATAGATACAGGGGTAGATGTGACAATAATAAGCGAACAGACATTCCAGAGTTTACAAAAGAAACATGAACTGTGCAAAGCAAATGTCACACTCCACAGTCCGGGTAGCCAGCTAAAATGTGTGGGTCAATTGAGAAGTCACATAAACAGTATGAACTGACCATATATGTTGTAAGGGGCCCAACAGTGAATGATCTTCTCAGTGGAAGGGCAGCTAAAGAAATGGGCTTGGTTAAATGAATAGAAGAGGTCAACACTAACAATGGGGACCACGGAAGGCTAAACACTGAACCAGTTAAAATTCTACTCAGAGAAGGAGCAGAACCGTATGCTATTAATACTGCCCGTAGAGTCCCATTGCCGCTGCTTCAGAGAGTGAAAGAAGAATTAGGAAGGATGGAAGCAAGTGGCGTGATTGAGAGGGTCACCCAACCAACAGACTGGTGCGCGCCTATGTTGCCCGTCATCAAACCCAACGGACAGGTGTGATTATGTGTTGACCTGAAAAGACTGAATGAAAACATCAATAGAGAACGATTCATGCTGTCGACGTCAGATAAAATTCTCGCAAAACTAACAGGAGCCAAAGTGTTCACATCGCCAAATGCCGCAAGTGGCTTTTGGCAGAGACCGCTGCATCCTGAGAGCAGCTGGTTAACAACATTCATCACACCATCTGCCAGGTATTGTTTTAAAAGACTTCCTTTTGGCATTAGCATTGCACCTGAAATTTTTCAGCGGAAAATGCAAGAGCTTTTGTTAGGTCTGGAAGGAGTCCAAGTGTACATGGACGACGTCATTGTATATGGAGCGTCGATGCAAGAACACGAACTCTTTGGCATACCAATAATTTGGGAGTCTATTTATTGTCTGCTCTTTAAAACACCCCTCAAGTCTCTATATGAAGAGGGGAAAATGACGTCTGTAGAGGAGGAAATGTGAAATAGGTAAAAACAAGTGCAAAAAAAAAAAAAAGCACAAAAATGGGAATAATTTGAACTGGACTAATTTGTCTAACGAACAGCCAACCCAGAACCTTCTTCAATCACCCCAGAACCTTCTTCAGCCACCCAAGAACATTCCTCTGCCAACCAAGAACCTTCCTCTGCCAACCAAGAACCTTCCTCAACCAACCCAGAACCTTCTTCAGCCACCCCAGAACCTTCCTCAGCCAACCTAGAACCTTCCTCAGCCAACCCAGAACCTTCTTCAGCCACCGCAGAACCTTCCTCAGCCAACCCATAACCTTCTTCAGCCACCCCAGAACCTTCCTCAGCCAACCCAGAACCTTCTTCAGCCACCCCAGAACCTTCCTCAGCCAACCCAGAACCTTCTTCAGCCACCACAGAACCTTCCTCAGCCAACCCAGAAACTTCCTTAGCCAAGCCAGAACCCTTTTCAGCCAAACAGGAACCCTTTTCAGCCAAACAGGAACCTTCCTCATCCATCCCAGAACCTTCTTCAGCCACCCAGAACCTTCCTCAGCCAACCCAGAACCTTCTTCAGCCACCCCAGAAACTTCCTCAGCCAAGCCAGAACCCTTTTCAGCCAAACAGGAACCTTCCTCATCCATCCTTCTCAAGCCACCCAGAACCTTCCTCAGCCAACCCAGAACCTTCTTCAGCCACCCCAGAAACTTCCTCAGCCAAGCCAGAACCCTTTTCAGCCAAACAAGAACCTTCGCCAGCAAACCCAGAAACTTCCTCAGCCAAGCCAGAACCCTTTTCAGCCAAACAAGTACATTCTTCAGCCAAGCAAGAACCCTCTTCAGCCAAGCCAGAACCTTCTTCAGCCACCCCAGAACCTCTTCATCCAACCCAGAACCTTCTTCAGCCACCCCAGAAACTTCCTCAGCCAAGCCAGAACCAATTTTAGCCAAGCAAGAACCCTCTTCAGCCAAGCCAGAACCTCCTTCAGCCACCCCAGAACCTTCCCCAGCCAAGTAAGAACCATTTTCAGCCAAACAGGAACCCTCTCCAGCCAAAGAAGAACCTTCCTCAGCCAACCCAAAACCTTCTTCAGCCACCACAGAACCTTCCTCAGCCAACCCAGAACCTTCCTTAACCAAGCCAGAACCCTTTTCAGCCAAACAGGAACCTTCCTCATCCAACCCAGAACCTTCTTCAACCACCCAGAACCTTCCTCAGCCAACCCCAGAACCTTCTTCAGCCACCCCAGAAACTTCCTCAGCCAAGCCAGAACCCTTTTCAGCCAAACAAGAACCTTCCCCAGCAAACCCAGAAACTTCCTCAGCCAAGCCAGAACCCTTTTCAGCCAAACAAGAACATTCTTCAGCCAAGCAAGAACCCTCTTCGGCCAAGCCAGAACCTCCTTCAGCCACCCCAGAACCTTCCTCAGCCAACCCAAAACCTTCCTCATCCAATCCAGAACCTTCTTCAGCCATCCCAGAACCTTCCTCAGCCAACCCAGAACCTTCCTCATCCAACCCAAAACCTTCTTCAGCCACCCCAGAAACTTCCTCAGCCAAGCCAGAACCCTTTTAGCCAAACAAGAACCTTCTTCAGCCAAGCAAGAACCCTCTTAAGCCAAGCCAGAACCTACTTCAGCCATCCCAGAACCTTCCCCAGCCAAGCAGGAACCATTTTCAGCCAAACAAGAACCCTCTTCAGCCAAAGAAGAACCTTCCTCAGCCAACCCAGAACCTCCTTCAGCCACCACAGAACCTTCCCCAGCCAAGCAAGAACCCTTTTCAACCAAACAAGAACCTTCCTCACCCAAGCCAGAACCTTCTTCAGCCACCCCAGAACCTTTCTTAGCCAAGCCAGAACCATTTTCAACCAAATAAGAACCTTCCTCAGCCAAGCCAGAACCATTTTCAACCAAACAAGAACCTTTCTCAGCCAACCCAGAACCTTCCTCAGCCAAGCCAGAACCATTTTCAACCAAACAATAACCTTTCTCAGCCACCCCAGAACCTTTCTCAGCCAAGCCAGAACCATTTTCAACCAAACCTTTCTCAGCCAAGCCAGAAGCATTTTCAACCAAACAAGAACTTACTTCAGCCACCCCAGAACCTTTCTCAGCCAAGCCAGAACACTCATCAGCCAAACAGTAACCCACTCCTTCACTCAAATCAGAAGAAGAGAAGAGTGAGGGTTGCAAAGTAGCACAAGTTCATTTCCAGTTTAACACCAGCCCAGATTAAAAAATGTTAATCCACTCTTCATCAAGTGGTGCTTCCATGTCATGCATTAAATTCATTTAAAGCACAACTAGCCATAGATTATCATTTAGGTATGGAAAACTTACCTATTAAATACCTATGGTTACAGAACCAAGGCTGCTGAAAGCATGGGTTGGCCTCAAAATGTTACCCAAAATGCTAGAAACATTATGTCGGTACACTAGGGTGAAGAGTCGGGAAATGTGACCTTGCAGTGCAACTAAAATTTCAAAAGTGACATCTACATATAAATGCATGGGATTCACTCTTGAACTTGCAATGATTGCCATAGGGATAATAACACGACATGTCAAAATAGATACGGATTAAGCAATGCAAATGCAGACTATTAAATTAATTAAAAAAAACTTGTATCAAAATATTTTTGAAATTCTATTCCAATTATTTGTAAACAGGGCCGGCGATTGCTATAGGCGAACTAGGCGGTTGCGACAAATGTGCTGGGGGCGCGGGCGCGCTCTAGTGTCGCCCTTGACCTACTTCACATTCTCTGCTATCCCATTAATCGAGAAATGACAGAGTTAGAATGAGAAGCGAAACAAAAATATGTTTATTATACGTGATCATCCTAAGGCGCCCCTCTGCCACACGTTTAATTACTTAATTACTGATTATTAGATTGAGTTGATGATTATTGTTGATCATTTCCGGGGGGTTGCGTTACATTACGTTAGGCAAGTGCTCAGCTGCTGGCGCGTTGATCGAAAATGAAGCGGTATAAACCCTCTGGTGCACAGGGACGAAAACAGAGAAAGCAACAAAATAAAAAGAAAGCCCAGTATAATGGTGAGTCTTCTCATCTCAGCCATATGTGTCAAACGAAATAAATGTACTTAGTGTTGTGCACAGGCATTTAAGCCAACTGGCCATAGGGATTACCGGGAGATTCCCGGTGACCGACGTGCTTTTTGGGCCGATACATCTCATAGCCTTTATTTATTTTCTGTTTTAACGGCCCATAAAACTCGTACATCGGCAGCCCATTCGTTTTGTTTTGCTTAATTGGCGGCGCTGAGTTGCTTCCAAGTATATAGCTTCCAAGTATAGAAATTTGTACAAAACTAATTATGAAAGTTTCCTTTATTTTTCACTGCATTTGTTTTACAATAGCCTATTGTGCAGTAGTGTAATGTAGACAGACACAGTAACTAAAAGAGGTTTGAATTTTTATTTGTTCAATTTGCACACTGAATTGCACCAGATTGATGAATTTAACATTTAAATTTGATTTAAACATGAATTAAACATTAAAATGCATAACATTTTCTTACGGGGGCACCGAAACCCCCTTAGCCTTGTAGCAGCCTAATAGATTAGTAATAATAGTAGTCAGGGCCGGCCCGAGGCATAAGCGAGGTTAGTGGCTGCTTGGGGCCCCTTGGCCACCAGGGGCCCCCCAATCGAGTCGAAAAATATATTTTTAGATAACTTAAACAAGTGACATAAATGAATGAATTAATATGAATGAATGAATAATTAAAGACAATAAAAGAACATTCTGATTTCATGATCAATATACCTCCCTACAACTGCTGCTGTGTCTGCCAGCGTTTAAGTCATGCGCATAATCTAGACACCTCGCGCGTGCATAGACAATTCGTGCGCAACTGCGCATAGTCGCGGACTCGCGGTAATGTTAAGCAATGTCACAAAAAAGGACGTATCTCTCTGGTGCCGAAAATAGAACGAAGAAAATGACAGAGGAGAAGAAAAAAGGCAAGATAAAAGTATGTTTGCATGATTACTTACGGTATGTTTTGTGCAGCAATTGAACCATTCCTATCTAGGGCAAGCCCCGAGGGGAAAAATACATTGCATACACATATACAACGAGCGGCAGTACATCCTTACCGGGATTATAGTAATAGACTTTGTTGGATTCTGTCATGTACAAGCTAACAAAGTCTGTTATAATAATACTAATAAAAAAACACTTTGTGGACAGTTACACTGTATTGAGACAGTTGAGAAATAATAATATTTTTACAGTTTTCAACAATAATTGTCATTGTTGAACCCTTGCTCTTATTATGTTTTTGATTTCTCAGTTGTCATTATTTTAGCAAATAATTTATTTGATATGTTTTGAGACAGTTTGTTTTAAGAAGTTTCAAAGAGTTAGTAAAAGAGTAAAGTAAAAAAAAATATTTAAGTAGGCTATCTATTTTTTATTAAGTATTTATTTTGTATTTATACATAACCTCACTGTATTAATTTAAAATGTATCATTGTTGCGTGATATTTGTGTCAATAATCGTCAAGCACAGGTGACTCCGCGTAGTGGGAGGGGCCCACAAATCAAATTCTGTTTAGGGCCCCCAAAAGGCTCGGGCCGGCTCTGATAGTAGTGGTGGTATTAATTGTAATTTATCTCAGTTACATGGTCAGATAAAATGTATTTGTAGCTACAATGCAACTATGTAGGATGATAGAAATATCCTTGAACGTTATTTGTAGCATTTGTATGAACAATTTATTACAGATGATCCTTCAACTTGTTGAAGTTTTGGAGTGATTATAAGAGCATTTTTGTTTAGTTTAATAAATACTCATCATTTTAATTGGGGGCAGTAAAAATCAATCTCGCCTAGGGCAACCAAAGGGCTAGATGTTCATTTTTTAACATTTAACATTTTCTAAATATTATATGGTATATTTTTTTTATTTTCACTTGATTGCACACAATTATCAGTCAGTTTTAGCAGTAGTTATCAGTGTATGACAAGTTTTGGTAATAAAATAAAAAAAAATGTCTTACTTGCTAATCACTACATATTAAGTGTCTGCATAATCTTCTTTATTGACTAGTGCTGGCTTATTGACAATTCATAATAATTCAAATGAGATGTCAGACTGAACTGTAACCCATTGAAGTACATTAATCCCCTACTTTTATTCAAGTAAAATTGAAACTGAGTACTTAATTCTTTCACTGGCGTAATATTTTATTAGGGTTTCTATATTTTTTACTCAAGTACTTGATGCGAGTACTTCGTCCACCACTGGAAAAAAAAAAGCTAGATTCTCTTGGTATATCAACCAATCATCGTAGAGATTGATAACCTGGGAACTACCTTAATTATGGAGGGTAGCAATATTGAATATTTGATGGCCATTAAATTTAGAAAGCAGCCATTCGAGCAGCAATGACCCCATGCCTAAGTTGAGCATATGCTACAGCAACCATATTCATTAAACGGCCGAACATTCTCTTTTAAGAATGTTGACGCAGGATGATTTTTTTCTTCTAGTGATAGGAGAGTTAAATTATATATTTATATTGTGGTTGTATGCGTATTCTCATTTTCTTATATATTTTTTTCTTTCAAAACTGACCAAAGAATTTAAAATCGGCATAAAATGGAAGTCGCGATAGTGTTTTCTTCAAAGTAAAATGGCATTTCAAACAAAACAAAAAATGTAGGGTGGGACTTGATTTTGTCCATCTGGAATTGATTGGATCGTTGTTGTTTGGAATAAATGCAAGTCAGGTAAATGCAAGTAAAAATTCCATTCAATTTCCCCATGTAATTTATTTTTTAGAATAACTTAGACAACCTTACTGTGAGCTACAAACACTGTTATTCGATAGTATTTACTTCTGTTGTAGCCGTTAGCCCATATTATTTCAACTTAGTTTTAAAACCAAATTAGGAACCTTTAAAATAAGAGGCACATAAATAGCATAAATGAGTAATTATAAAAAGAATATTGTATGACAGGAGATAATAACAGTGTAATCCTTTTAATTTATTCTATATAAACATGCGGCATTTGAATATAACGTCATTGCTTTCATGACATTTTCCTGGTGATACAAAACAGGATACAATACAATAACAAAAGCAGATAAAATGAAGTTGAGAATGTAGATTAATATTTACTTTCTGAAATAAAATGCACATCACACACCAAAGATGACCCTGAGATCTGCCAGAGACAGTTTAGTGAATGAGGATCCAGTTCCAGACAAGACTTTCTGAGCCAGCTCCTTCTTCTTCTCCTGTAGTGAAGAGATCTTGTCTTCCACTGTACCATCACACACAAACCTGTAAAGAGATTGACCCACATGACAGTATGAAATCAATCTGATTGTTTGATTTTTATCACCTGCTAATGTTTTCTTGCATGATAGGAAACTATGCTGAAAGCCATAACCTGGTATTAAGAAGTGTTTTGGTCGATCGGATCGTACGTGATGCTAAATACAGGTGTAAATGGGGTCTAAAAGGTTGAGCTAGACTCAAAAATTAGATTTTTTTTTTCACTTTCATAGTTTAGACGCTTATGTGGTTGAATGTGTTTGAACAGCCACAAAAGACCACCTACTCTCCTCCGTCTACTGACTTAATGTGTAAACATTATAGGAAGTGCGCTAGCCAGAAGGGATTTAAACTTTGTCAGCTAAAGACTCAAGTTTGGTTTGAAGACGAAAAAGTCAAGCACAATGTTCTCTCACCATTCCAGATTTCTAACTCACACTCACCGCGTACGGTGTGGTCTTGCGGCTATCAGAGCAGAAACAAAAGCTACTGCTCTCTGTATGTTTTTACGTCGTCTCTGGGCACGTTCATATGTATATTTAGCAAACCTATTTTGTCCAATAGATTGAAAGAAAAAATACATATACAAATACATTTACGGATTAAAACACCAGGTGTAAAGGGGAATGTGTCTCCCTCGTCTACTTGTACTTGTGATCTGATCGACCAAACGCATCGTATCACCAGGTGTAAACAGGGCCTCATTCATGAAGCAAACAGCTGTTTTTTCTTGGCAGTATTAAACTCTCCTTCACTGTGTAACTGTCTATTATTAAATACAAATCCTCACCTGTGAATTGTAACATCCCGGGATTGTCCTACCCTATAGATCCGATCACATGCCTGGTCTTCTAGTGCTGGGTTCCTGTGAATAAAGGCCCAGTTCATATACATTTTCCTGTAGTCT
Source organism: Tiaroga cobitis (assembly GCA_030578255.1). Taxonomy (NCBI): domain Eukaryota; kingdom Metazoa; phylum Chordata; class Actinopteri; order Cypriniformes; family Leuciscidae; genus Tiaroga; species Tiaroga cobitis. The sequence continues at coordinate 26,571,946 of CM060599.1, forward strand.
CTCTTAATCATTACACTTGCCAAGTCAAGTCAAGTCATCTTCATTTATATAGCGCTTTTAACAATGGATTGTTCCAAAGCAGCTTTACAGAGATAAACATATAATTTAAGGTAACAGAGATTGTTTTGGCTTTATAGCGGTTCTTGAATAATGTTATTTCCAGCTAAAGTTAGTTTTGATTGATTCACCTCCATTGAAATGATCATTTGTTATTAAATTAGGGGCCACTAAGACGACGCCGTTCTCTCTAAACAGACTTTAAACGCGAACCTGTGATTACCGCTGACGACGTTCACATGCGCATTAAGAATTGATTCTATAGTTATGTACTTTTGAAAATATGTGCACAGGTTTGCAATTCCATACAACCCATGCCTAAAAAAACTACTTGTCTTGCCTATAAATTTTGATACAGAATTTTGTTTTATTTTATCACTTCGGGGTACGCGAGCCGGATTATCAACAACGCTTTATCTGTAGAGTGGGAAAAGAAAAACTTGCATACCAGTTTGCAGCATGAACCAAAGCCATTTTGTTAGCATTTTCCTGTTCATTTTGTAAAATAGTCTTCAGACTGATGGTGTGACCAGCATTCAAATAAGCGACAAGAGTCACTTACATAAAGATCTTCCGTGTATAACTGACACTATTATTAATAAATGTTCATTAAGCATCATTAAAATCTCTTGAGGACCTGTGAAGTGGCTCACCAATGCATGTCAATCAGAAACAGATGATTCCCGCCAATCAGATTGATACCCACACCTCCAGCACACAGAGACACCAGCATCACCTGCGAAATCATACAAACAAAGAACATAACGCTTTCTGAAGTCAGTGGGAAAAGAAACTGATAACATTAACAGTCAGTGAGATTACAGACATTCAATAAATCATACAATAAATGAAAAGTTTCTTTGACCCTCTGTGATCTCAATGAAAAGGAATAAGTCACATGCCTGTGGTCCTTTAGGGTTAGTGTTGAACTCCTCCACTAGGTCCATTCTGCGTTTGGGATTGATCGAGCCATCAATTACCGCAAACGTCAGACCCATTTTCTTCAAATGAACAGCAACAATTTTCAGCATGCTGGTCCACTGAGACACAATCACACTGCCAAGCAGTGCCAGGAATTACAAAAAGTACATGGTGGTTTTGGGTAAGGAATCTCAACATGAAAGAATGATAGTAATTCAAATAAAACAGTAAAGAAAACATGTTGCAACTTGTCTTCTAATGACAATTTCCTCAGTGGAAAATTACTCTCAGGTTGATCTAAAATTAGTTTTTGTTAGTTTCCGCTTTAAAACGCCATATAGTGACATGCAGAATATTCATGCTTCCTACACATTATTCATGTGGATCTACTACTGATAAAAGATATTTAAAGGTTTCATTGTTCACCTAAACTAAAACTGTAATTGACATACCTTTTTTGATCTTTCTTTCTAATTTCTCTCAACTTTGTCAGTATGGCTGAAATCTGAAATAAATAAATAACATCACAAAGAGCATAGTGTCAGAGATCGCTTACATTAAAAATAAGGTGGATACTGCAGATACATTAGACACAGCAGGGTACGGCAGAGGATGTTCACCTTAGTGCTTTCACGAGCGTCCTGGAAGAGCTCAGAGGAGAATTGAGTGCCATTGAGAGAGACGGTGTCTTTAGGGTCAGAGTCTGAGGGCTCAGAGAGAGACAGAGCACACAGCTGCTCTTCAAGAGACAGAGTAACACCATCTCCCTGGAGCTCTGTCTGATCTAGAGTCTGGAAAAACACATATCAGTATGTGAACAAGAGTATTAAGTGTGTGTGAGACAGTGAGGGAACATCACCTTCTTGAGCAGAGACGGGTGGCAGCAGCACTGCCTGAGACGCAGCAGCAGTGACAGGATGTGGATGGTGCTGGAGGCCTGAGGCTGCTGAGAGGAAGACAGCGAGTCCTGCTGAGACATCCCAAACTCCCGTGCAACTGAGACACAGGCACAATCATTACAGGGAAACTATATTAATGCCAATAAATCTACATAAAACAGTTTCTATTGTCCATCACGTTACAGATATGAAAAGAGAAGATAAATTAGACAAAGTGCCTTTGTTTTTTTCCAATTGTATTAACTGTGTGCATACACACCTCTTCATGACCACTCATGTGTACAACCAGCCAGATGTACAAGCAACTAACAATTTAGCGAGTCAATGGTTAAACCTCATTGTATTTAAACTCCCAATTTTGGAATATGTAACTGAAGCTTAAGTCTGAAAACGTAAGACTAAACACTTAATAATACTCAGTCCTTAGCTAAGAACATGTTATGATAGAGACTGCTTGCCTTTCTCAAAAGGATTACTATTGTCTGCCTTTTTAGTGTTTCCTTCTTCATGTCTTTTAAGATAGTTTTGAAGTGTGGACCTGGGGAGGAAGAAGACAAGCCAATGTCCATATGAGACACCATGCACGCAAAATGTCAAGAAATGTACTGAATATGCTTAAAAACTGGGGTTCAGTGACACGGTATACCTGGATTGTGCAAACACAACATCATATACAGCCTGCTCATCTTCAGACAGCTTCAACCTGTGAACCTCGCAGGTCCGATCAGGCAGAGACACCTGAAACAAAAGCAAAAATGTTACAATATTACTTCAGGTAACCAATAAATCTGCATAATCTTTTTTTGTCATTTGTGATAACGGATCACTTAAGAGTACACTCACAAAGAACAATTTCTAGTTGATTAGTCTGAGCATAACTAAAAAAATGTATGCTCTATAGAAATTTCCAAGACATTTTAGGATTTTATTAATTTTCAGGTAAGGAAACCACGATTTAAAATGTCCCTAATAAAGCTTTTCAAAGCCTGAGGTTTATGTTAATTTCAAGACTACACATTGTGTGTGTGTGTGTATGTACCAGTGGTTTTCCAGAAGAGTCCAGCTGGTCTTTGGTCCTGCGAAGCAGCAGTGCTCTGGTGAGGATGTTCAGTCTCTCTCCTCCTCTCTTTGAGCCATTATCCACTTGCGACTTCCACAGCTTAAACTCATCAAAAGGAGAGCATCTCAGAAACCTGCACAGCATGTGCAAAAACAACAGCAGTTAAAGTAGTCTGCCACATAATACATCTCTATGAAGGACTGAATCGTTCAATCACTGTGCTGCAGAATCTTGGCCAACAGATACTCAGCTCTTGTTATTCAGTCACTCGACTGAATCAACAATATCAGATTATTTATGAAATTATGTCACTGAATAACACTTGGCATCTTGTTTCTCTCATTTCTCTCTAAAGAGATAATTTTACAAAGTTTCTCCTCTTTTCTTCACTTACAATCCAATCCTTTACTGAGGGGTTTATAAAGAAATAAAACCTGAGAAATGAAATGTTTCAGTTAATGCAATCTCTTATTTAATATCAAAGTGATGACTTTCATTTTGTGAAGCCAAGTGAGATCGGATTTCTCTCTGATCATATAAGATATGGATTGGAATGAAGGTGTAACTCTGCTAAACTATATCCAGAAACATCTTACGAAATGCAAAACGCATGTTGATGTCAGGTTTAATTGAATGAAATCAAAATCACAATCGAATAAAATCTTCATGCATATATTGTCTCTCATTGTCCAGCATGCTCTGACAGGCAGCAAAAATATGTTGGCATAAGTCGTGAAAAAAAAAAGTTTGGCATATCTGATTCATATCCATTTTTTGTGTAGTCTGAACAGAAAAAAAAACTTGGCTCTTGAAAATTTACCCCATATGTTGTTTGACATCTGATAAAATCAGATTTTTTGGAACGTGTTTGTTTTTTGGGAGATAGTTTTATCCAAAGAGACTAAGCTATACCAGGCCCAGGCCCATGTAATCAGCTTAAAATAAATAAATAAAAATAATAATATTAACAAGTTCAATTAAACCTTTTCAAAGACTGTGATCACATTTCCACAGTTATTAACATCATAAATCTAGCAATGTTTTTTATATATTTTTTTAATTGATGTACATTACACTATCATTTGTGTTATACATTTTATTGGTGTTAAAACTCAAAAAAGCTGAGGGAGTGACAGTAATTTCTCTTTTTTCTGACTGATATAATTAATATTTCTTTTCTTTTTTTCCACTGAGAAAGTTATGGAAACATTGTCATGGATAAATTCTTGTGCTACTGAAGCAAATGGGAAAACAAAAATCATACTTACTCCTACCTCTGAGAACCACGGAAATGTGAGAAGGGTCCATAGACTTAATTTCATGGTGAAAAATTGTCTTTATGCAGACTGTAAACTGAACTAGCTGTAGTTTAATATTAGGCTTCAAAAGTTTTCCTGCATTATGATAGATTATTGCTCAGCTCTCCAGAATAATTGTTTGTTATTGGTCAATTGCAGCACTCCATGGTCAAATACCACTACAACTTAGGCAACCATTTTGCTACATAGCTTTGGTTGTTGCGTTTTTATCATTTAAGCTGTTTTTTTTATTTTCACATAATAAAAAAAAATGTGGAACTAAAATCAATATTTATTGACCATTTCCACTTATTTATTTAACAAGTATAATATGTATATGCAGCCTCTGGACATGATTTATATTTATTTTACATTTTTTATATATAACTATAACTTTATATACAAATACACAATTTGTACACAATTTATCTCCCTTTGAAACCAGGAGATAATTGTGTTTTTAATTAACTCTTGTTGTGTTCTGATAAGGTTAAGAGCTGGATGGCTCACAGTCTGGTTCTGACAGACAGAGATTATGACTTAGGCATAAGTCATGCTCTGCCCAAAATCATTCGCTAATTCTCTATTTACTACATAGTCAATGTCAAATCTCCATATGAGGAAATAGTAAAAATGTGTGTATTCAGACACAGCTGTAAACACTATTGAGCACGGTGTGTGGCCTAACATGTTGTGTCCTGAACCATGGAAAAATCTACTTAAAATCAGATATGACTGAACAAATTGAGATGCACTCTATTCCTCAGCTCGAACAATAGAGTATGACGCCAGCAAAGCCGAGATAAGATGTTAGACATACGAGGCATTGCATGAACTGATGAAATGTATAGCTTAGTCTCTAAGTCTCGTAAAACTGTCACCCAAAAAAAAAAACATTCCAAAAAAAATCTGATTTTATCAGTTTTTTTTCTGCTCAGACTACACAAAAAATGGATATGAATCAGATATGCCAAACTTTTTTTTGCCGCCTTATGCCTACACATTTTTGCTGCCTGTCTGAACAAAGTCTTGGGATAAGTCATAATGTAGCAAGAAAGAGTCAAAACCAATCATACTTGAGCAGTGAATACATATCCAGCAGGTTGTTCTGAATAGGGGTTCCAGTGACAGCCCAGCGGGATCGGGCCCGCAGCTTACACACCGCCATGGACGTCTGGACCTTAGGGTTCTTAATGTTGTGAGCCTCATCGAGAATCACACGTGCCCAGGCAACACGCAAAAGAGGCGGCAGGTCTGAGACCTACAACCAGAAGAAATAGCTACTTAAATCAACTTAGTGGGAAAACAAAACTAACAGGTCCAGGCCCTCAAACATCTCAGAATCATTCAAATGTTGTGGTCTCTATTCATACCACATGATCATAGTCTCGAGAAGGTTTATCCGCATCCTCCTTCTGCACAGGAATCTCCTTAGAGACCAGACTGTACGTAGTGATCACCACATCATGCTCAGCAAGGCTGGTGGAGACACAGAACAGCAAGACAGGAAGAGAGATTAAAGGGTTAGTTCACCCAAAAATGAAAATTAAGTCATTAATTACATAAACGAGACTTCAAGAGATTTCCACGACGCATGCGCGAGAATTGCGATCTCCTTCAACTACTTCAGTTAAGTTCTCGTGCGTGCACGTCGTGGAAATCTCTTGAAGTCTCGTTTCAGGCCTACAAGGAAGAAAAGGAATAGTCGAATAAAGTCGTTATTTTTGTTTGTTTTTTCGCACAAAAAGTATTCTCGTCGCTTGATAAACTTATAGTTGAGCCACTGTTGCGACATGGAATATTTAAACATTTTCTTTAATGACTTTCTGGGCCGTCAAGTTTCATTCCCTTAGGCAGCCTATGTAGCAGTCATGCACCTCTCAGATTTAATCAAAAATATCTTCATTTGTGTTCCGAAGACGAACGAAGGTCTTACGGGGTTGGTACAGCATGGGGGTGAGTAATTAATGACTTAATTTTCATTTTTGGGTGAACTAACCCTTTAAGCTAAAGGAAAAGCAAAAAAAAAAAAGACAAAGACAACAGAAAATAGAATTCATGAGAGCTGATTGAAGCTAATTGCACAGTGACCAAAAAAGTATTTGGACACTTAGAAATGTATAAATGTTGTTTGAGGAAAAAAAAAAATCAAATAACCAATACCAATAGCCCAGTGGAATTTATTTTTAAATAAATGTAGTAAAAACCTGAGGGGAGCAGACTTCATAGATCAACAAAAAATGCACAGTTGTTGGAGTAAATAACTGTCACATGGTTTGATATTTTGTATTTCATGTAATAGCAATTTTACAAGTTTGTGCAACTGAAGTGTCCAAGTCATTTTTGGCACCACTGAATGTGTATGCATGTGTAGAAAGTATCCCCCTTTGACACATGGACTCTCCCAGTCACCCCTGTCATTCAGCAAGAAATTGACTATTCCAAACTTTCCACCGGAGTTCGCAAAGTGATGGAGAAGAGAGTAGACGGATGATAAAGGGAAAAAAAAGATCGGCTGAATATTGTATATAGTTTGTAGAGTAGGGTTGTGCAATGTCTACCAATTTGGCATCAGACGATGTGTACAGTGAAACATCGCGATGGACGATGATATCGGGAGGAGGGGCGGGGCTAACATTCTAATTTTTCAATTAAGCAATAAGCCCCGCAAAGCCGTGTTTTACAGTGGATTTAGAACAGCTAAGGGGCGTAGGCACAACGCGGAGATATTTTCCTCTACATCTCATCAGCAATTTTGATTTCGGCACGAAATCAGCTGAGCACTAAGAGCAAATGTAGAGTGACGTGACAGAACTGCCAGATTCAAACTGTGCTTTCGCGCTGTGGCTGGCGCTGAGCCAGAGACGGACGCGCTCAGCGCTTGTCATATATCACAACCATTCAGTGTTTTTAACCACATAATGTTTATTTTAGGTTTCAGACATTTAAATACATATAATTTATAGCAAAACAATACATTTATAGTTTGTAAAATACACAATGGTGTCTATGGAAGCAGCATTAACAACCCATTCAAATATATTTGCCGACGGATTTTATTCATATCAGACACACAGTGTAAGTAACGTTAACTATAAAGTAGGGCTGTCAGTTAAACGCGTTATTAACGGCGTTAACGCAAACCCATTTTAACGGCGTCAATTTTTTTAATCGCGCGATTAACAGTCTTTTTGGCCTAGCAAACTTTGTAGTTTTTTTCACATGCTGTTACAACAGGACGCGGCATGCGCGGCGCTGCGCTATGAAACCTATTCATTTCAATGGATTGCGCCGCGCGAGGACGTTTTGTTGCTTCGTCGACCAAAGCGCAAGCGGATCTAGCTAGACCGGAAACAAAACAACAGGCGCGCCGCACACACTTGTTTGGGCGTGCAAGCCGGTCAAATAGTTGGTTAACGTTACGCTTTGAGTGGATGACGAGCGCGAGACGCCGAAATGGATGCCAATAAGATTCTGAATGGAAAGTTTACTTTTAAAAAGTTGCCAAATGGTTCCATTGACAAGACCAAAGTGATCTGTGTGTTTTGTCGTTGTGAACTGAGCTATCATCATCGCAGCGCGTCCAGTCTGAAATACCACTTGATGGCCAAGCACACACACACACACACACACACACACACACACACACACACACACACACACACACACACACAGCTGATGTGAATTCTCCGCCCCCTCGTCAATATCAGGACCTCGTCAGTATTTCTTTCACCCTTTTATTGATGGACAGTGTTACATTGAGAGATTATTTGCTCCAAGTGAGAATGTTAGTGTGAAATTGAACAGTATATGCCAATGTTGTTTTCAATAAAAAACATTTGCACAAAGCAAGCCGATCCACTTTTCCATGTTGATAAGAGCATTAAAATGAGAAAAAAATAATGGGACAAAAAGAAATTCAAGAGACATTTAGAATAGATAAAAATAATTGCGATTAATCGCGAGTTAACTATGACATTAATGCGATTAATCGCGATTAAATATTTGAATAGTTTGACAGCCCTACTATAAAGTTAACTCCATTCTTCTCCCAGGTCACCGGCCATGTATTTCAGGGGGAAACTGATGAATTCACGTGCTGTAATAAACTCAACAGACAGGAATCTCTGAATTGCGGCCCAAACAAACATGACGGTGCTCATCTCACGTTGCAGATCAAAATCATTTATAAAGGTTTTTTAAACGACAAAACAAACTCACTTACACGTATTTGAGAATCGGAATAGAAGATAGTCGATGACATGGTAACCAGGTTTGTTAATATTTAGAAATAAAAGCGCTAACGTTACATCTGTCATACAGCGCTATTTTGGCTGTGGTGAATCACGTGCCAAGCATGACGCGTCACCATGGAGACATGGGGGGGGGGGGGGGGGGGGGGGGGGGATCGCGATGCTGGCTTAACATCGTGATGGATAGACGATGATATCGTCTATCGGCACAACCCTATTGTAGAGGGAAATATAGTGTATTAGTCCAAATTGGAGGAGTTTCTTTTGATTGTACGTGTATCACACTAACTACAGATCTTTGCACATTTAATAAACAACAATTTGGATTATTACCTTAGTGAGACATCATTATTCTGACCGGACAAACTGTAGCCTTCAGCCAAACCTGAACTAGCATTAGAGTAAAGACTCACAAGAAATGTTCATGGCCCTTCGAGCCGGATTGGTGAATTGCTACAGAGATGTCTCAACCCAAGAGAGAAGTGCCTGTCTTGCGGCCACGAAGACTGATCAACCCACGGACTCATTTAGTGGATTACGAGCTTGGTGAGCCATTACCACATCGACAGCCACTCCCAGACTTCAGCCATAGCAGAGTCCAGTAACCAAGTATAGTAGGAGGGACCCGATCGTCTTCTCCTGTCAGTCAAGAGTTAGAAAATAATAAGTGGACACTGAGAGATGAATGGCAAAGTGAAAGATCCGATTGGCGAGGAGAAGAAGTAGAGCTTACAGCAATGCTGCAGGTGATGAAACGGGATAACGCCGACTTGCGACTCCCAACCAGCCAGCTTCTGATGCGACAACAGAATGCCATGTTACATCAGGAACTTCAAAGTCTTAAGGCAGAAAGGGGAGCCCCCTCCAGGCCAGTGACTTTTCCAGTGCTGTCTCAAGGTCCCTTTTTCTCCAGTGGTGAGCCCTGAGACTCCACAACGGTTCTGTCCTACTCCAGCCCCACGGACAAACCCACCAACGCCGCCTACTGCCATGAGAGAACTGTGCCCAGTTATAATGGATGAGCGCCCTGGATTAGTTGAGGATTTCAGAAACATGGACATGCTCTCCTCAATACATGATATAGTACCACCATAAGTGCGTTACATTGACCCACCTCTGAACCCAGGTACTCTCGTTCCTCCCAACACATTCCAGCTCATCAGTCCGAGTTCGAGACCCCAGCATATGAGCCTGCACATCCAGGCCACAGACAAGTGTATTATCAGCCTCTATCAATGGAGGAGAAAATGTACAACCATTCCCTTTCTAACATCCCCTGATCCAAGAGTTCTCTAGACTGAGAATAGCGTTAGAGAACATTTTGCCCAAGGATGCAACAGAGCGATTCAAGTATCAGATCCTTTCTGACCATCTTAAGTTGGAAGAAGCCCTACTTCTGGCAGACTCATACAGTAACTCAAGCTTTCCTTTCACAAACACCATGAGAGCCCTCAATGAAAAGTATGGCCAGACCCATCAGCTAGCCTTACAACGCATTGCAGAACTGATGGATGGACCAAACATTTGCAGTGGAGATGTGAAAACTTTTTGCATGTTTGAACTCCAAGTGCATTCCCTGGTCAGTATGTTGGAATAGCTGTGTCAGAAAGGCAATGTCGAGTTTGGAGTGTGGGTCACATGTCTCCAGACTGATGAGCAAACTACTACATGATCTCAGGTCGTCTCAAGAGGTACACACATCCTCTTCATGTCACTATTCCAATATCATTGGACTTTGCGGACTGGCTTGAGTACGAGCTACACTGAATATATCAGTCAGTCTAGAGTTTTGACAGTGCAGAGGAGGGAGCTGAGGAAAGACTCTAGGCAACTCCACAAACCCACTACCATCCTCCTTGGTACAGAGAACCCGAAGGCCAGCCCAGCATCACCAGTTTATCCACCCAAACCAACTGCTGCTAAGAAAGAAGGGGTTAATGTTTACTGTCCATACTGCAACAATAACAGACATTTCCTGAACGGCTGTGAGGACTTTAATCCAATTCACCTTCTGCTCTTTGTTGAGTAACTTACAGGCCAAAATAGATGCTGGCGCTGTGGGTGTGGTCACCATGGTGCCAATTGCACACTGAAAGCCCTCTGTCCATCTTGTAAAAGGAAGCACGTGCTGGCCCTACACAATGTAAATGACCAAAGTGGAGCCACCGACGAATCAGTTTCAGCCAGTGCAGTCTTGTATGTGGATGGTCCAACCTGTGACAATACAATTTTGCTGAAGGTGGCTAAAGGTCTGCTCCAAAATGGCAACAAATCCATGGAAGCATATGCAATTCTCGATGACGGGTCAGAGCGGACCATTATCCTACATGAAGCTGTGCAGAACTTGAATCTGAAGGGACAGCCAGAGGACTTGGTTCTCCGTACAGTCAGGCAAGATACACAGACCCTTCACGGGATGGCTGTGACCTTCACTGTGTCTTCAGTGGCTAACCCTCGTAAGGCTTTCAGGATACGGAACACATTCACAGCCAACAGCCTGGATTTAGCAGAGCACAGAAGAAGTACAAGCACCTTGCAGGGCTGCCACTACAGCACCTTCACAAAGTGAAACCAGTAGGTCTCATTGGTTCTGACTGCCCTCACCTCATCACACCCATAGAACCAGTCAGACTGGGTCCACCTGGTGGCCCTGCTGCTGTGAGAACACGCCTAGGATGGACACTACAGGGCCCAGCCCAAGAACTAACCAGCAGACTTTCCTCACAGCAATGTCTCTTCACCAGCTTACAGCCCACTCAAGACGTTTATGCGAATGTGGAGAAACTGTGGAAAATGGACATTCTTCCATAATGAAAAGGTATCCATCCAACTTCTCCAGGACAGTGAGAGAATCAAGCACTATGCGACCCCTCTTCTACATGCCAAAGGTATGCCATGTCTACATGCACCCAAAGAAGCTGTCCTGACACAATTAAGGGGAATATAGAATCGGCTGAACAAGAAATCTGATCAAGCGGCAGCCTACCAAGAGGAAATAGTCAGGTTACAGCAAGCTGGCTACATCACAAAACTCACTCCTGAGCTGGTGGACGGTTCCGAAGAGAGCTGGTACATTCCACATCATTTGGTGGAGCATAATGGAAAGAAAATAGTTGTCTTCAACTGTTCATTTGCTTACCAAGGCCACAACCTGAACGAGTACTTGCTCCCTGGTCCACCACTCAGCCCTTCTCTTCTGTCAGTTCTTCTGCGATTCAGAGAACATTCCATCGCCGTTAGTAGTGACATTCGTGGGATGTTCCAGGTACGCCTTTTGCCTGAGGACAAACCGCTACTGAGATTCATTTGGAGAAATCTTCAAAGAGACAAGGCACCAGACGTGTATGAAATGGCAAGTACTTCCATTTGGAACATTGTGCAGTCCTTGCTACGCAACATACGATTTACAGAAGCACGTCCTGGATCAGGTCTGAAGACACACAGTTCTCAGTAGAGAAATCTTTCTATGTTGACAACTGCCTTCAGAGCTTCACTTCAAGTGAGACAGCGAAAGGTCTTGAAGACAGACTCCGCAGCCTCTTAAGTTCCGGAGGCTTTGACCTAAGACAGTGGGAGAGCAATGACCCATCAGCAATCAGCCACCTGCCAGCTGAAGCTCGTTCTCAAAGCAGCATCCAATGGCTCAGCGAAGGTCATCAAGATGCACAAGAGTCAACTCTTGGGTTACACTGGCACTGCTCATCAGACACTCTCTCCTATAAGCAGCGTAGGACAGACATATACCATATCCTCGCTAGCCAGTATGACCCCATAGGCTACATTGTGCCATTCACAATATGGGCCAAGGTGATCTAACAGAAGTTATGGGACAAGAAAAGAGAGTGGGACCATCCCCATCTGCCTGAGAACCTGTTGAACTTGTGGAAAGCATGGGAGAGTGAGCGGCATGGTTTACAGCACGTTGTTTTGCCAAGGTCTTACTGCAGTAAAGAACTGGATCACCCTACTAGCATGAGGCAGATCCACATTTTCTGTGACGCTTCAGAGCGAGCCTATGGTTCTGTGGCCTACTTACGAACTGAAAATCTGGAAGGTAGAGTGGAAGTAGCCTTTGAAACCGGTAGATCTCGGGTAGCCCCGAAAAAACAGCAAACCATTCCACGGTTGGAGTTATGTGCAGCACTCACGGGTGCACAACTAGCAAAAGTTCTGAAGACAGAGCTAACTTTGCCCATCCACAGTATTACTCTGTGGTTTGACTCCACAACTGTCCTTACCTGGCTGCTGTCACACTCATGTCGTTTTAAAGTTTTCATAGGCAGCAGAGCGGCAGAAATCCAGGAACTCACAGAGTATGATAACTGGAGATACAGTGGGGAGAACAAGTATTTGATACACTGCCGATTTTGCAGGTTTTCCCACTTGCAAAGCATGTAGAAGTCTGTAATTTTTATCATAGGTACTCTTCAACTGTGAATGACAGAATCTAAAAAAAAATCTAGAAAATCACATTGTATTATTTTTAAGTCATTAATTTGCATTTTATTGCATGACATAAGTATTTGATCACCTACGAACCAGTAAGAATTCTTGCTCTCACAGACCTGTTAGTTTCTCTTTAAGAAACCCTCCTGTTCTCCACTCATTACCTGTATTAACTGCACCTGTTTGAACCCGTTACCTGTATAAAAGACACATGTCCACCAGAGCATATGAGCGGAGTGGAGCGGTGAGAATCTCAGCTCCTCGCTCACGGAACTGTTCACCCCTCCGCTGCTCAAATCCACATCAGTCTGCTACGCTCATTATCGCTCAGCGCTCAACGCTTCGCGCTCCACTCAAATCGCCCCAAATCGCCCACATAATTCTTTATGTGTACTTTATGAGTACACCCCCAAGAACACCATCCCAACCTCGAAGCATGGAGGTGGAAACATCATTCTTTGAGGATGCTTTTCTGCAAAGGGGACAGGACGACTGCACCGTATTGAGGGGAGGATGGATGGGGCCATGTATCACGAGATCTTGGCCAACAACCTCCTTCCCTCAGTAAGAGCATTGAAGATGGGTCGTGGCTTGGTCTTCCAGCATGACAAGGACCCGAAACACACAGCCAGGGCAACTAAGGAGTGGCTCCGTAAGAAGTATCTCAAGATCCTGGAGTGGCCTAGCCAGTCTCCAGACCTGAACCCAATAGAAAATCTTTGGAGGGAGCTGAAAGTCCGTATTGTCCTGTCCCCTTTGTCCCCAGCGAAACCTGAAGGATCTGGAGAATGTCTGTATGGAGAAGTGGGCCAAAATCCCTGCTGCAGTGTGTGCAAACCTGGTCAAGAACTACAGGAAACGTATGACCTCTGTAATAGGGGTGTAACGATACATCGATATGGATCGATGTATCGATCAAAAGTCTAACGATACGATGCATCGATGTCAGACACAAAATATCGATATGAGATACTTTTATTTTGACAGTCTCCACCACGTCCTCACGTAACATACGTTTCCGCATTTCCGCCAAAGCGCATGAGAATGAGATGGAGCAACAAAGCGGCGGTAGCAGCGAAAAGACCATGGAAAAGACAGACGCTGAACATTTTGACGCTGTTGTCGGGCGCAAATCGTGGGTTTGGAAACATTTTGTATTTTCCAAAAAAGATGGTCAGGTAAATAAAACCCATGTTATGTGTACACATTGCCAGTACAAGCTAAAATGTTCGGGAAACACCACAAACTTGTCAGTGCATCTGAAAAGAAAACGAGGAGAGTAACGTTAATTTGGCTGAAGAAAAACAGCCTCTCTCACCCCCATACATGAAGAACTTCTTCGCCCCGACATTAGCCCACAACTCCAAAAGAGCAACTAGCATTACGTCCGCGATCGCTTTTTTTATATGCAAGGATATGAGGCCCTACAATGTAGCTGAAAATGAAGGCTTTCGTCACCTACTACATACTCTGGAGCCGAAATATAGCATTCCATCAAGACAGCACTTCAGTGAAAGTTGCATTCCGAAGCTGTACAGACAAGTGAAAGAGAAAATACAGCATACACTAACTGATGCAGAACGAGTCGCAATCACTACAGATGGATGGACATCCTGTACAACCGAAGGTTATGTAACTTTGACCTGTCATTATATTGACACATTATATTGGCAAATGAAGAATTATGTTCTGCAGACACGTGTTTTGAATGACTCGCACACCGGGGTAAATCTTGGTAAAGTCTTGAGAGAAGCTTGTGAAGAGTGGAATATACTTGACAAAAATCCTGCACTGGTCACCGATAATGCCAGTAATATGGCAATAGCTGGAGCAGAGGCAAATCTGTCACCTCACATTAAATGCTTTGCGCATACCATTAACTTGGCAACACAGAAAGGCCTGAAATGTGCTGGTGCAACATGTCTTTTGGGAAGAGTGAGACGAATCGTGTCATTTTTTCACCGCAGCACGATTGGTACCACAGTTTTAAAAGAGAAGCAGAGGTTGCTCGGAATTCCAGAACACAAGCTTAAAACAAGATGTGATCACTCGCTGGAACAGCTCCTTTGATATGCGGGAACGCTTTTTGGAGCAACAAGCTGCAGTGTGTGCTTCACTGCTGGACAAAAAAACTAAGGAAACTCTCAAATGACCTGCAGCATACCCTCAAAGAAATTAACATCACTGTAGCTGAAGATATGGTTAAGCTACTCTCACCAGTGAAAACTGCCACCACCATAATGTGTGAGGAAGAGCAGCCAACTGTATCTGTTATTGCACCTCTTCAAGCTAAATTGTTGAAACATTTCACTGTCACGGCTGAAGACTCCAGTGTGATTACAGAGATGAAGCAGATAATGGCAAAGGATCTAGAACATCGATATATGGATGTGAGACCAGTTCTTTATAGAGCATCTGCGTTAGATCCCAGATTCAAAAAGCTGCCTTTTTTAAGTGAAGAGGAAAGAGATGCAACCTTCCAGTTTCTCATCCATGAGGCTGCAGAATTGATGATCCAGAAAGTAAGAATATATTTTTTAGTTTCAGCAATGTTTTATAAATTTTATATATTTTATAAATTCATTAAAATGCACTACCTCTTCATTTGCTATGTGTGTGTCTGTGTTATAATCTACAGAATGACACAGTGTCACTGGTTGAAAATGCAACGGCTCACTCATCTGCTGACAAAACTTCTGATGATGATGATGATGGCAACCCTGAAATGATGCCAGTGTTCCAGGCTGAAACCACTGAAGAAGGTGTGTATGTACACTACACACACTGTACTTAAAGCTGTACTTAGAGATGGCGACAAAGAGGGCGATTTCCCTCTTTGTCGCCATCTCTGTTTGAAATCTGTAATTGCAGTTATTCGCGGAATTATTCACTTTGCGTGAGTTGTACATTCGGCATGAAACAGCGCGGATGAACACTGTTTTGAGGAGACTGCGCGTCTGTCAGTCACCGCGACGGTGTGGACACTGACAAGTAGTCATAGTGCTATGAAATAAACGGTTTATGAACTGAATCCCTGTTATGCATGAACGTGTTTTACATAATATAACTCTAATAATTTTTGGGAAAAGGATAATTTTCACTTTACCGATCTGATTCAGATCCAATTCTTGACAATGGAGGAGGCGGGTTTGGTTTTCTTGGAGTAGAGGTGATTTGCTCCCTCTCATAGCTAGCACAAATAATTCATATTTACCATAATAGCAAAACGAAAAAAGCCACAACAAAGGAAACTCCGTGACTGAATTAAGCGAACAAGTGTGCTACTGTTACACGATTGAACTATTGAAATGTCTTACCTGTCCAACAGAAAAAAAGCCGTTTCTGCGTCCATTTTGAACCCCGTCAAATATCACGGAGTTCACGCCACCTTTTAAAAGCCCTGCCAATGTTAATCCTTGTTTTCGCGTGGGCCCAGTTGCAATCTCTTTTTTTCTCTACCCAATCCGAAGTCCGAATTCTCCTGGGTTTTACCACGGGTGAATCTCCAGTTGTCACTGGTGGTTGTCGTTTGAACCTTTCTGGATCCGCCATGAGTTTAATTATTTGAAGAGCTGTGAGAAAAGGCTAAAAGCTTCCAACTCCAAAATCAGTTCACGCAATATAGCCTACTTGCCGGGACTCCTTCTTTATGTGTACAGATGTGACGTAATGACGCAAAGACATGCCCGAATTTCCCGCGGAAATCCACCAGTACCACTGGAATTAAAATCATTATTACAAGCTTATCGTTTTGAATCGAGCAAAGGTAAGCAGATATTTTTTAACACTGGCTGGTTATGTTTTTTATTATTATTATTATTTTGGATAATTTTTAACCCAAAAAAGTTACGGACAGCAGCTTTAACAGCCTGAAAATGTGATGTGCTTTTATTTGGCCAGAGATGCCACCATTTACGACCATTGATCAGGACAGTGAACTGAGAAAGCCAATCTTCTGCGGTCTATCAATCTCCACTCCACCTACTCCCGATCCACAGAAGTACTATACACTTCCAGAGTTACTGAAGGCCTACATCCAGCATGCCAACGGGGCGGCCACAGTTGGGATAACCGGCAGAACTTGCAGTACTTCATCAGAGCCAAACTGACTAATTTCCAAAGGAACTGTCCTACCTCAGAGCAGGTAAATCCTAGCCAAAAAATAGTCGCTTGCTGTGCTTAGCCCCGGAATTTGATGAGGACACGAAACTTATAAGCGTTGGCGGTCATCTCCGTCAAATCAGCCAGCTAGAAGATGATACGATACATCCTATTGTCCTTGACTCTTCTCATCCAATCACCAAACTGATAATTAAGGACCATGATGATCGGCTACATCACCCAGGACCAGATAGTGTTTGCTGAACTTTGGAGGAAATACTGGGTGATACAGGGACGAGCCGCAGTCAGAAACCACAAACGACAATGTGCAGAATGTCAGAGACGGCAGGGACAACCACATCCGCCAAGAATGGCGGACCTCCCACCTACCAGATTGAGGATGCATCAACCTGTCTTCTACTCAACAGGTGTGGATTGCTTTGGGCCAGACAGTTACAGAAGAAGTGCTGAGAACTGTCTTCATAGAAATAGAGGGAATTCTCAACTCCAAACCCATTGGTTACACCTCTTCGGACATTGCGGATCTAGATCCAGTAACTCCTAACATCTTGTTGATGGGGCGGCGAGATGCCTCATTACCGCAAGTGGTATACCAAGACTCTGAACTCCTGAGCCGTAAGAGATGGAGACATAGCCATCTCTTGGCTGACTACTAATGGAGGCACTTTATTCAGCACTACCTACCCAACCTCCAGATCAGACGGAAGACCGAAGAAGCTGACCTGCAGGTCGGTGACACAGTCATGATCGTGGACCAACAACTGCCCCGCGCTCTTTGTCCTGTAGGGAGAATTGTTCAGGTCTTTCCTGGGTTGGACAAGACACAGATCTGCGGAAATACAGGTTAATGGCAAAAATTACAACCGACCTGTAGCCAAGATTATTTGTCTGCACTCCCTTCCCGACTAGATTGTTTTCAAAGCTGGCGAACGCATGGACCCATGTCCACTGAGGGCTATGATACACAGAATACACAGAAGGCTAGCATATAAATGTTGAGATAGTATATATTTGTTTTGTGTTATCAAACGTAATCCGTAACATTATGGTGAAAAACAAGAGAGTAAGAAGCAAGAGCACGTCGGCCCAAAGTTGCAAGGGTGGTTTTTCCGCTCACAGCCACCAGGGGGAAGTGAGACGGCCACCATTCAACCTGAAAAAAGTCACAACCATTCCAATGACTTCAAAGCTATTCAGTTAATCTAAAAAAAAACTGCATAGTTCCCCTTTAATGTAGCAAAGACACTTAAAGTTAGCAAATTCACACTGTGAATTTGGGGGTGGCTGTAGAAAGTGACCCCCTTTGACACATGGAGTCTCCCAGTCATTCAGCAAGAAATGGACTATTCCAAACGTTCCACCGGAGTTAGCGAAGTGATGGAGAAGAGAGTAGACTGATGATAAAGGAAAAAAGAAGATAGGCTGATTATTGTATGCAGTTTATAGAGTGAAATATAGTGTATTAGTCCAAATTGGAGGAGTTTCTATCGATTTTGCGTGTGCGTGCATCACAATAACCACACATCTTTGCACATTTAACAACGATTTGGATTATTACCTTAGTGAGACATCACTGTTCTGACCGGACAAACTTTAGCCTTCAGCCAAACCAAAACTAGCAATTAGAGTGAAGACTCGAAAGATTTTTCAGCGTGTGAGTTTCATTATGCAATATGTATGATTTGTTAAATGCTTCACAATGTGTAAGTGCATGGCCTACATGCTTGAGCTCCTCTGTCGGTTGGGGCCATGGTACAAATACACACTGAGGCGACTACTCTTCACACGCTTGTCAATCTCGTTCTTCCAGTGATGCACCAGAGAAGCAGGACAGATGATCAACGTCCCCTGAGAAGCCACTATGGTGGAATCTGAGGATGGTAATTATGATACATACAATTCTGCATCTGTTATACAACAGCTTTGAGAATAGCAGGCATGGCAGAAAATCAAAACACACACACACCATCTAAGAGTTTGAGCTATTAATCATTGATGGATACCATTTTTAGAGATCCATTCCTCCAGTTTTTCATCCTTCTTCTTCTGAGACAGAATGAGGGAGATCATTGTGAGGGTCTTTCCCAGTCCCATGTCATCAGCTTAAAAAAAATAAAATAAATAATATTACCAAGTTCAATGAAACCTTTTCACAGACTATGATGACATTTCCACAGTTATTAACATCATAAATCTAGCAAAGTTTATACATTTGTAACACTATCATTTGTGTTATACATTACATTGGTGTTAAAATACAAAAAAGCTGATGGAGTGACAGTAAATTCTCTCTCTTTTCTGACTGATATAATAAATATTTATATTTTTGTTTGCCACTTTGAGAAAGTTATGGAAATATTGTCATGGATATATTCTTTTGCTACTGAAGAAAATGGGGAAAAGAAAAATCATAATGACTTACTTTCATGGTGAAAAATTGTCTTTATGCAGACTGTAAACTGAACTAGCTGTAGTTTAATATTAGGCTTCAAAAGTTTTCCTGCATTATGATAGATTATTGCTCAGCTCTCCAGAATACTGGGTTGTTATTGGTCAATCGCAGCACTCCATGGTCAAATACCACTAAAACTCAGGAAACAATTTTGCTACATATCTTTGGTTGTTGCGTTTTTCTCATTTAAGCTGCATTTTTATTTTCACACAATTACATTTTTGTTAACTAAAATCAATATTTAGTGACCATTTCCACTTATTTATTTGACAAGTATAATATGTATATGCTGCCTCTGGGATTAATTTATTTTATAAAAATAAAAAAAAATCTTTTTAGGACAAGTGTGCGTGTGTTTTTAAAGGGATAGTTCACCGAAAAATTTAAATTCTCTATCCATTTACTCCTTATGCCATCCCTGATGTATATGACTTTCTTTCTTCAGTCCCTCTCGTGATCTCTCGTATGACAGAACACTGGAAGCATTGATTTATAGTTCAAGTAAAAAAAAAAATAAAAAATTCTTACACCTATCATTTTGCTTCAGAAGATTCATCTACTGAGGTCATCTGGATTACCATCATGATCAATGTGTGTGGTGTTTTAAGCATAATATGAGCAGAAGTCATTCAGTGGCATTACATGGATTCACAGAAATTGATTATTTTTTTGTTTATCTGAAGAAAGGAGGTCATAAACATTGGGGATAGCATGAGGGTGAGTAAATGAGAGAATATTTATTTTTTGGGAACCATCCCTTTAACTGATACCATAGATGGTTCATCTTGTTTTATGTTTTATATTTTATTGTATTTTCTGTGTTTGTAGAATTTGGGTCTACATGTGCAGTAGTAAAATGATTTATAAATAAATTAAATTAAATTAATGAATAATGTAATGTTGCAAAACTCTGACAGTATGATGCAAAATCCTTCTGCATCACATTGGGATCCTGATCATCTTCTCATGGCTTATTTTCCAGTAATGACTGGCTGAATAAATAAAATAGAAATAGACTAAAATACACCAATCATTCTTATAAGAGCACTGAGTATTACCCAAAATTCCTCCGCAGGGTTTCTGTGTCTCTCTCCACAGCAGCCAGGCCAAAGCTTTCCTCTGATGAGGCAACAGCTCCACCTTGTGAAGATCATCATGACAAAGTCATGGTTAAATAATGCTGTTTTAGTTTTAGCATTATTTAACCATTCCAACTATTGCACAAAAAATGAGAAACTAGCTAATTATGCTCATCTCTCTTAAAGCCGTTTCAAAAACAAGTTTCAAACACTCACTATCTTTTATTTAAAATATATACACATAGTACGGTACTACATACTAAGGTAATTCACATACAAGATCCTCAATACTTTGATTTGGTTTCCTCCAAAGAGAAACAATGTACGTTCTATATCTGCATAAGTGCATATCTATAAGTGCATATATGCTACAATTGAAAAAATTAAATAAAAATAATTGTGCCAATATTTAAGAGTACAGTTTAAATGACTCCTAGCTAAAAAAACAAAAAAACAAACTAATTTAATTTAATATCTTTAATATCTCTTTATAGCAATAGCGCTGTATAATAACATTTCTGTAATTTAGACTATGGTATTATGGTTCGTTTAGTCACCTTTTAAACAGTTTAAGAATGAATGAATGGGATAAACAAAATAATAGTCTGAACTGACTAACCTTGATTCCTTTGGGATCCTGTACCTCTGTGTCTTCTGTAGGGCAGGACTCCAGTGAGTCGTGCAGATGGTCGATGACCTCAGTGGTGGCATTGCGTACAGCCAGCAGTCTGTTCTCAGTCATCCTTCCACCATAGAAAGCCTGGCTCTGAGGATTCACTGAAGAGACAACCGGCCAAATCAGAACATCAATACACTTACTAATGAAATGGGCACAGAAAACATCCATTTGTAAGAGAAGAATGAGATTAAACACTATACCTCCATACATCTGGGTGTAGCCTTGGCTCAGGTTCAGGCCCAGCGAGGCACCAGAGGATTCCTTCAGCATGGGAGCTGGAGCTGTGGGCAGGAGGATGGTGCCACCAGGACGACTGAATGGATTGGACAGGCTGTGTGTGGGCTTATGTTCTGCCTCTGCTCTGTCTTTATCTTGAGACTCTACATTTAAATAATTAGATGAATTCATTTATATTTCAACAATTTTTTCACAGTATGAGGGTATTAAGTTTGTAAAGCAAATTATTATCAATGCATAAAAATCATTACATTTTGGGGGTGTCGCACCAAATTATATTTTACAACCTAAAATAACCTTTAGTTTTTATAAAGAAAAAAGGTTATACCCTTTTGTGTACCCTTTGGCCAGAAATATATTCAACAGGTCAAATATGGACTACCTTATGGCTGATGTAACATCAGAAGGAGTCAATGAGTATGTATAGAAAGGTCAAGATCGAGTACCCCCTGCATGTTAGTTATAACATGATTTTGCAAAGGCAAACATTTTTTTTCAAATATTGAAAAAACGCTGTAAATCAGTTTTGGTAATATATATTTTTTGTTTCAGAAATAATCATAAAAAGATTATGCTAAATCACTTTTAATTTTTTTTTATCAGGGTTTCAAAAATGTCATTCCTATATTGAGACTTTTTCATTTATTATCATATTGGGACAGTTGATTCACCCTCACATTTACACTTCCGTTTAAAGTTGGAGGTCTGTAAGATTTTTTAAATGTTTTTGAAAGAAGTCACTCATGGTCACTTAAGTTTTTAATCAAAAATACAGTAAAAGCAGTAATATTGTAAATAGTATTATTATTTAAAATAATGTAATGTATTCCTGTGATGGCAAAGCTGAATTTTCAGGATCATTACTCCAGTCTTTAGTGTCACATGATCCTTCAGAAATCATTCGAATATACTGATTTGGTGCTTAAAAAACATTTAATATTATTATCAATGTTAAAAACAGTTACAGCTTAATATTTTTTTTCAGGTTTCTTGGTTGAATAGAAAGATCAAAAGGAACTTATTTGAAACCGAAATCTTTTGTAACATTTAGGCCCGGTTTCTCAGACAGGGCTTAGGATTACGCCTTAGTTCAATTAGGCTATTGAAGTAACTTTTATAAATGTGTCTTAGAAAAATAACTGGTGTGCATCTTGAGACAAAATAATTGCACTGACATTTTAAGATTTGTCAGTGCAAGTTTCTTTCAGTTGAAACAGCTCAAACATGCATTTAAGTGAAGGACTAGCTTAAGCCTTTCCTGTGAAACCGGGGGGAAAATGTCTTTACTGTCACTTTTGATTTTTTTAATGCATTCTTGCTGAATAAAAGTTATGATTTCTTCTTTCTTTCTTTTTTAATTACCGTACTGACCACAAACTTTGGAACAGTAGGGCACCCCACCCCTAAAAAAAATACCAAAATAAATTTAAATAAAAACCATGCTCATAGCAGAGGCATATTCAAGTCACATATGAATAGCATCAGTTTTACCAGACAGAGAAGCTGTAGTCAAGCTCAGAGACTCCAGGGCCTCTTCCAGCTCCTTCACCTGGCTCTTCAAACGCTCTCCTTTATCTGGCAGAGCAGATACATTCACCACTGAAAGAGTGGCCTGAGAAAAGATGAAGCACCGATAAAGGGATAAAAAGTGACTGGTAAGCAACATAAGTTAAATCAAATGTAAATTATATCACTATTATTGTAACTATCACAGAATACTAACTGTACTTAAGAAGAAAAAAAGCAATAAAGAGCGAGTAACCTTCTTCTGCTTGATCTGGGCTGTGAGATGGTTGTGGAGGTCGTCAGACTGACCCTGGACTTTAGAGGCAGGCTGGAAACCAGGGTAAGAGGTGAGTGTTTTCTGAACAGGTGCAGCTGGAGTCGGAGCACTCTGCTGGGTGGGAAGCTGCACCGACACCAGCTGAACATCATCATCCTCATCACTCCACTCACCGAACCGCGCTATGCCCTTCTGGTCCTTCTCCTGACTCTGGTTGGGTACTGTCTTCTGAACATTGAGTGCTGAGGACTTTTCAGAAACTGGCACATCCCGTAATGTGGAGCATGAAGGTGACTGGCTCTTGCTCTCCAGGCTTTGAGTTTTATCTGTGACTGATTTTGAATTAGAAGTGCTTTGCTTGTTTGAGCAGTCATCCTTGGTTTTATTCTCTACTGAAGGTTTCTTATCACATCCAGATGAGCTTTTTGACGGGCTTTGGGGAGAGCTGCCTGTTTTTTTTGTAGGCTTCTGCTCCTGCGGGACTTTGATGCTGGTCTCAGATTCACCCGGTCCTTGAACACTTTCCTTCCCAGAGTTTGGACTCTCAGGGCACGTCTCGTCCTCAGCTGTGCTCCTCGGTCTCTCATCATCAGACACTCTCTTCTTTATCTTTATTCCAGCGGGAAGCTTCTTGTTCCTCCAGGACTCTGAACCTCCAGAGTCTTTCCCCTCTCTGTCCAAGACACTTTGACGAACAGGGCCATTCTTATTATTCCCTTCTATCTCTGTTGTCTTGAAACGGCCTTCTTTCTTTTTAGCACTACCATGATCTTCACCGTTCACATGTTTATTTTCACCTTTAACCTCTCTTCTATCCTTTTCAGCATCTGGATCCCTCCTGTGTTCTGAAGATTTGTCTTGTTTTGTCTTGACTTTGAAAGGGTTCCTGACTGGAGTGAGGCTGGAAGATTGAAGATCTCTGTCTGACAAATCAGTCCGTCTCTCAGGGTCTTTCTGCAAGAAGGTTGTAAAACAACTGAATTGTGGCAAGAAATATATTCATAAAGTCTTAAGACTGATTTACTTATACAGTATATTGTGGACACAATATACAAAATATGTTAAAAATCACCTCTCTCCACGGAACACACCCACACCACTTCTGTTCCTCAGTTTTTCCAAGCATACAGCGATAAAACAACCTGATTATAGAAGAAAAGAAATAAAGTATTAATGGTATGGATTCATAATCCTCCCCTCTCTTCCTTTCACTTTTATATTACAAAGATTGTTTGGAGATTGGAAAAACATGACCAAAACAAAAGAACCAGTCTCCATGTGTTCAGTTGCTGTCATAGATGTTCAGAGGATTTATGACTAGACACACCTATAACACTTGCTTATGAATTAAGGAGATTGAGTCTCTTTTATCTCCAAGTAAACCACATTCATGACATGTAGTGGAACAGAACTCCTTGTATGGAACATTTATAGAATTATCAGAATTGTAGAAATTACACCAACTGAGTTTGCATATGATTTTAATAACTATTTTAATTAGTCATTGCTGTATCCTCTCAATTGACCAAACCAAGTTCTTCAATGTTCATATTTGTTTCTACTGGATCTGTCCTCCCAACACTTCAAATTTTCAGTCTCACAGTAGGTATATAGTAGATAGGTATAAAGCATAACCCTTACTTATATTTGTCCTGTTTTTCACTGTAAATTAGAGTTTGAAGTTCAACCATGGAGTCTTCATGCTGAAGGCAGTGAGATGGGGGGATCCTGAAGAACATACATGATATCCTCAGAGCAGAGCAACAACACACAGACCCATACACATGAGAAACAAAACCACTTATTCCCATGTGAATGTGTCCATGGATATAGGGGACATAAAATGATGCTGACATTATTATAATGTATATATAAAGGTGAGTACACACTCTGTGGGCAGTGAAAAGTTGCAGGGCGTTGCATCACGCGCAGTGCAAACATAGAAACTTTTGCCTTTATTCGGTCCTTCCTTAACACCAGTCTTCAACAAACATGTACTGCCTGAATAACACAAATATAATTAGCATTTTTTTCTATAATCTTTTTTTTTTTCGCATCCATGCATCGTTGTCTGGAGCTAGCCTGTTTGAACACATAACGTTACTGCGTACAGAATAAAACTGTTCAACAAGAATATTTACACTGATAAACATGTACGGTAACGTTACTCACCGTGTGTTTCACACAGAACTCTTTCCATCTTCTTATGACAGCGGCTTATTTCATTCACTCACCGGATTCACTTTCCATATGAACACAAACTGCCGCCGCTGTCGCGGTTTTGATGACGTAATCTGGAATGTAGCCAATACACGCACTACTGAAAAGACCACACTAATGTAATTAAATTTGCACATCAGTAACTAAATTAGTAGTAGTTTTGGTATTTTTGTAGAAGCTTATATGGTACATTTTGTACGGGCATGTTGCCCTATTGACCAAACAAATAAATGCCAAATGTAATTTCTTCAGATATTCCACCAGGTGGAGTAATGTGTTAATGAATGGAAGTGACGGGTCTAGTTGGTGTTTTGAATATGATTAAGGCTGTTAACTGTTAAGTATGAGCTACTGTCACTGTACTGCTCACACATACTGTAGGTAGGACTATTTCCCTGCTGCCAACAACAGGGGAAAATCGTGAATTTAATCTGCATGAATTACACCTTTGATAACCTAATGATTTCCATATAGCTAAAGTGCTACGAATAGGCCTATAATAATCCATCCATGATACATGCCTCATATTGAGCTATATACCTCACATTTTAACATAGTCTGGGCTAATAAAGTACGTTGTTCCTCATCTTCACCAGAAACGTTTTGTTATGTGCAGTTTTCTCCTGTGCACTGAAATCACCTTCAAATATCTCCCAGACTGCTTCACAATTTTTCACTAACTTCTAGGTTCATCACCGCCCCAAAGAAATATCTTCAAATAATCTTCATCCAGTTTTCTTCAGTGCACCTTTTTACATGGTTCTTGTATTAGCCTACACTTCTATACTTTTTATTCCTAATAATTAAAAAATTGCTCAACCTTTTTATTTATTTATTTCACTGTAGTCTATGGAAAATCTTGAAAGAATGTTTTTTTAATAATAATTGGAAAATATTCCGTACAAGCCACTATGGGCTTTTCATTTTCGTTATTTTTCTTAAAAATTACAGATGTATTGGTTGTGTTGCCTACTATATTCTAAATTAATAAGGAATAACCTGAACCACATGATTCCACTTTCATGTAATGTAATACATGTAAAATAAAAACAATAAAAATACATAAATGAAGAGGCTTTATTTGTGTCATGTCATGACTGTAAAACTTTTTAGGCAGTTAATCTAGTTAATTAGAACATTACTGCAGTTATTTGTGTCCTCCAAACAACATTTGTATTTTCCAAGCCAGCATTTTTCTTTATTATGTATAAACAATGAAGTATTTAAAGTCTCATTCTCAGGAGTGTGTAAACCACTCAAAAGCACATGCTGACAATACAAATTTAAGCATCTGCTCAGCTTACGCTTCGTCTGAAGTTTCTCCTATAACCAGGCAGGTATATCTCTGCCAACTCTCCGAAGAAAGAATTAATGAATTATTTGAAATGCCATCTGGAGCAGCAATATTTCTCATAGTCATGAAAAGGCCACAAGAGGACGAGTGCTACTCATTTCAAGGATGAGTGAAAACCCATCAGTTTGCAGTTAATAACTGTTAAAGCCACACACACACACACACACACACACACACACACACAGATATAGACAGTGGCATTTAGAATATGGATTTGAAGTGTTATTATAACAATGGGTTACTGTCGTAACCCCGGTTCTCTGAAACATCGAGTGGAGAGATCCACCTATGGGAAGGGCATCCGTACCTGACCTCTGCAGAAGCATCCAATTGCACCAAGTCTGGCTAACAGACAGAAGCGCGCACCCAATGCCAGGTGAGGCCACACCCCTTTACCTACGGGCATATCACAGCTGGGCGCGCTGCTATTCCTCAGTAAGTATATTCGCTTCTCGTGCGGCAAGCGGGGCATAGCTGGTGGATCTCTCCACTCGATGTTTCAGAGAACCGGGGTTACGACAGTAACCCATTGTTCTCTTTCATCATCTCGTTTCGAGATCCACCTATGGGAGAGACATGGACAGCTCCCCGATTGCCCAATACACTCACAGTGAGGTTCTGAAGGCCAGAGAAGGACGGTCACCTCAGAGAGGCGGTGCCTGACACGTCCCACAAACATGACCCTGCAAGTTTTCCGCCACGCTAACTGCTGTGGACAAGCAGGGCATGAAACATGCATGAGACACATACATGATAATGGCCCCCGCACAACCAATGCACATAGCTAAACCCAAGAAGGAATGCGAATGCTTGGTGACAGGAATGAACATGGCCAGCCGGCCCATTCACTCCTCGTTGGTTAACCAAACGGGGCTGTGGGAAAGGGCTAAGAGGACCCTACCCCTAGGACCAAGTGTGCCACCGAAGTTCTGGTGACATCCAACCGGTAGTAACGCTCAAAGGTATGAGGAGAGGCCCAGCTGGCCGCGGAGCAGATGTCCTGCAGTGGCACTCCCCTGAACAAAGCCCAAGAGGCGGCTAAGCTCCTTGTGGAATGAGCTTTTGATGCCCCTTGGGGCTGCACTCCCTTTGCTTCATAAGCCATAGTATAGCGTCCACGAGCCAATGTGAGAGGCATTGCTTTAAAATGGGACTCCCCTTGTGCAGAGGAGCCCTCGAAACAAAGAGCTGGTCGCTCTTGCGGAAAGCACTGGTCCTGGTCATATATGCTTGCAGAGCACGGACGGGACACAGAGCATTCAGCCCCTGATCCTCCGGGGAGGCAAAGGGTGGAGGGTGAAAAGCGGATAGCTCCAAAACCTCCGAAGTGAACGCAGGGAAGCATTTCGGCATGAAGGCCGGGTTAGGCTTAAGGAAAACCTTATCTCCACTTAGGGAGAATTTTGGCGCACGAGGGGTGAACCGAGAGTGCATGTAGCTCACTGACCCGTTTAGCAGATGCCGAGGCTGAGAGCAAAGCTGTCTTGAGGGACAGCAGCTTAAGGGAAATACTCCCCAGAGGCTCAAAAGGATACAGAGACCACGCTTCCAGCACCATGGAGAGGTCCCACTCTGGAACAGATCTCCTGATGACCGGCAAAGAGCGGCGTGCACCCTCCATAAATCTGCGGGTTAGAGGGTGCTGCCTGACGGTGGAGCCCCGGTGAAAACACAGCCAGGTAGACCTTAATAGTGGAAAAGGACCTGCCTCTTTCCATGAGGTCTTGCAGGAAACACAGAATATCAGGCACCAAGCACTGATAAGATGTGAAACCACGCCCATCATGCCACCCTTTGAACACTTGCCACTTACAGCCATATAGGGATCGCGTGAAAACGGCCCTGGCATTCTGAGTAGTGGCGATTACACGCGGCGGGAGCCCCAGTGCATTTAGGTTCGTCCTCTCACGGGCCAGGCCCAGAGAGCCACCCTGTCCGGGTGGGGGTGGTAAATCTCCCCGTTGGCTTGGGACAGTGTGTCCGTGTGAGGGGGGAGGCGCCATGGCTCGGCGTATAACAGAGGGATTATCTCTGCCAGCCACGGGGCTTTGGGCCACCTGGGTGCTATCAGAATGAGAGACAGGCCGTGCTCTCTCACCCTGGCCAGTGGGAAAATTATCAGGCACAGGGGAGGAAAAGCATACAGCAGCACTTTGGGCCATGGGTGGGCCAGTGCGTTTGCCCCGAGGGGCGCGTCCACGTCCTTTAGCGATAAGAACATAGGACAATGGTGATTTTCGCGCCAGGCGAAAAGATCTACGGCTGCCTGTCCGAATCTCATCCATAACCTCTCCACTATCTGCGGGTGAAGACGCCAATCCCCGTAGATTGGGTTTCCCCTCGATAGCAGATCCGCGCCTCTGTTCCGAATGCCCGGGACATGAGTCACGCGTAATGACAGAAAAACCTGTCTGCTCCACACCAAAAGCCTGTAAGCTAGAGTGTGGAGTTTCGACGAGCGCATGCCGCCCTGACGGTTGATATAAGCCACTGCCGTGGTATTATCGCACCGTACTAGAAACGGGATGTACCTGCAGGCAAGGCAGAAAATGATTCAGAGCTTTCCAAATAGTAAAAGCTCTAAATAGTTAATGTGCGCTGAACGTAGTCTGCTCAGCCACAGACCGTTCACTGTTCTGCCTTCCTGGGTGGTTCCCCAGCCTGTTAAGGACGCATCTGTCGTCAAAACTTTTCGCATCGTACCGTCCCGAGGGGGGTTCCCTGTGCGTAAAAGTTCTCGCTCTCCCAATGGCGCATGGCCGCCGACCAGGCGCGCGTCATCGTTACCGAGCGGCAGAGATCGCGAATCGGGCTGAAATGTAGTGACAAAACCCATTTCGTGAACGCTCTCATTTTCAGGAGACCAATGGCAGAACTTGGATAGATGAAGCCATGAGATCCTGCAGCCTGAGGCATGTGCGATATTGTACTCTCGCCCCTTCTCTGAACTGAGACAGACAGTCCATCAGCGAGCGAACGCGCTCTTGAGAGAGACGCGCTCGCATGGAGACTGAGTTCAATTCCAAGCCCAGGAAAATGACATTCTGACTGGGAGTCAGATTGTTTTTGCTCGCATTCACCTTGAACCCGAGGGATGTGATGTGCGCGAGCACCCGGCCGGTGTCCAGCGACACCTTCTCCTTTGATTTGGCTCTGATGAGCCAGTAAGTCAGAATTCTCAGCCCTGATAGTCTCGGGGCGCCACGCCCACCTCCGCACACAGACAAAAAGTTTGGGGACTCAAACTGCGCCCGAACGGAAGAACTATGAATTCGTAACAAATGCCTTGGTAGGCGAAACGAAGATATTTCCTGTGTGGAGGGTAGATGCTTATGTGAAAGAAAGCATCTTTCAGATCGACTGATGTGAACCAGTCGTTCTGCTTTATGGCACAGGCGAGAGAGCCTTGTGTCACATTCTGAAATTGTATTTCCTCAAATGTTTGTTCAACACTCGAAGGTCCAATATAGGGCGGGGGGCGCCACGCCTTTTGGAACATGAAAATACCAGGAATAAAAACCATGGTTTATTAGATTGGGTGGCGCTATCTGAATCGCTCCCTTGTTAGGAGGGAGGAAATTTCCTCTTTCAGAATGTGTGAGTTGTTTTCTTCTGTGTGAGAAGAGAGAAAGCCGTTGAAAAGCGGAGGTTTAATTGCAAACTGCAGCTTGTAACCCTGGGTTACGGTACGCAAAAACCCACTCGGGCGCTGAAACGGCTTACCAAGCCGCTTTGTGACTCGCGAGCGCCCCCGCTCGGGCCGGAGTGGAGCTGTATGGGCCCAGCTGGTTCATTTGTGATGCAAAGGCGCCATCTAGTGGGCACACTAGAGGCGACATGCAGGGGTTCGGAGGGATTTCCTCTCTTTGCAGTGAGAAGTTTTCTCTGCGGAGAGAGGTCTTCTCTCCAAAACGAATTCATTTGATTTGTAGCTTTGTGTGTTTTGTGTTGGGCAAACACTGGGGCCGAAGCCTTTATTGACAGAGTGAGGGGAACATAGTGTGGTGTCCACTGTGCTGAACTTTCCCTCACAAGGTGCCCCCAAAAGTGGGGAAAAACACATATCTCCTGAACACATGAACTGGGCAGTCTCAAGTGCAGGCAGAAAAATAATATCCGCGGAGAGAGATGCTCTATCTGTAACGGATTTATTTAATTCGTTGTTTTTTTGTTGTTGTTGTTTTTAAAGTGTTATTTAGTTTTGTGTGTGTTTTGTGTTGGGGAACACAGGGGCCTTCCACACACAACGTCCACTAAAAACACATCGGCTGGACAGCCGCAACTGAGCTGTGTGAGCCCAGTTGGTTGATTTGTGAGGCAATGGCGCCCTCTTGTGGACGGACTCAGGGCGACATGCATGGGATCAAGAGAGATTTGCTCTTTATGTTGGCAGATATATAAATCTGAACGAATTCATTTGATTCGTTTATTAAATGTGTTGTTTAGTAATGTGTGTGTTTGTGTTGGGAAACACTGGGGCCGAAGCCTTTAATAACTGGGTGAGGGGAACCAAGTGTGTGCGGTGTGGTAACACTGCTATGTACTTTTCCTCACGACAGCCCCCCCCCCCCCCTGTAACTTGTTGTTGTGGGGGGAGGGGGACACACACACACAACGTCCACTAACACACGGGCTGGGCAGCCACGAGACGGGATTAACTGACCGTAGGTGGGAGACCCTGAGTTAACGTTAATCCCAATGGTCGAACAACAGGCAGGCCGCTTGCGTCCGGGACCGCCTTCCTAGGAAGGCATAAACTGAAAACCTCAACGCGTAATCGTAACACATCAAGGCCCGTGAGACCGTGTTAACAGTCTAGCGGGACGCTCCAGCCGTGCTTATGAGCTTCGCGAACGACCTCCGCTCTGTGGAGCTGGCCACACAATGTTGAGACGAACGGCCGCTCGCTCACAAACTTCCAGGAGGATGGACTGAGGCAAAGCCGCGTGAGCGCTAGCCTAGGGAACGCTAAAAGGACCGCATCATCCCCGTCGCCGGAACCGACCGGTTCGTCAACGAGAGTGAGGTTTTCCCGCGAAGATGTCCTCTTCAGGGAATGCGGATTGGGCTGATGTCAGCTCAAATATTTTAGAGAGGTGGCGCTCCGGGAGTCCCCCGGTAGCGCGTCATCATCACCGTGTCTCCCCTCCGAGTCAGAAAGGCCGAGCACGGCGCACTGTGTCGTGCAACTAAAAGCCGGCTTTGTAAAAGCTACATGGGCAGCAATTACAATGACCGCAATCCTCCTGGTTCTCCAAAGCTTGAGCGTGTTAAGCCCAAGCAGACCGCGCAGAACGAGAGGGTCTTTAGCGGCGATGAGAGCACCACACGCGGCCGGGCAGGCTCGTCGTGATAGGCTGTTCCCCGGGGGAAGCGGCTGTTTAGACGGTCACATAGCCATGGGTGGGCCAGCGGTGAAGAACTCGGAAAAATCCGTGGCGGGCAGCCATGTAAAGGAGGAGCAGGTAAAGGACAGCGAGAGCTCGGGCGGCTCCGGATGCAAAAAACACAGCGGATAGGCTGAAGAAACGACTGTCACTCACGTCTGGCGGAGGCTGATCTGGCGATATGTCCTCCTGAAGACTCGAAAGTGAGCAGCGTAACGTTAATCCAACCGAACTGTGTCAATGCAGAGATCGCGAGAAGCGAATGTCAACTGAGGAATAGCAGCGCGCCCAGCTGGGATATGCCCGTAGGTAAAGGGGTGTGGCCTCACCTGGCATTGGGTGCGCGCTTCTGTCTGTTAGCCAGACTTGGTGCAATTGGATGCTTCTGCAGAGGTCAGGTACGGATGCCCTTCCCATAGGTGGATCTCGAAACGAGATGATGAAAGAGAATATGTTTTGACTTTTTCTGTGCTTTTATACCAGGAAGAATAACTGTCAGAGTACCACTGACAGCACTGACCTTAGCAGGTGACCGTTTGGGTAACACAAACACATAAACATAGAACTCTGTGTACCAAAACTGGTGGTGATGACACAGTGACGAAATTGCTGTATTTAGGCAGACAGTCTGTTTGTGCTTCGCTTTGGGAGTGATATGCTCCCTGAAAGAACAGAGAAATGACAAGTGCAAAAACAGAGTTTAGCTCACTCTAGTGCTGAGCGACCATGAGTGCTAGCACAACAACAGCCGACTCCTTAAATCCAAACACGTCCCCTAAAGTGTATGTTATTCAATAAATTGTTGATGTGGGATTGCTATACTGTAGCCCTACCCATAATGCTACGGGTGCTCAGAGAGAGCGAAACAAATTCAAGCTTCCATGTCTAACCGTGACAGTGAGAACCCCCTCACCGCCACATCCACATAACATCACCTGCGGCCGCTCAGAGTGTGAGGTAATACGTTTATTATGAATGTGATCCGCTCGTGAGTGGAGACAGCAGCAGCGTCAGTGAGGGATAATCCTGTTAGGGAGAGTGGCAAGTGCTCTCAGCTTCTCTACGCTTAGCTTCTCACTCATTCCTTCCCCAAGGTATAACAGCCCTGAAAGAGGACAGGGCTGGAGTGAATTGTTGGCTTGACTCTGGGGAGCGTGTGAGAGAGAGAAAAAGAGAGTGTATACAAATCAGAATATTAAAGCATTACATTTACTTAAAACAGAAGCCACCCAAGCTCCAGGCATAGTTCTTTCTCTATACGGTGTATTATTATGTTATCTCAAAATTTCACAATTTTTACTGATTTTTACGTTGTCCCACTTTGCTGCACTTTTCCTCATTTCCATATTGTCACACCTCTCGTTTTTTCCATTGTGTAAACTTGTTTTATACGATGCGTGTTGGGTATTGCCTCTGGTATTGCTGAATAACAAAAAAAGATCTTTTGATATTGTTGCTGAACTTTCGCATGTTGTATAATCATAACCTTGCTTCTTGCCCTTGTGTTTGCTAGTTAACTCTTGTTATTAACTCTTTTTTTAGCTATACAGAATTAACTGGATTAATTTAACAAAATTTAAATAATTCTAATGATTTGCATCAAATGAAAATACTCAACAACATGACAAAAAATGTCTGTTTTACAAAATATGAGTGATGTTCACACATGAAAAATTTGTCTCAGAAGAGTCCATCAATATGCAACATAAGTCTATGGGATTTGATCTATGTGGGAATTTTATCACCCACCAGATGAAAAAAAAAATACAGTATAGCTTAAAACACTATTAGCACACCTCTCTTATGGAGACAAACAAAAGTGAAACTCCAAAGATATACAGTATAACATTTCATCAGTGTAATCGTTCACAAAGCAGTTGACGAAACTGTTACATCAGTTTTTGTTTTTATTGACAAAAACAGGAAATTAGAATATGCTACAAAAATATGAAGATGGTTGTGTATTCAGACAGCTGAGGCAGAAACTAGTCGCTTAAAAAAAATACCTCAGCAAATACCAGTGATCGATATTGGTACCGTAATTTCTTTAGTCTTAAAACTAGTTTGGCAAACAGTATTAAGTCATTTAATCTGTCTCTATGTTAGTAATGATTTCAGAAATATTTATCATAGTATTATGGAATTGATTAACACTCTTAGCAAAAGCGATCAGTAGTTTTATTATTAGCACATTTAATTCACAATCATTCAGAATTACTCAGCCCCAGAAGAGCAAGTAAATGGAGCTCAGCTTATTAGCTTGGTGTTGTGACAACATTTAATAAACATTACTTCAGTTTGTGGCAGCAGTGGGAAATATGAACTACAAACAACATTACAGAAGAGCTGATAAAGGGTTGAACATCATTCGACATGCAGAGTATGAAAAGTGACCTATCTGCTTCCAGGTATGCTAGCAACTACAAAGCCAACATCTTATCTCTTCATGCGTGTGTAGCCTACATGAACAGATAAACATCTACATTTATGCGTTTAGCAGATGCTTTTATCCAGAGATTACAATATGTGGTCAAAAGCAATAGTGTGAGCATAATAAGAAATAACACAACCTTCTTTTGATGTGCCATGGATAGATCAGCATCTAAAAATATTAGCATTTTTAGCCAGTAGACACAGTCAGGTAAGCTATAGCATGCGTAACTTACAAAATCTGTTGAATAAACAAATCCAGCCAAAAGTGGGTTTTAGCTGGTTTAGCTGATCTTCCGGGCTGGGTAGGCTGGTGTTAAGCTATAACTGGTCTTCCAGCCTGACTAAGCTGGTGTTTAACTGGTTTAGGTGGCTGCCAAGCTGTTTCTAAGCTGGTTTCCCAGTCTGGAGTGTGTTTCCCAAAAGCATTAGTCAACTAGTTGCAAGTAAATAGATAATGCTCCAAATAAACAACATAACATGCAGTGCAATCTATATCTTTCATTCTATATGATTGGCTCATTGGCTGCCTTGCGGCAACTGCAGCAGCCTGCCAGTGAGCCTGGCGTGACGTCACGCCCAATGGTGGCGATTCGCGCCCACTACGCATCACAGCCCGCGCAAAGGGGTGTGGCTTAGTGTATAAAAGCGGGGCTCAGAGGCTGCTTCCCTGGTTTTCATGATCTGAAGCGAAAATCGCTCGAGGCGCTAGCACGGCCGGTTACGCAATACTCGTTCCCTCTCTAGAGAGAACCGAGGTTACGTTAGGTAACCGAGTACGTTCTCTTACGAGAGGTTCTCTCGTATTGCGTAAGTTTAGCTTACGCTACGGGAACACTTTGTCAACGCCGTGCGCGCCCAGCATCCACTCTATGAGTCTCAACCCGGGGAACATTGAAAGTGGGAAATTCAGGCGGCCAGCAAGCGGGCCGACACATGTATAAACATAAGCACCCATGGGGAATGCAGAGCGGCGGCGCTGGGCTGCATGTACATGTACATCAACCCATATTAGTGCAGCTCAACCAGGAGAGCTAACGTTGAGGTAGCCTGCGCAACAGTGATGTGGGCAGATCATACACACATTAGACTGATAGAAGTCTGGCCTGCAAGGCGGGAACTTCCAGATTATAGAATCTCACAAATATAGACGGGGAGGCCCAGCTCGCCGCCATACAGATGTCGTGAATGGAAATTCCACTGGACCATGCCCACGACGAGGCCATATCTCTTGTGGAATGAGCCCTGATGCCCAGAGGGCATTGCAGACCTTTTGACGCGTAGGCAGCAGAAATCGCGTCCACTATCCATCTGGATAGAGACTGTTTCGAGGCGGCGAGACCTTTGGTGCGTCCGCCAACGAAACGAAGAGCTGCTCGGAGCGTCTTAAGGGGTTGGAGCGCGTAACGTAAGCTCTCAGTGCCCTGACAGGGCAGAGGAGGCTGTCGCTGCTCACACTGTCGGATGCTGGCAGAGCCGACAGAGAAATGACCTGCGCTCTGAAGGGAGTGCCAATCACCTTCGGAACATAGCCATGTCTTGGTTTGAGGATGACTTTAGAGTCATTCGGGCCAAACTCAAGGCACGCTGCGCTAACAGATAGCGCGTGCAAGTCCCCTACATGTTTAACTGATGACAGAGCCAAAAGAAAAACGGTTTTGAGCGAGAGGTATTTTAGATTCGTTGAATCTAATGGTTCGAAGGGATGCATCTTTAGGGCCTCTAGGACCACGGATAGATCCCAAATAGGAACCGAAGTTGAATCCTCCTGGCTCCTTCCAGATTTTGCCGGTGCACCATTTGGAGAATACAGACCATTTAGACGCATATAGCCGTCTCGTAGAGGGGGCTCTAGATTGCGTGGTCGTGTTCATAACTCCTTCTGGCAGGATAACGGGTATCAGTTGATCAACCACACATGCAGAGACCAGCGCTCTGGGTGGGGATGCCACATCGAGCCGCAGGCTTGAGAGAGGAGGTCCCTCCTCACCGGGATCGGCCACGGGGCTGTGCGTGACAGCCGTGTTAGTTCAGGGAACCAGGTTTGGTTCTCCTATCGTGGGGCTATGATGAGCACCGGGCTGTGCGATTCCCTGATTTTCTTGATTACCTGTGGTAACATAGAGATCGGAGGGAAGGCATATCGCGGGCGGCTGGGCCAGAGTTGGGCCAGCGCATCCTCGTTCTTTGAAAAGAACACTGGGCAATGAGCGTTGTCCTTTGACGCGAATAGGTCGACTTCCGCTCTGCCAAAGAGGCGCCATAACAGCTGGACTGTTTGGGGGTGTAAAGACCACTCCCCGGGGGGAATATTGTCCCTGGACAATCTGTCCGGTCCTTCGTTCAGGATCCCTGGCACGTGCGTCGCTCTCAGCGAGCGCACAAAGCACTTGGGTCCAAACGAGGAGGCGTTCTGCCAGATCGCAGAGGCTCCTGGATCTGTCACCGCCCTGGCGGTTCACGTAGGACACACCCGACATGTTGTCCGAGCGGACTAGAACGTGTTGGTCCTGTATTAACGGGAGGAAGCGCTTCAGCGCGTTCTCGACCGCCAGCATCTCCAGACAGTTTATGTGAAGGCGTTTCTCTCGGCCTGACCACAGGCCAAAGACTGGTCTGCCCTCGAAAAAGCCACCTCAACCTAAGTTGGGGGCGTCTGTCGAGATGATTTTCCGGTAGGAAATCACTCCCATTGTCACCCCCTGCTGGTACCAATTGGCCGCTAACCAGGGCTGCAGAGCTGAAATGCAGCTCTGAGATATCCTGATCCGCTTGTAGCCACGCGTCCACCCCTGACGGGGTACGCGGGCGTTCAACCAGCGTTGTAGCGGGCGCACGCGCAGTAAGCCCAGCTGAAGCACTGCTGCAGCTGAGGCCATACAGCCCAGCATCCTCTGATTTTTTTTTTTTAATTTTTTTGATTTTTTTTCAGGGAGGCGGTTCTGCCCTTCTGGAAAGATGCGGCTAGGTGTCAAACACAGCGCGCGCTCTGTCGACAGCTGAGCCTTCATAGCCACGGAGTCCAGTTCCATCCCTAAAAAGGAGATTGACTGGCTGGGCCGTAATGAGCTCTTGGTCCAGTTGTCCGTGAGGCCCAATCTTTCCAAGTGACTGAGAAGCATAGTTCTGTGAGATACGAGCTCTATCTCTGACTGTGCTAGAATCAGCCAGTCGTCCAAGTAGTTCAGAATTCGCACACCCTGACATCTGAGGGGGGCGAGCGCCGCGTCCATGCACTTCGTAATGTACGGGGTGCCAGGGACAGGCTGAACGGGAGGACGGTGTACTGATATACCTGGCCGTCGAAGGCGAATTACAAGAATGGCCTGTGACGGGGTATAATCTGTATCTGAAAATACGCGTCTTTCAGATCGAGAGATATAAACCAGTCCTTCGGGCGAATTTGCGCGAGGATCTGCCTGGTTGTAATCATTTTGAACGGTCTCCTCATGAGAGCTTTGTTCAAAAATCTCAGATCTAATATAGGCCTCAGGCCTCCATCCTTCTTCGGTACGAGAAAATAACGGCTGTAAAAGCCTGACTCGCTCAGAGAAGGCGGCACCGGTTCTATAGCTCCTTTGCACAGCAGTTTGGCTATTTCGGCGCAAAGTACATGTGCTACTTTCGCGCTCACTGTCGACTCGGTCCGAGCGTGAAAACGCGGGGGACGGCGAGCGACCTGTAGTGCATAGCTCTGTCTTATTGTGCTTAGCACCCACTCTGAAACCCCGGGAATGGCTTCCCATGCTTGTGCATGTGTGGCCAGGGGGAGAATGGCCTCCGGGTTCCGGACGCCGCACACTGTGGGCTTCGGGAACTGAAACGGAGATGTGGGCGCGGCGCGCGCGCCCTCGGTGCTTGGATGAAGCGGCTTGCTGACAGCCGCTTAGGGCTGGTTCGCACGTATCATCCCGATTACATTGAAAGGGGAGCGTTTTACAATGGCTTTCTGAAGTGCGAGCGGCGCTTGAGGCGGAGCGACTGATAGTACATGCGAGCGCTCGAGAGCGAGCTCGTAGCATACATTCGCAGTCTGACCGGTATGAGTGCTTAAACACGGCGGCTCGCTGACAGCGATGGCACGCTGTATCATATGTGACGTCCCGGTTACTTTGAACGGGGAACGTTTTCTGAGAGCTTTGTAGCGGGTGCACGGCGCCGGAGGCGAGGCATTTATTAGTAAGCGTGAGTGCGCTGGGCCGGGCACGTGACCTACAATCGCAGCCTGACTCATATGGGTGTCTATATGCGGCGGCTCGCTGACAGCAACAGCTGGCTGTTTTAAATGAGGCGACCCGGTTACTGTGAACGGGGAGCGTGCCATGAACATTCTGTGACGCGCGAGCAGCGCCGGAGACAGTGTGTCTGTTAGTAAGAGTGAGCGCTTGTGAGCGGGCACGTGACTTACACTCATAACCTGACTTACTTGAGGTTGAAATGGCCGTGTGACAGAGCGGGCATGAGATGGACGCGAGCGCGATGTCTACATCTAACACTCGAGTGGCATTTGCCAGCTTTATGAGAGTGGGCTCTGTGGGCCTGAGGGACATGTTTTTGAGTGTTTGAGTGTTGAATGTTTTGAGCTTTCCTCTGCTGGCAGTCGCTGGATTCGACGGCGGCGGCTTCTCTCGGATCCAGCGGAATGAAGAGCTTCGCTGAAGAGATGAAAAATCAGGGAAGCAGCCTCTGAGCCCTGCTTTTTTTTATACACTAAGCCACACCCCTTTGCATGGGCTGTGATGCGTAGTGGGCGCGAAGCGCCACCATTGGGCGTGACGTCACGCCAGGCTCATTGGCAGGCTGCTGCAGTTGCCGCAAGGCAGCCAATGAGCACGCTACACAGCCTGCTCTAGGTCTGCAGCGGCTGCACTGCGTTGACAATATATACAAAATTAAGGATAATTTTTGGCTTCAATATCTTGAGCAAAGATGAACTTTACCCGTAGCGTAAGCTAAACTTACGCAATACGAGAGAACCTCTCGTAAGAGAACAATCATCTGCAAGTAATGCAAAACAACAGATGACATAAACAGGAAAGTATTCCTAGATAACATTCATTATTTACAGCAATATCCTGACATTAATTCAATCTCAAGCATATTAATTAGCAAAAATTATTACTCCACCACCAATATTACTCCATTTCAGTTGAATCAACATGGTTTGAATAATGGATATGTGACAAAGTTATATGGTCTCACTCTCAGTTGTGACTAGTTAATTTCTCCAAAAACTTATTATAATTAGGTAGTTAAGCAATGAGTTATGGAGAGAAAATGCCCACCTGACCAGTTTAAAAGTACATCTCGAAACCATCAATCAGCCAACCACAGAGGCTGGCTTAAGTTGTTTTTTATTTCAGCAGAGAGAGGCAAATTAAACTAACAAATGAAATTGTTTTCAGTTTTTAGTCTCTAATACATACATAGCCTATCTTCTGCTGATGCTCACTTTCCTCCTCTTTGGCCTCCTCTGGTGAAAATCACAGGGTTAGCGTTGCATTTGCCTAATGACAGCAATTTTACTAAAGAAAGGCATTTCTTTCTTGTGAACACCACTAATTGGGATGTATGAGAATTTAAATTAATTCAAATCCAGCAAGGGTTCATGTAGACATGCTTCATATGTTTATACTTGAAGCTCAGGTTAGGGAAGACCACTGTGATGCACAGAAATCAATAGTATTAAATCAATAGTCTAAATTACCTCGCTTTCCCTCTAATGAAACCCTTCATTTGCATAACACTTAACAACAATAGCTAATATGAGACTGGATTTAATGGGGAGGTTAATAATGAAACTCTTTGGCACAATCTAAAATGATACTGGTTACTAACGTAACCTCGGTTCTCTTTAGAAGAGGGAACGAGTATTGTGTAAGTTTAGCTTACGCTACGGGAAAGATTCATCTTCTCGAGATATTGAAGCCAAAAATTATCCTTAATTTTGTATATGTTGTCAACGCAGTGCAGCAGCTAGCAGACCTAGAGCGGGCATTCTAGCACGCTCATAGGCTGCTCTGCGGGAACTGCACAGCCTACCAGTGAGCCCGACGTGACGTCACGTTCGCCGCGTCCTAGCCCGCCAGAATGGGCGTGGCTTAGTGTATATAAGCGGGGCTTGGAGGCTGATTCTCTGGTTTTCATCGACTGAAGCGAAATAGCGCTTGTGGCGTTTAGCACGGCAGGTTACGCAATACTCGTTCCCTCTTCTAGAGAGAGAACCGAGGTTACGTTAGTAACCAGTATCGTTCTCTTACGAGAGGTTCTCTCGTATTGCGTAAGTTTAGCTTTAAGTTTCCACGCCGTGCGCGCCCACATCCACCTCATGAGTCACAACACTTCTGTGAACCCAGAAAGTGGGAACCACACACATGTACATAAGCGCGAGCATAAGCGCGAGTACCATGAACGTATTGCGTGTGTAAACAAGCACTGACAGGCAATACAGAGCGGCCGTGTGAGGCTGGTGTATTAGGCATATATAGCACATAACCTGAAACAGTGCAGTTTAACCAGTAGAGCTGAATTCACGTGAGGGTAGTATGCGCATGATAGTATCTGGACAGGGCTAGCCTCTCACTTAAACAGACAGCAGTTTCGCCTGCAGGGCGGGAACTTCTAGGTTATAAAACCTGACAAAGGTGGACGGAGAGGACCAGCCCACCGCCACACATATATCTTGAATGGAAATTCCACTTGACCATGCCCACGACGAGGCCACGCCTCTAGTGGAATGAGCCCTGATGCCCAAGGGGCACTGCAGACCTTTTGCCGTGCAAGCGGCTGCGGTTGCGTCTACTATCCACCTGGACAGGCTCTGTTTCGAGGAGGCGAGACCTTTAGTGCTCACACCGAACGAAACAAACAGCTGCTCAGAGCGCCTGAATGGGGCGGAGCGAATAATGTACAATCTCAGAGCTCTGACTGGGCAGAGGAGATTAACATCACTTTCACTATCGGATGCTGGCAGAGCCGATAGAGAAATGACCTGTGCTCTGAATGGGGTGCCAACCACTTTGGGAACGTAACCATGTCTAGGCTTGAGGGTGACTTTAGAGTCATTCGGGCCAAACTCAAGACACGACGCGCTTACAGACAGTGCGTGTAAATCCCCCACGCGTTTGACTGATGACAGTGCGATCAGAAAAACAGCTTTGAGTGACAGGTATTTCAGGTCTGCTGTGTTCAGGTGTTCAAAGGGGAATGCTTTCAGGGCCTCTAGGACCAGAGAAAGGTCCCACATAGGAACCGAGGGGGGTGGGGGTGGTGGCTGGTGGTTCATCCTTCTGGCTCCTCTGAGGAAGCGGATGATAAACTCGTTTCTGCCTATTGACTGGCCGTGCATTGATTCAGAGAATGCTGCGACAGCCGCCACATTGACTTTGAGCGTGGAGGGGGATCTGCCCCATCCAGCAGCTCTTGAAGGAAACTGAGCAGGCGCGGGACCCCAC
Source organism: Tiaroga cobitis (assembly GCA_030578255.1). NCBI lineage: Eukaryota > Metazoa > Chordata > Actinopteri > Cypriniformes > Leuciscidae > Tiaroga > Tiaroga cobitis. The sequence continues at coordinate 26,614,077 of CM060599.1, forward strand.
ACGTTTGCGGATCAAGGTTTTTGTTAGTGCACCACTTAGAGAACACAGACCATTTGGACGCGTAGAGCCTTCTGGTAGAAGGTGCTCTAGACTGCGAGATTGTGTTCATTACTGCGTCTGGCAGGGATACCCGTTGATCACTCACACGTGTAGCGACCAACGCTCCAGGTGGGGATGCCAGATCGAGCCGCGCGCTTGAGAGAGGAGGTCTGCTCTCAGCGGGACAGGCCATAGGGCTGTCTGTGACAGCCGCATTAGCTCTGGGAACCAAGTCTGGTTCTCCCATCGCGGGGCTATGAGGAGCACTGAATGGCGTGTTTCCCTGATTCTCTTGATCACCTGTGGTAACAGAGATACCGGAGGAAATGCATATAGCGGACGGCTGGGCCACGTCTGGGCAAGCGCGTCCCTGTCCTTCGAAAAGAACGTCGGGCAGTGAGCGTTGTCTTGTGACGCAAAGAGGTCGACTTCCGCTTTGCCGAAAAGGCGCTATAATAACTGGACTGTTTGGGGGTGCAGGGACCATTCTCCCGGGGGAACGTTGTCCCTGGACAGTCTGTCTGGGCCGTCGTTCAGGAGACCCGGCACATGTGCAGCTCTCAGTGAGCGCAGATGGTGCTGATAGAGCTGTATCCCTTCTCGGCGGTGCCGTCCACTTGGGAGAGCGACGAGGAGACGAGGAATGAAGCCTCGCGGAGAAAGGGCCATTCCACGATTTAGCCAGTTCCGAGTGCAGCTCAGGGAGGAAGGGCGCGGGCCTGGAAGCGGGCGCTTGACGGCGGCGACTCTGAAGAAAGCAGCCATCAAGCCTGTTGGGGGCGGGCTCCTGAGGCGGTGATCACTCGAGCCCGAGGCGGTCGACGGCCTGCGAAAGGAGGCGCATCAGTTTGGCTTCCGCTCCAGCGCGTGTTCTCCCATACTCCTGAATAGAAGAGGAGGTGGAGCTTTGAGAGCTCGACCACTCCTCGCTATCCGAAGCTAGGATGGAACAGCTATCTCCTGCGGCGGGTCCATCCGTGTCGTCCTCAGACTCGACGGCAGGGCGGGCCGTAGCCGGCGGCTGTGCGTCGGTGAGAAGAGGCGGGGAGGGCGTCGGCGAGGCTCGAGGGAGGGACTCCGGCGAGCGCGTCGCGGCGGCGACAGGCTCCTGCGGCTTTTGTGAACGGCACTTCTTTTTCCTGCGCGGTGCAGCAAAGGGCGGAGAGATAGCTTCGTCCTGGAAGGCTTCGAGTCGAGCCCACAGGGTCGACATCGGAAGATCCTCACAGTGCTCACATCCTCCCGAAGAGAGGGCAAGAGCAGCATGTTCCTGGCCCAGGCAGAGAGCGCAAATAATGTGGCGGTCTCCGACGCTGAGAGGGGCTCTGCACGAGCCGCAAGTGGACCGAGGCATCTTTAAAAAGACGCTCGTGCTCTTTTAGATGCTCGGTTGCAATGAGAAAAAGGATACGACGCCGGATAGCGTAGCTCGCTTTGGAAGGCTGGAGGTGGCGAAGGCGTAATTACGTTAACAAAATGTTTACATTTGATATTTAGGTTATGTACAAGATTTTTTGGTTAAAAATGAACACATCTTTAAACAAGCACAAACGTTCTCCTTGCCATACTCAGATTCACAACTGTACACTGTAAAAAATTATTTACATGATTTATCACAACATGCTAGAATGCCCGCTCTAGGTCTGCTAGCTGCTGCACTGCGTTGACAACATATACAAAATTAAGGATAATTTTGGCTTCAATATCTCGAGAAGATGAATCTTTCCCGTAGCGTAAGCTAAACTTCCACAATACGAGAGAACCTCTCGTAAGAGAACACGTCAAGCAGCAAAATGAGATGGTAGGAACATTCCCTCTGTAAACAATAACAAGTAAACTAAACACTTTCTCTGAGGCAAATGAATAAGACAGGAATACTCACCTGAAATGCTTTAGATTTCACATTGCCTGGAACTAGAGCTCATTAAAGCAGTGCTGAGGCCCCATAGAAAACCACACATTTTAAAGCTCATCTATTATGGATAGCTGTAGATTGTGGTGAGAGTTGGGTGTTCAACAACCAAGCAAAATCAGAGAACATAAATACAGCAGTTTTCTGTGATATTTAGCAGTGATTATAGCTGGCAACATGTGAGGCTTGTTTAAAGATCAAATTTCAATGCTCATCACATACTGCAATTTATCGTGAATTAAACAATACACAAACATTTGGCTTAATTAAGATTGGTTTAATGTTTTTGAAAGAAGTCTCTTTTATTGGATCAAAATAAAGTAAAAAAAAAAAAAGACATATTGTGAATTATTATTACTATGTAAAATAAGTTATTGGAATTATTCCTGTGATGGCAAAGCTGAATTTTCAGCATCATTACTCCAGTCTTCAGTGTCACATGATCCTTCACAAATCATTATATTATGCTGATTTTGTGCTCAATAAACATTTATTATTATCAAAGTTGAAAACAGTTGATTCAAGATTCTTTGATGAATAGAAAGTCTAAAAGAACAGCATTTGTTTGAAATAGAATTGTTTCAATGTAAACGTCACTTTTGATCAATTTATTGCTTCCCTGCTAAATAAAAGTATTGTTTTTTTTAATATTACTGACCCAAACTTTTGAACTGTAGTGTTTATATTATATATATAGCCTAATGTACAGTCAAAATTATTATTTTGCGAAATAATATGGCCAGCTAACTACATTTCCCTGAACATATTAAATTGTCTTAAACTTTTAAATTGACGTCAATGGAAAAACGTGGTTACTGTCACAGTCCTCGTCTGCACCTGTCTGTCTTCGTCTGCACTACACTACCCAGAATCCTCCTTGTCACACCCTGAACTCACTCCCTCATTATCAGCCTGTTCATCGTTATCATCCGTGTCACCTGTCTTCACCTTATGTTTGATTTGTGCTTGTATTTAGTTCCCTCAGTTCTTTCAGTCTTTGTCGGTTGTTAGTCCTATTCAGATGTGTTTTGTGTGCGTGTTCCTGCCCGTCACCCTGCCTGCTTGTACCTGTGAGTGTTCTTAAGTAAACTGTTTGAATTGGAGCTTTTGCCTTTGAGTCCTTTAACCCGCACAACACCGTGACAGTTACAGCTTCATAAAATTTGTTCATAGAGCTCTGACGTCAGTAAAAAAAAAAAAAAAAATGTATCACGTTCACGCACATATAATATATCACAAAGGCAATTGTGTAATTACAGATACATGTTTCAAGGTCTCCACTCTATTGCAATGAAAGATCCTTTTTAATTATTACATTCTATAGTCTTTATTAGACGAACACACCTCTTCTGCTCCGCTGTGAGATATTATAGAGACTTGTTCTTTGTTTTTCATCTGATAGGCCTGTCAGACAGCTCGTCCTTGCTAAGAGGCTGGGATGCAGCTGAAGCAAACAAAATAACTTGCATCACGCTGCTGTAAACATGAACACACAATCTACATCTCTATTCTCCATCCCATCTTTTTTCCCAAGGCAGCTGTCTGTATTCTTTTATCCATTTTTATTCACTCTTCTTTAATCCATCCATCTGATTTCTGCCGCGGTCTGTCAGAAACATGACCCCCGCTCTGGATGTTATTGAGCAGTGCATCCCAATGCCCAGAACCGTGATTCATTGTAATCCTACAGAGGCGTGGTGTCTGCTCTCCCCTTGAATGCTTTTTTTGATATATTACAAATGACACAAAGACACACACCTGTGGCACAGGTTTGCTTTCATCAGAAAGTAATTCCCATTCCATTCAGCGCTTTCATAGGTCCTGTGACACAAAGCACAGGCGGTGGTGTCAGCAAATTGATTCGACACCGTTCAGACAGGTAATGTAATGAAGGATAGCGGGGAGACTGTATTTACAAATTCTTTGAGCAGTTTCTCCCGCAGGCCCAGAAATGAGAAACACAATCCCACATACATCATGGCGTGAGAGAAGTATTAATATTCATGAGCAGAATGGAGTTTTAGCTGGCGAGTCAGGATGAGTTATGATAGGTGTGATGTGATTTGGTCCTGGCCCCTGGTGGTCACGCCATGCTCGGTTAGCAGACAGGACAGCAACAGGAGACAGGACCATCTATCCCGCATGACAACCTCTCGCTATACTCACATCAGGCCATCATCACAAACACATTAAATACCGTTCATACACAGCACACCATTGCTTCACAAATAGAGCAAAATATATATAAAAAAACACCCAATGCAAACATTGCTAATTAAAATAATGAGCCACAGAGCACGACTGCATGCCTGATTTAGCTTAAAGTCCCCGTGAAATTAAAATGAGAGGTTTGTGGCTTTCACTTCATTTGTATTTGCTTTGATGTCGTGTCAATTCTAGTGTACTCGTATTACGTTAACAAAATGTTTACATTTGATATTTAGGTTATGTACAAGATTTTTTGGTTAAAAATGAACATCTTTAAACAAGCACAAACGTTCTCCTTGCCATACTCAGATTCACAACTGTACACTGTAAAAAAATATTTACATGATTTATCACAACATTTTTTCTTTTGTCTAATCAACTTTAATTTATGTAGTTTATATAACATCATATTTTGAGTTTCTGTTGATTAAACCAATCTCCATTGTATCAACTACATTTTTTTTATTTCAATTAACTTAATTTTAAGGTAAACCAATAATATTTTTTTTACAGTCTCTTAAAATAAATAATGTTACAAAAGAAAAATGTCAAACTGGCAGATCAAATTATAAATCGTTACAGTATAAATCTATAGACTTATAACGATTTATAATTTGAGCTGCCAGTTTGACATTTTTCTTTTGTAACATTATTTTAAAAGAGACAAAACAAAAGTTGAAGACAGTACCATTGAAAAGTTTGGGGTCAGTAAATATTTTTTTAAAGAAATTGAACAAAAGTAGCAAAGACATTATAATGTTACAAAAGATGTATATTTCAAATAAATTATGTTCTTTCAAACTTTCTATAAAAAACACATCACTGTTTCTACAAAAATATTAAGCAGCACAACTGTTTTCAGCATTGATAATAATAAGTGTTTCTTGAGCAGCAAATAAGCATATTATAATAATTTATGATTTCTGAAGGATCATGTGACACTTAATACTGGAGTAATGAAGCTGAAATTCAGCTTTGCCATAACAGGAATAAGTTACAGTTGAAAAATATTATAATCATAATCATCATCTCAAATCATCATATTCATCTACGCTGAATAGCTAAGCCAAAGCCCAATGCATGTAATTAGCAAAACAATGTTTTTTTTTCGGGAGTAACTCGCCTCATCTGCTAGAGTACCAAATCTTCCATACTGCACCTTTAGGACAATAGTCTTTATCAAATATTTGTCCAATTCAAATGCTCTAGAATGAGAAAATCTCTCCGCCAAATAAAATCTGCAACTAACTAGCAAGTTACAACTTAATTATAGTTAATGACCATGACCTAACAAAAGACAAAAATTAGCATTTGATATGATCCATTCAAACTCTGCTTGCAAATCGATTTCAATGGGTCTTTAAATTCAAAAGTGTTTTCTCATCATTTAAATGGGCTTCATTAAGGGTGTAAGAGACATACTGAAGTAACTGAGTTTCTGACAAAATTGGCCATGCAGTTTTTTTCTCTGCCAGTAAAAATGGCTACAAAAGAAGTGTCACCAAGCAGCACACAGACTTTGAAGAGAGTAAAACAAGAATAGTTTTGCAAAAGTGAAACATTCCATTGTGTTTGGGTTAAATATCAGCAAAGCCAGGATGCTAAATTTGAGGGCCTAGGACAGAACTGCTATAATTTGTAATTACACATACAGAACAGAACATCACAAAACATTAGGTAAACAAAGCACAAATGCTCGTCTTCATCCAGACATCATAATTCAGCCAGATGCTGAAACTGGCCACTGTCCATCATTAAACCAGGTTTGTGAGCAGCTGGAAGGGACAGCAACTCTCAGTATGATTCCTCCACACTGCTCTGGAGGTTAACAAGCACTGGCCTATTATAATAACACACCAGCAGCCTGCAGCCACCCAACTCATCCACCCCACAACCCAGAGCATCTGACTCAAACAGACCTGATAAGACACTGGAAGATATGTCAGATCCCATTCTCACCTTTAAGATGGTGTCTTTAGAGATGGGATTTTCCACTCTCTTCAAAGCCCTGGAGGTCAAGGAGTGAAGAGATTCGCAAATGCTTCTGTTATTTATTAAGGTGTGTGAAAGAAAAGTACAGAAACCTTATTCTTTAGCTGAACGCAGCTGTACTAAAAATTGTAATGGGAAATGTAATGGGAAAGCTTATTTCAAAGGGATAGTTCAACCAAAAACGCAAATTCTGTCATCATTTAGTCATGTTGTTCCAAACCTGTATGACTTTCATTCTTCTGTGGAACACAAACAAAGATATTGAAAAATGTCTAAAAATACAATCAAAGTCAATGTAGGAATGTTCAGTCTTACAGGTTTGAAAAGATATTTCAGTAAACTATCCCTTTAACAGCTGTAACTCTTAACATTTGTAAATTGATACATTATATAAACACAATCTAAAATGCTGTGCACTGAACGTTTTATTGCAATCAACTGACAATAGCAAAGTGCCTTTTCATAATAGCAATTGCTACAATTGAATAAAATAAGTATCGATATAAAAACACAACAAAAATTTCATGGAGTACAACAAAAACACAGAAGCATAAAAAAACATGGCAAGTTTTTTAAATATTCAGTGCACTATTTTGGTTATAAAAAAAGAACATAAAAATCACCACTTGAAAAAGTAGCACTGGCTGAACTGAACACACATCAACACAATATTTTTTGTCATTTGTTTTGTTTTTCTGCAGCTATACTGCCAGTACACAGCCATGACATGCAGCCTTCGAAATGCATTTACAACATTATGATTCAGCTGGGCATGTTGAACTACAAAAACACTATTTAGAGTTCTGAATAATTCTGTACAGACGGAATGACAGCAGAACTCCAATATCACACTCAATGCCACATTACACATCTCCTGCTTGAGGAAGGCTGACATTATTGATCAAATAATTACACTTTACATTAAATTTGAGGGTCGCTGTGTTAGAATGGCTAACATTCATTCAATTGAACAGGTGTGTTGAATCAGCGAGGCCTTCCACAAGGTGGAGATGATGAAGATGCCATTGATCTGACATGATGTCACAACACACAGCTTTCTCACCCCCTTCCTCATCATGCACTGTACAGTTCAACAAAATTTAGTAGATAAAGAGAGCTAAACCACTGTATCATCTTTATGAACATTCCCAGATTGGTTCAGAATCATGTCTCATAAGCCTCTAGACACGCTAATTAGCCACATTATATTGTAGTTGCCTAAATGTCCACTGCTATTTCTGCCACATTCTGTCTATGCAGATTTATGAAGTTCACATATTCTATCTAGGAGTTTTATGATTCAATAAATAAGACGACCAGAAGCTTCAAGTGGATCTAAATTTCATTTACAGAAAAGCTGTGATGTTGTCTATCGAGATCACATGAGGGCGGCAGTGACACTCTGAGCGACTGTGAGAAGTTGCACTGTCAGGAGGTCACCAATGTTGTCTACAAGTGAGACCCATCCAGTTTGGTGTCAGAACGCATGTTGCTGTTCCTAGACAACACATTATGTTTGGTAGTCCGTGTTTAAATTGAACAGGAAAGAACATTTTACATACAATTCATTCATTCACGCTACAGCTAAGCTCTAAATGCTTTCAGTATGGAGGTTGAATCCTTCTTTAATGAAACAGGACTAGTGTGGATTGCAGAGCAAATGCGATGATCAAGTATTGTTATAGCATCTTCAGTGTTAAAATATGGCAGTGTTTTTGAAATGTTTATGGAGACCGACAATAATTTAGACGCTAAATTCACCCTCAAGAGATATAATCACACTATTAAGTCTTCACAGGTTACAGGTTATGAGACGGCGCATTAAGATTTCACAATCTTTTCACTTTTTTTAGCGGTAACAAATCGGGCACCATATTTTAAACACAAACCCATAAAGAGAAGAAAAACAACACTTGATGTGACGTAGAATATAGATAAAACAAAATGTCTAATCCCTTCATAACTCATATATTCAGAAGCCTTCCAATTTCTGCTTTCCTCCTGGATCATTACAGGGCACGTATGATGATAAAAAGGTCTTGGCACTGAGAATGTCCCTTGAGTAGGTAGTGTCCTGTCAGCCGTCTCCCTCAAGACATTGTTTTTACAAGAAATTCAAAAACTCTGGAGCCCTTCATGCCCCTTTTGTTTCCATTCAACCTTGCATTATGAAAATTCGAGGACACTGAGGTGAACGCTCACTAAATGTGGGGTCAGTTGTGTATACTGTATATACAAAATCAAACACACAGGCAAATACAAAAGCTTTTTTTCAGGAGATAAATTGATCTTAACATTGGGAAGGTCAAGAATACCTAGAAATGAAATGTGAAATTTGAGGACATGTGGAAACATCTGAGCTCCAGTGATGAGGAAACATGTCAGTGTCAAGACTGTCTTTTCCAACTGGATGACATCAGATGGCTCACGTTACTTACGTCTAATCCTATTTGGAGTCCTTGAACTTGAATTTGTGGCTTTTGAAGTTGAACTGGTCTTTGGCAGTGAGGATGAGCTAGGGTTCATGTATATCCTCGAGTCGGTGGGCAATGAGGGCTTTCTATATTCTTTTAAACAGGCAGTTCTGTGGCACGTGCACACAAACAAAATCAATATACATCCTATTGTCAGCTTTCCAAGGTTTTACAAGGAAATATTGTCCCTTTCTTCCTTCATCAATACACCATTGTCACTAGAAACGTTCATGGTCCAGCAATGACCTTCCAGTCTTTTGAAGCAAATATCAGCACAGACAAAATAACAAATAATATGCAATGGTTTCCACCAGACTTCATTAACGGGAATACAAAAAGCATAACGAAAACGAGGTTGGCGTCAGTCAGGTAAAATACATCAAGGCTCACGGATACTGCCACCTCAAAGGAAAGGTTCTCACAAAAGAGCATGAATGAAAAGTAAAATCATGTTTGAAAAAAAAAGATCAGGAAAAAGAAAGCAAAGCAAACGTCTAGGCATCACCACCAGTAGCCGCAACTTCAACTGAGGAAGGTCTTAGTCAGTCATATGGACGGATTGACAGGCCAGGCTAGAAACCCAGATTACTTTCTGGTGGCCTCATCACGGACGAGGAGAGACGAAACAGAGAGAGGGAGTCAGAGAGAGAGTGTAGATGAGCGAGTCTCAGAGCGAGACAGGGTCGTGTTTGTGTCACTGTTACTCCACAGAGCCAGGGTGAAGGCTGAGGGCTGGGGGGTCCAGACAGGTTGGGGAATAACTGAGGTGGGGCTCTTTGATCCACAGGAGCGGCGCTCCGTTCTTGCCCTCCTGGTTTTTGCTGGAGCTGCGGCTCTTGTAACGCACCAGCAGGACCGCGATGAGGAGGATGCCAAAGATAGGGAAGGGGTAGAAGAAAACAAAGTAGAAGAGGGAGTCGTTGGAACAAACCACTGACTGTAGGGTAGAGACTAGAGAGGAGGGAGAAGCATGACAGAGAGTTAGAATAATTTAACCTGAGAGTTAAATATTTATTAAAACAAAAAGAGAGCACTGTGAACACTGTGTCCAAAGCAACATGATAAAATAACAAGCGATAAATCCTGTCTTCCGTGTTAATGCAGCTCTAACACAAGCTGACTATCTGGGCTTGAAGACTGAACTGTTACAATGTTGTGTACTATACATTGCATACTGCCAACTATTTATTAAAAAAGTGAAACAGTAGGCATTGTGCAACAAAATGTTTTGAGTTGTACACTATACTGTTGTCCCATGACCTCATAATGTTACTTGTCAGAGGTATCAAGGGGCATTTTGTGAGATTACAATATCCTGTGCAGTTTGGACCCTATCTATCTATTGCAAATTGTTGCATTGTGAGGCCCTGTTTACACCTAGTATTAAGATGTGTCTTGGTCGATCAGATCAAAAGTAGATGAGGGAGACATTTCGATTTACACCTTGTGTTTTAATCCATCTCTTTTATCCACATTCAACCACTTCTGTCCTAATTTCTTTGAGAGGAGAGTCTATGAGCAGGTAAATGTATGGGGTTTTTCAGATCTTTTGGACAAAATAAGCTCACGCAATTTACATGTGAACTTGAATGGAGACAATGGAAAAACATACGGAGAGCAGCAGCTTTCATTTCTGCTCTGATAGCCGGAGCCCGGAAGACCACGCAGAACGCTGTGAGTGCGTGTTAGAAATCAATGGTGAGAGAACATTGTGCTTGCTACGTTTTTTTGTCTTCAAACCAAACTTGGGTCTTCAGCCGACAAAGTTTAAATCCTGTCTGGCTAGCACGCTTCCCATAATGTTTACACGTTAAGTCAGTAATCGGAGAATAGACTGTCTTTTGTGGCTGTTCGGACGCATTTGACCACAAACTGATAGCAATCCAGTTAAATGAGTTTTCGATTACCTCTGGAAGTGGTCGAAAGTGGACAAGCTCAAAACCTTTTAGCCCCCGTTTACACCTGTATTTATTGTTGTACAATTGTGACCCAATTGACTAAATCACATCTTCATACCAGGCCTAAACAGGGCCTGGTAGACAGTGTAAAAGCAAAAGAAAATATTAAAAACCAGAAGTACTTTGTGTTGATGTGGTTAGTGGTTATAACGTGCAAAACCTCACCCTGCTCCATAACATTAACAATGGTGACTCCTGAGTTGTTGGTGGTGAGGCGGTACCATGCATTGCGTGGGTTCAGCAGCCACTCCTCCACGTGGCAGTAGTAATTGCCTGCATCTCTGGGCCAAGCTTTCTGGATGGTCAGACTGTACAGGTCAGAGGTGGTGCGTTCAAACTGCAGGCGAGAGTTTGGACCGGGTTCCTCTGTAGGGCTGCAGTTCCCATTACCGAACACTGCATCATGACCGATGGAAAAGACACACTCTTGCTCATCCTCCTCTTCTTGTCCCAAACGGTACACGTACCATGATACAGAGAAGCGGGAATCTTTTGAGGACTGAGACAGAATGCTGCAGCCCAGCCGGATTGATCCATCTTCAGGTACGGTGATATTGGATTCTGTCTCCTCCACCTGTAACTTCACCACTGCAATAAAAACCATTAAATGCATGACAACATTTCTGTTCCTCAGAGACTGGGGTAGCATCTGTTGCAAACAACTTGTTACATTTATTTAGAGCAGAATACTCTGGTTTAATTAAAGGAATAATTTACCAAAAAATTAAAAGACTTTCTTTCAAAGAGAATAATTTCTGCAGGATCATGTGACACTGAAGACGGGAGTAATGATGCTGAAAATTCAGCTTTGACATCACAGGAATAAATTACAGTTTAAAATATATTAAAATAAAATAAGCTATTCAAATTGTAATAATGTTTCACAATATTACTGTTTTTACTGTATTTTTGATCAAATAGATGCAGCCTTGATAAGCATAAGAAACTCCTTTAAAAAAAAAAAAATGTCTTACAGACCTAAAACTTTTGAACGGTAGTGTATAAATTGGGTTTTACAATGTTTTTATGGTGCTTTTTTGTCCTTTAAAAGGGCCCAGTCAAACCAAGAACGATATCTAAAAAAGATAACCATCAATAACTATACAAGTATCCACACCAGCAGACAATAACGTTCTGTTTATTCTAAGTGCACAATGCAGTTCTGTCGTCTGCCGCTTTAAATGTTTGAGCTCTTAAAGCAGCATGGATTCTGATTGGTTGTCAGTGTTTTTATCATTTATCAGCTGGAAAAGATCATTCTAAAAGTGATTCCAACGATATAATTTATCTGTGCCGTTATCGTTACAGTTGTGGTGTGGACTACAATTCTTTTACATTTAAAAGATTTTTAGAACTATATCTTTACCGTTATAGTTATTGGTGTGAATGGGCCTTAAGAGCGTGACAGTCCCTGGTCACCATTCACATAATTATTTTAAAGAAAGCAACACGAATTTACCAAAACAAATGTTTTTTTTTTGTGTTCAACAGATGAAAGAAAGTCATATAGGTTTGAAATGACATGAGGGTGAGAAAATAATGAGAGAACCAACTCATGAAATGTTCTAAAAGTACATACACACCCTAAAATGAACTTTATTCTCTAGCAGGGCATCACGCATCCAGAACATATGGAACTAGCTGTTCAATATGTCACTCTCAACTGAAGGTGAGAATCATCACATTTTGCGCGAGAAGTCGTAAGATACTTCAGCAGGGTCTGAGCTGCATCAGGCTAAAAATAAGAGCGCATTTTCCGGCAGAATTTAAAGGGCTCCTCTTATCTTCTGCTCATGTAAAAGCACTGCAATTTGACTTTGAAGATGGCAGATTAGGAGGTGGTGAACCTTTCATCAACTATCTATTTGTAAATACATTTATATGGATGCTATTTCAGGCAATCATGCAGCAAGGAGGTGATTTGACACTCACACTTGCATCCCCAGGGAAATAAGACTGGAATTTTCAAGCACATATTTAGATATATTATAGAGATATATACTGTGAATATATGAGATGAGAAAATAGAAAGAAATATAAAACACGAAATTCATAAAAGACAGCTCGACTAAAGCAGTGCTGAGAAGAAGATTAGATGCCGTATGCAAAGGGAGGCGTATTCATGCTGAAGAATAAAACAACTATGCAAAATAAGGACTTCCATAATTACCAGCATATTCATGTGAATTTGAGATTATTTATTTAGAATAATTTATTATATTTTGAAGTTATCTGACCAGTAAAAACAAACAGAAAGTGTGCCAAAACACACTTTTCTTGACCTTGATGAGTTTCAGAGAAGCAGATGTCTTGGCCACCTGTGCTCCTAAAGCAACTTGCTTAACGGACCCGAGGACAAACAACACAACAAAACGTGTCTGTGTAACAGCGGTGAGCCGACGACCCATGTGTAGGGCAGTAATATTGAAGAGTCTGTTGTGTGGAGATGAGATCTGTCTCCCCTGCTTCTCAAAGCTTTGATACAGTGCTGCCAAAGAGCACAGGTGGCCTCAGAGTAGTGCAAACCTCGCAGACATAGTCCCCTGAACCATGCTAGTCCTGCATACAGAAGCTAGGTCATGATGTCACATGACAACAAAAAGTGGACATTATCTGCAAAGGGGGGGGGGGGCGAATAGATGAATAGCCGAGGCAGTTTGCATTAGGGGTCTTCATGGGCAGCTGCGCGGTGAATAGAGGAGCAGCAGCTGTGTGCCGTCATAAGTAAAGCCTCTAGCAGTCGTCATAGTGTCTGTTATGAGGTTCTGACTCCCCCTCGTGAGTGCTAAGGTCTGTGGCCCATGTGGTGGTGGGGTGGGGGGGGTGGGGGACCAAATGACTCCTCCTTGAATTTGAGGAGTCACACGTACAAAGCTCCCGTCTTCTCATAAATGCACACATGCTGATGAATGATTCAGCTCGGGCGGGCATGAGCTCAGGATGGCTGCGCTCCATGGCGGACGGTCTCAGGGGGAGAATGTTTTCATGCTGCTCTTTCCGATCCTCTCATGCCAGATGGCCTGATAAGCCCATGGGAAGGCAACACCTACAACTAATTCTCAAAGGCTCCCGAGTCTGCTGTAGGAGTAAAGGCCAGCTCTGCTAGTTGGGTGCAACTGTAAATACTGCCCGACACTTTCCATGAACAGGATACAAAAAAAGGACTAAATAATTCTTCAGAGAAATCTTTAGAAATTGTTGATCGTCAGTCTCAGGAGAGCTGTTTGCTTTTGTTCATTTTAAGCAGTTTTTTTGGAACCCTGTCACTAAATTAAAGTTTAAAACCATTATTTGTGTAATTTTGTCATTTTCTTGCAAAAAAACGAGCTTAAAACTAAATGGAGAAATTGATCAATTAAATAAATGAAAAAAAAGAAAGAAAACCACACCAAAATTGGAAACAATACCATTACATTTTTTTTTTAAAATAAGTCTCTTATGATGATAAATACAGTATAAAAATGGTAATATTGCTAAATATTATTACAACTTTAAATATATTTTCAAATGTATTTTATTCCTGTGATGGCAAAGCTGAATTTTCAGCATCATTACTCCAGTCTTCAGTGTCACATCAGAAATCATTCTAATATGCTGATTTGCTGCTCAAGAAACTTTTTTTTTTTATATAATTAATGCTGAAAACAGTTGTGCAGCTTAATATTTTTGTGGAAACAATTGTGGATAAATTTCCCATAAATTGAAGGAAAACATTTGATATCGTGTCTTTGGGGAACAGTGTTGAATAGATGAACTTGATGAATGCACACACACCAAAAAAAGTGCTCCAAATCACGTAATTTCTTGGGTCACATTTTCTAGTAATGGGAAATCATGCAGTAACAAGGTTGCAAACAAAACGTGGGACCCAGAAAAATACATTTACATTTTTAGAAAAAAAAAAGTAAATATATTTTTCACAGAAATTTTACATAGAAATATATACATCAATTTCACAAGCAACCACCTTCTTACCTGGCTGTCTCACCACCACATGTGTGAAGCCGGAGAAGTCTTGTGCCAGACGGTACCAGGCTCCATCAGGGTCCGTGAGCCACTCCTCCACAAGGCAGTAGTATGTTCCAGAGTCGCTGGTCTCGGCACGATGTAGTGTGAGGCCGTATAGCCGAGGAGAGAGTGTCTCTGACTGCACACGGCTGCGGAGACGTTCCTCCTCAGCGTACGCTCCGTACTCAAATGCTCCAGTGTGTTTGATCTTCAACAGCAGCTCATCCGGCTCTCCGGCCTCAGCCTTTCGGGCGTACCACAGCACGGCATGCTGAGAATCCGGGCTGGTTTGAGACGTGACGGAGCAATTGACACGCACCCGACTGTCCTCCAGAAACTGCAGACTCTGGTTGGACTTGTGTACCTTCAGTTTACTCACTAAAGGAGGAGAAAGAAAAAAGGGGAAACGTTAGAACAGTGAATACTGAGATTTACGGCGAATTTAGACTGAATGCATATCAACAACAACAAAAAGACACTTCTGTCTGTTGTTCTTGTCTGATGGGAGTATCCTTGTTAAAAAGAGGTGTCTTTAATTGTGTTGAATATTCACAAGGGTAGGTGCATGGGAATCTATTGTTTCTATTCTGATGTGAATAGGCCTTTTATCTGGATGGATATACATATGTTGTTGCCGAGGGGATGCGGGTATCATTCGTGTTACATGTGGCAGAAATAAGATGTCAGAAACAAGAGAAAGGCTGCCGGATCCTGGGCATACACATTGGATTACTACAGGTGTGTCAGGTGTGACCGCCATCAGCTATTTCACACCATGAGTGGATTTATGAGCACCAGAAGAGCTCAGGAAGACAATGAAGACAATGAAGACGTGAGACACACTTTCACTGCAAATACTAGGCCTCACACACTTAGAAATGTGGATCATTAGATATGTGCAACAGAGAAGCGCTTAAAAGTAAAGAGAGCAGATGTCTTATGTGAATCCCTGCTATTTGGCATAGGAACATGCAAATGGCTCAGGCACACTTTCAAACACATTAAACATATGCCACTGAATCATTCCATTTTCCCTCAACACACACACACACGGCGCCTTTTATCAAGAAAATAATCAATTGTTGGGACTTCATATGATTGTTTCTTTTACATTTATTAATACCACAAATTAATGAGCATCTGTGAAAATTCACATTCCATTTTTTTTTCTGTGTTAATGGCTCTTTGCTAAAAATCCAATTTTCCACTGACATTTTGGCTCCAGTAATCCCCATCACGCATTTCTGCACTTCCAGCAAAGTCCCCTGATTCATCCCTAAGCCTGGACCTTCTCCGGAATAACAGCGGCATGAACACACTCATGCTTCTAACCAGTAGGCCTAAACTCAATCCCTGCAGGAAAGCTCCTCAATTGTATAATGTCAAATCTCACCGATTTAACACTTCCCCTCCCCCCTTTTAAATTCCTAAGGTTTAAGACTTTAAAAAAAATGAAACCGCAAACTAATAAGGAATTGCTCCTCAGTTTAGGCTTTTGAATTTACTGATATGGGCTTTGTTCCATATTCTTGAAAAGCCAAGTATAAACATACTCCAAAAATGCGGCGAAACCTACAAATAATTATCATAATTGTATTTGATGTGACACATGTTGAGGAGTTTGCAGTATAATCGTCTTGTGCTGGCATACTGTTGTCATCGCATCTGATATCAGACCAAGCTTCTTAAATTAAAATGTCACACAGCAAAATGGGTTGTGTTCACTCTTGCAGGGCTGTCATAGTTAATATCTCCCCACAGTTCAAGACTCCAACAATACTGACAAGAAAGTGTCAGTACCCCTTCAGTTTATAGTAGTCATATTAGATCAGTTGCTTGTTTGCATGTAGAAAAACCACAGATTCAAAGTCACCTTTTAATAACGTTTACTTACCAACATGAGGAATTTCCTGACACAAGTACACACACATGTACATGTAAGCCATGTGATTATACACTACTGTGCAAAAGTGTGGGGCCAGTACGATTTTTTTAAAGAAATGCTTTTCAGTATGGATGCATTAAATTGATCAAAAGTGACAGTAGACATTTATAAAAGACGTCTATTTCAAATAAATGCTGTTCTTTTGACGTTTCTATTCAACAAAGAATTTGAATCATATTATCATTTGACAAATATCATACACAAATATATAGCAGCACAACTGTTTTCAACATTGATAATAATAATAAATGTTTCTTGAGCAGCACATCAGCATAAAATAATGATTTCCAAAGGATCATGTGACACTAAAAACTGGAGTAATGATGCTGAAAATTCAGCTTCCTTTGACATTACAGGAATAAATTACATTTTAAAACCTATATAGCTAAATGGATTGCTATTACAATTTAAATTGTAATAATAATTTTCCTGTATTTTTAATAAATAAATGCAGCTTTGTTTAGCACGTTTTTCAAAGGGACTCAAAAACATTAAAAAAAATTCAACTAACCCCACACTTTTATACACCAGTCTATTTTCATTGAACTGCAGTGTTTAGGGTACTCATAAAGAGTCCGTTCAGAAACTGCAATGGGGCTGAATTTAATTCAGATCGACAACAATGAACATTAACATTAGTTTTTGTCACAGCTAACAGTCATTTCTCCTGTAAGTGCAAAATGTCATCTTGTGTGGCATTACTGGTTGAGTGCACACTAAAGATGCTCTCAAAGCGCTGGCAGTCGTTCCATAGGGAATCTCTACAGAAGACTCCAGAGCGAGAGACTAATTGCAGGAGAATGATTCCTCAATCCTCTAAAGCAGAACCACCAATGGATGGGATTGCCACACAACAGATTTCTTAGTTTTCTTTCTAATTTTTCGACAGAAAACAAAGGCTGAAAAAGAGATGTCAGGGATTAAAGTCCCCATGAAATCAGGGATTAAAGACCCCATGAAATCCAAATTAGAGTTATGTGGCTTTTAGTTCATGTAGGTTAGATTTGAAGCCATCTATGTGCTAGTGTACTCATCAATGTTGATATTTCACTTTTAGCAGATATATGCAATTCAAATTCATCTGTACAGAAGCCCTAGGCAGGAGGTGTTGCATTATTTCCTGTCCTGTTTTCATGAACTCTGCGTTACATTAATTTACATTGTTATGTTGAGATCATAAAGCGACATCAAGCTCTTTAATACATTGCACACAAGCTTGTTTCCATAGGAAATACTTCAGAAAAGAAAACTAGAGATCAAGAGATTTTATAGGATCCTCAGTTGTGTGGTGAGATGAATCTTTTACGAGATTTTATAGGATCCTCAGTTGTGTGGTGAGATTAATCTTTTACAAGTTCCCTTTCAAAGTGGTTCTTCAATGCTGTGTCTGATAATGATGCTATGGGGAATGCCCTCAGCATCACCGGTGTCTAAAGCTTGTGTGTTAAACACAGCAATTCATTGGATGACGATGGTCCATGATGTCACAAGAGGAGCGACAACCTGATTACATCAGAGATATCGGAGAAAATATAGACTCACATTGCATTTTTAGTGAATTATTCATTCCAGTGTGTGCTTTGCTTTAAAACACGAGCTCTGTCATATTCAGTGATTGTTTCTGAAGAGCGTGATTTTGGTCACGTACAGGAGTTGTACAGTAAGCATGTGAGAGTCTTTTATATTGATGCTCAAACAACAAACCGCGTATGTGCGTTCTCGATCATTGATCGTACGTGCCATTTATGTACAGACGTATTTCAGTATATTTGTGTTGTTTCCAGAGCAGACACACTCAGGATAATGTTTGTTCTGTCATGTGTACTTTGCTGTGTTTAGTAATTGTTGTTTTACGCAGTCAAGTCATTTTTGGTAAGAATAGGCCTTCAATCTGATTGTTTACTTTGCTGGATATAGCAAATGATGACAAAATGAATGTGTTAATTTCACAATAAGTGTAACAAAACTGTGATTAATCTGATTAAATATTTTTGTCGACTGACAGCACTAATTAGAACTCTAATAGTAACAATAATAATATTGTGCTAATTCGTCTCTTCAGTTACGTCACACCAGTAGTAATGTTATGTTCTTCACACCAATATCCAGTTTCCAACTAGCAGCAGTGCCCTTTTTATGTTATTACAAAAATGGCCAAACCGCTATCTGACACATTTATGAAAGAAACGCGTCTAGACAAAGATGACAGGACACCGTAACTTTTATCTTTTGAAATAGAACTAACCAATAACTAGGATTACGATGATATTATCAACATTTTAATTTCAAAACCCGACAGAAAACAAAGGCTGAAAAAGAGATGTCAGGGATTAAAGTCCCCATGAAATCAGGGATTAAAGACCCCATGAAATCCAAATTAGAGTTATGTGGCTTTTAGTTCATGTAGGTTAGATTTGAAGCCATCTATGTGCTAGTGTACTCATCAATGTTGATATTTCACTTTTAGCAGATATATGCAATTCAAATTCATCTGTACAGAAGCCCTAGGCAGGAGGTGTTGCATTATTTCCTGTCCTGTTTTCATGAACTCTGCGTTACATTAATTTACATTGTTATGTTGAGATCATAAAGCGACATCAAGCTCTTTAATACATTGCACACAAGCTTGTTTCCATAGGAAATACTTCAGAAAAGAAAACTAGAGATCAAGAGATTTTATAGGATCCTCAGTTGTGTGGTGAGATGAATCTTTTACGAGATTTTATAGGATCCTCAGTTGTGTGGTGAGATTAATCTTTTACAAGTTCCCTTTCAAAGTGGTTCTTCAATGCTGTGTCTGATAATGATGCTATGGGGAATGCCCTCAGCATCACCGGTGTCTAAAGCTTGTGTGTTAAACACAGCAATTCATTGGATGACGATGGTCCATGATGTCACAAGAGGAGCGACAACCTGATTACATCAGAGATATCGGAGAAAATATAGACTCACATTGCATTTTTAGTGAATTATTCATTCCAGTGTGTGCTTTGCTTTAAAACACGAGCTCTGTCATATTCAGTGATTGTTTCTGAAGAGCGTGATTTTGGTCACGTACAGGAGTTGTACAGTAAGCATGTGAGAGTCTTTTATATTGATGCTCAAACAACAAACCGCGTATGTGCGTTCTCGATCATTGATCGTACGTGCCATTTATGTACAGACGTATTTCAGTATATTTGTGTTGTTTCCAGAGCAGACACACTCAGGATAATGTTTGTTCTGTCATGTGTACTTTGCTGTGTTTAGTAATTGTTGTTTTACGCAGTCAAGTCATTTTTGGTAAGAATAGGCCTTCAATCTGATTGTTTACTTTGCTGGATATAGCAAATGATGACAAAATGAATGTGTTAATTTCACAATAAGTGTAACAAAACTGTGATTAATCTGATTAAATATTTTTGTCGACTGACAGCACTAATTAGAACTCTAATAGTAACAATAATAATATTGTGCTAATTCGTCTCTTCAGTTACGTCACACCAGTAGTAATGTTATGTTCTTCACACCAATATCCAGTTTCCAACTAGCAGCAGTGCCCTTTTTATGTTATTACAAAAATGGCCAAACCGCTATCTGACACATTTATGAAAGAAACGCGTCTAGACAAAGATGACAGGACACCGTAACTTTTATCTTTTGAAATAGAACTAACCAATAACTAGGATTACGATGATATTATCAACATTTTAATTTCAAAACCCAGCCGACATGATGAATTAAATTTTCAAGCAAAAGGACATTTGAATGCTATCGATTCCAATCTGACTTGTGTTTTGACTTGTGATCCTGAATCATACATCACACAATTATTTTCATTCATTGGCCAGAGGAGAACTGGCCCCCAGACCGATCCTGTTTTTCCCAAGGTTTTTTTCTCCATTCTGTCACCTGATGGAGTTTGGTTTCCTTGCCACTGCAGCCTCTGGCTTGCTTTAATCTGCCAGTACTGATGCTGTTATATAAGAACTGAACTGAGCTGGATGATGACATCTTTTTTTGCAGAACTGCTTTATAGATGCAATAAACTAAGTTAATAAATGATGCTCTTTACAACGGAACTGACTTCAGATGAACAACAGCCGAAATGCATAATATTTCTGTTATCACTGTAAAGCTGCTTTGAAACAATCAGTATTGTAAGGTGACTTGAATAATACTGTTGCTTGATTCAGGCACTGGGGCACAATTAAATACAAGCATTTAATATTTCTCAGATTTACATAAGATTATTTACTGAGGCTTTGAAATATGGGAAAAGTTATGCAAGGCACCTTGCATTTGAGCTGCAGTTTAGTCTCCTGGGCAACAGGAAAGCAATACAGCAAACATGATTGGAAACAATTGCCTTCTCTGTTTTAAGCCCACTCCTATTCATGCTTTTCTCTCAGCATAAGTGGACTGATGCTCTGGTCTCTCTCTTTCCCCATTCAATTTTCTAATAAAGAAAATGAGCAGAGCAGGGAGCCTTTGACAAGATCAAAATGAGGTCCATTGGTCTTTGTACTTTCTGTCCTACAGGAGCAGCTATTCTTTCATTTTCTCCCAAGAGTTGCTGCAGATAAGATTATCTCTCCACTCAAATTAGCCATAGTTATGAATAATCTTGCGTGGGTTTGCCATCATTCACTTGCTTTTAGGGTTACCCTTACTTGGTCTGAATCCTTAAGAGGGCCTTCTACATTTGTCCTATTGAATGAAAGCGCCCAATTAAATTCTGACAGGATCCTCTCTGACTCCATCAGGGATGATTAAACAATTTAATTAAACAAGATATGTGTTCTAGACAAAAATGCAAGCCATTTCTTTTCTGTTGTAAATCGAATTAGGAAAATCAATAAATGTATGAAAATCAAGAGAGGGGGAAGAAAAGAAAGATGGGAGAGTAAGACTGCAGAAATAAAGCAAATCAAGCAGCACATTTTAAAGAGCTCAGAGCTTGATTACAGGCAGTTTGTGATGGCTCTCAGACGGAGGGCGAGGAGGTGCGGAGGGGGAGGTTGGCAGCGGAAAATGCAAACAGAGAAAATGTTTAGAGTGCATTTGTGATTTTCTAAGAAGACAGCGAGCTGCGCTCCCTCCTCCTGCGTGTGTCCAATTTGTTAGCCCCAGTTAATTACAAACGCGCTGCGCTGCCGAGATAAAGATGCTTTTATTTGGTTTATTTATTGATGACACAATCTCCAAAGATAATGCAGCCTTCCCATCAAGAGAGACATATTTATTAATTACATTAAGAAAACATTTTTTGTGGTGGCGTCCACTTTTGTAACGCACTGACATTTTTTATCATGTAGAATAAAAAAAAAAGTAGGTTGTACAAATTAAAACACTATAAACTCTGAGCAATCAAAATGTCCTTGCAGGTCCAAAAAATAATTTATTGAAACTAAATCCTTTAGATTTTGATCCCAGTGAGATCTTGGGTAAAAGTCAGAATGTGCGTTCCATTGACAGCTCGTAGGAGCAGTCAAGCAGCACGAATGTCACACTAAATGGCACTGCCAGAACTTTGTCAGAAGCTGAAATTTATTGCAAAGGCAATACATCAGGCCCACTCAGTCACAGTGAGGTAAAGAGGAATTAATGAGGACAAATGGCATTGCTTACCAATTCCTAGGCTGTTCCTGACTGGGCGTAACACCTTCCACTCTGCACTTTCTTCTGAAGGATTCTAATGTTTGGAAAGAGCAGCTTACAGATTTCAATCTGATCTGAGCACAGATTGTTCTGCGAATATGTCAAATGTAAAGCAGGCTTTGCAAAAAGGCAGTTATTGAAGGATAGAGTAGGTAAAAACTGTATTAGACTGAACAGCAAACCACAGGTGTTATGAAATTGCAGAAAAACAATTATTAATGCTGCACAGTGGTGGTCTAAACTTACACAGGAATCATAATCGACGAACATCATGACGAGCGGAAGGGGGAGACGTGGTACAATGCAGTATGGCGCCGAGTATGGCTGCCATGTCACTCGCGCCTCCACGACCACGCAGCTTTTCAGTTATTATACTTTTGTTTAACTTATGTATGTAAAGTTGTTAGCCTGCTAGCTTATGAGAGAGAAATTAGAAATTCGAGACTCAACGATCAACCGCCCCATTCCGGAGTATATTCATATTGACCCACTGGTCGCATTAACAGATGAATACCCATATTCCAACTCAGCGGCGAGACCAAGGCAAAGACGCAACAAACGCCGGAAAAGAGGACGCAGAGCCGGGATACTTGTGAGACTTAGGTGGTGAGTAACCCGACCTCCACTCCCCAGTATACTGCTGGCAAACGTTCAGTCTCTGGATAATAAGCTAAATGAACTTTGGGCTAGAACATCCTTTCAACGTGAGACAAGAGACTGTAATGTTTTTTGCCTAACAGAAACCTGGCTATCACAGAGCGTGCCCGATCACGCAGTTGCCCCCCCATGGCTTCTCCGTGTTTCGAGCGGACAGATCATCTGACCTCTCGGGGAAGAAGAAAGGCGGTGGAGTCTGCTTCTTTACCAACAATGCGTGGTGTAATCCGGACAGTATACATCCCATAAAGCAATTTTGCTCACCTGACGTGGAATACTTAATGCTGCTGTGTAGCCCATTCTGGCTACCGAGGGAGTTTACGGCCGTCATTTTAACAGCAGTCTGTATTCCACCACAGGCAAACACAGAGAGCGCACTGAGAGAACTGTATAACTCCGTCGCCAATGTTGAAGATCAATATACGGAGGCAGCTTCCATACTGCTTGGAGATTTTAACCAAGATTATTTGAGCAAGGTACTGCTGAAATATCTGCAGCATATTCATTTTAAAACTTGCGGCAGTAAAACTTTAGATCATTGCTATTCTCCCTTCCGCAATGCTTACAAACCCCTCCGGCCACCGTTCGGGAAGTCAGACCATGCCTCTATTTTGCTGCTGCCAGCCTATAAGCATAAGTTAAAGCAGACAGCGCCCACCATGAGGTCAATCCCCCGTTGGTCCGACCAATCAGATGCTGAGCTCAAGGACTGTTTTGAGACTGTGGATTGGGAGGTGTTTTGGGAGGCGACTGCTGATATTCATGAATATGCCGACGTAGTGATGTGTTTTATACTGAAGTGTTTTGAAGACATTGTCCCCATGCAATCAGTCAGTGTCTTTCCCAATCAAAAAGCATGGCTTGATCACTCTGTAAGACTAGCCCTCATTGCAAGAGACAAAGCCTTTTCTTCTGGGAACTTGGAGAGGAGAAGAAAATAGCTCAATACAACATCCGCAAGGCAATTAAGCGGGCAAAGAGGCAATATATGGAAAAAATTGAGAAACAGCTGAGTGAAAACGATTCACGCAGGGTATGGCAGGGTATACATTCCATATCGGACCTCAAGGCAATACCTAGTTGTACAACTAATGTCTTGCCTACACTGACGGATGAGCTGAATCTTTTTTATGCCCGGTTTGAAACCACCA
Source organism: Tiaroga cobitis (assembly GCA_030578255.1). NCBI lineage: Eukaryota > Metazoa > Chordata > Actinopteri > Cypriniformes > Leuciscidae > Tiaroga > Tiaroga cobitis. The sequence continues at coordinate 26,638,061 of CM060599.1, forward strand.
ACACGACCCCCCAGAGTAGTCCCGCCAGCAGTGCAAACACTACCAATAACACACCAAGGACATTCTACATCACAGAGGGTGATGTGCGACGTGTGTTTGAACGAGTAAACATTCAAAAAGCTGCTGGGCTCGATGGGATTCCTGGCCGGGTGATTAGAACTTGCGCTTCACAACTTGCAGGCGTGTTTGTGGACATTTTCAACCGTTGTCTGTCTCTCTCTGTATTTCCTTCTTGCTTTAAATCCTCTGTAATAGTGCCAATTCCCAAGAAAACCAAAATCATGTGTCTAAATGATTGGCGGCCTGTTGCCCTCACTCCGATTGTGAGCAAATGCTTTGAACGGCTTATAAGAGATTACATCAGAAGAAGAAGAAGAAGAAGAAGAAGAAGAAGAAGAATAAACTTTATTTATATAGCACCTTTCCAGAAGCTCAAGGTCGCTTTACATTGTACATACAATACATTTAGACACCCACATATATATAACAGTCACATAGGATACATATAATCACATTATCCAAAATGCATGTTAAAAAGATATGCTTTTAACTGGGTCTTGAATGTAGCCACAGAAGAGGTATTGGGTAGTGTAGCGAATTCCATAATTGAGGAGCATTAGTACTGAAAGACCTTCCTCCTACAGTAGACAACCAGAAACGAGGGACGGACAGTAAACCAAGCTCAGCTGATCTGAGAGACCGTGTAGGACAGTAAGGGTGGAGTAGGTCAGACAAATATTGTGGAGCAAGACCATTTAATGCTTTGAACGTTAGAAGCAGTACCTTAACGTGGATACGTGATGCCACAGGTAGCCAGTGAAGTTCATAAAGCAGAGGAGTAATGTGAGCAGAACGCCTAGTAGAGGTGAGGACTCTCGCTGCAGAGTTTTGAACGTACTGTAATCTTGCAATACGTTTTTTGGGAAGACCAAGAAATAAGGCATTGTAATAGTCGAGGCGTGATGTGATTAATGCATGAATTAAGGTTTCAGCATCAGCTAAGGTGAGAGAAGATCGTAAGCGAGCAATACTGCGAAGATAGAAAAAAGAGTTTTTAACAAGAGAAGAAATATGAGAGCCAAAGGATAGAGTTTGATCAAATAAGACACCAAGCTTACGAATCGATGGTGAAGGCTTAATGTGAATTCCATCAATATCAAAGGACTGGTCCATCCTTTTGACTGAGGCAATAGAGCCAATCACTAATATCTCGGTTTTCTTATCATTTAATTTGAGGAAATTCAGTGACATCCAATGCTTGATGTCCCTGATACATGCAGTGAGTGAGTCAGGCAGAGCACTCTTCCTCAGCACTCTTGTCCCAAAAACTTTGGATCACCATCAGTTTGCCTATCGAGAAAATAGATCCACAGAGGATGCTATATCTACAGTACTCCACAATACACTCACGCACCTGGAAAATGAAAACTCTTATGTCAGATTACTTTTTATTGACTATAGTTCGGCATTTAATACAATAATCCCCTCTAGACTGGTCAAAAAACTCAGCAGCCTTGGTTTTCCATCTGACCTCTGCAATCTCATCTTGGACTTTCTAAGCAACCGCCGTCAGGTGGTTAGGATGGAGTCTATTACCTCTGCTCCTCTTCTTTACTCACTGTACACATATGATTGCACACCATTACACTCGTCAAACCTCATTATCAAGTATGCTGATGACACCACGGTAGTGGGCCTGATTAGAGGTGATGACGAGTTGTTGTACAGGAAGGAAGTGGAGAATCTGGTACAATGGTGTCAGGATAACAATTTGTCACTAAATGTGGCAAAAACGAAAGAGCTGGTGGTGGACTTCAGGAAGAAGAAGAGAGCTGAACTGACTCCTTTGATGATTCAGGGGAATGCTGTGGAAAGGGTGAGCAGTTTTAAGTTCCTTGGGATCAACATCACCAATAACCTCACCTGGGACCTACACACTACAGGAATAGTGGGGAAGGCCCAGCAATGCCTGTTCCACCTTAGGCGTCTGAGGAAATTTGGCATGGGCCCCATTGTTCTCTGTGCCTTCTATCCGGGCACAATTGAGAGTGTCCTCACAGGGGCCATCACCTCCTGGTATGGCAACTGCACTACAAACAGCCGCAGAGCAATACAAAGAGTGGTCAAAACTGCTCAGAAAATATGCGGCTGTGAGCTTGCACCTATAGCAGACCTGTATCAGGAGAGGTGCAAGAAGAAGGCCCAAAGGATTGTCAAGGACCCCAGCCACCCCAACAGCAACCTTTTCCAGCTGCTTCCCTCGGGCAAGCGCTACCGCAGTCTGAGAGAAAAAACTTGCAGACTTAGAGACTAATTTTTTCACCAAGCTATTAGGCTTCTTAACAATAGATAGACCTTATTTATTTGCCACAGTAATGTACTATGTTTTAATCATTGTGGGCAGTTTTAAATTTATTGTTGTTATTGTTGGTGTGTGTGTGTGTTCTTAACATATGGATATAGGCACTTAAGCTGCTGCTGTTCGGGGGGGGGGGGGGGGGGGGATTTTTGCTCTTGCATTGTATGTAAATATAATATGAGATGCAACTTCAATAAACTAAACTAAACTAATCAAGGTAAACAACAAATCACACATTTGAATGTTGATTACTGATGCACAGCAGACCAAAGACATAATGCACACTGAGAATGTGGCTCTCTCCTTGATTTCTTTGACAAGAAGACCATATCATTTAACAGTAGGAAAAACACTAAAACTAACATTTATGTGACCTGCGAAGAGAAAGAGATCTATGCTGCAAAGTAAGTCTTATTTCTTTATTAAAACAGCGACGTTTCAAGAGTTCTGTTGATGACACAAAATCATGAGCAGTCATTAGGGATGAACAGTTAATCGGTAGCTGCTAATTTCAGCCCCCACTGACAGATGAAGAGTTCTTACGACTGTCAATCACTTACTAATATCCCCCGTTCATGCATATTTATGAGTTCCACACGCACGTCTATTTGCCCGAGCACGAGTGGAGACTGAGAAATGGTTGAGATGTACCTGTAAACATAAAAGTCTTTTTGGAGCACTCTCTTTTTTTTAAAAGGGAGGGAGAGGGGATCCATTTGCTGCCTTGCGGATGTAAAGTGGCTTTGAGTGGAGCAATGACAAGTGGAGGTGGATAATCATCAGAGATGAAAAGAGGAGGCAGAGGAGTGCCTGAGAGGAAGAGAAGAACAGAGGAAAAAAGCACAACATACAAAAAAATGGGGGGGAGGGGGGATCAGAGAATGAGTAAACGGTGCAGAAATATTAAGAGGTGATTGTTCAAATCGCAAAGAGGTGGAAGAGCTGCTCACTTGGAACAGAGATGAGGTGGATAACTGAACACAGATATGTGAGAGGAAAAGTGAAAAATATGGACTGTGGAGTAGTGTGACTGCAAGTGAAAACGCATCAAAAAAATAAATAGTGTTTCTTTTTTATGAAGCACTAACAAGCACATTGAAGGCCAGCTTAGAGTCACGTCCAAACTTGACTGCTCTTCCATTAACTGTTAATCCATGCAGCAGAGCCTGCAATGTGTCATATTAACATTCTGATATGTGCTTAATACCAGGGAAACAGATTGTGTGTGTGTTTTTTGAGGGGTGGGAGGTTGTCTTCCCTCAGGAGAGCAGTTTAAGCAGATCTGCCTTGCACAGTGAAGAATGGGGCTTGAGCACTGCTGCCCTCCGTATGCTACAAAAACATAATGGAAGCCTAATATCTATGCTAATGAGGCTGATACATCTCTGATTCCTTTGTGTTGCAGACGGATTTCCAGCCGTCTTCTATAATGCAATTAGGGGTTTATTGTAATTATGTGAATCTGTGCTCGGGCAGGGAGTCCACAGATGAGTCCTCAATGTTTCCTGGGCATATCCTCCCTCCATGAATCCTCCAACTTCCACTGAGACGTGTCCCCCCTCCCTTCACATACTACATATGCAGGGGTTCGGGTCTGTGACACAGCAAAAACAGCCCACAAAGCATAAGTTCAGGTCTACAAAAGAGGGCATATGGACATGGGCATATGTTTTTATGCACTGAGAGAGCATTCAACTAAATTCAATGTTTTCAATGTTGGCCGGAGCGAGTGTCTGGCGAGGATTGAGGCTAAATAGCATCTGGTTAATGCTCCGGTCATGTTACCCACAGGCCTTTCTGTCGTTTTACAGTCAGGGCCTCAGATGTACTGTATGATAATCAGCAAAAACAACTCATCCAAAAAGTGACATTAACGAGCTCAGTGAGTGAGGAGACATTTTTGAAAAAGATGTGTGACATCCTCAGAGACTTTGATTAAAAATGCTATGAAGTGTTTATGGACATAGAAAGGGGAGAGTTGCTAAATATGAGTTATTATTAGAGACATATTTAAGAAGTGCTGGTGATGAATAAGGACATATTTTTGAGAGTTGAAAGTGTTTTTCAAGTGGTCCAAAAAGATGTTTGAGCGAAAATCATTTTTTAAAATATGCAAAATGACAGTTGGAGCACCATCAGTTAATATTTCTAAACAAGGCTGGAGAAATGCATTGCTGTCTACATAGGCAGCATTCTGAAATAGAGCCCAAAAAGTGACACATTTGGAACACTCTACATAGGTAGCAACTTTATACTTCATACAAATAGCAAAAATATAAAAAATAATCAACTTATCTCTTTATTTGTCCACCATTTGGATGGATTTTTGTCATTGAAGTCACAGTGTATTGCGGGATCTTTGAGATTTATACCTGCAGTGCTGCTTTAGAATTATGCCAATTTCCCACATTAGCCTGTCTATGTAGGCACTTCACTAGGTTTTAAACCACATGCAGGTGTGTGTGTGTGTGTGTGTGTGTGTGTGTCCTGTGTGAATCTGATGAGAAACAGTACCCTATATTTTGACCTTGAACATCATTTCAGAGCTAATTAATTACCAAACCCGTATGAAATGATTTTGAAATATGAATGCATCAGAAACAAATGTGCTTTGTCAATCTTACATTTTGTCAGTGAATGTCATGGAGTAAGGTCTATTGCTTGGGCACTGGGATGGAAAATAAGGGAGCACACAAAGCTCTAGTGATTGAATTAGGAGCAAAGAGCTGGTGGTTTCTGGCTCTGCAAGAAATATAAGGTGCTCTACATAAAGACTCCTGGAATACTGTCTGGAGAATACTGCAGATCAGAGCTTCTCGGGCCAAGTACCATCTTTGATCAAAGCAGAACATCCAAATACTGCCAACTAACTCAATGAAACTGACATAACTCTAGAAGCAAGATTAAGGACTGTGAGCAGCATAATGCCAGGAATCAATATTCCTGCATAAGAAAAACTGGTACTGTATGACCCTAATCAGTCTCTTAACTGGCCCTTTTGCACATCTATATGGAAGGAACCAAGAGCAGCATCTAAATACACACAAACACACATGTTAGGATCCCATTTTTTAAGGGGACTTTCCATAGACAATAATGTTTATACTGTACAGAATGTATATTCTATCCCCTAACCGTAACCTATCCCTAAACTTACCCATCACAGAAAACTTTAAAAACAAAAAGTTTTTAAACTTTTAAACAACTAGCATATTAGAATGATTTCTGAAGGATCATGTGACACTGAAGGAAGACTGGAGTAATGATGCAGAAAATTCAGCTTTGCCATCACAGGAATAAATTACATTTGAAAATATATTAAAATAGAAAAGTTATTTTAAATTGAAATATTTCATAATATTACTGTTTTTACTGTATACGAATAAATGCAGCCTGCATGAGACTTTTTTTTAAAAAACAATAAAAATCTTATTGACCACAAACTTTTGAACCATTGTAGTATATGTGTAAATAAATAACATTAAAAACACCTACAACCTATTGCATGTGTTAATACACATACATTTAATTTAGACTAATTAGTACTAAATAAAGAAATTTGATCTTAAAACCTGTCAGAAGCCACTTTTAAAGCTTCCCTTCATGAAACTGAGCATCTAGATTCTACTTAGAGGGCAAACAAAATCATATCTCTCCTTTTGCCTTCATTTGCTTGCTGCTCTCCTTTAACCAATTTTGAATAAAAGTGTGGTGCACACACACTGATCAGCATGGCTACAGAACATCCCACATTCCAGATGACTATGCATGCAGGCTAAGAAAATATATACAAGAATCAGAGAACCACCGCTGTAGGTCACATCATTCTACAGTGAAATTCGGCACAGAAAGTGTCGTCATGCAGCCAATAATGTTCACAGATTTCTATGCTGGATCTCGGGAGTGGTTCTCCTCTCATGTTTCTGGGAGATATGAAAACACCTGCAGTTCACACTTGCTCAGGTTCACTAGTTTGGTTTAGTAGGGATGGTCAAGGAGGAGCAAACTAGACAGAGGGTGGGAGAGAGTAAGAAAGCGTGAACCTACGGGGTGTCGTGAAAGGAGAAACAGAGAATGTGTGTAGGAAAGGAAAGAGAGAGGCTGATAAGTCCTCTATGCCCTGGAGGGAGATTGTGGTGCATGTTGGAAGACTATGCTCCTAATGAAGATGGACAGCAGAGATCCATCCGTGGGACAAAGAGATAGCGGTTCTCCATGACAATTTAGATGCCATCAATTACAGGCATGGTGAGAGCCATCAGTGGGCAGGATGACTGGTGCCCACTGGGCTCGACAGGTGCGGGAGAGCATTGATCCGTCAGTGCCAGGACCCATTAATGTAAAGGACACTTGGAACTTTAACAGGGGCTGCTGGGACAGCACTGTATTAATGAGAAAGTTTCAACAGAACAGGGTACAAGAACGAATGAGAGAGAGAGAGAAAGGAAGGAAACCAATATTGATTGTTTGTTAATTATAACCCTTTGACTTGTTTTCAAGCTAATAATACTCATCTCAACATCAAACAGTGAGATAACACTCTAGCAAATACTCCACAGTGCTTCCTCGCATATAGGACAAGAGGAAGCTGTTTAAAATCTGATGACTGAGCCATAAAGTCTTCTCACACAGGATTTGACTGGAGGAGAAAGCTTTGAGCTGACTACCACCTCAGGTCTGGTGACACTTTCCTGTAAGACTGGATCCAGTCATGGCTGATTAATGGAGGGAGGTAACGCAGTGAGATGTAGGCTAACAGAAAGTAATGCTCAGTAGATGAAGCACCACCTCTATCAACTACAACAAAAGCAGGTTTGTCAGTGTGTTCAAGTCGGCATGAGATGGAAGTTGCGTTTGTCTTTTCTTCCCTGTTGTGATGTGAATCCGAGTGAAACGGCACAAGAAGAAATGTAGGGCAGTACTTGATTTTGTCCATTGTCAATTGATTGGATGGTTATGGTTGTGGTTTGCTATCAATGTGATGTCATGTGAATGTGAGTGACAGAAAACACACCAGAGAAGAGTAGAGATGTCATTGCAAGAGGGAGGCGAAGTTGTTTTGATTAGAGATTAGAATTGTCAATTTTGGCTTCATGGTGATGTAAGACTGGAAAAACTAGTTGAGGAACGACCACTCCACGAGTGGACAAAGGACCTTGCTGAAAATTAACATTTGAACTCCCCCTCGTGCACTATTGAGACGAAGGTCTCACCTCTCTCATCCTAATCTACATTTCTTCCCCTCATCCTCCACTCTTGCAGAGATTACCCAAACTCACACAATAATCTATATGATCAATATGAGTATTATACATATTTAGTATCATTCGAAATGTCTCAGGGTGACTGGTACAAGTGTCTCATTCCCAAATAAGTAAAACAAAAGATAATAAGGTTTTTAAGAGTTAAGAGATAACTGGCACACAAAGGAATGTGGTCTCGAGACAAATGGTCTCCTACCCCCAGAAGGTGTAACCTCTGAATGCAAATATCCATTGTTAGCACATGTTTCCATGTAAAAGAAGTTTCTGTCTATATAATGAAATGTAGCAAGGGGCTCGGGGCCTTCTGTCCTTTAGATGGACTCTCAGCTTCATGTATTTCTTAATGTTGGGTTCTTTATTCCAGAGCATTTGATGTTTTGTATTGATTATCTTTGCATGATACATTTACAGACATAATAAATTGTAAACATCTGATTTTATTCGAATCGACTCTGACATTATTTCCAGTAAAGAGTTAAAAGAATAGTCAAACATTCGCTCACATTTAATGATGCCCAGATATCATTAAAACCTTTTAATTTATTGAGTCAGATGAAATAACGAGAAAATACATATGAGAAATGTATTGAATTTAATCAAAAATACTTAGCCGTTAGCCAACTATGGTCGCAAGTTCCGTCGTTACCAATAGAGTTCAATGGAAATTGCGACCCTAGTTGGCTAACGATGCTTTCGGGAAACGCACCCCTGGTCGGATGCCGGGCTTTGGGCCAATCGAGCACGAGCTTACAGTGACTTTTAAGACTGTTAGGCTAACTAATTGTGTACGTACGTTTGAATGCTTCATGACAAAACCCAGCTAAACATCAAAAGTCATTCTCTTCAGTGTCACATGATCTTTCAGAAATAATTCTAATATGCTGATTTGCTGCTCAATGAACATTTTGGAAGAAGCACTTTATTTTACAGTCCTGTCCTTGATTATGTCCTTACTATAAATTAAACCTGAACCTAATCCTAAACTTAACCTTAGGCCATATTAGTTACCTTAGAATCCTCAGCACGCACTTGTGCAAGTACACTGTAAGTGCATGTACTGTAAAATAAAGTACAACCAACATTTCTTATTACAATTAATGTTGAAAACAGTTGCTACCTAATTTTTTTTTATTATTTGTAACAATTATAAATGCCACTTTTGATTAATTTAATGTCTGCTGAATATAAGTATAAATTTTTACTTTATACTTACAAGTTGAAATGTTTGTTAGCACATTGCTACACTAACAATATGATGTGCTGATTAGTGCAAACAAATACAAAACATGCACACATATTTAATGAGATGGAGCTTTTTATCAATATATTGCAGTATCGAATGAAAAACAAGGATATTTGACTTCAGTGCAATGCATTGCAGGATTCTCTTCTCTCTCTGCAGGCGATGCTGCCTTAGAACACGGCCAAAAAGACATCTTTGAAGGCAGAATAATAATGCTGCAACAGCATGATGCCTTTAAGTGTAAATTGCAGGTTAACCACCACAACCAATTAATGTGTAAATTAAAGTGCTCAATGTGTATATATGTAAAAATGTCAGTCTTAAAATGAGTTAAAATTTATTGGGGTTTTTTCAAAGGTAGCATGTTTTTTACCGTAACTGGGTGATGACGTCATAAAAGGGAGCACGGGCGGTTATGCACTCACTCTGTGTGTGCGGGTTGAGGGAGAATAAAACGATTCGCGGGACTCCCGCAAACTACAAATATCTATGAATAAAAAATAAAAACTAATACATTTTTATTCATCTGTTGCAGAAAAGCAATAAGAACAATTAAAACAAAATAGAAACGGTTTACAGGCAGAGTTTCTATTTCTAACATGTCTGCAGCGTTGAGCGATGTAGCCAATCACAGACATATGTGTTGATTTCTTGAATGCAATAATGGCCAATCAGAAGCATTTACGATAGACTTCCCTCACCGCTTAAAACTGACTTTTTGTTCAGTGCTGAATTCTGAATGCTGGCAAATCCTCTAATTATAACAAACATAGTATATATATTATGAAAGTTTCATTGATAATAACAGATGTGTGAGATCGCGATGAACTGATGTCAGCTTTTTAGGAATTATTATGGGAGCGCACTTTGCGCGCAGTCATGCCAAACCATGCACGCAGTAGCCCGCTTGCTTTTATGTTATAACAGTGGTTTGTGTGTTAATGCTTTATAACAAATAATTGATCAGGAGCATGTATGCTGATGTGTATGGTGGCGACACGTAGGCTAACTTGAAAGTATTTGGAGGCACAGAAAAAAAGTCTTTTTGCGGGCGGGAGCGGGACAAAACATAAATGTTGCAGGCGAGAGAAAGTAATATAGAAAGTAGTTGAGAACGTCAGTTATAATAATGACCCACATATTAAAAAATGGTCGAGTTTAAAATCGGGCTCGGGCTCATAATTACAGTTAATGTGTCGGGCAAGGCCGGACGGGCTCGGACACAACGTGCTCGGGTAGGGTCTTGCTTGATTTTTTTGGGCCCGATCTAAGCTCTACCTCGGGTAAGTTATGCTAACGCTTACAGGCACGAATCAGCCGTTTGTCCTTGGGGAACTTGTGGAGCCTCTCCCCCGTTTTTGATGTATTCGTACATCCCTTACAAACACAATAGTTAACCATTTTTGGTAGCTAGGTCTCCAATATAACGTAACTCCAGGCCTGGAATAGACAGTAAAAGCTTGCAGTACCTTTTATGACATCAAGCCCAGCCTAGTGGAAGGGAGGGGGCGTGCTTAAAACCACTGTAAAACGCACCAACTTTTCATATTATATTCAGCATTTTGGTACAAAAAAACAAAAAAAAAAAAACAATGGTGGGCGGTTCTTATCTTTATGTTTAGTAAGCACATTGCATTATCTTCGTGAAAAATTGTACCTTCAATTTACACTTAAAAATGCTGTCTAGGAAGCCAGCTCACCCGGTTTGGATTTGAAACAGAGCTTATTTGTCAGCATGCACACCCACCACAGCTCTGACAGTGGCAATTTATCTGTTTTCTGTGATGAAAGCATGTGCAAACAGCATGTGCTTTATATTTGGTTGTGTAGGTGAACTCTTTTGGTTCCGTATTCTATGTAGGGCAACACTAAATCCTGTTTCTACTGAGAAACTAATGAAAAAAATGCTCATATTCCACATCTGACTGCTTCATTAATCTGGAGTGGCAATGGTCCCATTAGGACACATCCACTGGCATTACCACACACAGATTAGATTGTGTCACAACGTTGGAAGGTTAGGCAGCGTCCCTCGAGATCGTCATAAATGAACATGTGTTTTATTATTGCATTTCACATTCGCCATAAAAGCACGAACGCAATCATGGGAGGAAAAACAACCCATCATATTCAGATTTAAATGCCGAATCTAGTTTTAAGATGTAAAAAGATTTAGAAAGTTGAGCTCAAACAGGAGAAAATCACATTGCAGCCCCTGCTGAGATGCTGCACACAGAGAGTTTGTGTGTGGAGTCGTCGCGGTCGTTGTGGATTTCTGATGAAATCACAGCTAGAGGAGTTTCCCTCTATTGCACTTGAAGACAGAAATTCTAATTCAAGCAAAAGCGTGAGCACTAAGGGAAGATGAATATCGACGCCACAAAGCTTTGGATCAACCTGCCGGTGCTGTTTCATTAAGTGGCAGAAGTGGAACAGAGGGACAGTTTAATGAACACAGAGCAACGCCTGAAACAACCTACTCTCGGAAACTTCATACGTCCACCTTCATACCGTTAGTGCTGGCATCCTCCTGAGTCACATAAACTGCCTTCACAACCCACTTCTAATGTACACGGATCTATGACAGGAATCCATGAGGAGGAAGGGGTGGAATGAGCAACTGTCCAGTGTAGGAGTTTATGTGGATACATTAATATTTAAAGTATTTAAAATGAGTGTGCTATGCAGTTTTAGTTTTATGCAGAATTTTTTTTCTTGTCAATTCTACAGACAGATGGATCTGACAAATGCTTTCCTGTAGCTAAAACAGTAAAGCTTTGGCGCTTGCAACGCCATGGTCTTGGGTTCGGTTCCCAGGGAAAGCAAGAACTGATAAGAATGTAAATGTGTACCTTGAAATGCAATGTAAGTGGCTTTCGATAAAAGCGTCTGCCAAATCCGTAAATGAAATGTAAAACGTTTAAACGTAAATTGCAATAGTGTTTTCTTCCCTATTATTGTATATATCCAAGTAAAGTGGCTTTCTCGCACTTTTGATTTAAAAAAATATGAGCACGGATAAATCATTTTTTCTTACTAAATACTATAATATTCCATTAAAAAATGCCATAATAAACTATCTCAGAGAGAGAACAGCGATCAATGGCGGCTATCACACCAGAGCCTGACAGCAGTGCCAAACACCTTTCCTCAGGCCATATCCACACACACACACACACACACACACACAAGACCTCCGGCTCTAACACTGCCAATTGCTGCCCCAAGAAACAGCCTGCAGCCCACACACACAAACACACACACACACACACACACACACTATAACCTATGTTGTTGACATCTTCCTTGTCTCTGGGAGAAACACAACTTAATACCTTCCTACATGAATTATTTAAATATTACTTCAAATCGAAGACTTGTTTTTGTTTTTTTGTAAAATGAAATAAATCAGCATGAGCAATTATAGGATAACAAGGTCAAAATACTTGAGGTCTTTAATTTACACACTATTTAATGCACGAAGGCAGCAAGAAAAGCAGTACCACTGGTCACTATGAATCATTGGAGTCTATGCGCCGGGAATATGCGCTATCATTAGCATTAAGAGCATGTTATATTAATCATCCATCTCTTCCATACCTCAGCAAACAATCCCACTAGCTCTCTCTCTGACAAATTAATAATACTAGAGAACAACCTGAACTTACTCACCCTCATGTCATTCCAAACCCGTAAGACTTTCGTTCATCTTCGGAACACGAATGAAGATTTCTTTTAAAAGAAATTTAAAAAAAAATTCAAAAGATTTTCTTTTAAAAGATTTCTTTTAAAAGAAATCTGAGAGCTTTCTGTCCCTCCATTGACAGCTACACAACTGACACTTTGACGGTTCAAAAAGTTAATAAAGATTGAATGTATTGAACCGATTGAATGTAGGAGACCGTAGTACACTTTTCATCAGTGTTAATGGTTTTCGTTTTGCTGGACTTGAATATTCTGAATGTCTGGTGAAATGCGCATTGTGCCATTTTACAAACAGAAATTTCAATGTAAAGGAGCTGATTTAACGGTACCAAATCTGAAATGTGAGAATAGAGTTTAGGAGAAAGAGTCAAAAAATACAAGTGGGTGAGGGGAAAAGCAAGAGACTGTGTGATGTCTTCACGAGCCGCGAGGCAGAAATTAAGGGGTGTAGCTGTGGCACCACAGTCTGTTCCCATGATGCTGTGAGGAACTCCAGAAGTGGGTGCTGAGGTAAGCACATGAGCCGGCCTACATATTAAATATGAATTAAAAGGCTTTAAAGCAGACACGACCTGTCCTATGAGACGAGATAAACATCTGCCAGGCGCAGACCTTCTCGAGCTCCCGGAGCACACAAAGCAAACATCCAACTTGTTTCAGACCACAAGGAATGTGTGTTTGTTTTCACCGTGTGAACGAAGCCATCCTTGCAAAAAATATTCAATTTATTGTATTTATACTGAGCCACTCTCTTCCTCACGTTCACGCGGTGAGAAGGCGCTTTGCCTTATACATATTAAACAGGCACTTCTGGAGACATGATTTAATGTCTCTCAATAATACATTCAGTCAGTTGCATGATGTTTTCACACATCATTACCCCACTCCAGTCTCCATTTCTTTCAGAGAATTTTCTCCACGCAACCCGTTTCTCCAAATGTCAGCTCGCAACATTTAGCCAGAAGTATTTAACATTTGGAAAACTAGCACAAACAGATATGAAGATAAAGCAGAGAAAATAATGTTCTACATTTTTTATGAAGCATATGGGCTGCATTGAAATACTTTAGGGAAGATCGGTGGCTTGACATGCTATACTCCATCTAACATTATTTTAAACAGCATTGTTGCTCATTTTACTTTATTGCATGGTATATTTGTACTTAAAAATGAACACTGCAGGACTATTTAAAATTAAGGTATTTTTAAATGAAGGTAAATTAAGAAATTTAAATTTTGAAGGTGTTCTTTTAAAAGGTCTTTTAAAACATATTAAATGACAAGTTACAGGACCTAAAATAAATACTTCCCCTAATTGATTAATAAAAATGTTAATCTGATATTGTGACGTTGATAAAAAGTTATATAACACATAACGCAGTGTAAGTTTTCATGTCTGGGAGGTGTTTAAAGGGATGGTTCAAGGTGCACATTCTGTCATCATTTACTCATGCCGTTCCAAACCTGTATGACTATTTTTTTCTGTGAAACATAAAATAAGATTTTAAAGAATGTCATTGTCCATACAATGAAAACAACACTGGCCCCCAATGACTTTCATTGTACAGATAAAAACAAAACAAAACACTGAGACATTTCTTAAAACATCATCCAGTTAATTGTCAGCTTTTGGTGACCTTTCTCTTTAAAGAGTCTTTCAAGTTTCATGTTTTTTTCTTCAACATAAATTACACACATTCATACCTTAAACATGATTTTTTTTTAAACAAACTACAATGTTTGTTCTATTTGTCAAGCATATAAACTCACATCCTAATGGTAGTTCCACTCCTGTTGTATAAACTTTTGCTAAGTGGATTTCTTTTTAAAACACAGTGACTTCAGAATTTATATTTTAGAACAAAACGTAAAAGTCTCTTCAGGTAAATTTAACAGACCTTATTTTACTCATAATATTCTTAAAAATCCGTTAAAAGTTTACAAGAGAACACTCAACTCAAAACTGCTAATTCTCTTCAAAGTTTTGGACTACAAACAGAGCAGATGTAAGTTAGTTTAGAGAGGAGGTGTCTCTCTCTCTCTCTCGCCCTTTTCAGTCTTTGTGTAAAACTTCTCTTCCGATCAAACGCTCCAATGCGTCCTAGCTGAGAGAGACTGGAGAAGCTGTATTCAGAGACAGATGATGACAGAGACACTCTGGGACTCCATCAGCGCTGTTCTGAAATGTCAATAATGAAGTAAACATCAACAGCAGGGCCGTGTTTGATTATGTTTATGAAATTTTTTTTGGATACAACTCTATGATGTTAGAACGTCAAATATCCACCAGGACTGCGTTAAGAAATCACACTTTTTTAACTCGGTATAGCTGCGAAACTGCCTCTGCGTTGAAGTTCTTCATGAGGCTGGAGGGTGCAAAATTTCAAAAACTACACTTTTAAATTCAAATGGATTTAAAGAAAAATCTCTGTGGAAAGTCACGAGCCATTGCTCAAACGTCTCTGTGTTTGCTCTCTAATGGCCTACCATTCAGTGTAATAAACACAGCGAAGCATACACCAGGGAAACTAAACGAGTGCTCAGGATGATAAGTTGATTCCCAAATGTATGCTGAAGGGTCGTGTGGCTTTCCCCTTGAGAGAGTAAGGTCACGGAGCCAGTGGAGCAAAGAGCTCTGCCTCGCTCTGCATCTTAAACATATGTGCGTGATACTTGTGTAAACCAAACCGTTGGCACATAAGGAGTAGTAAGACTGAAGAATCTTACTGGGAAAAAGTACTGAAACCGTAGAATGGGTTTACACAACAGTCCCTGATGTCACTGGCCACACGCCCCTGAGAAATATCTGTCCTGTGGGAGCGGCTACATATAGAATTAGCTTTTGTTTTTAGCTTTCAGTTTTTAATTTAGTTTAAGTTTTGGTACTTTTATGTGCATTTGTCATTTTTTTTTTTTTTTATTATTATTATTATATTTAAATTATATATATATAAATAATATATATATATAAATATATATATATATTATATATATATCTTTAATTTATTTTAATTTTTGTTTTCAGTTTTAGTACTTCAACCTCAGCTTATTTATTTCAATCAGTTACCCAGACAGAAATTTAGCTTGTTTTTTAAGTTTAAGTTATGCATCTAATATTTATATTTTATTATACTTTATTTAGTTTTAGTTAACAATAGCACCAAGAGTTAAATTATTCTTTTTCATTTTGTAGTCAAATTACACTGATTTACTGACTATGCTACTTAAAAACAAACAGAAGGTCCTTCCCAATTCACATACTTAGGATACATAGTGTGAAAAGTGCGTTCACGCTGAAAATTACAAAAAGAAAAAGTGCACTTTAAATACCCGGGTGATGCAATTAGTTAACCAAAAAAACAAAGTGGGGAATGTTGGACACTTCATGCACTCAACTGTTGCAACTACAGACTCTGATGTTGAATGACAAAATAACCATATAAAGTTCATACACTACACGGTTGAGTGCATAGTGCATAAGTACATAGTGTATAATGGGTCATTTGAGACACAACTAGAATGTTAAAAGCACTGCATTGTGGGATCCAGTGTTCCTCTTAGTAATCAACTTATGATGAGTGTAGAATGATGAAAATAACCCAATAATAATACATATAGAAACAAATGCATCTTGAATTATTTTCAAATGTAGTACAGTGCGTTTAGTATAGAAGTAAAACTCAATGAATTGCAAAGTGTTAACAGTCTACACAACCATATGCATTCTGTTTTATTCTGTCTGGTTTAATACTTCCTGTATGACCCTTGTTGGAACAAAACCTTAAGGCAATTTATCTCGCATTTCAAAGCATCAGGTGGAAGTTCCTGTCTCGCAGACATCAATGTGTCAGACTGCCCAGCAGGAAGTCAAACATGACAAACAAGCTCACAGGAATCTGGGCTCTCACCCTGCCTTTACATCCACAACAACTCACACTTCACTTTAAAAGGACCTTCAGGTATATTTCAACTTCAGCTTCAGATATCATTTTACTGGAGCTAATAGGTAATGTCAACAAATCTTACAATAATACAGAAAATATTAATTGCTAAAAAAGGCTTAAATAATTCACCCAACAATTTTAATTTGGTCATTTACTCACCTTATGTCGTTCCAAACATGTATGACTTCCTTTCCTCTGTGGAACATAAAAGGAGAAATTCTGAAGAACTTTCCTGGCAAATCTTTCAAAGATTTAAAAAGGACAACTCATTTTTTTGAATCAGGTGTTTTTTTATTTAAAACACCCTGATCTAGTTCTCCAGTTCAACTCACTGACTAAATTATCCATATTTACATGCTCAATAGAGGGGCAACATTCTCAGTAAAGAACGTTATAGTGCTTGTGTATCAAATACTACTTTTTGTCTATCAAAAATATTAAAACATTACAAACAAAGGCAACAGCAGGAATATTAGGCTGCTTAATAACTTTAATAACTAATGCACGGACTGCTGTTTATCACATACTTATAGTTTTTGTCTGTCACATGGATTCAGAAAACGTTCAATGCTTTAACGGTGCTTTTCTGTTCTTAAAAAGCTTGAGAGTTTTTTCCAAGTACACGTCCATGGCTTCTGATTGCATGGAAAAGAACAGCCAATTAAATTCTCCTTTTGTGTTCCATAGAAGAAATGAAGTCACACGTGTTTGTTGTTTGATCCTCCCTAAAAGTTCCCCTGATAGACTTAAGTGATGCATCAGCACCAATAAAAAAAATTATTTCAGGAAGTTAAAGTATAATAAGGAGTAAATTGGCAATGATGCTGGTAATACTGTCAATTCTAATAGACCTCAGTGATGTTAATAGAACCAATTTGAGGATATTTTGATGCATTCAGTATATTCCAAATGCATGACATTTTAAATTGCATTTGTTTTTCTGTCTGTATCATTTGAGCCATCTTCAAAAAGGCATCACAAACACAAAAGCACAATCCTGTTTAGATGAGCTTTGTAACAAGGGAACCTCAGGCTGAAATGATCGAGTGTACCTACAAGCAAGTCTCCAGCGGGCTGCACTGATTTGAGTGTTGCCGGAGGGCAGGGAGCAGGCCTGCGGGGGAAAGCAGAGCATGTTTCTCCCCCAGGGTTGTCTTCCAGCCATTAACTCCTGCCAAGTCATCGCATTGATTCTTACTAAGGGGCTCAGCTCCACACCGGGCTAGACTGTTACAAACACAACTTGCAATGGAGAGATGGAAGGCAATGGTATGAGGTCTCATGCATCCAAACATTAAAACAAACTGTATGGTACAAAGGGTCAAGGTTACAAATAATGTCAACAAAATATACATGTACACATACACCCAACACTTACATGCACAAAATAAATAGAAACAAATGGTGTGGAATAAACACATCTGCTGCTGTACTGACTAGTCTGTGGAGAGACCACGGCTTGACAAAGGACAGACAGGAGTGTGTTTCCATGCCAGTGAGCTCTATTATCTCTAATAATATAGTGGCTGGAATGAGGTAACTGTACACTACACCTCTGCTTCATAACAAAAAGCTGATGCCTTCATATGACGCCTTTTCGTCATATGAGTGAGGTCTGAGGATGTCCCAAAATGTACACCGTATAAGAGCAGAGTTTGTTATGCTGCTTTTAAACAGCAAGTGCTAATGCAGAGATACAATTTGATTGAAAAAAAAAATGTGATATTGCCCCCCATCTTTTTACCCACAAATTCAGTTTGGTATTGGTATTTGTTAGCATTGTATTCAGTGTATTGTTTATTTAGTTATTTTATTACACTACCATTCAAAAGTTTGGGGTCAGTACGATTTCTTTTTGTGTGCGTTTTTGAAAGAAGCCTCTTATGCTCACCAAGGCTGCATTTATTCGATTAGAAATACAGCAAAACAGTAATATTGTAAATAATGTTATACGATTAAAACTAAAATAACTGTATTATATTTAAATATATATTAAACTGTAATTTGTTCCTGTGATAGCAAAGCTGAATTTTCAGCAGCATTACATCACTACTCATCATTACTCTTGAAAGGGTTGTGCTGCTTAATATTTTTTAGAAATAGAAATATTTTGTACCATTTTGAATGACTTTACTGTCACTTTTGGTTAATTTAAAGCATCCTTGCTAAAAAATCTTACTGAACACAAACCTTTGAACAGTAGTTTATATGTTGTGTGTGTGTGTGTTTATATATATATATATATATATATATATATATAGTGATATAGTGATGTGATATATATCATCACTATGATCAGTTGCTTTATTAACTGCTGTCATTTTTGTTGTGTGCACAAATTTGTAGAAACGCCGCTCTCAGCAGCGTGGATGGTCTCGGGATGGTCACTAACAGTATATACCTGCAGAGGTATTTTCAATTTTGTTTTACCCCTAAGCAAAGAAGAAAAAGAACTTCGCAGTGAATATATCGAGGCCTGGAGTCCGTTTTGTCCAATGCCTTTATGTCTGACGCCTTTTTGTCAGCGTCCGTTTCATCCGATGCCTTTTTGTCTGATGCCCTTTAGCCTGAGGCTATTTGGTCCGATGCCTAATTGTACGAGACCTGACATTGTTTTTCCTGAGACCTGAAGCCTTTCAGTCGGAGGTGCGATGCCTTTTTGTCCAATGACTGAAGCCTTTTAGTGTAAGGCATGACGCCTTTTCGTCATACGAGTGAGGTCTGAGGATGTCATAAAACGTACACCGTATCTGTGTCATTAATACTAATTTAAATGAGAAACCTTTTTATTTACAATAAAATGTAAATATTTTTTTTTTAAATAAAGGAATGTGTTCAATAACATACTGTATTAGCATTTTCTGTGCAATTTGTATCGAGGATAAGTAAAATGTCACTGGTATTGGTATTAACTACTGAAATTTTGGTATTGTGACAAGGGTATATTATGAATGTTGGTTCGTTATGGGCACCGGCACAGGTCCATTTAACACTCTCTGTGTTGGTCAACCTGACCAAATGCTTACATTGTGGGGACCAAATATCCCCGCAAGGACAGTAAAACCTGAAATCACCACGTTGTGGGTACCAGACAGTGATCCCCAGAAGAAAAACAGCTTGAAAAATATACAAAATATTGTCTTAATGAAGAGGATGGATGATATAATTAGCTCAATATAAAACAGCAGAAGTCAATGGAAAGTTCCACCATGATAGAAAAACAAACGTGTGTGTGAGGTCAGTGAGGAGGTCTTCCTTTTGCGAGTGACATTGTTCTGTCCGGAGATTGAAGTCCAGAGGGACTAAATTTAATGAGCTCCAATTTTTGGTCTAATGACCCCCCCCACCACCACCACCACCCCCACCCCATTCATATTCTTCTGTTCTATTCGCTTTCTCTGGTGTGGAGGATATTAACAACCTCTTCTTTGTGCACTCCAGGCCATTAGGAAGGCCTGCCTCAGCTGCACACACACGCCAGTCATCTCAATTACTCTTATGAGCACACAGAGGCCAATATCTCAGGAAACACACACATGCAGACATGACAAAAGAGGGTGGAAGACTAGTGAGGGTGGAAGTTGTGAAACTAGGCCAGACTACAACATGGTGCAGTGAAATCTTTATTTCTGTAGTGACAGTAAAGTGTGAGTTGTCATCCGTGCTTCTTTATAATGCTTATGCTAATTTTTAAGGCTGGGGGAGTGACTCCAGCAGTCTGCCATGAGCATTCAAAGTTATAAACCCAAACCCTAAAGGGTGTCAGTGGAACTTATCTGTAATTTAGTGGTTTCGGAACAGTCATGGTTGTTTCTTGCCCTCCGTCAAGCAGTCAGGTAGCCTAACATGCACCTTTCCTGCGACAGAAGCGTTTTTTAGACTCACCAGGCTGCAGTACACTGATGCCCAGCGGGTTGGAGGTGCGGTTGGCCACCGTGCTCCAGGTGCCATCGTAATTCCTCCGATAAAGTAAGGCAGCACATTGGTACGTCCCGGCCTCCTTGCGTCCGGCTCGGGTGATGCTGAGACGGAAGTTGGTGTTAGTGGGCGTACGATCCACAGTGGTACGCGTGCCAAGGCCCAGCAGTTGATCGCCCCACTGCAGAGTGCCATCCCGCGTGAACGTCACCAAATCTCGGAACTCTCCATCGCCTTCTGCTGGCTGGAAGCGCCATGTGACCGCAGCAGGAACGTTGGGATTGTGCCGCGGCTTCACGATGCACTGTAGGTCAAACGAGTCACCAAACGTCACGCTGGGCGTACGAGAGGACGCCGATACAAAGAAGAAAGATTCTGGAACAAGAACAACAAAAGAGAATTCATATAGCAATTACAAATATTCACCACAATGCATTTACATAATTCAATTCATGCACTGATAAGCATGTATATCAACTCATCTAATAAGAACTTAGAGTCAGAAGGACTATGCTTTTATGATATTCGTTTTTTGATTCTTTTGAAAGTGTAATACAATTCAAAACTGGTTCTGCACTAATGCCAGACTTAGTTATTTGTTGTTTTAGTTATCTATTTCAAAGATGCCCAAACCTGGGCCAATGGGCCAAAGTTGATTGACCCATGCCATGAGCGGAAAAATATAGCATAGAAAAAAAAAACATGCCATTGAAATAGACGTTTGTTGGCAATCACAGCAATTTATATGCAAAATATTGTTAAAATGTGGCACAAAATAGTGAAAAAATTATATATCTGATAATGAAGGGTATTATGAAATTGAATCATAGTTTGTGTGTATTATTATTACAGATGCCGTACACATGCACTGCCACAACAAACGTGGAGCATGTGAGATTGAGGAAACAAATGCACACGTTAAATTAAGAAAAATCATGCTGCCAAGTTTGAATTTCTGCATTATTATCCTTAAATGTGTGCGTACATTTTTAACAAAGTTCATTTTTGTTTTCGTCCCCATGGAGTTGCAATTTATTAGGCTTATGCGGGAATACACTGTGCTGTAACTTACCTTTTGTTTATTATGTGTTATGTAAGAGATAATGTGAACTGAATACTGAACTGAATTTCACTTTGTTTCAATGTAATCAATCAATGAAACCCGAGACGGTGCCAGTTGCATTTGTATGAAACAAGATACAGCTTTGCCATGGACAAGTGTCCAGAGTCCCTTTAAGGCAAGTAATTTCACTCTGCAGCCTTTTAGTTGTTAATTGAATTATCATGCATAATTTAAAGAGGTTATTATTCCCTTATTAATAATATACTTAATTTATATTTGAATCAGTAAATGTTCAGTCACTTGAAATACAAATCTACTTTGCACATTTGTATAATATAAATCATAATTTATTTGTGAATTAATTTAAACGTTAATTTTGTTTCTTAAATGTTCAAGATTCTTTTCTTTTTTATTTCAATGTATTATGTCAGTTGGTGTTTAAAAAGTAACTAAAACATCATTAAAAACAACAATAAAGCCTCATTGTACTATAAAACTGGATTAGTTAAGCTGATTGCTTAATGTTTTCAAATGATGAAATCATAAATAATGTGAACCAAGGTTAACCACTTTAAATTCAATATAACAATTTGATATAATGCACCTTTTACTTTCGGCCCACGGACCTCAATCAATTTAGATTTTTGGCCTTTGTTATAAAAAGTTTGGGCACTTCTGATCTATTTAAAAATGGACAATGTACATTAATCATCATTAGAGTTAGCCGGAAGGCTAATTTTCCCATCGGCAGTCACTTTGTCTGATGTTATTCGGCAGAAAACGAAAGGAAACAATACAACAATACAGATAAAATGCATATAAAGCTCAGATAAATAAAATTAAGTAGCACATATATAATACACTATGAATGATAAATCATCTTTTGTTTTGTGTTCATCAAAATCTTATAATAATAATAATAATAATAATAATAATAATAATAATAATAATTAGTATTATTATTATCATCACCAACATACATTTTTAATCACATTTACAGACCATTTTTTAGCTGAATTGACAATAAAAATTAAAATAAATAATAAATCGGTTAATTTACTATGACATGGGATTTTGGGCATAGCACCATTCCCTAACTCAATGCTTTCTTAAAAAACAACAGCAAAAATGAATATTAGATAATAATATAGATAAAAGTGTGTGCATTGCTACAATGCTTGTTTTTTATATATATTCCACTGCAATATGATTGCCATTCTGTTTAAGTACTTATTCTCTCCAGTGGATCTCCTATTTCTGCGTGACAGTAAAAACTGAGGTCTGAATGCGCTGCCCCCCAGACCCAAGCCTGTCACACAGGTAAACATGTTGAGAGAACTGCGGGTGACTTAACTGTGAATTCACAGCTGATACTGACGAGTCTCTGAATCTGCTAATGGGCATATAGACGACAAGACTATTCCCTGGCTATTCCCATACATCTCCATTTCCAGGGGCAAATGGAAATTTCTGCATGAGATTTCTGGAACTCGAATAGTTTTCCCTGTGGAAGGGTAAAGCATCATTTGGACACTTCTGAGTGTTTGCGCTTGATACGGATGACAGCAGCTGGAGGCCATACGGAGCCGGGAGACGGCCAGATCCATTCCCAGCCTACCTAATGATGCCACGCTGCTGGGCTGTAACAGAGGGCAGGTTAACGCAAAACCTGCTGGGCACAAGCTTTGCCAAGATCTTAGCAGTACCACAGGGCTCTGGCAAAGTTAAGGAAGTAAATTTCATTTGGTGACCCGCTATGTCCTTCAATTATGCAAACTATTAAAGGAACGGGGCAGTAAAGTTAGATGTCTACATTATCAGACTACTCTTCCTGCATGCTAATAAGCCTCAAAGACTTCCTGGGAGAAATCCCAAAGTTCAGACGTTCACTGGGCTGAGAAAGGCTAGCAGGAGTTTGTTCAGTTTGGGAGGAAAGCTTGAGATCAGTAGAGTTAATCTACTCTGCGTTATTTTGATAAAATTTGGACAAGGTGACCTGTAGCACGCCAACTCAATCCTGCGGGCAGCAACCGAGGAAAGCAGCCAAAAGGAGATTACACACACATCCCCTGTTTATAGAGCACATGCAAACTAATCCTGCGAGAGAAAAAAAAACGTAGTAGACTGCTGGATTCTATTTTTCTTTTTTTACATTTAATGAGCTCAGTTTTGCTCAGATATTGAAAAAAAAAATGTCTCAAATGAGGATTATTGGTGGATTTACAACAGTGTTTTCTGCAAAGCCATTCAGCAGCTAAAACTACTGTGCTATAGCAAAAGTAATCATATTTTCACTGAGTTGTGAGATTGAAGTCAGAATTGAATGTGATCAGATCAAAAGATTGTGTACTATGAAATAATGCCAAGAAAACACATCTTTCTATCGTGTTGTCTTAGCTGCACTAAAAAACAAACATTAAGCAAGACTTGCGTGATACAATTCAGGAAACGCACAAACTCAAACGTTTGAATCAATCTAAGGAATCCTACACCAAATTAAACAATGAATCAATCACTAGTCAGCTAATTCACTTTCAGTCACTAGGGATGGGCGATACCACTTACAGTATATTCTTTCAGACATGAAGCCAAGTGTCATTAATGCCCATTATTGATCCTAACACCGAAACTTATATCAAATGGAGAGATGTTGTTTATATCAAACAATATAAAAACTAATTAACCTATAATACATGTCACGTTTAGCTAGATTGTTATTTAATGGAGTGAAATAACTCCAGATGAAGCTTGTTTTCTCTGTCATTACCTCAAGTAAGTACCTACTTGTTTGAGCGTACTCCTTTTCAGGTGAGCAAAAATGATAAATAGTTCCTATCCTAAACAAACATTTACACTATTATATTTAAAAAGAAAGTTGACCCATCTTTCTTCTCACCCTCATGTCGTTCCAAACTGTTATGACTTTATTTACTCTGTGGAACATAAAGGAGAAAATCTGAAGAACCTAAAAGATGATATTTTGAGAAAGATCTCAGTGTTTATGTCCAAACAATGGAAATCAATGGTCAACAAAACTTTGGTTACATTCTTTGAAATATTATTTTATGTTCCGCAGAACAAAGAAAGTCATACATGTTTGGAACAACAGGGTGAGTCAAAGCCGACAGATATTCCTTTAAAACATTGACATTTATTACTAAAATAGTAGCACAAATGTAAACAACATTTATTGGATGATCAGACATGGAAAGAAGAGAGAGAAATGAACAGAGGAGATTCTGAAAAATATAGGACAGGCTTGAGCACTCACAGATCTCCAAAGAATGATATGTATGGAGCGAATTATGTGCCAAAATTAAACAAACAAATCCAGCATTTTGCAAACAAACTCGATCTCCTTTGCAAAGGAAAAATCGACTCGCAAACAAACTCGATCTGCTTTGCAAAGGAAAACTCGACTCGCAAACAAACAGAAAGCAATTTGCAAAAACAAAGGTCAATTTGAGCGAAAATGCAGTGGAGTAACCAATATTGTCCTTGATAATATTTCACAAATAAATACAAACCATCCTACAAATTGGATGTAACCTTTTGAACAAATACCAAATCTAGAGTATACAAATGCATATCTGTCTGTTATGATTGTCAGATCTCTCGGCTCGATTTTCTCACAAATGCGTCCATTTTTCCTTTGCAAAGCAGATCGAGTTTGTTTGCGAGTCGACTTTTCCTTTGCAAAGCAGATCGAGTTTGTTTGCGAGCCGATTTTTCCTTTGCAAAGCAGATCGAGTTTGTTTGCAAAATGCTGGATTTGTTTGTTTAATTTTGGCACATAATTCACTCCATAGATATGACGTTTACAAGGATTGAGAAGAGAGAGAAATAAAGAGAAGGGGGCATTTTAAAGGCATACGTTTCATGTTTTGATGGATTCCAGTGCTTTAGTCTCTTGTAAACACATGATCAGAAACGGCTTCCTATCCATCCTGTGTTTGACTGCAGACAGCAGGGAACCATGATCAATGCCATCTTCTCTAGAGTGCAGGGCAATTGGACATATGCTGAGAGTGATTATTTATGGAAACACTAACACAACAGCTTTCACATTCATAACCTTTCTCAAATTCCAACATTTTCCCCGCTGTTACTTTGTGTGATCCATTGCACACAGTTTTAATAACTAATCAATGATCACAGGAACAATCACGACACCTGAAGAAGTGGGGAAACGGGCAGCATGAGCTGCCGTCTGAGAGGACCGAGCCCAGGCAGACAGAGCTGTATTGTGTTTGATTATTCCAGACACACAGACATGCTCAGAAAAACATGTGGCATACACCCACCCTGACGCACAGCGGGAATAGAGATTTCAAATCTAGCAGCCTGACACAAGGGGAGGCTTCAGTCGGCCTCTTCATGTCAAGAACCGGCCCTCTACAACTGGCTGTTCCTTTGGTCACTGCAGTTTCTTCTCTTTGCTGTTAAACTGTTGAAGGGTTGGTCAAAATCCCTTGCCTCTTCAAATACATCTATAAATCAAAAATCCTTTTGGATGCTTATATACTTCCTTATAAAAAATCAATAATCAAATATATTCATTATCACATACTAATTTTTATATTCTTTGTGCTTGTGAAATTATATTTTCTTAAATGCATGTGATGGAAGTAACCAGTTTCTTTTAGGTGCATTCCAATCTTACTTTGAGATTGCACGTAGTACACGCAGGACACGAAGGGCATGTAACCCACAAGGCCGTTTGTCTCTTTCTCTGGTATCAGAAGAAAGGTTAGAGGGTCCTAAAGGCAGCATGGACACATATGATCCTTCGCTGGACAGATGGTCAAGCTATATTGAGCGTTACTATTGAACTTTAATTGTTGTATTAAAGTGTATTCTTTCCAGTATATTTCCTTCCTTGGGAGTAAATGCCAGTTATCTGTTTTTCTCCCAAACGAGTGAATGTTTTAGCATTATGTTTTGGTATACTTAACTGATAATAAGGAGCTCAGACTCTCTTCAGCCTTGATGGGAGCTGTTATTTGCTAGTGTCGGTTATTTGTGTGTGTGCGTATGACATTCTATGTAGGTTATGGACGTTCCGACCAGACAACCCGGCGCCCTGCTCTAACCTGCGAGGCCACCACAGACCTAAATCTATTGAGTGGACGACAACTATCTTTACTAATGGCGATAGGCACCCCTATCTCCTCACATGTGTTAAATTGTTTAGGCTCTTAATGTTTCTTAGCCAATGAGAATCATTCAACCTGTAAGCAATGACGTAGCTTAGACCTTGGAAATGGTATAACTGCTGTGATCTTTGTAACTGTAAGGGAGGCGGCCTACGAACTCCTGTGTGAGTCTTGAAGCTGACTTCTGCTGATGAAAATGCAAACTATCTTCAGTAAAACTTTTCTTTATTTTTTTATAATTCTGACTCCGGGTCTTCATTCTTCATATCTGGTTCTGGGTCTTTAACTGTATACCCCTTACACTGTTTATAACAGATAGATATCTAATCCAAATTCTTCCTTTCTGTAAATGAGTATTATTATTGAAATGTTATGGTTCATAATAAGGTAATAAACCTTTCAGAAAACACATGCAAGGGAAGGAAATCTGGGAGGCCCGTGTGAAGCCACTCAGGGTCCATTCCACAAGCCATCAGGATGGACGTGAAAATTACAGTATAGGGTCCAGGTACATTTTTTAAAAGTTTTTTAAAGAAGTCTCTTATGCTCATCAAGGTTGCATTTACAGGAATTTGATACAGTAAAAATAGTAATATTCTGAAGAAATTATTACAATTCTAAATAACAGTTTTCTATTTGAATACATTTTAAAATGTGTATTATTCCTATGAAAGCAAAGCTGAATTTTCAGTCTTCAGTGACACATTCCTTCAGAAAGAATTATAATATGCTAATGAGGTGCTTAAGAAAAAATTATCAGTGTTGAAAAAAGTTGCACTACTCAATATTTTTACAAAAATTGAGGATTCTTTGATGAATAGAAATTTCAAAAGAGCAGTATTTATTTAAAATAGAAAGCTTTTGTAAAATTGTAAATGTCTTAACTGTCACTTTTGATCAATTTAACTCATCATTCTTGAATAAAAGTATTAATTTCTTAAAAAAAAAACAGCGCTTTGAAGACATGGAATTTGAACAGACACTACAACAGTCGTAATATGACGCACACTCTATGGCGTCTTTTTTAAAAACATAATTCAACAAATAATACACCTGAAGTATAAAAATATCCAACTTACTCCACTTTACTGCAATGCTGCATTCCTGCAGATTTAAAAGATTAGTTCACTTTAAAAAAAAAACTTTTGCTGATAATTTACTCACCACCCCCATGTCATTCAAGATGTCCATGTCTTTCTTTCTTTCTTCAGTCGAAAAGAAATTAAGAAATTATTAAAACATTCCAGGATTTTTCTCCATATAATGGACTTCAATGGGCCCCAAACGGTTCAAGGTCCAAATGACAGTTTCAGTGCAGCTTCAAATGGCTTTAAACGATACCAGACGGTGAATAAGGGTCTTATCGAGTGAAACGATCGGTTAAGTGTGCTTAAGTTTTATAAGCACAAATACTCGCCTTGCTCTGTTCTGTGATGCGCATTCGTGACGTCACGTAATACGCAATTACGTTGAAAAGGTCTCACAGAACACAGTCATCACAGAACAGAGCAAGGCGAGCATTTGTGCTTATAAAACTTAAACTTTTTTATACTTATAAACTTTTTTGGGGGCCCATTGAAGTCCATTATATGGAGAAAAATCCTGGAATGTTTTCATCAAAAACCTTAATTTCTTTTCGACTGAAGAAAGAAAGACATGGACATCTTGGATGACATGGGGGTGAGTAAATTATCAGCAAAAGTTTTTTTTTAAAGTGAACTAATCCTTTAAAGTTTGCATTCTTTTAATTCAGCTAAGAGGTCACGCCATAACGTTATTCTTCTATTGGTCACATGTATTCACGTGACATGAATTCGCAGGTCAGAGTTCATCTTTGGTTCACCTGTCTCTTAGGCCTCGTTCACACAGGCTTAATGCTCAATTCCGATTTTTTTTTTAAATTCGATTTTTTTGCAAGGCCGTTCACATTTCCAATTAAATGCGACCTTTTGTGATCTCCTGTGTGAACGTGACATGACCCAGAAATGACCCGCATGCGCAGAAGAGTACTCAACTGTCAACGACGTCACTTGTTGTTTGCGGAAGTAGCCAAACATGGATGTCAACAGTGGAGCTCGTTTAGTGACGGGTCGGATACATGCGACCTGGCCGTTCAGATTGAAGTCTCATTTCAAAAGATCGGATACATATCGGATTTGGACCACATACCCAAGTGGCCTAGGTCACATTTGAAAAGATCGGATCTGTGTCGTTCAGACTGTCATGAAAAGATCAGATACAGGTCGCATAGGGGCAAAAAAATCGGAATTGGGTCGTTTCAGCCTGCAGTGTGAACATATCTTTACATTTGCATGTGGGTTAGGGTTAGAAGTCAATGGAATGAAGATTGTAGTGTGAGACCACACTCTCAAACACAGCTATACATTCAGGGACCTAAAGTGGGCAGAGTTTGTATGTTTGTTATTTAAATCACCAAAAGTTTGTAAGCTAAAGAAAAAGTTTCTCACAAATATCTTACCTAATCATCTAAAATTGTGTGCTCAATGACAGATGTACCATTAAACCTAAACATGTATATTTATCCATCATCCAATTAGCATGCTGGGAGCTCTAACTGCTTTCATAGCAATAAAATAAAAAAAAAGTAAATTGTGGCAGAATGTGTGTCTGGGCTCACCTCTGGGTGTCATGTGTAACCCAGCCAAACGATTCCACCACTATATGGTGGCCTGCAGCCAGTCAGCACCCATAGTACTGCCAGACACTAATGAGCATGTTAAGACACTCCATAAACAGAATAACCTGCTTCACACCCCGTCCTGATCCTTCATCCATTCAGTCACCCGGAGTCAATGCTGGAAAACACAACACTGCTATTTTTACTCACCACCACCAACACACCTGTCAAAGGGCAAGAGCAAAAGACACAAACACTGTCTAAGCCACATGGACATCATACTCGAACTAGATGTGCACTAGATCACGTGCACATCATACTCGAACAAAGTGACTCCTGCTGCATCACACCTGGAGAAGTCTGTACTTTACTCTGTAAAGCCAAAGCAGCTGACATGAAGAGCATCACGCTGCTTCTCTTTGAGCTTCAAATCAAAAGCAGAGCCGATGAAACACTTCAACAAAGCTGATCCAGACAGCAGAGGAAGTAAAAATGATCAATGTCAATTGCAGAGGAGGAGCATAGATATAAATAATTAAGAGGAATAAAAAAGCTGTGTCTTTGTCATCTAATCAAAGCTTCGATACGCAGGAAACATTAAGACTAGATGCTGGATAATATTAGCCTGGTCCCACCAGACTCTCGTACATTTAATTTGTACAGAGATAGATTGTCCTCCGTAGTACTGAAGGAAAATGAAAATTGAGCGGAAGTACGTAGGAGGGCGGAGCCAGGCTAGGATAATATTCCCAACCTTAAAGCTTCGACAAATGACTTTCCCAATCCTTTGTGATTACCACATACATGGAACATCATTCAAAAAAAAAAAAAAAAAAAACTTTTTTTTTATCTCAAAGTAAAAAATAAAAAAGTTACAAAATGATAGTCACAATTGCCTTTTTATTGTTTTTACTTTGAGTCGGAAACTTGCTTTGACTTACAAAGATCAAATGATAAATTATACATTTTTATTTAATATAGAAATTTCCATGACTTAATATTTTATTAAATGTCCTTTAATAAACTTTTCTTAACTTAATTAATAAAAACATTTTAAAACTGAAATTATCCAAACATTCTCTTTTACAAAGTTTGTGAAAAAGTCATAGATGTGTATTAGCTTTATGACACTAAATGGCAATGCAAAAATAATAATTATCTGAAATTATTCGCAGTGGTTTAGACTCTGTAGTAGTCTATAGAAATAGTCTCAGCATACATCCAGGGCAGGATGAAGGATGACTTAAAAGTAATATATATATATATATATATATATATATATATATATATATATATATATATATATATATATATATACATACATATATATATATATATATATATATATATATATATACATATATATATATAACTAATTAAATACACAGTACATATATATAAAAAAACAAAGACACACCATTAGAAATTGCTATGCTAAAAAAAGAGCTACGTTTTACTGCTTTTTAGAGAAAGACAGTCTATAAAAGACTGACTTACAGATGTTTCTGCAAACTAGGTTGGAATAGAAGAAAGTATTTGAAGTATAAAAAAGTTACACACTTCACCTTCAAAGCAGAAGACATATTGTATGTTATCAAGAACTGATGGAGTATCTTCTCTAAAAACCACTCATTGTCACGCAACACACGCTGTCACACAATGTGTTTATTTAGAGCATCTGCCAGCTTGCTATTCAGTCATGTTTTTCTTTTCAGCCATGTGCAAGCATGTGCGTATGAATGTGTTCTCATTACACACACAGTTAAAGTGCAGACTGTGAAGTCACGGCTATTGATTTTGATGGAAAGCTGACAGACAGCGTGTCCCACTGCGCTACATGAACATGATGCTATGTAAGCATGATCATGACTGAGCGACTGACTTCATAGAGGATCCAGCTTTACAGCGCACATGCCACTTCAACATTCACTCTACTCCACTTGAGTGAGTACATTTTCCTGTCACTGTGTGAGCTCAAGTGTGAGTTTGCATATGCTTGTGTGTATGAAGCAGAAAACAACAGAATATTTATGATGTCATAAATATGACGTGTTGCTGACAGTAAAACTACACTGCATGAGTACAAATATATATGCAAATACGGTGTCAGAAATTTACTTAATATGAAAGATTTGTCCCCTGCCTGGTGTGTTTTGTGGAAACTGTGATATATATATATTTTTCAGGTTTCTTTGATGAAAGAAAGGTTCAGCATTTATTTAAAATATAAATATTTTGCAACATTATATGGTCCAGATTTACTAATAGCTTACATCAGTGCAAACCCTCTTTTGGCCTTAAAAAAGAACTGTCAGGATTTACTAAAGACACGCAGTGAAAAATTTGCGCTGAAAAGATGTGGACAGGGTTAGTTTTGCGGCTGACATTATTGCATATGCATTTGTTGGAGTTTCCCTTTCAGATGCTCAATTTATGGGAGGAGAATATTTAAATGATTAATGCAAGGTGATTTACTAAGGTTTGCGCTCATCAATTTACTGGTATTTGCGCCATTATTTACCGACCAAAAAAGCATGTCTTAATGCATTTCAAAGCATTAAATAATAAGCATTTCTAAGCATGTCTAGAAATGATCCAGCTGCGTCTGTGTTCTTTAATTTGTGCGTCGTCAGTAGATCATGTGCAGAACTTTCCACTCCCATCTGAACTTTTTTTTGCGCTGTCACGCTAATTTGCCCTGTTTAGTATATATCCGGCCCTAAATGTCTTCAAAGTCTTTTGATTGAATTAAATGAACCCTTGCTGAAAAATATCTTACAGACCCCAAGACACACACACACACACATATATACATACATATACATATATATATCTCTCTTTTTTCTTTCCCCTCAAACTGTGTATGTGGTCTTACCAACTGATTTTACTGTAGTGGTCTTGATGGCGGATTCGTCTCCAATCTGCTGCCAAATCCAGTCAGGTGCAGTTCCACTCTGGGACCACTCGGTGGCGCTGCATCTGTACTGGCCCTCATCTGTGGGGAAGGCATTATACAGCAACAGGGTGAATGTGTCGGGCCGAACCCGCTCCACCCGAACCTCTCCATAGCTGCTGCGCTCCCTAAACGTGGGCCCAGGAGTGACTGTGCCCTCACGATCCACATTAGCCACGTTCACGGCAGGACCCACGTCCTCCTTATCCGTCCACTGCCATATCACTGACAGGGGACCCAGAGTGTTGCTAACAACGCAGGTCAGCTGAATGGTCTCCCCCTCCATAATCTCTGAAGAGTTACTGGATAACGACACAGTGATGTTACTTCCTATGAGAGACAGACAAACAAGAGTGGAAATTAGACATTGTTCTTTGGAAACATGACACTAGTGCAAGTTTATCATGATAATAGTATAGTAAATTTACATTATGTATGAGTAAATAACTCATGACAAGCTGTACAAGAAACTCCACAAATTATCATTGGGTGAAAATTTAAAGTACTTTTAAAGTCCTCCTGCACTGCACTCAATAATTTTATCCCTTAAAACTCATCTTTTCAAATCAAAATGACATATAAACACATTTTATGTATCGCTGTCTAGAACGTTTGGTAACGGTAATTAATTGTATTACCCTTTGGCTTGACTATGTTATCAAACAGCTTATATTGCTAATGTTAACACAATCCATGTTCCCGTTCACCATCAGCCAGACAATTGCCTTCTAAAAAGCAGCATCCCAGAAATGCTACAAACATCATAGAAAGTCAGTGGAGAAAGACATATACTTCATCATAACATCATATACATTATTCACCTGCTATATTGCTATATGTACCCATATTTTCCTGTCCCTTTTTAAAGGTTTCTTTTGCTCACTGTGTTAAAATTCCCACAGAGCATGATGGGAATGATAGGAAAAACCCTTTCTCGCACGTTGATGGGATTGGTTGCATGTTTGTGACGGTAGGAAACATCGTTTTAAGACTCTCTTTGGTACACTGCAGTTTTAAGGAGAAAATACTTGGCAATGTCGTTGACTGATGTATTTACACATGGTTTGTCTT
This sequence comes from Tiaroga cobitis, assembly GCA_030578255.1. Classification (NCBI taxonomy): domain Eukaryota; kingdom Metazoa; phylum Chordata; class Actinopteri; order Cypriniformes; family Leuciscidae; genus Tiaroga; species Tiaroga cobitis. The sequence goes on from CM060599.1 coordinate 26,671,375, forward strand.
AAAGTATATTAAAACACCACATAGAGCACACATAGGCAAAATTAAAAACTTGATTTTCACCACAGGGAAAGTACACAAGAACACCATTTTCTGAGTATGCATTAGGCGAGCAACCCCTATCTACTTGACTGAAGAAAGCAGGTTACTAATACAATTAATTAACACATCAAATTAGCAATACATTTGTATCGTCCACTTAGTTCCTTTAGCCCGATTTAAGCCTAGTCAAGCTAATGCACATTCTAGAGCAATATGATGAGGTGATTCCTTTACTAATGAGGCAACAGGTTCATTTAAACGGAAAGGTCAGCACTTCACTTTCTCTCATTAATTTACCTACGTTTTCTCATTTTATACGGTCTTTATAGTTGTGAGTCAGTAGGAAAAACCACTGCAGATGGATGCTGATAATACCTGAAGCAAAAACACACAGTTCCACTTCTCCATCAGGTTCCTTTGGGTTCTACTGGACAGTGTATTTTTTTCATTAATTTTCTTCACATTCTTCATTAAAGAGCTGTAAGACATGAACTAGCCAGTAGCCACCCAGATGAATCACACATGAATTCAAAGCAATAAAACATTTAAAAGTCAGATAAAAGTACTGTAAACTGTTTTCTATTTATATTTTGAAGTGTAATTTATTTCTGTGATGCCAAGTTGATTAGGAGTACAGTAAGAAGAAATGTGCAATGGTTTATGGGAGTGGGCAAGTCTATTGGGCTATGGCTAGTGCATCTCTTTAATTTAAAGAATTCTTTTTGATTTAAGTCGAAAGTGGCTTCTACAGAACATAAAATAATTTGACAACCTTTGAGCTCATGTTAGGTATGAAAGGTTTATACTGTATCTTTATGTCGTGCTCTACAGCAGGCAAGGCCTCAGACTACCAGGACTTTTAGGGTAGTTTTCTCATCATGAGGTCTAGAGCCTGAGAGATCTTATAAGTATGAGTGTAGATCAAAGCCTTCGTAGACATCTCCAGAGTTCTCGACAGGGATTTCACACCACCACATCCCTATATAAAAGCAGTGTGTGATAAAACAAAAAATAGAACTTTAAAGAGACAAAGTTTGCACCCTCCCCATGGGTCACCCGAGCCTCCCTTCAGAAAGAGGCTGTAGCAGAACTTCTTGAGAAGAAAACCGCCATGACCAATCGGTCAAGGCACACAAGAGGCTTTGAATTCATGCATAACAAAAGCGAAACATTTGGGGATGAAACCTCTTCAATTGCTAATGTGCTCCTTTTCTCAGAGGACATGAAATAGAAGTTTACACAATGATCAGCTGGAGTACAGTATGTACCGTCGCCCAACCTAGTCTCTCAGTATCATATATTGTCTGAAAGACCTACTTAGTTGGTGTGGCCTTGATCATGAGAGAGAGAGAGAGAGAGAGAGAGAGAGAGAGAGAGAGAGAGAGAGAGAGAGAGAGAGAGAGAGAGAGAGGGAGGGAGTGAGTGAGTGTGAAGCAAGGGCTGAACACTGTGTTGTCTCGATTCCATGCTGTAGCTATCAATCTACTGCTCTAATAACCCTGCAAATATGGCACATGGTCTTCTGCAGGGGCAAAGCAAAAAAGATGAAAACAAAGAAAAGAGAAAAAGAAAAAAGCAAGCTGTAATAATTTCAACCTTTCCAAGGGTCTTTTCCCTTTTTCTACAGGCCAATGCACACCAAAGACAATAATTATAGTGATAACTATATTAGCATTCACACCAACAGATGATAACATTGTTTATTAAAAGCATGTGATACAGTTGTCATCTGCCACTTTAAATGGTCCAGCTCTTTAAAGGGATAGTTCGGCCAAAAATGATATTTAACCCATGCATTACTCACCCTCAAGCCGTTTGAGATTCATCTGTCAATCTTGTTTCAGACGAACACATTTTCAGTTATTTTAGAAAATGTATTAGACCCTTCAGTGGATATAATGTGAAGCAATGGGGTCCACCTCCTTCAAGTCCCAAAATGTGAATACATCCTTCACAAAAGTAATCCATCCGGCTCCAGGGGGATAAACGAAGGCCTTCTGAGGGTAATCCGTGCAGTTTTGTCGTAAAAATATACATATTTAAAACTTTATAAATGAAAATATCTGACTTCCGGCAACGATCGACGCGCGTTCACGGGTGATGGAAGTCGGCGTACGAGGTAAGACGTAGCGTAGGAACTGTTGTGACGTAGAACGAACGCGCCAGCGCAGCCAGAGAGCAGAGCAAAACAAAACAAGAAAGCGCGTGAACGCACGCGCGTCGATCGTTATCGGAAGTCAGATATTTTCATTTATAAAGTTTTAAATATGTATATTTTTACGACAAAACCGCACGGATTACCCTCAGAAGGCCTTCGTTTATCCCCCTGGAGCCGGATGGATTACTTTTGTGAAGGATGTATTCACATTTTGGGACTTGAAGGAGGTGGACCCCATTGCTTCACATTATATCCATTGAAGGGTCTAAGACATTTTCTAAAATAACTGAAAATGTGTTAGTCTGAAACAAGATTGACATATGCATCTCGAACGGCTTGAGGGTGAGTAATGCATGGGTTAAATATCATTTTTGGCCGAACTATCCCTTTAAAGGCACAATATGTAAGATTTTTTCACCACAAGAGGGCGCAGTTTCCACCAATAACAAAGGCGTAGGTTGATGACGCAGTGATGAGCTGAATGATGGGACTTGGAGCTCTCGGCACGCCACGCTGATATTGATCCTCATTTTAGTTCTCCTTTTTTGTCCCAAAGTCGCCACAAGAGGGCGCAGTTTCCAACAATAACAAAGGCGTAGGTTGATGACGCAGTGATGGGCTGAATGATGGGACGTGGAGCTCTCGGCATCTCAAAAACTCCACGCTGATATTGATCCTCATTTTAGTTCTCCTTGTTTGTCCCAAAGTCTGCTTGCCATGTCTATGTTTGAAAGAAACAAGAACTGCGTGCCGCTAAACGTTACGCACTACGCAGTTGTCCACGTCTGTCGCCATGGTTACGCCACGGCTATGGCAGTATGAACGGAAACCGAGGATAGCGCGGCTATTGCGTCATTGACAGGCGACATTTTTTTCCGGGACGGCCACTTATTTAAAATGGGAATTTCTCTGAAATAAAAAATCTTTGCAGACTTTGGGGATATTGTAAGTACACAACTGCACGAAATATATCACACTGTGCAAGTGATTTTTGGATAATTTATTACAAAGTTCTTACATATTGTACCTTTAAAGTAGTGGATTTTGATGGTTTGTCAATGTTTTTGTTGTTCATTAGCTGTAAAAAAAAATTTTCTGAAAGTGATCATAACAATATCGTTTCTCTGTGCAGTTATAGTTATAGTTGTGGTGTGGACACTACTTTTTTAAAACCTTTGTTAATCATCATCCTGGATGTGAACAGGCCTGTTCATCCAAAAATGACAATTGTGTCAATTTATGTTGCTCCAAACCTGTATGATTTTGTTTCCTGTGAAAGATAAAAGAAGATATTTAAAAAAAAAGTTTTTGTCCATACGATGAAAATCCATGAGGTCTAAAACAACAACATTGGACCCCATTGATTTTCATTGTATAGACAAAAAACACCAAGACATTTTTCTTTTATGTTCCACAGAAAAAATAAGTCATACATGTTAACATACAAGGTTAATAAATGATGATATAATTAGCTTTTTTTTTTTTGGTGAACTTTTGATTTGAAGTCCCCCATGGTGAAAATTAAGCTTTTAAATGTTGTTTATATGTCTATGTGGTGTTTTTAATATGCTTTAAGACAAACCATGTGCAAATTCATAAGTCAGCATCATTGCACCAAGAGTATTTTCTCCATCAAACTGCAGTAAAATCACGGTTTGAAATTGCTGGTGTTTAAACTACCTTGTAACCAATCACGTGAACTTGTGATCGTCAACGAGTAGACCTCTGAGCTGGTGTGAGTGAGTGGAGGTGGGGTTAATTTGCATATTTATAGACCTGCATATACTAAATGAGGAAAGGGTGTAGAGTTACATTTAAGCTATTTTAAGGCAAGGAAAAACTTTTAAATATGTAATTTTGGTGATCAAAGATGAGTTTTAATGGATACAATTATTTACTACAGGGGGACTTTCAGAAGGGAACTGCCACTATCATATGAGAGGACCAATTACGGTTTCTTGATGTAGCCTTTATTAAGGTTCTTGTAGAAACTTGTAGGTCCTTTTAACCCATCTAAAAGCAGATCCCCTGGGGAGAAGGAAGGCTTTCCCTCAACCTATAGAGTGTGATAGGACCATTGCTGAAAGGGGTTGATTCGGGTGGCCATGGTCCAAGCAGAACAGATCTATTCTTACTAACCTTTGATTAACCTCCTCTCCCCCATCTAGCTCTCATCAACTCCTTGAGCCCAGTAGTGGTTTATTTGCCTGGGCACAGTCACATCCACCTTGGGGATCTATCAAGGCTGTGCTGATGGCGACGGTATTCCCAGTTCCCACCATCATTTCATGCTTGTTAGACTTGGCTTTTCAAGCAGCTCTTGCTTGAAATGCAATGCTATTTCAAGGGCTTTCAGGACTCCACAAAACGAGTTGTGAAAAAATGCCGTGCATTAAACAATTTTACACAGTCCTGTATTATCCACTCACACTTACCAGTGTCAGGGCAGCTACTCTGTAAGTGCAGCTTAGAATATAAACAACATTAAAGCTACCCTTTCAAATGGAGCTATTTTGAAGGTATTTAATTGGGCATCGTCTTATTAAATAAATAGCATGATCATCAGATGATCTGTTTTTTAACAATCTGAGTAGCATTTAAACTACTGTTCATATTTTTGGGGTCAAAAAGTCTCTTATGCTCACAAATGTTGCATTTATTAGATAAAAAAATTATGTAAAAACAGGAATATTGTGAAGTATTATTACAATTTAAAGTAGCATTTTCCATTTTATTATTCCTGTGATGGGAAAGCTGAATTTTATATATATTTGAATATATATATATATATATATATATATATATATATATATATATATATATATATATAGAAAGTTACTTTGAAAAGTAATGCATTACAATACTGCGTGTTACTCCCTCAAAAAGTAACTAATTGCGTTACTTAGTTATTTTTTTTAAGATACGTTATTTGTTACATTACTTTTGCGTTACTTTTTCTCACCTGGTCTGGGTGTTTTATAACAAAAAAGTGCTATTTTTGGGCAAATGTAAAGACCTTTTCACATCAAAAGTCAAATAATAAGCCTAAGACTGACGGAAGTGCAAATTCACTCCTGTACAGTAGAGGGCGCCGCTCAAACAAACCTTTCAGCTCTGCTGCCATTCTGGAAAACGGAAGAATAGGACGAAGGAGAAAACAGTTTAACACCACCAATAAAAACAAAAAAATATAAAGTAATTTTTGCTTCAGCGGCAAGTACATTGGTCAATAAACTGAGATTAAAGGCATAAAATATTTGTTTTATTTAATATATTCAATTATTGGAGGTTTGCATAGTCTGATTGATTTTATATTTGACTGATTTTATTCATTTTGAGGAATACTGAATCTTTTTTGTGCAAGTGAGATGAGTAAATGCACGCTCACATTTAGTCTAGAACTACAATAAACATCATGTTTACACACAAAGCCTCTGCAGCTTTTCTCAACAATGGGACAGGAGAGCTGTCAGTTAATAAATGGGAAAACAAAGTAACTTGCGTTAATTATTTGAAAAAGTAACCGATATTTTGTTGTAAATTTTAAAAGTAATGCATTACTTTACTAGTTACTTGAAAAAGTAATCTGATTACGTAACTCAAGTTATTTGTAATGTGTTTCCCCCAACACTGTGTATATATATAAAATAAGTAACCTAGATCTTTACCCATTACTCCAATATTACTAGCCGTGTAAACCTCTATAAAAACGTTCTGTCAGATTATTTGATGTACATTAACTAGGCCTACTGTAAAAAGTTAAAAACTTTAAGTTTAAAAAAACTCAACTTAAAAATCCTATGCCAACACGTTTTTCATGTTTTGTCAGGCTTTTATAATGAGCTGAATTTTGAAAGTTATCAGGATTTTGTTGTTCAAGTAAACACACACACGTGACAAAAAACGATGTAGCATTCAGTCACACACACTCCTTACAGGAAAAGTTTTGCTATTTTAAAAACAGCTAAACTACTTTTACACCACTGTTATTTATTCATCCCATTTACTTATTACTTCCCTGGGAGTCTGTGCACTATGAGAGAACACCTGGCACAAGAACTAAAAAACAGCAGACAGAATATTGGGTGATACTGAGTATATACTTTAGAAAGCATCAGCAAGAATAAGTAGAACTTTGGCAGTTTACCTCCATGATATTACTAACTCAATTTCTGAACTTTCTACTTCTTTTAAACTGCTAGCTTATAAGCTAAACTAGATCAGAATAATCCATTTAAGGTGATGAACATCAGAAGTGAGGCTGAAAGGGTCATAATTTCATTTAATAAACGAGCTGTTGAGAGGTATCAGCCTACTACTCTAGGGGCCAGTCAGAAACAGAGGGCCGATAAAGAACTGTGATACTCACTCAGAGGGGTTACAGTGATCTGAACGTTACGGGACCGCTTGCTGCGGTCGATGAAATCTCCAGTGGGGGTCTTTTCCCGCTCCGTCACTCTGCAGATGTATTTCCCAGAATCCTCCGGCAGTAGCCGCTGCAACTTGAGCAGGTGGATGGAGGGGCTCTCTTTTCGGACGGTCAGGAGGCCGGACGCTTCTCGCTCAACATAGTTGGGTCCCAGTACGGGCACGGCGCTGGGCCCGATCACGGCTACGGGTGAGCTGCTGAAGACCCACGACACCGAGAAGAAGCGCTCTGGAACATTCTGAGCGTCAATGGTGCAGCGGAGCTCCAGCGGCTCACCAGCCGTGTAGGCCCGGCGCTCGGTGTTCACCTGGATACTAAAGTCCCGATCTGCGAGAGAAAGACAGAGAAAAGATGATTTAACCAGGAAAAAAACGTCCACATTAGACTAACTTCAAACCGACACACACTTCAAACGCAAACGAATCCTCATTTATAGGACTCATTTTCTTATGATATGCAGTTTGCGCGCCTCATCAGTAAAGCACTTTCTTCACTTCATTTGGCTTCTTCAGAGGTGATTGCCCCTGGGCTCTAATTACTACAACACACTTCCTGAGAAACACTCTAACTACATAAGTACATGGCACTGACACAGAGACAGGACTCAGGAAATGTACAAGGGGGGATGATGATGTGTGTTTTTACATGCAGTCATTATTTGCGTTTCATGCTGTGCACTGCTCTCCAAAATAACAGCACAGCAAACAGGCCTGTGCTAAAAGAGGAATTCACAGATCACAGGGAAACAAAGGCCAGTGGCTGTTTTTCCTTTTCTCCTGTGGTACTCAAGCAGCGTGATGCTCCATTAGGACATTACTGCCCGCCTGAACAGAGCCGGTCTGCGTATTAGGACTAAATCAGCATGCTTCAGACAGATTAATTAGCAGTGGAGATGAAGAGCTGCACATTGGAAGGAATGGAAAATCAACAGGATACAGTGCATTAGACGAATACATATACCCCTCTATTCTAAATCAGTCTGTTGTGGAAGAGAGGTCATCCAGATCTAAATTAAATGGACTGCATTTATATAGCGCTTTCACAGACCCAATGGCCACCAAAGCGCTTTACATTTTGCCTCACATTCACCCATTCACTCACTCATTCACCGACGGCGGTGTCAGCCATACAAGGCATCATCCAGCTCGTCGGGAGCAGTTGGGGTTAGGTGTCTTGCTCATGGACACCTCAACACTTGGTCAGGTGGAACCGGGGATTGAACCACCAACCTTCCGGTTTGTAGACAACCTACATGAACCACTGAGCCACTGTCTGATGTCTGTGAGAAAATGATGTCTGTGTTTGTGAGATGACTGCTGTTTGACTGCTGTTTTTTTCATGGCCAGATCAGTCTTTCATAATAAGCATCAATGGCTAATCAACACATTCCATATCAATAAATATTCTAAACTCATACTTTTTACATCTATTATCAGTCCTAGTACATTTTGGATTAAAAGGGTGGCAATCAATGGGCATAAATTAGCGTTGGGTGATACACAGTGATACACATTGTAATAGTTAAATTATTAAATAACAACTTAAAAGCTACATGACATTTCTCACTAGCGATGTAATAACGGCTCTGTTCTTGGAGCAGATAAACTTAAAGTTTCGCTATTTATAAAAACGCTGCTGCTGAACACTGTTGAGGGACGCACAGTCTCAGGTAATTCACACGCTTAATCTCTCTCTCTCTCTCTCTCTCTTATAACTGCATTAGGCTGCTATCAGTGGCTCAAGTCTTCGTTAATAGCTCTAAAATTACGTTTTGGAATTAGCAACGGAGGTTTGGGATTAGATGCGTAAGAAATTAGTCCTACACACAAGAGCATAAGGACAAGAACCTGAAAAATCTCTAGAAATACAACATCTGAAGAATGTTTTGAGGTGTGGTAACCATAGTACAAGTTGATTAATTGATTCCGGGCCGTTGAATTATTAGAAAAATAATGCACACTTATGAATATGTAAAAATGTACAATATATGAAAAATGTAAGGGAGATGGTACTGCAAAAAAAAAAGATAAAAAAAAAAAAAAATATTTCCGCTTTAAAAATAAATCTTGAATTATTCAGCAAGTAATTGTACAAATAATCCCACAGTTTGCAGTGATGTTTCAGCTTGGTTGAGAGCTCAGAGAGGGAGACAGCAAGATTACACTAGTTACAGTATACTTCACAATTTCTCCTCCATGTGCCCTGAAAGAGATGATTGACAGACAAGAGTACAAAAGTGCTTTGTACTAGTCGCACAAAGTAACTATGTTCCCAGAACCCAAGACCTCAGGGGTTGGCAACTTATTAGAATCTAATTATGAAGACGTTCTACCTCCTTTTACAGCTTTGTTATAGTCAAGTACAGTACAATAAGATGACTGTGGACAAATGTGGCATTCATAAGGAGAGGGATACTCTAAAAGTCACATGAATAAAGAATTTAGAATGGGAAGGAAATGTCAGGATTGAGGGTTCACAGCATGAATGATGCCATTAGATTTGAATTTAGTATGCACAATAGATTTGTATGACAGCTAACTGGAGAGAGAGAGAGAGAGAGAGAGAGAGAAAGAGAGAAAGAGAGAGAGAGAGAGAGAGAGAGAGAGAGAGAGAGAGAGAGAGAGAGAGAGAGAGAGAGAGAGAGAGAGAGAGAGAGAGAGAGAGAGAGAGAGAGAGAGAGAGAGAGAGAGAGAGAGAGAGAGAGAGAGAGAGAGAGACAATTGTGTTGCGATGGAACGGTAATAACTGTGGTAGCTGGAAGAGGGCTGTACGAACAAGCTGCTGTATGGGATTCGCTGCCAAAAGCTTCGTCACAAAATGAGTCTATCGATCTGCTGTAGTATGTGCTTCAATGAGCCGTCTGATGTCCTATTAATGCTTACCGCACAACTTCTGTTTTTTCCCCCACAGTTCACCAGAGCAATAAACACATAAACAGCCAGAAGAGGGAAAACACACAAACGTTTACACGTTATGAACATGACATATGGTGTGCATTGAGCTAATGTCAACATAAATATGCAAAATAGAGTAATTCCACATGACCGAGCGCATAATCGCGTGGCTCTCTTCACCAGCTTTGAGCTCCCCTGCTGGAAAATCCAGTTTATTGTGGGTTTTTGGATAATGGTTACTGGTTTCTAGCTGGACCAATTTGGTTATTGGCTGGTTGACCGGCCACTGTGCTCCAAAAACCAGCTTGAGCATCATGACCAGTTGGTAACTGGTTTGTTGTTGGTCCAAGCTGGTGAACAAGCTAATGACCAGCTAGAAAACACAGCTAATAGCTAAAACCAGACTTTTCCAGCCAATCCAGCCCAGTCAATTCAGTCAGCTAAAAATGAAAATACATAAACTGGCTCAAATCCCACAAAAAAAGGCTCACCCAATCACTCCTGCACAGACAAGTGCACTTTCAATTGTGCCTAACAGGACAGAACACAGTGAGCATCTCGTCTAGCTAGAAGGGGACTTGGACACAGCCAGATAGAAAAGGGGATTACAGACAAATCTGTCTTCTCTCGTCTCAGTGTTGCTCTTGAAATGCTCTCTGGAATTTCTAATGGGAATCTCAGTCAGGTGAAGCCTGGCTTGCATACTGAAGGATCAGGTCGTAATGACTTCACCTTGAAAATCCATTAAATATTTGTTTAAAAACAACATTCTATTAAAGTTTCCAGTGTTTTTAATGAACCCTTCCTGTATGCAATTGCCAGCATCTTTTAAAGAAAATGTGATCTGTTACAAACTCACAAAATTATCATGTGTCTTTAGTGTTGTTTGTTAGAAACTGGGAAACTTGACCGGAATGTGCTTAAGTTACAGTAAAACAGATGAATATCTCTAAAAGGCTTTCGAAGACCATTTACTGTAAATGGCTCCACATTCTGAAACTTTGAAAAAGGCACTTACCAATAAACATAAAAAATTAGTTTATAAGCAACTGATTCAGTTCACTGTTTCAAATCCATTCTAACCTCTGTTATAAGTCTTTTCCTATGTCCACTCAGAATCAAGGATTCTTGCACCAAAACATCGGTTATTTAGTGTTACATGACCATTTTTCACTCTCTCTGAACTGGAATGCATTTTGGTGACATTTTATCTACATGTTACGCGGCTAGAGTTTTGACACAGAGTCAATGGGCTCTGTCTAATTCTTTCTTTTTCGCTTGTTTATCGTCATCAGTCTTTTTCCTTTTACCCGTCTTTGTTTTATGAGCAGGTGCCACTCGAGAAATTGGCAGTTTAGGTTGTTTCTCCGCCATTAGCACAGCTGCGGCACACCGAGATGGTCCTCACTGCAGAACACGAAATCCAGGGGGAGGAGTTGGATCCAGATCCAACTCCTCCCACCTTACATATACCTAAACCTACACATCTCTGCCCCCTGATTCCTAACCCCACCCCTAATCCTACCCATCTCCACCCCTTAGATCTGGATCCAACACCGCCCCCTGGATCTCGTGTACAGCAATGAGGTGCTACTGGGCACACCGGCAATCTTGAGTTTGAACGACGGTACGCGCCGTGCAAGAGAGGGGTGTGATCAGCGCGAACGTGATTGACACTGCTAAGACATTCCTCCTGGCTCTGATTGGTTGTTTCTGACCGGGAGCGGTGTATTTCTGCAAATGGCAATAGGACCACTGGGAGGAGCCAGAGGAGCTTGATTTTTTCACAGATTATCTGTCTCATATTCTACTGTCAGGACATAATGACAGTTTTAACAAATATGTAAAAAATATTTTTTTTTGACAAAAGTTACCTACAGCAGCTTTAAGACTTATTAGGCTAGACTACAGATGTAGTTAACATTGTTTAGGTGGAGTCACATTTACCATTGCTTGGTGAAATTTCACGGACAAAATATAGTCGTTTCAAAAGAAATCCATGTGAATGGAAGGCAAGGGCGGAAATGTTCCAGAAGCAGATTTTGTTCAAGTTGGTTATGCAAATTTACTGTAGACCAACAGAAAGCTGCTTGATTTTAAAGTGACTTCTGTATGAGTGGTGCTTCATACATTGCTACACTATTTACGAATTGACCTTTTTTGCCCAAATTGCAGCAAAATGACTTTAATAATCAGATCGACCAAAGTGTTGAATACTGAATATTCATTAATAATTAAATCTAGTGGTTGAATGTTAAAAAGCCCATGATTGTGACATAACCAGGACGGTTTCTGAATAACCTTTAGAGCTTAGTTTCAGTACATGGTCTGAGCAGACTGGGAAGAGAGCTATACATTGTATTTCAGACTTTTATTCCAAAAGAGCTAGGACAACTGTTTTCCAGAATAACCTTAAAGGGATAGTTCAGCCTAAATAAATATGATATTTTGAGATGCATTTATTTTTTTGGTCCATTTGAAGTCAGTGGTTACTGACTTCAATTGTTACCAAAATTCTTCAAAATATCTTCTTTTATGTTCCTCAAAACAAAGTCATAAGGTTTGGCGCAACATGATGGTGAGTAAAAGATTTACTTTAAGATTTTAGATTAAAAGGATTTAATTGTTCTTTTTTGGTGATATACCCAAACTCCACTTACAGTCAAGGTATTTAGTGTTACATGACCATGTAACAAGAATAATTGATCAGGTGAGCTGAAGGGAAGTGGATGAGTCTCCAATCTGTCTCTATGAGGAGCTTGTCTTGTCTGCATTCATCGCACCCTGATTCTACACACAAATCACAAGCATTAGACTCGGTCCCCATCTGCAGCCTGGCTCTGGTGCCCTTGGGAGACAGCCACCCGAACATCCACACCCTAAAATCACAACCTGTCCTCTCCTCGTCCAATCCGCCCACCTCTGGGACTCTTGACCAATAACAGGTCTGAATTAACATGCCACTCGCAGCTTCCGTCCCGCAGCGTGTTTGATGAGGAGGTGCGCTGTCACCTCCCATTCTCATCAAACCGCCGGGCCACCGTGCTTTGAGATTGAGTTACTGCCCTCTGTTCAGTCAGTCAGAGAGAGACAGCGCTCATGTCTGCTGTACATGCCGTCTTATGCTCAGGATGGAGCTACGGCTCTGTAATAAATTGGAAAGTAATGGACTAAAGCCAGAGATGAGGGGGGCATTTTTCAGCCCCAGCCTCTGTCCCATGAAATATAGCTATTCTGGAGAAGGGGAGAGAGAAAAAGTTCAGATCTATGACACCCTCTACATTGTGTTAAAGAATATCTCACATAATATGACAGTTGTGAGACACACAGTGCAAAATTTAGTCATTATTGATTGAAAATCAAACTTGGTGCTATTAGACGTGCCACAAGAGGTTTGACCATTGATATCAAACATCATCGGATCTAATGGCCAAAAGCCTGGCACAGTGTCTAAAGGTGCCATATTTGATTTGACAACAACTGAAAGGGATAGGTAAAGGTGCAGTATGCGATTTCTCAAAATCGTTGTTGAACACTGTTAATATTCGAAATCAACCCAAACAAACACATCCCTCCCTTCAGTGCTCCACCCCCAAAATGCACAAACATGCAATGCAAAAGTGTCTCTTTAATCATTGCAGAAGCAAAGCAGAAATATTTGTGAAAAATAAAGCAAAGATGGCTACAAATGACATAGAAGTACAAAAAAATAACATACAGTTCACAAGAGTACTGTACAAGCAAGAGTTTGTTGTTTGACGCCAGCCGCACACCGGCACCAAACATGACACTCAAAACCAATGTTACTCGCGCAGAAACAATGCAACCTCAGTGTCTGTTTTCAGGCTTTCCTGCTTAGGTCTGTCCAGCACTGGAAAGCTTTTCTAACATTAACACTGGTCCTAGACCTCTTGCCTGATCATAGCCATTTTTTCCAGTGATATTCCTCTGAGCTTTCTCTTTTGTAATGTCTCTCAGCCATATCTCTTTCTAGTCTTCCTTCAAATCTCCCTCCAGCTCAGCTCACTCTCTCTCCTCTCCCATCATGACTGGACACGACCCCTACTGCTGATTGGCTATACGTTTGTTGTGCTGTTTTTCAAAAATTAAAACATTTCATCCAGAAATTAAAGTTCTGTCATCATTTAATCACCCTTATGGCATTTCTTTCTTCGGTGGAACACTAAATATGTACAGTATATATACATTTTGAATTTGTTACACTGTCTAAAATGGATAGTTCACCCAAAAATGAAAATTCTGTCATCATTTACTCTCCCTCATGTTGTACCAAACCTGTTTGTCTGTTTTGTGGAACATAAAAGACATTTTGAAGAATGCTGGCAACCAAACAGTTTTAGTGACCACAGACTTCCATTGTTTAGACAGAAAACACTGAAACATTTCTCAGAATATCCTTTATCTCTTACTCTCGTTCTGTACTATGTTCACTTTCATTGTTCGGACAAAAACAGTTGAAACATTTTTCAAAATAGCCTACCTCCTTTTGCGTTCTACTTTTCCACAGAAGAAACAACATTGTGAGTTTGGAATGACATGAGGGTGAGTAAATGACGACAGAATTTAAATTTTTTCCACTTAAAAATGTTGGTCATCAGTCAGATGTCAGCCATTGGTGGTTACTCAACTGACGGGTTGGTGTCATATGAGTCAATGCGGCTGGCTCATTACCTGATGCTAAGAGATCATTGTGACTGCACTACGCAGTGCTCTATAATAACCCTCATGACACTCACAATATCAATGAGTGGAGTGGACATGTGAGAGCCAATACCTGCTCTGTCCTCTATGACAGGGAGTTCAATGTTAAGAGGATCAGCAACCACAGCTCTGGGACTCTGGTAATGTGCTTAAAGGAGAACTCCGGCGCAAAATGAACCTCTGGTCTAATAAAACATTTGTACCTAGTCAACCGTTCTCTGAGATTTGTTTTCATGATAATCGAATGTAAAGAGTTTTATCCCTAAAAACTGTTTAGCGTATAACGCTAGTAATGGGGGCATTTAATAAGTAAAAAGAAATCGCTAGTTAATACCACTAACAAGGCTCAAAATAGCCCCACACGAACACAGTAACATAATGAGGGTCCCTACATGCAAAACGAACCATTGAGAACTTTGTAAGTGTACAGACCGTTTAATAAGAAGATATTTTATAAAGACAGTCCACTTCGTGTAAACAGACAGGAGCCATCTTTGGAAAACAGTCTCGACTAGTCAAACCACGAACGCCATTCATACAGTTCAGAAGTTCACTGAACTTCATACAGTTCAGCTCACTTAGCACGTCGTTCGTGGTTTGACTAGTCGAGACTGTTTTCCAAAGATGGCTCCTGTCCGTATACACGAAGTGGACTGTCTGTATAAAATATCTTCTTATTAAACGGTCTGTACACTTACAAATTTCTCAACGCTTCGTTTTGCATGTAGGCACCCTCATTATGTTACTGTGTTCGTGTGGGGCTATTTTGAGCCTTGTTAGTGGTATTAACTAGCGATTTCTTTTTACTTATTAAATGCCCCCATTACTAGCGTTATACGCTAAACAGTTTTTAGAGATAAAACTCTTTACATTCGATTATCATGAAAACAAATCTCAGAGAACGGTTGACTAGGTACCGATGTTTTATTAGACCAAAGGTTCATTTTGCGCCAGAGTCCTCCTTTAATTTTATAGTGATCAGCTCACAGGGCATATTGAAGCATTTCTGCAGGGAGGCAGAGTCATGCATACCCTGTTTTACAGAGCATGGTAACCATGAGAATGACATGCTTTGTTTAGTGCGGGTGAATTATACTATAGATGTCTGTGAAGGAAAGTTTTTGAAGAAATTATCACCTTAGTTAGAGCAGACACTATATTTAATTTATATAAAACACTATATTTTCTTTATATTTATTATAATCAAAAACAAGATTGTGAAGGATAGTACAGTTTGTTGAATATGTCGCACTGTCTTAAAGGGATAGTTCCAAACCTGTATGAGTTTGTTTTGTGGAACATAAAAGACATTTTGAAGAATGTTGGCAACCAAACCGTTTTAGTGACCACAGA
The DNA here is from genome assembly GCA_030578255.1 of Tiaroga cobitis. NCBI lineage: Eukaryota > Metazoa > Chordata > Actinopteri > Cypriniformes > Leuciscidae > Tiaroga > Tiaroga cobitis. Next base: position 26,686,970 of record CM060599.1, read on the forward strand.
CTTCCATTGTTTAGACAAAAAACACTGAAACATTTATCAGAACATACTCTGTGTTCCACAAAAGAAAGAAAATCATTCAGGTTTGGAACAACATAAGGGGTGAGTAAATTATGTAAAAATATACATTTTTGGGTAATTATCCAGTCTTAGGTCATGTACTAGCCTGGGAAAACCCAGACAACTTACGGCAAATTTAGATTTGCTCTGAAAGTTAGTCTGGCAAAGAGCTCATTCAAGCCCATTTCCAATCCGTCAAAATCGAGGAACCAATCAGAAACGTTGGGGCGGGCTTTACACGATGACGACAGTGCTGGGATTTTGAAGCAGATTTTGTAGCCTACATTACAAAGATGGATGCCGCCGTTGAACATTACTCGTTCGAATCAGCTATCGCATCTGTTTTAAGAGATTTGAACGTTTCCTTTTTGTTAAAAACCGAGCAAAGAACAACACTCGGAGATGTTTCTCCACCGCTCTGCATACGTCATCACCTTCATCGCTCTGATTGGTTTTAGGTCTATCCACGACGTCCGTTGGTGACGCCCCTCTGGAAATGATTTGTCTGTGACGCTTTACCAGACCACAACTCAGTTACAACTAGTCTAGCTAAGCTAGTCAAGCTAGTCATGTACTGTATAATGGTCCAATTTCAGAGTTGTTTGTCCACTGGAAAAGTTTTGGAAAGATATGTTTTCTATGTTTCATCAGCTGAACGAATAACACCCAGATAGGCATGTGCCGGTATCAAATTTTCGTGCTGCGATTAATTGAATGAGCTTTTATCACGGTATACGGTATTATCACGATATTTTAATTGCTCAAGAGAAACAGATGGATTGCGGGTATCTAAAAAAACAACTTGCATCACAATGTGTAATTGTGATTTTCAAAACATGGTAACTAAACAGAATTTTATTAAGTTTAGTGACAACGTGTTACAATGTTTACATGGTACAATGACTGGTAGGTTACTGTTTGTATTCAAATAAATTCTTGTATTTGATTTTAATCTTAATTCAATATTGACTCATTTGGATAAATATTACGTAGGCTACAGTCTGCATGTTAATTTTTCTCAAGAAAAAAATATATCTCACATAATGCTGTAAACAGAGAGAAAATAAATATAATGCGGTTTATAATTATATTATATTATATTATATTATAATAACAATTATGTAATGACAAGTAAACATAATTAATATGTAATAAAGTGCACATATTTAGCAAAATGACAATTTTTTCTAGTCAACTAAAGTGCTGGTCATTAAATGGCTTTCCTGAGGTAAATGTAACGTTCTGTGACATAACTGTTCTCCTGCAGTTTTATTGATCTCTTTCCGTGAAAAACACTGATTGATCGACATTTTGTATGAGGCATAAACCTTAAGGTAAGTTGTACTGTATCTTTAAATAAAAAGTAACAGATGATCGGTTTACTTGAACTGAGGCGCAGCGATCTGTCACAATGGACAGAACCTTTTTTTTTCATATCAAAAGTAACCTGCTCTGTCTAGTCTGTCGGTGTCCTCTTTGCTCCGCGATTTTTCTCTGCGTGAGAGCGTGTGAAAAGTGTCAATTCCGTAAAGTGGCTTTCAGACAGAACGCGATTTGCTATTTTGCAAATAAAAAGTTGAACTATTTTTAACTTTGACCCCGGCGTGCTTTGGTCGACGCAGCAACAAAACGTCCCCGCGAGTATTCTGCGTCCTGTCTGAAAGGCGCTTGAGTCTCAAGTTGAATGCGTGAGAGTTGGCAGCCCTGCGGGGGGTAAATCGTCGGCAGCGTTCCTCCTTCCGCCATGCTTCTACTCCATGTGATGATTGTTTACATTAGACTAGAGTGCGCTCTGCGCCGCGTGCACACAGTGCTTATACATGTGGGGATTGTTTACATCAGAGTGCGCACGTGTTTTGCGGAGCATATACGCAGTGTTTAAGCGGTTGATAGAAAATTAGCTAATGCGTGTTCTAAAAGTCTAAATTCAATTATTTTTCACGGTATTTTGAAGTGGCCGCAATAACAATATCGTGCATATTCATTACCGCGATTTATCGCATTACCGAATACCGGCACATGTCTACACCCAGATACACAATACATATCCTTCAAGAATCACAAATGGAAGACATGTTTTTTTTGTAAATTGTTCATTAACCATTCTTATGCTAGTTTACATAAGATTGAATTTATGCAAATTCTTTCACATTTCATGAATGAGGCCTATTGAAAGCATCGTACAGTACTTCTATCCCTCACAGACATATCACATTAAACATGATGTCTACTTTGACTAATTTTCGAAGTCTTCACTTTTGTAAAAAAAAACTTTTTGGCTACGTTCCCACAGCAACTAAATGTGGCTCACATATGTGCTTTTCCACCTCTGAGAAGAAAACAATGCTTTTCTTTACCAACACCTCTTCTATTCAATGTGTTAAATTAAATCAATTTCAGTGTATAACTAGCAATTAGGATCTGAACGAGCAATTTCCCTCTGAAAAAGCAATTTCTCTCTGAAAGATTCTGTGTTGGACCCCCCAAACAATTCACACTCACCTGTGGGCTGAACTTTGACAGACGTCTTCTCTGACTCCATCCGGGTCATGGGGTACCAGGAGCGATCCGGGTCCTGGATCCATTCAGAGGCCTCGCAGTAGAACTCTCCCTGGTCTGTGGGTTGCAGTTTGTAGATGGTGAGACGGTAGGATGTGGCGCTGGTCTTGTCTAGCCGCAGGTCTCCTGAAGATAGACGTTGGCGGTACTGTCCCCCCGGCCTTAGAACGAAGTCCCGTGACAGAGTGACCAGATCACGTGGACCAGAATTGGGGTCATCAGCAGGACGTAGGTACCAGCCCACAGACACGTGAGTATGCTGGGATGTCTGACGTGTGACCTCACAGCTCAGCTGTAGTGTGTCCCCCTCCACTTTCGAGAGAGTTTGAGCAGTGGCCGTCACTGTCAAAGAGTCTGGGATCACTGTGGACGAAACCAAGGGATGAGGTTAGTTTGAGAGTAGAGTTCATGAAAACACAAAGCCATTCAGTCCGTGTCCTATTAACATTTAAACAGGATTCTCTCCTGCAGGGTAGCGCAATCTCAACCCTTTTATTAACTTATAGCCTCCAAAAAAAGAAGCCTCTTTTTGTCCTCAACAACCCCTTTCTCTTTTTATCTCTCTGTCAGCCTCTGGGTTTCCAATAAAATATGGCAGAATTTAAAAAAAAAAAAAAAAAAATACAAAAAAACAGAATGAATAGAGCACAAAATGAAATATGAACATGTTTCCTAAGGTCAGAATGTACTCTGCAGTGCACAAGTATCTATACGATATATTAAAATTCTGGCTGAAACCGATAAGCCAATAATTATTTTTATGTTATAACTGACAACCAATTAATGACCAATATAAAAATATATACCATTTTGTCAAAAATAAATAAAAAAATAATAATGAATTTATATGAAAAATGAATATTCATGAAGTTTTTATTAAATTATAAGTGTTTTTAAATATTAACTTTAGGTAATCATTAGATTACGTCAAAGGTAGTCTAAATGCAACAATATGGCAAATTAGCATGCTCATAACTTAAATGTATTAAATAATTTTATTTGCATTATTACAATTATAAAAACTATTTAGAATAGTTTGTTTTACAATACAGCTGCAGGTATAATAGTAGATAGTAACAGTCAATATGCTTACAGTAACTTAGATCCGTTTTAAGGCACAGGCATTTAAATCTAAATGCATCACCTGCTAGAACACTAGGATTTGTAAGAGCACAAATTAAGTATGCGCTCGTGTACTTGCCTTAAGTATGTTTCTGGTTTTACCCTTATGGGTTTAGCCGACACGGTTTCTCTCTTTCTCTTGTGTACAGTGCCATAGGCTCACATAAGTAGGCTAAACAACTTGCTGCAGATGCACATGTCATGAACACGTTTGCATGGGGAAGCATGAAAGAAGAACAGACCCGTGGTCGCAGATAAACCCATATACAAACATAGATTTCGTTTTCATGGACAGCTTGCTGTGCGAAAGTGCAGCCCGAACCCACGCTTGCACACTCCAGCTCAGCAGCAGGGCATTCCAGCACATTTCTGACACCGCGGTTCCATCCTGCAGCGCCTAGAAGACACAACATGATATTCTGCATCCCATTACCGCTAGATGTCTTTGTGCGGTGCTAGCATTGATTAGCACCAGTCAGATCTTCAGCCCGGGTACGGAGGCTCACAGGCTGTGAAAAAAACAGCTCTGACATCACTGTGCGAGAAATGGATTTTCCTGACAAACCAAAATCCTGGAAATAAATCTGTGACATCTTGCAAACTGCAGCCGCAATATTTACTGTATCTGAATGAGGTGCTGACAGCTGCCAATGGCTCCAATGCCTCAAGTTTCTTTTTCCCAAAAAAAAACATTACAAATCCTGATATAGCAGGCCTTTAGCAAAATAAAAATGAACTTTTGAGTTAATTGAGCATGACTATTTGTAGATGTCAACTAGACCTTTTTCTAAACTGTAGCAGAGATAAAAAAAAAAACTATTTAAATGACTTTCCAAAAATAATTATGGCCATAATAGGTAATAAGTATAACACAAAAGAGTGCTTTTGAAATTTCAATTGAAGTATATTATGGATGGATCTTAAATCGCTGGGTCAGTTCCGGGCTGATCATAGACCAAGAGGAGATGCATGGAAATGTAATACTGCTGGCAATGAGTGATGAGGTGTATCTGGTGCTTCCTGCACCTTGTCACCCATTCCGTGAATCCAGCATTGCATTTCTCCAGCACTGAAGCGGGTCCAATGTCAATGCATCCAGCCAGTACTTGGAGGAGCACGTAATGAAATGTTCCATGGTGCACCTTGCCACCTTGGTAAAATGTTTTTTGTAGAGCCTGAGGTAAACTTAAATGCATGTACCTGGCTTATGACAGCTAGACAACATTTTAGTTGAAGAATATCTAATTAACATCAAATTATTCAAGGCTGAAATTGACATAAGGTTCTATCTGAGATTGGAACACATTCCTGTAGTTTAACTCGCATGGTGCTAGGCTAGCAACGGCAAGGTTATTGGTTTGTTTGGCAGGGAATGCATTAATTGCTCAAACACAATATGTGAGTTGCTTTGCTGAAAATTTGGGATGCACTGATAATAAAATTGTGGCTGATACTAATATGACAACAGTTATTTTCGTATTATAGCCTGGCCATAACTGATAAATGGTTAAAATTATATAATATTATGTTGAAAAAAAATGAAATACATTAAAATGAACCAGTCAGGCCCCTTGTCACTCCTACTGTCTCGTCATTGTGAGTGTGTGCCGCGGTCCTGAGTTCGCTCGGGCCATACGCTCTTCTGTCCAGGCGAGTCGTTTTGTGTGCGGAGTGTGGTGTACGGATCCTGGCATTTCGGGCTAGTTTGGTTTCGGTTCGTTGTCGGGGTTCGGAAATTCATGCTCCGTGTGTTTGTCTTCTGTTGTGAGCACACAGTTTGTATTTCGGACACGTGCTTTCATGTTATGTTATGTGTGGATATGCAGATGGTGAGAGCTCTCATTGGCTTCCTTGTTTGTGTCATGGCTCATGCTTCAGATCTTAAAGTGACAGCAGCCTAATAAACGTGATGTGATGTCTGTTATTAACCCTCTGGGGTCGGCAATCACGCCGGCGTGATCTGCTCACTTTTTTTCTTATCAGTGCAAAACAAACTCAAAATACTTTGTTGATTTTGATGTTACATATAAGTGTTACACATCATTCAATACTGTTAAATGTCTTCTTTTTTTGTGTACATTCTTATTAACATCAAAACCTTGTGTTTTTGTAAAATAAATAAAATAAACAGGGTGCGCTTTCAGCTCACTCTGTCTCCGCAAAAATCTTTCTGAAACGCGTCCGAAAAATGAACTGTAACTCAGTAAATACTTGTCACAGAGACACGAAAGATTTCTCTTTATGAAGCTGAAATTCTCTTCTTTTAAATGAAGTAACTTATATAAAAAAGCAACTATTCTCAGTTGATGTAATCTGTATGAAAAGAGAGAGATGTCGGTATTTTTCCTTTCACCGAATTATAGCGTATGACGTGTTAATCTGACCACGCCCACTGAGAGCGTGCGCTATTCAAATTTCATAACCATTTCATTTATATAGAGCATGTTTTTCAACTTTAGTGTGAAATATGATATATATTGTCCTCATTTCCACAGTGTCCTCAGCAATGAGCTGTTGAGGCAAGCCATGAAAACGCCCACATACATTAGTAAGACTACTGAGATTTGTTCTAATCGCAATATAGAATAGTATCTGTAAAACCAAAAAGACTGTTTAAATATGAATCGGGTGTCTGAACAAACGAACGCACAGATGCATAGCCTACTGTTACAGACGAAATAGATTATAAAGTTTTTACTATAAAATAGACAACAAATAAGCTTTAGTTAGACAGTTTCTAACTATATATATATATATGTATATATATGTATGTATGTATGTATGTATGTATATGTATGTTGTCCTTTCAATTTTTGCTCGTGTGACACCTGAATGAAAGGCTCATTATTATACGGGTCAGGTGAGAATCACCTAATTATTCATGATGGGGTTTGGACTGTTCAAGCCCATTCGCATATTGCCTTGGCAAACAAAAAAAAGTTCCCTTTCAAGGGAACTCGAGCTGCGTCGAACGCTGCGGGAACGCCTCTGCGTTGTGCGTCATGAAGCACGTATGGAATCAGCCCAATGGAGAGATGAAACGTCATAGGCGGGTGACGTCATCGACCAGGAAACTATAAAGCACCCCAAAAACATAAGCGCAGTAGCTTCTGTGCCTTCAGTCGCGCTACATGTGAATCTGTCCCTGTCTGATATTGTTTGTCTTACATACCCTGCACCACACAAACAATTTATCCTATATATATATATATATTGAGAGATTATGGCGGACGAACAGCAGTTTAGAAAGTGTGTTCCTCCCTGCTCGCGTTATTTAACGAGCGGGGATACACATGATCTTTGTGTTGTTTGTTTGGGAGTTCAGCATGCCCAGTTTGCTCTCGAGGGAGCAGACTGTGAGCATTGCGAGCGTTTGCCGTTAAGGACGCTCCGCTCCCGCCGATCGCTCTTTGAGGAGAGCGGTTCGGTGCGCGCTCCCCGCGGTTCGGGTCCCGCTTCTGCCGAGGCAGAGCGGCGGCGCTTATCGTGGGGATCGCAGATGGATCTCTCAGCGGGGGTTGAGACGGGCGCTGCCTTATCTCTCCCTTCACCTGTGAGATCCAGTGCCTCATTCCTGGGTTCGGAAGCACGCGCTGCGGTTTCTTCCGCTCAGGATGAGGCACCCGTACTACAGCTATCCAGTTCTGAGGAGCTGGATGTTGTTAGTGTGGAGGGAGAGACTGAGGATTCGCCACCTCACTCTCCCGAAAGTGATGAGCTTATGGAGGTTTTAACACGAGCTGTTGAAAAACTCAGTATTGAATGGCCAGTGATTAGACAGGAGTCTGTGTCAAAATCGAAACTGGATGAAAGATTTTTGCCCTCACGTGTTCAGCCTCCACGCCGGTGTCTGCCGTTCTTTCACGATCTCCACACTGAGGTGTCGAGATCGTGGAAGAAACCGGTTTCATATAGAATATTTAGTCCCCAGACATCAACATATTCAAATATAATGGGGGCTAGATCATATGGTTATGGCGCTTTGCCTCGCGTGGAAGAGACGCTCGCGAGCTATCTCTCCCCCGAGGCGGCGTCATCTTTTAAAACACCGGTATTACCCACCAAGCCCCTCAGAAATACATCTGCTTTGGTGGGTAAAGCATATTCGGCTGCAGGTCAGGCTGCGTCATGTCTGCATACAATGTCAATCTTGCAGGCATACCAGGCTGACCTGCTGAGGGACGTGAGTGAGAGTGAGGCAGTCAGTACTGACGTAGTTCGAGAACTGCGTCAGGCTGCTGATTTATCCCTGCGCGCCACCAGAGAATCGGCCAAGCTAGTGGGTCGATCTATGGCAGCTCTGGTGGCCGCAGAAAGACATCTCTGGTTAAATCAGACAAATATGAAAGAGAAAGAAAAAGCTTTTCTTTTAGATGCTCCTCTCTCTCCATCGGGGTTATTTGGCGAAGCTGTTAATTCTGTTATAGACAAATTCCAGGAAGAGAAAAAAACAAGCTGCAGCTTTCAAAAAATTTCTCCCGTTAAAAATTCACGTCCCTGGGGCTGCTGGGCGGGAGCAGCCCCGGCCGTCTACAAGCTCATCCCATAGGGCGCAGCAGAAGCAGAGTGTCGCGTCTCGTGCTCCCCCTGCTGGACAGTGGGCTCAGGCGCGGCACTCTCAGCCGAAGTCTTCTAGCAATAGACCTGATCTGAGGACAGTGATATTGTCTAAGAAGGCTTCAGCTAAGAAGAAGTCCTGACGCCGAGGCGTTCAGGATGCTGAGGGTGGTCCCCACCGAGGCGGAAAGGAGTTCACCTCTCTTTACGGTGCCCATTCTTCCTCGGTGCCCTCAGGGGGCCGTTCTGCCAACCCCGCCTTCATGCCGGGGCGTAGGCGGTCCCAGCGAGCGTTTTCCCGAGGGACGCTCGCTCCCTCTGAGGAGGGTCTCACAGCAGTCAAACCAGTCGTTCCCTGCCGGTGCGCCGTTACAGGGCGCTGTGTTTGCTGCTCAAGTTACACCAGAGGCCAGTCTCGAGAGACTGGTACCCTTAGTAGATTTTCTGGCAGAGTGGAAAAGCCTTCCAAGAATATCTCATTGGGTCCTGCAGACAGTAGAAAAAGGATATGCTATCCAGTTCAGGTGTCGTCCACCAAAATTCAGAGGGGTTCTGCACACAGTGGTGGGCCCCGAGCAGGCTCTGGTAATGGAACAAGAGGTGAAAACGCTCCTCCAAAAGGAGGCTATAGAACGGGTTCCTCCTCCCAGTTTGGAGTCAGATTATTACAGCCGATATTTCATCGTTCCAAAGAAGGATGGGGGGTTGCGTCCAATTTTAGACCTGCGCCTATTGAATCGCTCGGTAGGGAAGCTAAAATTCAAGATGCTCACTATCAAGCAGATCGTGTCTCAAATCAGATCCGAGGACTGGTTTGTCACGATAGATCTAAAGGACGCATACTTCCACATTTCCATCCTTCCACAACACAGGAAGTTCCTGAGGTTCGCCTTCGGGGGCGAGGCGTACCAGTACAGGGTTCTTCCGTTTGGCCTAGCTTTATCACCCCGCACTTTCACGAAATGCATGGATGCAGCACTAGTGCCTCTGAGGCTTCAGGGCATTCGTATTCTCAATTACATCGACGATTGGTTGATTTTGGCTCAGACGGAGCAGATGGCGGTTCGGCATCGAGATGTCGTCCTCGCTCATATCAGAAAGTTGGGGTTGAGGCTGAACGCAAAGAAAAGTGTACTATCTCCTTCTCAGAAGACCACTTTTCTGGGTGTCGTTTGGGATTCGGTCTCGATGCGGGCGCGGCTCTCTCCGACCCGCATCGCTTCGATTCTCTCAGCTGTGAAACAAGTAAAGCTAGGCCAGCTACTCACTGTGAAGCAGTTTCAGAGACTGTTGGGTCTGATGGCAGCAGCGTCCAACGTTATACCTTGCGGCCTGTTGTACATGAGACCGTTACAGTGGTGGCTCAGGACCAAGGGATTCTCCCCGAGGGGAAATCCGCTCCGCACGTTCAAAGTCACGCGGCGCTGCCTTCGTGCTCTGGTCATGTGGAGAGAAACTTGGTTCCTATCCAAAGGTCCTGTGCTGGGGGCTCTTTGTCGTCGCATAACGCTAACGACGGATGCTTCCCTCACAGGGTGGGGGGCGGTCATGAGTGGCCGCCCAGCCCAAGGTCTGTGGCAGGACCATCATCTTTCGTGGCATATAAATTGTCTAGAGATGTTGGCTGTGTTTCAGGCTCTGAAACACTTCTTAGCAGACCTGAGGGGCCATCATGTGTTAGTTCAATCAGACAACACGTCGGTGGTCTCTTATATAAATCATCAGGGGGGCCTGCGGTCTCGCCGGCTTTACAAGTTGGCCCGTCAGATCCTCCTGTGGTCCCAGGGGAAGCTACTATCACTGAGAGCAATGTATCTTCCCGGGTATTTAAATGTGGTAGCGGACTCCCTGTCGAGGCAGGGGCCGAGGCCAGGGGAATGGAGACTCCACCCCGAGGTGGTGGAGCTCCTTTGGTTGAGTTTCGGTCACGCCGAGGTGGACCTATTCGCTTCCAGGGAGACCACGCATTGTCATCTGTGGTTCTCCATCAGTCATCCAGCCCCCCTGGGGTTGGATGCTATGGTGCAGCCGTGGCCGAGGTCACGCCTGTACGCCTTTCCCCCGATTGCTCTGCTACCAGGAGTTCTGGAGAGGGTTCGCCGGGACGGGGTCAGCCTACTATTAGTAGCCCCGTTTTGGCCGGCCCGAGTATGGTTTGCGGACCTGATTTCTCTCCTGGACGGCTCTCCCTTGGAGCTCCCGGTCAGGAGGGATCTACTCTCTCAGGCGGGTGGCACGATATGTCACCCCCGCCCAGAATTGTGGAAACTGTGGGCTTGGCCTCTGAGGGGGCCCAGCTCATAGAGTCTGGTCTCTCAACCGAGGTTGTTGAGACCATTCTTCACTCCAGAGCTCCATCCACGAGGAAGCTTTATGCCTTGAAGTGGAAACTTTTCACTTCTTGGTGTGGAGAACACCTGCAGGACCCAGTTAACTGCCCAGTGGGTGCAGTGCTGGAGTTCCTGCAGGAGCGCTTCTCCACAGGGTTATCCCCCTCCACACTAAAGGTGTATGTGGCGGCACTAGCTGCTTACCACGTCCCTTTCAGTGGAGTTTCTCTTGGGAGACACCCGCTTGTAACTCGTTTCCTCCGTGGCACTTTGAGGCTGAGGCCAGCAGTTCGTACGAGGGTGCCGACCTGGGATCTGGCCATTGTATTGGAAGGTCTTTCCCTAGCTCCTTTTGAACCTATCGAAGAAGTTCCTGAGAAGTTTCTCACTTTTAAAACTATCTTTTTACTTGCTATCTCCTCATTAAAAAGAATCGGAGATTTGCAGGCTCTGTCGGTGTCACCCTCGTGCCTGGAATTTTCGCCTGGCATGGTTAAGGCTTTTCTGCATCCTAGACCAGGTTACGTTCCCAAGGTCCCTACTAATGTTGTTAGACCTACGGTTCTGCAGGCTTTCTGTCCTCCTCCATTTATGTCATCGGACCAGGAGAAACTAAATTTACTCTGCCCTGTTAGGGCGTTAGACGCTTATGTCCACAGAGCTGCCCTGTGGAGGAAATCAGAACAACTATTTGTATGTTTCGGGCCATCCAGGAAAGGGTGCCCTGCGTCTAAACAGAGAATGAGCAAGTGGGTGGTCGAGGCTATCTCACTTGCTTATGAGTCGGCTGGTCAGCCTTCACCTTTGGCTGTTCGAGCCCACTCTACTAGGAGTATGGCTGCTTCCAAAGCTCTATTGTCGGGGGTTTCCCTGAGTGACGTTTGTGATGCGGCTGGATGGTCTTCACCGCATACTTTTATTAAGTTCTATGACCTAGACTTAAGTTCTACCCCTGGGGCACAAGTGCTCTCGTCCTCTGTGCGCTAGTTCTCACATGGCGGTCATTTGGTCCTATGGCGACGTGGGTATTCGCGTTCCCGCAGCGTTCGACGCAGCTCGAGTTCCCTTGAAAGGGAACGTCTCGGTTACGTATGTAACCCTAGTTCCCTGATAGGGAACGAGACGCTGCGTCGTTCCGCCATACTCCCGGCACTCCCGTTAGCGCTTCCTTCAGGCCTATCAGAAGCTACTGCGCTTATGTTTTTGGGGTGCTTTATAGTTTCCTGGTCGATGACGTCACCCGCCTATGACGTTTCATCTCTCCATTGGGCTGATTCCATACGTGCTTCATGACGCACAACGCAGAGGCGTTCCCGCAGCGTTCGACGCAGCGTCTCGTTCCCTATCAGGGAACTAGGGTTACATACGTAACCGAGACGTTTTTCACAATAAAACGCAATTCACAGTTTTATGTGAATGATTAGGCAGGATGTTTTTCAGATCATTTTGAAGAAAAAACACTAGGCAACAACATCCATTAGTCAAAAGTCTTGTGGACACATATTTATTATGTGTTTTGTAGCCTTATTTCAGAAACTTTCATTTTTAGTTTTTTCAATAACCACGCATAAACAATATTCTCTCAAATATACAAACATGTACATACATATTATATCACATATTATCGTAGCCCTGTTTGTGCTAAATATAATGTAATTTCACCTGTGCCATTAATATGTTTATAAGCAACTGAAAAAAACACAAATGTCACAGCATGTCAAAACACCTTAGACCCCAGAGGGTTCATGTAAATCAAAGAACAAATGACTGACTGCTCTTGACGGAATAACTTTTGTAGCTTTAATAAGGATTAATCTATATTTCATTTATAATTTATCAAGTGAAGACTGTGAAGTGACAACTTTATTCAGTTTCTGTATTTCATACACTGTAAATATCTGCCACATTCTGACAGTAACATACTGCTTTCCATTAGAACCATAATGTACTGTAGAAAACGATGCATTCGGGGCAATATCTGTTAGATAAATGTTAATGTTTTTTATACATTAATGTGGAGATTAAATGTGAAATTATCACAACATAAAAATATGTTAAAAACATTCATGTTAGGTGTGATTAATTAGTTAATCTTTTAAAAATCCAGATCCAGAGTTTTTCAACTAAAAATTATATTAATTAAAAATAAAAATTAGAAATTAAAAATCTAATATATCTATGAACATGAATAATATACCTAACATAACATATACTGCATATCCTTACAATATTGGTTAATGGCCACTATTTTATTAGTTGCCTTTAATCAATATTGTAAGGATATATAGTGTATGCCTAAACAAAATCCTGTCAAATGCATAAATGCAAGTCCTGATATGACAACAAATTTGATTATGCTTTCTGCTACTGTAGCAATAAGAGTCCTCTCTGCTCCACTTAACACATTATATTACAAATTCTTCCTGAAAATCAGCAAAGAAGTTTGCAGATTTAGTCTGGGAGTCGGGGACTAAGAAATGTGCAACTGGGTTTAACTGAGCCACTTGACATTATAATCTTAAATAGAGAACTTCAAACTCACTCTAAAAATGATTTTTTTTTCCAGAGAGCTGCATGAAAGCCTTTCTGAATCAATCAGTCTGTCTCTTTCTTTGCAACTGGCCCTGAATAAATAAAAATCTATTGAGATATAAGCTTCGAGCGAACAGACTCATACATGCGCTGCTTCGGCATTACTGCACATGTGAAAATGAATCCACTAGGTTTCAGCAAGTTGGTTTACCTGGATGCACATTAGGAGCTTCTGCACATAAGAACTCAATTATTCAACTTCATGTTTGCTCACACATTATCACTGCTGAGCTAGAGCGCACAAGCCACACAAAACGTACGCAACTAATGAAACAACAGCGAACGGGTGGGGAGAGAAAACGGCTTATATAAAACTAATGAAATGGGAGAAAGACTGCGTGAGAGAGAGATGATTGACAGAGGAGGAACAGCAGACGGCAGCTATGCAAATGAAACGAGGGGAAAGAAATGAAAGGAACAGAGGAAAGATGGCACTGTTTAACAGCAGGTTACTTCGGCAGTGCTTTGAAGAATCACAGATGTTAGACACAAAGACAGAAAGTGAGAATAAAAGGGCAAAATAGTCAAATGAGGCTGAGAGGGAGGGCTGAGAGACTGAGGTGGCGGCCCTCCGCTGGGTTTTTTAATTTTGAAAGCCAATGGTGTCTCTCACACCCTGACGAACAAGACGGAGGGACCTACCACTTTAGCAATCACAACAGAGGTGGGGAGACACAAGGAAAGGACGGGGCGAGGATAAAAATAGAGGGACTTTTACCATTCGGGGATCTCTGATTATTCTTGCACTCTTCAGTTGTGTGTCTAGAAGAGTAGATGATGGTGTAGGAGTGAGATAGAAAGAACCCGCTAACACAGATTCCGTTGTGGAGGAGTGTGAGTGTGTGTTCCTATGTAGGCGAGGACCTGAGGGACAATCTTCACTACAGTGGTACCACATACGACCACACACTCATCGCTGACTCCATATAATCATCATGCGTTATGATGCAAGTAATGGGAAAACTCAATAAGGGTCCTTCATCTTTGCATAAACGCATCCTAAACAAACAATAAACCCACAGTCTCCAGAAGAAACATGATCGATACTTAAATATTAGATATCATATTCTAAAGAAACGAGTTCGTTACCATAACAACTACTCAACAAGGTCCCATGGAAACAGCTAGCTGTTTCCATGCCAACATTACATCCTCAACTTGTAAAAGCATAAAGATATTGATGGCATCAAACTACAACCTCTCCAAGTTAAGTCACCAAATCAAGCCTAAATCTCATGATATTAGCATTCAGTTCACCAGCGGACCAGGGCGCTGTGAGAGAAAGAGATAGAGGGATCTCAGTCATCGATGATTGGCTAACACTACCATCATTTTGTCCAAGCTCAAAGTCATATCCCTGCTTCTGGATATCCTCCTGGGAAAATAACTAAAAATACAGGCATACAGGTCATTTTATTAAGTACCACAATATACACTTTCTTTCAGACAGCCTAGTTCAGCCAAGTAAATATTTCATAATAAAGAGAAGTCATAAATCAGGCATCAGTGCAAAAACAGCTGCCACACATTACATAACACTTGAGTTAAAAATAAAAGACTTGAAACATTGTACATTATAAATAGGCTACCACTGGATGAGTCATGTTCAAAGCTGTAAAACAGTCAATATATGGACTCCTGCAATTCTATGTGCAAAGTTGCACCGATGTTTGGCAATAAAATAGGAAATATACAGTACCTTTCAAAAGTTAGGGGTTAGTACGATTATTTTTCTTTGAAAGAAAAAAATTACTTAAATTCAGCAAGGATGTAACACTTTTACAAAAGATAAAATAAATGCTGTTCTTTTGAACTTCCTATTCATCAAAGAATCTTGAAAATAAAGGTATAATGGTTTCCATAAAAATATTAGGTTTTCAATATTGATAACAATAATAAGAAATGATTTGGTAGAGCACCAAATCATCATATTAGAATGATTTCTGAAGGATCATGATGTGACACTGACACTGGAGTAATGATGCTGAAAATTCAGCTTTGCCATCACAGAAATAAATTACATTTTAAAATATTTCACAATATTCCTGTTTTTACAGTATTTTTAAACAAATAAATGCAGTATTGGTGAGCATAAGAGACGACTTTTTTTTTTAAATCGTACCGACTCAAAACTTTTTAACGGTACTATAATTCATCATATAACAATCTGACATTTTTTGGTAGCTGATGCATTCAGTTAAATTCATAAAGAAAAATTTTTGCTGCTCCAGATGAAGGGGTACTTGAGCATTACTGATGAGGTTGTGGGGGTATCAGGACTAGGGATGCAAACGGTTAATCGATTATCGATTAATTATCGACAAGAATTTACTCGATTAAATTAAATTAATTGTCAGCTAAATGAACAATGTGAACGTGACACGAGATTCTCACGCGAGAGAGCCGACACAAACTTGAAGAAGAAGATTCTAGATAAGGCTTGCTCTTGGTTTGAGATTTCTGTTCAGGCCATTCTTATCCCAATGCTCTTCACCATGCATCTATTCACTTAAAAACTATCAGAGGAGAAAAATTCACTAGTGTGCAGCTGAACCTTGTTAAATTTTATGTCAATTCCCTGACCTGAGCAGATGTTATAACTCAGGTGCTCCAAAGACTCCCTCTTAAGCCAGCTGCCCATTTAGCAACTTTTGAAGAACAACAGTTGAAGTTGTTTTTGCCAAAGTCGTTTGTGTTCTTCGGTTAGGGGTAAAAATAATCTTTAAATACATTTTCAGCAGTATACTGTTAGCAAACCTCCTAACACTGCCCAGTGCCCACGCTACTGCTGTTAGATGAATATGCAAGTTTGTGCTGCACTCTTTCCTCTCAATCACAAAATAAATGCAACAACAAAAATAACAGCAAGGAAGCATGAGATCGCAGCGATGTGGATTTGTTTACATGAGCTCTGCGGTACTTGAGTCATGCCACGTTAATTTATATAGCAATATACAATACAATAAAATCAAGCAGCTATACAGCATGAAACATGAAAAAAAAATGTGTCAGTGAAGCTTTCAATTAGAATTTCAACTTTAGTTTCAATTCAACTATAAAGCAGCTCTCCAGAACATGTTTTTACTAGCGTACCCTCTGAGGTCTAAGGATTTTTGGGGTCCTTGAGGTGTTCTGACATGCTCTGACATTTGTGCTTTTTTCAGTTATTTATAAACATGTTAATGGCAAAGGTGTAAATTCACTCAATAAAGCACAAACTGGACTACCGTAATTTCTCAGCAACAATTATGAAACATGTTTGTATTTTTGAGAGAATATTGCTTATGCATGGTTATTGAAATAACTAAAACTTAAAGTGTCTGAAATAAGGCCACAAAACACATACTAAATATGTGTGCACAAGACTTGTGACTAATCAGTGTTGTTGCCTAGAATTTTTGCTTCAAAATGATCTGAAAATCATCCTGCCTAATCATTTACACAAACACATACACTGATTTAAATTTTATTAGACACCTTTTGTTTGGAAAGGCAATATGCGTGGAGGCGTGTTCACACCTGAGAAGACAAAGGCCGGATAATGTGCCGCATAATGAGCTGCATATTAATTAGCCCTTTCACACAGGTGTGTCACAGGATCCCAAAGAATGCAAGGACAAAAGAAATGATCTATATAGCCTATACATATTTTACAATTAGAAATTGTAACCAATTACAAATAGGTTACAATTACAACAACAATTACAATTTTAACAATATTTCAAGTGTATTTCTTTGTAAAAACTATACATTTTATCATACGTATTAAAAAAGGTAAGGATTCATTAGTTTGAATATTGGAACAAACACTATAATAACATCTTAGTTGATAATTCAATATACCTACTTTATTTTTGACAAAACATCATACTATAGTATATTTAACTATGAGCAGAAATTGGTGAACAAAAGCGTACCTATTTAATGTGACAGTAGTCTTTTTTTACAGTCAAAACTTTATAAGCTATCCAAAACTAATCACAAAATCGTGTCTAAACATTCATATTTAGTCTGTAATATATTGTGTATGATATATTAGTATATACATGTGAATTTGCAGCTTGTTGCTTATACAGACATTTTATTTCAACATATTTCAGTCTAATTTTACTCATACAAACTATATTGCTATAGCCTACTAAGATGTGTTTATGTAAACATAACGTTTACTAATGTAGGTGCGAGAGTGAATGAACAAGGCACAGACACGCGCTGTATAACTGTAAACAAAGCGCGCGCGCCTTTGCCGTTCACTCATCATTTAGCCTACACACATACACGCAATTCATATTTAAACAGTCTTTTTGCGGTTTACAGTCCGACACTTCAATATCACGATTAGAACAAAGCAATAGAATAAATGACTTACTACATCAGCTGGATCCGTTGCTCCTCGAAATGAAACTACCAGCACTTCTGGTACATTTGCCAGGGTTAGATATTCCTCACAGTGAAAGGATACGCTGTGTACACAGCTGTACAAGATAGCCTACTTACTAAACACGATGTGTTTTATAATCCAGCTGGTGGGCGTTGGCATGTTTGAACGGCTTGTCTAAAATCATTTGCGTTTGAATAGCGCGCGCTCTCCGTGGGCGTGGCACATTAACGCGTAATTAGGTGTAATGAGCTGGAAAGAAAAATACTGACATCTCTCTCTTTTCATACAGATTACATAAGCTACGAATATTTGTTTTTTTATATAAATTAACTCATTTAAAAGAAGAGAGTTCAAGCTTCATTATGGAAAAACACTCGTGCCTGTATGACAAGTATTCGCGGAATTAAAAATAATCTTAGGACGCGTTTCAGAATGGACTTCACTGACAGAGAGAAGGCAGAACGCGCATCATGTTTGTTTTTCTTTATTTGGCGAAAAGCACAACACTTTGTTTTTATTGTGAGTATCCACAAAAAAAATAGACACTTATCAGGATCTAATGATGTACAACACTTAATATGTAAGATCAAAATCAACAGAGTATTTTGAGTTTCTTTTGCACTGATAAGAAAAAAGCGAGACTGACCTCAGAGGGTTAAGGGACTGAACAGAAGAAATCAACCAAAGAAGATTTCCAAGTTAAAGAAGATGGAGACCCAGAGCCACACGGTTAAAAAAAGGTTAAGTTGGTTGTCGGTAAAAAAAAATAAAAATTAGGCTATAATAGAAAGTGGACTAAACGCTACTACAGTTAGCCATCTCATTCCAAGATATTTTTGTGTGAAGTGAACAAATCCCTCACTCAATTTTTCATAACTCACCTGTTTGCACTTAATAAACCAATAAAAACATTTGGCGCGAGGTCACAGCGTTTGGGTTCGCGCGCTCACAAAGTTTGCGAAAAGTAAAGGCTACAGCCTAAAACACTCGAGGTTGGAGCCAGGGCAGATGACAGAATGAAGTGTGCAAAAAAAAGTAGTGTGTGGGACCATTTCACCAAAAAGAATGACACAGATGTAAGTTGCAACTTGTGTGATACAGTGCTTAAATACAGTAGTAGCACATCATCTATGATGTATCACCTGAAAACGCGACACCCGCAAGCCTCTTCGGGTGAGAAAGGTAGCCAAAGCCAAACTACCGTGTCATCTATGCTAGCTAGTAGAAAATGTGACAAACAGTGCTCAGAGACTATTACCCAAAACATATGCGGAATGATTGAAAAAGAAATGCTGCCCCTTGACTTTGTAAGCGGTGAGGGCTTTCTAGAGCTTATGCAATTCCTTGAACCCAACTACACAGTCCCGTCTCGACAGACCATAACCACACGCATTGAAGAGCGCTTTGTCAAGAAAAAAAGATGAGCTCAAAGCGCGCCTGTATCGCGCCAGATGTGTAGCCATCACGACGGACTGCTGTGCTGGACAACACTAACCACAGAGAGTTATGTGAGTGTCACCTGCCACTGGACTGACAACGTCTGGCAGGTTAAATCAGCAGTACTCCTCACGAAAAGTATGCCAGGCAGACACACCGCTGACAACCTGGCTGCAACACTTAACAAAGTGGTAGATACCTGGGGAATGACAGGGAAAGTGGTCGCATGTGTCCACGACAACGCGAGCAACAGTGGCTGCCAACATTCCTGAAAGGGTGGACTGGGTATCAGTTGCGTGTTTCGCCCATACACTTGTACAACTGGCGATCAATGACGCATTTAAGCTGTTTGTGTATACATTTATATCTGTAGCCGGCAAACTAGTTCGCCACTTTAATCACAGCACTGTAGCCTGCAAAGCACTCGATGGCCAAACAAGAACAGATGCAGCTCCCCAAACACAAGCTCATCCAGTTCTGCAAAACTAGATGGAATTCGGTGTTCGATGCTTGAGAGGCTTCTCGAACAGCGATGGGCAGTGACAGCCGTCTTGTCCGACCGCACCGTCACAAAGCAACAGGATGCCAGAATTCTCGAGATCAAGGACGAATACTGGGCAATAATGGCTGATCTTAAACCTGTCCTGGAAACCCTCAAATGCGCAACCACTATCATGTCTTCTGAGAAGACCGCGTCGATCTCCCACATCTACCCCATCACCTTCAGCATCATTAAAGCACATTGCCATCGCTACCGATGACAGGCATCGGGTAGTGGAGTTCAAGGCCACGGTTCGACAGACATTGAGTGAACGCATGGAGGTAGGTTGTAATTTTGTCTATAGGATAGGGCTGGTCTGAATATCATTTTTTGAGCTTCGAATTCGGTAGTAATGAACATCGAATATTCGAAGCTTCAGAAGGAGGGGGCTGAACATATTATTCTCTCTAATAAAGGCAGGAATCTCTATGTCTGTCTGTGTGTTTGCGTTTTGATTATTTCGAGAACGTTTATCCAATCGACTTCACAAGGGAGTGCAGTGTCGCATTTGGTGCAATATAGATAGACATGCGGAATTAATAAACTTTTTATAAACTGCAGGAAGCGGCGCGCCTCACGCGGGCAGGGCTTATATGCTCTGAGAACGAACACTGCACTAGTGATATAAAACGGGTGTCAACAGTTCTCTATAAAACATGTGTTTTATATCACTAGTGCGTTCTCGGAGCATATAAGCCATGCCCGCGTGAGGCACGCTGCTTCCCGCTCGCACGCTGTTCTAGCGCAGGTCTGTTAACTTAAAGGGGTGGTTTACTGCTTTTTTCTTTGCATGATTGTGTTTATGGGGTGCAATATAACATGTCTTCGTGTTTTTTTGTTTTTGTTTTATAATTTATTTTTATAAATTTTTTAAAATAATTTTTCATAAATTTCACCTTTATTGTAAGCCGCTTTCTCCTCTGTCATTTGAACGACCGGTTGACTTCCTGATTCTATGAAACCACTCCCTCAGAAACAGCCAATGGGCTCACATTGGTTAGCTGGGCCGGTGTGTTGTAATTGGCTAAACTGCGTAGTGCACGTTGTCCGGGAACTTCACGCCCATTACCTTTACGGCGAAAGTTGAATGTGCTCCGGTCAAATGTAAATAATGGTGTCAATACTGCCAGAATCAGTTTGAGCCAGAATCAGACCCAGAAAGCACCAATGAAGAGAGTCAAGCAGAACCTCCCCTGATCTTACAAAATGTTTCTGAATGGTACATTTTTTTATTCAATTCTATTTTATTTTATTTTACTATTATTATATAAGAATTTCGATACGCTGTACTTGAAAATGCTACTGCTGCTTGTTAGCTTTTGAGATACGGTTTTCTCCTGATTAAACATCTAATATAACTGAATAAATGACTGAGTAATACCGTTTTTGTTTTATCGATATAATGAACAACCGTTTATCTATTCACAAAACTTAGTTTACTCAGTGTATCGTTTTCTTTAGGTGTACACGTTTGTCTTATACACACAAAATAGCATCTACTATACTGGCTACTATAAACAAACAGCGTTGGCATTGGTTTACGTTCTTGATCAAATCGAAAAATAAATTCATAAATTATACATGGAAAATACTTTTACAAAATTAGTACATAATTACAAATTCAGGTCTAAAATGTTAGTACGCGTTTGTCATAGACACACAAAATAGCATAACTAAGTGGCTACTAAAGCCAGCGCTGGCATTTGTTTACGTCCTTGCTAAAAAACATTACGTCTGAAATTATACATGCAAATACATTTAAAATTATTAAGTCTTACTTACAGGTTGTGGCCCAACAACTGCTGCCTATGGTTTTAAAGTTGGAACTGTTTCATGTTTTAATAACAGTTTCTTGTTGAATACGGCATTGAATTTGTGGAGATTCTGGAAGCTGTCTTCCGTAAAATGCACAGCACAGAGAGCTAAATTACGATTGTAATTTTCAGGAACATAATCAAACATAAATTTTAGCCATTGTTGACGAACTACAGCGTCCGTGGGAAGCCCAAACACAGAAGACCTGACAGCTGGGTGAAAATAACACACTTTCAACGGCATGGCTACATCTCTCCACTAGAACTCTTCCTCTTCGACAAAGCCGCAGAAATATGGCCATGCCCCCTTTTTTGCATTTTCCAGAGGGAGGGTTGATGTAAATTTATGGTTTAGTTACGTATAAAACCCGGGAAGTATCTCGTTGTAGTTCAATTCGAGTCGTTTTTGTAGGCATTAAACTTCCTGATTTTTAAAATCTCTGCTTACGTTGAACTTATATAATAAAATTATTAATGCGAAATTAATTTTAGGCTGGCTAGCATAATTAGCGCAGCTTCAATAAAGAGACCTTTACAAAGTCAAACAAATTAAAGTCTCAAAATCTCCTATATTTCGCAGTAGATTACTAATAACAACGGGTAATAGACTTAAATATTTTGTTTCTATTATGTCAAAGCAACACAGCTTTACCCAAAATACAAGCTCTGGCATGCACTTCTGTCCATACAAACTCCGCTGTTCTGCGCTCTAGCCAGAGATTACTTGAGCTGCAGGAACACTTTAGTAGGCCAAGAAGCAGCAAATATATGTATTACGCATAACGAGGTTAGGTTCCTTCAACTGTTGACTATTAAAAATGTCAAAATGAGTATTGTATTTTGCCAGGTTTAATAGTGTAAAACATATTCAAGCGCGAATGAGAACTGTTTCGAGGGGATGTCCAGCCCTAGTAATCGTTTTTTTTTTTTTTTATAATTCATTCATCATACACTACACATAGTCAGGCTATAGGCCTATTGGGTGTTATATAGGCTACAATTCGAAATATCAAGTGTTATGAATTAATTAGTTATCATTAATTCAGCTGTATTGTTCGTCACAGGTTGACTACAACGAACGTTTGGTTGCAATGCCAGCGTTGATCGCCTCTGCCCTGGCCCCTCGACATAAACACCTCCCGTTTTTATCAAGAGAAAAAACAAAGGCAGTGCTTGATAAACTCAAGGAACTCTTTGCTGACGTATTGCTGACGCTCTGCAGCTATTGAGGAGGACATGGGTGAGGAAGAAGAGCCTGGTACTGCAGGAGGAGATGATGATGCTGTCACGGTCCCTCCAGTGGAGCCAGCCACAAGGAGAGTGCAATGAGTCTGCTACTGGGAGATGATTACAGCGCAGCCGATGCCACGGATCCACAGTTGGAAGTGGATACGTATGTGAAAGATAGTCGCCCCTCACTAGAAAGCAATCCGCTTGATTGGTGGAGGGCAAACCAGGCGCGCTTTCCCAGACTGGCAAGATTGGCGCAGCGCTACCTTTGCATCCCCGGGACTTCTGTTCCATCGGAGAGGGTTTTCTCTGCTGCGGGCCTTGTGGTTAATCGACTGCATACCCGCTTGGCCCCAGAGCACGTAGACATGCTTGTGTTCTTGAATAAAAATAAGTGACTGACTCGGGGAGTGGGGTAGGCCAATATTTTCTGTTATGTAAGAGTGGTTGGGGCCTAACCCTTGACACCTGAGAAAAATAAGTTAAGGCATCTTTTACGCATTCATTAAATATTTTCAGAGTCTATTTTGTAGGCCACAGTATTCTCTATTTAACTTGTTTTTCGTTAATTTATTTTCCAAGAATAACTAATGGCCAAACCGTTGTGTTATGTTTTAATAATTAGGCGGTGGCCTAACCCTTAACACCTCTCTGTGAGCTATTTGTATGCTACAGTATTCTCGTTCACAGATTAAAATCATTTTTCATTTATTTAATGTTATTATTAAGAATAGCTGTAGGCCATGTTGGCCATTGTCTGTTATGGTTTAGGAGATGTTGCCCTTAACAGAAGTTGACACTTGACTTTTTGAAAAATAAAAAAAAATAATATTAAGTATACAAAAGAGTTGTTCTGTCCGTTATTAGAAGGCACACAGTGAGTTAGACCTGCCTTGGTCGGTGCGTCTTTTACGCATTCTGAAGGTGCCTGTTTTATCCATTGGTTTATCGTGTTGCAGTCTATTAGGTAACATTTTCTTAAATGAGCCGCGGCAATGTTTCAAATGAGCTTCTAACACTAGACTAACGCCTTTATTTTCAACGCGATCACCTTGAACCCAAACCATTTCGAAACTAAGGAGCCATTTGTCCTCCGATTACATACAAGATCCTCGGCGCCGCGTTTGCAGGACTCATGTTTCGCGCTGTAGGGGATTTTAAAAAAGTGACGTGAGTGGAAGGGCGGCGCCGGGACAGTGTGTGTGTGAGCGGGAGGCAAAGCTGCAGAGAGATGTGACAAAGTTGCGAAATTGCAGGCGCGGCTTAAAATGGCTGTTATTTCAAATAGCGTAGCATATTTTAAACTAATCGGTTAATCGGTTTCAACCGGGTAATGAGGCTCAGTGGTCGGTCAAGAAAATGTTTAGTTTTCGCCATCCCTACTAGCAACCCCTTCCCATAAAAACACCGCCGCTACGGAAACGTCAACAAGAAAATCTAAAGACACCAAGGGCCTGGGGAAGGATAGATCTCTCGCCGGAGAACCTATGACGCCTGATAGTGAAAGCCTTCTGGAAGCCATCAGGCCGACGACCATCTTCACTACCAGGACCACAACTACCATTTGAAGTTGGTTCGAAGCGGGAAAGACAGCACAAGTAGCAGCAGAGATGAGGACCTGCAACCTAGCGATGTTGAGAATCAGCTAGTCCAGATGGAAAAGAGACTATGCACCAAAGAGCTCGTGCTGTTCTCAGGACATGAAGACGACACTCCACCTCACACCCATGGAGTAGCCCTGATGCTGACCAAGACTGCCCAGGGAGCGCTCATAGGCTGGGAGGCACATGGACCATGGATCCTAGCAGCCTCCTTTAGAACCAAGATGAGGAGAATCAATATGGACGTCATACAGTGCTACGCTCCAACAAACGACAGCGACGAAGAAGATAAAGAGGACTACAGCAGATTGCTCGCCATCGTCCAGAACCGTCCGAGCAGAAACATCACTGCAGTTAAGGGCGACTTCAACGCACAGATCGGCAGCAACAACAGAGGATACGAGGAGATCAGGGGACAGCAGGGTATTGGAGTAATGACTGATAATGGAGAGAGGTTTGCTGAATCCTGCGCCACAAGCAACCTCGCCATCGGAGGGAGCTTCTTCGAACACAAAAGGATACACAAAGCTACATAGGTGTCACCAGATTTGTCAACAGAGAACCAGATAGACCATGTGTGTATTGGGAGGATGTTCAGACGGTCACTCCAAGATGTGAGAGTGAGACGAGGACCAGACGTCGCCTCTGACCATAATCTCTTGGTTGCTCGATTGAGACTGAAGCTGAAGAGACACTGTACAACCAAGACCTGCAAACCATGATTCAACACCTCATCCTTGAAGGAACCAACGAAGCTACAAGAGTTCAAGATCACACACAAACAAATTTGAAGTCATGAAGGAACTGATCGAGGATGAGAGCCTAGAAGAGAAGTGGCAAGAGGTGAAGGCAACAGTTGTATCAACGTGTCAGGAAGTTCTGGGCCCAAAGAAATACAATCACAAGGAGTGGCTTTAACCCTCTGAGGTCTAAGGATTTTTGGGGTCCTTGAGGTGTTCTGACATGCTCTGACATTTGTGCTTTTTTCAGTTATTTATAAACATGTTAATGGCAAAGGTGTAAATTCACTCAATAAAGCACAAACTGGACTACCGTAATTTCTCAGCAACAATTATGAAACATGTTTGTATTTTTGAGAGAATATTGCTTATGCATGGTTATTGAAATAACTAAAACTTAAAGTGTCTGAAATAAGGCCACAAAACACATACTAAATATGTGTGCACAAGACTTGTGACTAATCAGTGTTGTTGCCTAGAATTTTTGCTTCAAAATGATCTGAAAATCATCCTGCCTAATCATTTACACAAACACATACACTGATTTAAATTTTATTAGACACCTTTTGTTTGGAAAGGCAATATGCGTGGAGGCGTGTTCACACCTGAGAAGACAAAGGCCGGATAATGTGCCGCATAATGAGCTGCATATTAATTAGCCCTTTCACACAGGTGTGTCACAGGATCCCAAAGAATGCAAGGACAAAAGAAATGATCTATATAGCCTATACATATTTTACAATTAGAAATTGTAACCAATTACAAATAGGTTACAATTACAACAACAATTACAATTTTAACAATATTTCAAGTGTATTTCTTTGTAAAAACTATACATTTTATCATACGTATTAAAAAAGGTAAGGATTCATTAGTTTGAATATTGGAACAAACACTATAATAACATCTTAGTTGATAATTCAATATACCTACTTTATTTTTGACAAAACATCATACTATAGTATATTTAACTATGAGCAGAAATTGGTGAACAAAAGCGTACCTATTTAATGTGACAGTAGTCTTTTTTTACAGTCAAAACTTTATAAGCTATCCAAAACTAATCACAAAATCGTGTCTAAACATTCATATTTAGTCTGTAATATATTGTGTATGATATATTAGTATATACATGTGAATTTGCAGCTTGTTGCTTATACAGACATTTTATTTCAACATATTTCAGTCTATTTTTACTCATACAAACTATATTGCTATAGCCTACTAAGATGTGTTTATGTAAACATAACGTTTACTAATGTAGGTGCGAGAGTGAATGAACAAGGCACAGACACGCGCTGTATAACTGTAAACAAAGCGCGCGCGCCTTTGCCGTTCACTCATCATTTAGCCTACACACATACACGCAATTCATATTTAAACAGTCTTTTTGCGGTTTACAGTCCGACACTTCAATATCACGATTAGAACAAAGCACTAGAATAAATGACTTACTACATCAGCTGGATCCGTTGCTCCTCGAAATGAAACTACCAGCACTTCTGGTACATTTTCCAGGGTTAGATATTCCTCACAGTGAAAGGATACGCTGTGTACACAGCTGTACAAGATAGCCTACTTACTAAACACGATGTGTTTTATAATCCAGCTGGTGGGCGTTGGCATGTTTGAACGGCTTGTCTAAAATCATTTGCGTTTGAATAGCGCGCGCTCTCCGTGGGCGTGACACATTAACGCGTAATTAGGTATAATGAGCTGGAAAGAAAAATACTGACATCTCTCTCTTTTCATACAGATTACATAAACTAAGAATATTAGTTTTTTTATATAAATTAACTCATTTAAAAGAAGAGAGTTCAAGCTTCATTATGGAAAAACACTCGTGCCTGTATGACAAGTATTCGCGGAATTAAAAATAATCTTAGGACGCGTTTCAGAATGGACTTCACTGACAGAGAGAAGGCAGAACGCGCATCATGTTTGTTTTTCTTTATTTGGCGAAAAGCACAACACTTTGTTTTTATTGTGAGTATCCACAAAAAAAATAGACACTTATCAGGATCTAATGATGTACAACACTTAATATGTAAGATCAAAATCAACAGAGTATTTTGAGTTTCTTTTGCACTGATAAGAAAAAAGCGAGACTATCGCGCCGGCGCGATAGCCGACCTCAGAGGGTTAAACAGAGAAAATAGAGGAAAGAAAAAGGAAGAAATTAACAGTCATCAACCGCTGTACAAGAATGGGAAAAGTCAGAGCACAGAAGGAATACACAGAAGCTAACAGAAGCATAAAGGAAAGCATAAACGCAGACAAGAAGAACTATGTAGAGTCCTTGGCCGAGGAAGCTGAAATAGCAGCCCACAAGGGGAACATGAGGGACCTGTACACCACCATCAAGAAGCTGTCCGGCAAGTTCAACAAACCTGAGAGACGAGTGAAGAGCAAAGATGGGCAGACCATAACCGAGGAGGAAGGACAGAAGAGAAGATGGGTAGAGAATTTTGAGGAGCTGTTAAACAGGCCAGCGCCACAAGACCCACCTGTTATCCAGCCAGCGGACAGCAAACTGCCAATCAATTGCAACCCGCCTACGAAAGAAGAGATCCGCACGGCTATCCAGCAGCTGAAGAACGGAAAGTCTGCAGGACCTGATGGCAATTCTGCTGAGGCGCTGAAGGTCGATGTGGAGACCAGAGTGGAGATGTTCTAACCACTTTTTCAAGAAATCTGGAAAAAGGAGCAAACACAGCTGGATTGGAAGGAAGGCTACCTTGTTAAAATACCAAAGAAAGGGGACCTCAGCTGCTGCTCCAACTACCGAGGCATCACACTGCTGTCCATACCAAGCAAAGTATGCAACTGGGTGATCGTCAACAGGTTGAAAGAGACAGTAGACCCTCGGCTTAGAGATAAACTAGCTGGTTTCCGCAAAGATAGATCTTGTTCTGATCAGATCGCAACGCTGCGCATAATCCTCACACAGTCACTCGAATGGAACTCACCTCTCTACGTCAACTTCATTGACTATGAGAAAGCATTTGACAGCATGGACAGGCAGACACTCTGGAAGCTTCTACGACATTATGCAGTACCCATAAAGATAACCGATATCAGCCGGAACTCATACGGCGGACTGTCCTGCAGAGTGATCCACGGCACACAAGACACGGACAACTTCCCAGTGAAAACTGGCGTAAGACAGGGATGCCTGCTTTCTCCTTTCTTGTTCCTGCTTACCATAGACTGGGTCATGAAGACATCAACAGCACAGAGAAGGAACGGTATACAGTGGATCCTATGGAAATAGCTGGACGACACACCCAGCAACAGATGTAGGAGAAGACTAACACTGTGGCAGAGAACTCCATATGCACTGAACATCCACAAAGGGAAGACCAAGGTCCTCAAGGTCAACGCAGCCAACACAGCACCCATCAAGCTGGAGGACGAGGCGCTGGAAGAGGTGGAGAGCTTCACCTACCTCGGCAACACCGTTGACAAGCAGGGAGGCACCGATGCAGATGTACGAGTGTGTATCAGCAAGGCAAGAACAGCTTTCCAGCAGTTGAAGAAGGTATGGAACTCTAGTGCCTTGACCATCCACCCCAAGATCAAACTCTTCAATACCATCGTGAAGCCAACACTCCTATATGGAGCAGAAACATGGAGAACAACAGCCTCAACCATGAAGAGAACCCAGACGTTCATCAACATCTGCCTCAGGCGAAAACTACGAACCAGATGGCCAGTTACCATCAGTAACAGGGAACTGTGGGAGAGAACCAGACAGCAGCCTGTAGGGGAAGAAATCCTTCAAAGAAGGTGGCGCTGGATTGGCCATACCCTCTGGAAACCTGCTAACAGCATCACCAGACAGGCGCTCACCTGGAACCCTCAAGGCAAGAGAAAAAGGGGCCGCCCCCGAAACACCTGGCGACGAGACTTGGAGGCAGAATCCCAAAAAAATGGGACTGGCATGGGGACAACTGGAGAGACTGGCCCAGAACTGGAACTAATGGAGAGCTCCTGTTGACAGCCTATGTCTCAACCGGGACCAGAGGCGAAAGTGAAAAGAAGTGAAGTTCATCTTTCATTTTACTTACATTTACATTTACATTTACATTTATTCATTTAGCTGACGCTTTTATCCAAAGCGACTTACAATTGCTATATATGTCAGAGGTCGCACGCCTCTGGAGCAACGAGGGGTTAAGTGTCTTGCTCAGGGACACATTGGTGTCTCACAGTGGATTCGAACCCAGGTCTCTCACACCAAAGGCATGTGTCTTATCCACTGCGCCATCACCACTTAAAGTATATATCGGGTCCTTTACCCTCACAGCTTAAACATGCAACAGGGTTGATCAATTAAATGATTTTTAATGCTCACTATTTCCTCATTTTGACAGTAAATCAAAGTGAGTCTTGCCAAAATAAAAGCAGACCACCATGCAAACATACAAGCACCATTTGGCATCTATCTGTGGAATTTGCATTTGAAAAAGAGATAATTGGTCACTTTTCGAAAGATTATGAGCAGAAAGGTCAGTTAGTGAGGAGCAGGCTTTTTACCTAGGAAAAGTGTCCGTGCATAGAGCAAAAAAAAAAAACATACTTCCCTGAGAACCTGGCTTTATTATGTGTGAATGAGCTGGCAGTGATGAGGGAGCTCTTAGATGAAGTGCTAACCCATACAACCCCTTCCAGCGCTTGACAAGCAAGCAACCTGCCAGGGTATCAGAGGCAACTCATGACGGGCAACTTGCATCCTCTTATCGGCAACTGCAAATTCAATTTGCCGTGCATATGATCAAAGACAAATGCTAAAGAGCACGTGCTGATCCATCCTAGTGCTCCAGCAAATGCACTACTCTCTGCTAACCTCATCTCCATTATAATATCAAACAACCGCTCTGCCAAGTGAAGCCTGGCAATTAACATAACCTAGCAGTTAATGCAAATGCAAACAAGTTAAGGATTAATTTAACAATTAGAGGAGTGGAGGAAGGTTAAGCAGGGAACACCTTGCACTTCTCAGTAACACAGCAGCATCCTCAAAACATGAGATAAAGGAAAACGACCCTTAATAGCAAAGAGAAGCTACTGAAATTGAGTAGAACATACAAGAGGGAAGTTCTGTCGGGTTCCTGAGGTAAAAAGGCTATTAATTTTCTCCATATGGGGAAACAACTTTTGAAAGACAACTTACAAACCATTAAAGACAGACCTACTGTGAGCTGCGAAGTTGTGAATTGATGGAATATGCTTTCGTTGAAGCCATCAGTACACATTATTTCAACTTTTAAAAAAAAAATAACAATGTTCAACACAATTCCTGGTGAAAAACTGCATCAGGATTTTGAAGAGAAATCTCCACCAATAAAAGAATTAAAAGCAAAATGTGATGACAAGCAAACCGCCCGCTAACTCCTATGCAGCACTGTGAATAACACTATCAAACTACTTCAATATTTGTAAGCATAATATGGATCTTTTGCAATAAACTTAAAATATATCATCTTTCTAAATATATTTTTTCCATCATTTTTTTATTTATGTCATTCACAGTGCTTCATGGGATTTCAGTTCTTTCCTTCATTAAAGCCAATAAGTATACAGTCTTATACCATTGTCTGATTTTCAAATACTTTTTTTTGCTACAAATCAAAGTTTGCAATGTTGAAATTCACCTCATAGCTGGTTAGTTTGGTTCATGGCTTATAACTCTTAAATGAAGATTTGTCTGTATGGTAAAATGAGTAGGAAATAGTCTAGGAGTCCCCGAAATCCAGAAATGAGTTGTTTTCAGTTGCATCAAAGTTGTTTTTTGAATGAGTTATGGGTTAAAAGCCTGAAAAACATCTGTGGTTAACATAAGCCTAAGATATTGTCACATTTTATTGTACAACATGAAATACATTAGTAATACTCGACTCGGTTATTTATTTATTTTTAAAGCTTTTTTTGTGTTTTGAAAAGGGAGGTTGCTGACAAATGACTACCGATGAGACTGCAGAGTTTGTCAGGGATATTAAATGCCATCACGCCCAATAAGGAAAACTCAGTTGTATTTAGGATATAAAATTACGGTAATAAAAGTGTTCAATTGTGAAGATCATCTAGATGTAAAAACATGTCAGAATCATAAACTTTTGCTGGTCACAGAGCTTATTTTCCTCAATCTAAAATCCAATGGAAAAATCCTATAGGATTTTTTGTCAATGGAACCAGGGTGATACTAACTTCCAGGTTGGTCTAAAAAAAATTGCCGCCCCTGCCGCACTCTGTACACAATGTTGTCTTAATACAATGCATCTTGGTTAATGTATCTTACAAGGCATGACAAACAAAAAAACAACTGTTTGTTCACAATGACCCAGCCTGGACTGGTTTGCTGGTTTATAAGGGGTTTTGACACTTGTCAGCTTGTCTGGCTGCCTGTGAGACCTGTTAAACCAGCTGCAGACCAGTATTGTAGATCATCTAGACTATCTTAAAGAACAACAACACATCTTAGTCTGGTTTAAGTTGTTTTTTCAGCAGAGTATGATGTCTGAAATGATGTGTGTAGGCAGCAGCAGCAGCACACTAGGGTTTGCAGCTTGTGTCAACAAAACGCCTCTCCACCCTCCAGTTTTTCACCTGCCCTGACTCATTCAATCCCATCATCTGTATAAAAATTTCCTTCTTTTTTTTTTCATTCTGCCCTCTTTCAAAAGGTGAGCAGTCCTCCCTCTGGCCAGCGTTTTAAGTGCAATCACACAGCCGCTGAGAGCAAAATAATTGGCAATGCGTGACTGAAAGAGAGAGAGGTGAGTAGATAGACAGGGACAGAAGAGATTTAAAGAGGTCGTCAGAACAACAACTTTACACCCCACACTCGGTGGGAGAGCTGCAATTGCCTGTCACATCAAAACCACAGTGGAAAGTGAGAGAGGAAGAAAATGGTACATCTATTCACTCTCAGTCTCACGTTCCCCGTTACAGACGCGAAGCCACCACATCAGACTGTCTGTCAGCACAGTACACCACCAGACTTGTATTTATATAGTCTCCTCCAATACAACATTGTCGTCTCGTCCCTTCCCTTCTGCCCTACAATCCTGCTCTCTGTTTAGCCATTTGAACACACACTTTGTGTTTAATGCACAGTTCAATTAAAAGGCTTTAGGATGTCATCGAGTACTGAGATGTGACTGACATCATGCAAACAAAAAAGCATTATGTTTTGTTACACATTGATAAGTGCATCCTATCACACAACCTGCACACAGCTAAATGAAAAAGAGGGTTGGATTGGATGATGAAGTTCAGGAAGTTGTGGCAAATGTAATGCAATGGGATGTAATGTTCATTACTAGGGATGTGAACAAGTACTCGGACATGACAGCAACGATCGATCATAAAAATAATGATTGCCTGTGCCCGTGACTCTAAAAAATATTTTTCTTTTTTCTGATTGGCTATTGCAGCATTTTGGGCGGTACCTGAGGTCTGATTAGTTAACGTTAGGAGACTGAAGCTAAAAAAATAAATAAATAAATAAATAAATAAATAAATAAATAAATAAATAAATAAATAAAAGTTGCCCTCCAAAGAGGGGGGGTGGAGGTGGGATATATAAAAAAAAAAAAAGGAGACTGAAGCTAGCGAAATAAATAAAAAAACGATGGATTTGAAAGCCCGCAATGGAATCACTTTGACCATGAAAATACAGTAAAGTGTAAGATGTGCAGAGCCAATCTGCCATTTACATAATATTATAATGAGAACACTTTTGTAATCTAATGTGTAAATGTTTCAGCCTTGTTGAAGAGCGTATCCCACAATGGGAGTTGTGCGAGCATGTTCAAGTTCACGTGCGCATTTGCGTTTTTTTTTTGTGCAGATGTAAATTGTAGTATTTGTACCTAATTCTGATTAATCTCATATAGGATGCGTTGGTGGAGTTCATTAACCCACTAGCAAAGCGCTCCAGTTTAGTGATGTTCATTCACTCTTTAGCATCAGATCAAACGGCAATGCCCAACATTATTGACTATGATTGGGTTATTTAAGACAGTCAAATTCCTTTTAGATGCTTCTTTTTTTAAACATACTGATGAATAATTATGTCCAGCAGTGTTATTTTTTCTCGCCATGGCTTAGAAAACGCATAGCCTGTCTGGAAGCACTTGATAAAGTAGATGAAAATACAGTTATATGCAAGATGTGCAGCGCCAATTAGCCATTTAACATTCTAATGAGAACACTCTAGAATGTTGTGAATTCTGTTTTAGATGCCCGTGTTTCTGCGCATTGTTACTGGAACAGCGCATCCACAACAGGAGTTACACATTATGGTAAGCACATGGTAAATAAATTCACTTGCATTTGTGTCCTTTTGTGCAGAAACAAGTTGTAATGTTACGTTTATGTTGTGTATCTAGAATATCTGATTAATATTCTAGGATGTGTCATAGAACAGGCTTTATTGGTCCATTCACTCTTTAGCTTCACCTATTCCTTTTAGAAGTTTATTTTTCAAAAACAGCAATCTATTATTAATAATCTAGCAGTTCGATTTTTCTGCTCATATTTTTAAATGACCAGTATTCGAAATGAAAAAAAAAGGAAAAAGACCATCCCTATTCATTACTGGTTTAAATCATAGAAAGCGCTGATTAAAGGACCTCTGGATTATGAGAGAGAGACGCATGCATAATTGGTTTCCACCAAGGCCATCTTTGTTCATGGGTGCTCAGTTTCAGGTACAGGTAGCCGTATATGTCATGTGACTAATCACAAGTTGCAGGAATGTCATGTCATGATAACCCTGATTGTCAGGAGCTTTCAAATGCAAACAGACAGGGACAAATAAATTGATCCATGGTAAAACATAATTTCGTAATATTTCATGAAGAATGGAATGCTTTCATTTAGATTACTTTAACTTTTATAATTATTATTATAATAATTATATTATAATAACATAAGAATGTAATTATTTTTAATTACTTAGAATCACTTAGAAGTGCATTATTTATAACATAACATAATATAATAATATAATATAATATAATAAAATAATTAGAAAGGTATCCATAGACAAGTCTACTTTTGAATGGCGGTAATTGGATAAAGATACAATAATGATTTAATTACAGCAGAGGCTAACTGGACCATGCTAACCAGCAAAACCTTGACCCATCGGTTTCCACAACAGAGAACAGCTTCAGGATGAATCAGATAATGATCAAACCAGCACACAGTCATTAACAAACACACAAACACACACACACAAAAGAGAAGATTGTGATCGAGAGCACATAGCACCACACAATCTTCAAATTAAAGCCGTGGAGAATCGGTCTTTATAGGGAAAGGAGACACACATGAATCAGATTCAAGAGCTCTCAATTCATAACAGGCATTGAAGAAGAAAAAAAAACCTTCAAACCACTGGAGTCATTAGTCACTATCCCGTGATCTATGTGCAATCATACAAGGCTTTCCGGAAGCCTGTTCTGAGTATTGAGTGCTGGGAACATTTGAAAGTGCTTCCATGCTGTCATTAAACCTTCCCTGCCCAGGGGAAGACATCAGTATGCCAGACTCAAATGAGATCTGCTCTCAAAACCAGCCGTCGGTTTCCCCCCCAACTCCTTCTGAAAGGTTGAAAACACCATCTTAAAGAGCTAAACATTCAGCTGTATTCCCTAAAGAGGAAAGCCGCGGTTCCTGTCTTCAACTCGGACATTAAGGGAGCATTCTGTTGGGGTTCTGCGGAGAGCAGTGTGACAGCCCACCCTCAGTGTAAACACAGACAAAAAGACTGATACGCACCAGCTCAAATACCACGGCAGAAACGCAAACCCACTTGAGCCGACGCTTACTGCTTATTCAGGAGTTCAAACACTCAATCATGAACAAGAATACCTAATGAATCTTCACAGAGCTGTGAGGAGGGCAGATTAACTCGCTTTACATTTTTAGACTCTATCGGCTTGAATCGCTGCCTCTTTTCCTGAGATATACTCCACTATGTTTAGACAGTATATGTCATTTCCGTTGGCTTGCTAAAGAAATACATCTCTAGGTTGAGTTGCCCTCTTCAGTCGTACTGTTTGCACTGCCTAAATTAAGTCCCGCTCTGCCCACAATGTGCGCAGACGAAGAATATGATTCGCAGAGGTATATCTGGCTGTTGGTTTGTGTTACTCAACTGAAATTGGTGGTTTTGTTATTGATTGATGGCCATATGTAGAGAGTAAAACCTTTATAATATTTGATTGTCTTTTGATGACTCCTCGGAATGTTTTCAATTAGGCTAATTTAATAAAAGCAACAAAAAAATTAAATCAACAAATAATAATAATAGCTCATTATTATTATTATTATTATCAAAAATTCTAAAAACAAAAAAGTTTGAAGTGAAATGAATACTTATTTTAGACAAACAAATAATATAATATAACATATCAGAATATAATATATAATACAAATAATTTCATTTTTTATGATTTATTATTTTATTTCACAAAAATGTTTATCTAATTAATCTGAGACCATTTATGATAATTAATAATAATATATTAATATAATGTATATATATATATATATATATTTTTTTTTTTGTGAAATATTATTTATTTATTCATTTCTCACTTATTTGAACTAATAAGCTGTCCTGTGCCGATGATATCAAAACGATCTTCCTGGCCAAAGTCTTGTCATGGTTAATAACCATTTTATGTTCACAACTGAACGGTATGTGAACAGGCAGTAAACACATTTAGCTTTCTAAAACCGGACTGACAACCGTATCCTGCTGCTGTGTGAAAGAAGCCTCATAATAAACCCTGCCTGCCAACACCAGTATTTTATGTTTGACGATCAGGGCCAGAGACAAATGTGAGTTAAATGGAAGATTGGGGGAGCAGCGCATCAAAAGGCCTAAAGCAACAAACAGAGAGGAAACAAAAGGATGGAGACAACATAAAAGGAGAGTCAAAACTAAGCTCATTGTTTGCATGGGCAGGGCTTTTATTTGAGCTTTGTTTACAGCCAGTGTGTTTGTTGAGCCTGAGACAGTCTTTGATCCTGACTTCTTGCACTCAGAGATGACAGTAACCACCAGCACACTGCACTTGTGTATACCTGATGACGAGGAAGAGAAAGCAAGTGACACATGGAATGACATAACAGGGGCTGACATGCAAAAAACAAACACCAAAGAACGAACGATGTTACGATACGCCTGAGCGAACATACTTCACCCATGTCTGAAATGGAAGAATTAAGGCTTTCTCTGCTGTTTTTGGAGTGTATGCGGGAACTCTATGGGGGTTTCTCTCCACTCCAAATCTAATTAGAGACCATCAGAGCCATAGCCATTGTAAAGGATGCTAAGGTAATTAGCTCCTCTAATTGCATTCTGAAATATTGAATATAGGGATATGAGAATGAACACTGCTAGTTCTCCTCCAGGAACATGCAGTGTCTCTCCTCGTCTCTAACTTGCTCTCATTCTCTCTCTCTCTCTGATAAAGGTCAAACAATATGAACTCAATGAGGGTGGAGTAATTGGTTTGGCGAGTGGAAACACAGAGTAAATAAGGCTTTTTTTTTTTTTTTTATCCTGCCCCCAAGAAACAAACAGCTTTTTCATAAATGTGTGTTGGGGCAAACTAAGTAAACAATGTATACAAGACACAAGAAAAGGGCAATCACAAAACACGTACACAAACAACTGATGCAAGTGGAAAAGTAATATGTTTGATGTCTGGTAGAGATGGATCGAGGGCCATTCTTGATGAATATTACTGAGGTTAATTGAAAAGTACTATTACCGCTGCTGGAGTGAATTCTCAGATTGCAACGTGCATGAAAATTAAAATAGTGGAAAGCAATCTCACATTAATATTCAGTGCCTAGGATGTCAAAATGCTTAGCAGCAGGTGCCTGGTACAAAAACATAATTATTTAAAATGACACTTTTTGTAATTAACAGTTTTATTTGATGTCTTTTCAAAGAAAATCCATGTGTATGAGTTGGGTTCTACCATATGCATGGATTTAATAACACATTACCGTTCAAAAGTTTTGTGTTTCGGGGGGGGGGGGGGGGGGGGGGGTGGGGGTGGGGGGGGGGGGGTGGAGGCGGGGAGGGGGCATTAACCACATAGGAATTGAACAACCTAGCAAGTACAACCACATAATGAACACACAAAAAAATCACCCAGAACACCAAAGCAACCCTCTTGCAACAGCCCACAATCCTCTAGCATCATCACAGCAGTGCATTTTACATGAGCCAATTTCTTGCCTAGAAAAAGTCAGACTCTGGTAATCATTGTTATCTTCTTTCTAATAACTATGAAGCCTTAGATCTCATAAAGAATCACTACACATGGCCAATTGAACACACACATCCCCACTAATTCTTTTGCACACACAATCTCAAAATGACAGGAATAGAAAGGATATGACCATTGAAAGGATGGTGAATCAGAGATGGAGGGTGGATATGGGAGGAAAGAATAAGGCCAAAGAGAGAAGAACGATGGAGGCGGAGAAGGGAAAGAATAGATGATGCATGGTGTGTTCATGTGTGTGGTAGGGGTGGAGGTCATGGGAGGCATAAAGGAGGAAGTGTAAATCATAGAGGAAATGCGCTTCAGTATACAGTGTCACAGTCATAAGCTGCTCAGCTGTGCTCTGCTAAAATCTGCCTTTCAGACAGCGCCTTTACTTAATTCAAAAATAATACAACAAAGATATTTCTCCTTTCTCCACAAACTTTTCAAACCTAAAAACAGAACTGTTTAGAAACGAAAAAAAAAAAACAGAAAAAAATACAACAGTGACAAAATAAAGACAATACTTAGATACAAAAGAAATTAATAATGTTACAAAATATTACATTTTATATTAACACTGTTTCTTTTGAAAATCTATTAAATCAAATTTAAAAATGTATCATGGTTTCCACCAAAATATTAAGCAGCACTTAAAGGTGCTCTAAGTGATGTCACGCGTTTTTTAGGCCAAAACATTTTTTGTCACATACAGCAAACATCTCCTCACTATCCGCTAGCTGCCTGTCCCCTGAACACACTGTAAAAGAATGCGGTTTCTGTAGACAGCGCAGGCTCCACAAACAGCAACAAAAACAAACTGCGGCGACCCGCTCCACGAAACAAAACAAACAGTGTTCCAGCCTGGGGGTGGGGTTAGTGAGCGTACATGGGGGGGTGTGGAGGAGAGAAGCATGAAGAGGAAAGTCATAATTTTAACTCTTTAAGTTTGATATGGCCGACACACGACCAAAGAGACGACGTTCTGATGAACAGATTGCAAAAATACAAAGAAGAGGGAAAAGGAGAAGGAACGCATGCCCGAATTTACACTGGAAAAGCCTTTGAAAGGTGGTGAGAGCTCCGCCGGCAGAAGGGCTTCCAATCCGACATTCAGGTAACGTTAGCTCTGTTTTTGCTGGAGAGGTGGGTCAATCCAGTTTGGTTTTTCTAAATGGACTTTCATGTTCGCCTAACAAACACAAGGATATAATTAGCTAGAACAATGCAGTCAGCGCTAACTTTGGTGAATACAACATATAGGTTTCTAGCAGCTAGCTATCGATCTCTATTGTAAATAATCAAGCAAACTCACAGTAGGGCGACAGTTTGTGTGAATGATTGTTTTCACCAACTATTTATTATGAAATTGAATGTTCATTCATAGCCTATTGACAACTTTGACTAAATTTGAAGCTAACGTTATCTTGCTATTATTGCGTCCTGGTATGGGAGCTAAAGTTATAACCTCAGGTGGCGAAACGTTTTATCGTGTTTTTCTGGTAATGTTTCCATTATTTTTTTTTTTTCATAATATGAAAGCATTTATCTCACTTGGCGACATTACACCATCCTTGAAAGAAGTATCAGTAAAACTACAGAGGGAGGGGACGGGATGAGGAGGAGGGAAGGTCTAGCTAGCCTCCGTTTTGTTTGACAATACTTTGAACGTCAACAAGAAGTGACGTCACCCAGCATCGCTTTGAGCACCTTTAATAGAAGCACTTAACTGTTTGCACAATTGGTACTAATAAATTATGTTTCTTGAGCAGCAAATCAGCATATTAGAATGAAAGAATCATGTGACACTAGCTGTGCTTACATGGACCCTAATAGTCCAATTGTAATCAGACTACTAGCACAGTCAGAGTAAAAAAGTCACATGTAACCACGTCAATCAGATTGAACTGACGAAATCCGATTAAAATTATAATTGGATTGTAAGGGGTGGTTTAAAACTTTTGTAATCCGATCGAGAGGACATGTAAACAATTGATTGGATTGAAAACCAAAGCTGGAAAGTACTGCGCATGTGCAATGATGTAGAAATTACTTAATAACGTATGATGCAAGGAACAAATTGTTGTTGTTGGTAAATAAAGTGTCATAAATGACCTACGTGTCATTCTAAAACTCTCCTTTATCTGTGAAGTGGAGCAGGACAACGTCCCACCAGTCCTTGTTTCGGACTCTCATCCACAGACGCTTTATTTTAGGAGAGCGGGATTGGCGTTATTTACTGTTTGATTAATATAAGCAGCACGGCATGTCATAAAAATATATTCCGATTTGAAGCTTGTGACATACACTGAACAAAATTATAAACGCAACACTTTTGGTTTTGCCCCCATTTTTCAGGAGCTGAACTCAAAGATCTAGGCTAAGACTTTTTCTATGTATACAAAAGGCCTATTTCTCTCAAATATTGTTCACAAATCTGTCTAAATCTGTGTTAGTGAGCACTTCTCCTTTGCTGAGATAATCCATCCACCTCACAGGTGTTGGTGGATCTTCACATCAACCCGATAACTTTATTTAGCCATCATGTAAACACTACATTTGGATTCATCAATTCAACATTCAACAAAAGTTGTCCATGTAAACGTAGCTACTGAGGAGTAATAGGCCTAGTAGTGTCAACATAAGCACAAGCACTATGTATCAGTATGCAAATCTATGCGATCAAGAGGTCTAAAGACAAAACTAAAACTGACAACAGTATTTGACGACCAAGTCTCAGCCTTAGGCAGCACATCGACCGTCTGTTCAATGACCATCTGATGTATACTGCACACAAAAATGCTAAAAGCTGAAACTGCCATTTCCTCATCTGATTAGCTAATTACCATTACACTAACATGAGTAAAATCACAGTTATTATTAGTCCACCTGGGAACAAAGTTGTGTTTTACCAGGTACAATACCAAGTTAATATAACCACTTTACTTACTAATTAACCAATATACAAGGATTAATACATTTTTAACAAAACAAGCTGTGATTGGTTGCTTTACATGTCAGATATAAGGCAACCTCCTTTCTACATTTCTTGACCAGAATAAGCTGCGATGTGGATCAGAGCTTATGTATGGATGCACGATATTGGATTTTGGCCGATATTCGATATGCCGATATTTTCAAACTAATTTTGCCCGATACCGATATATTTGTTTTGTTTTTTTTTTGTGCAAAAAAAAGCTTATTAAAGCTTCTATTAAAGTTCTCAGTCAAGAGCAGTGAGTGATTTCCTCTGTGTTTTGTTGTTTTATTAACATTAACGGGATAGTTCTCCCAAAAATTGAAATTGTCATCATTTACTCTCTCAAGTTTCTTTCTTCTGTTGAAAATAAAAGTTATTTGGAAGAATGTGGCTAACCAAACAGTTGCTGTACTCCAGTGACTTCCATAGTATATTTAAGCACAAGAAAGAAATGAATACAGGGTTGGAACAACATTAGAGTGAGTAAATAATGACAGAATTTGTATTTCTGGGTGCAGTATCTCTTTAAGGACAAGCGGCAGCATATTATTACTGTCTCTTTAAGAACTGCACGCGACGCGTCTAATTTGACAAGCAGATTTTCTCTGTTTGCTTTCACTTTGGACATAACCAACTTTGTTTATGTAAACCTTGTGTGTATTTGACAGTATCAGCGCAATAAGACTCGAAAGATTAGTCCAGTATGCAGGCGCTGTGACAGGCTTTTAGTTCCTGTGAGCGTCGGGTGTAACGCGCTCAGAAAAGCGGATGTTAGAACAGCGCATCAGCACATGAATGATATGTTTACCTAGCAAGACTTTGACGCACATGCAAATAATGAACTTTTGTGAATTGCGGTGTCCCGTGAGTGTAACTCTACCTCTGCGTTTACATGTGATGTGATGTGAATGTACGTCGCATTGTACAGTATGTTGAGATAAAGGCGCCAGAATTGAACTGGTAGAATGCACGATACTATGATTTTTCTTCAAAAGCAGATCGTGGAGACATTTTAATCGTCCATGATCAAAAACCGTGAGACGCACACCCCTAGTTGGAAGTTTAAGTTGCTGGCGCTCATGCTTTGTTCGCGGTCGTCACGTGCGCTTAGGAAACACGCGACCCTATCGGCAAGGCTCATCGGCAGAAATATTCATATCGGCCGATGCCGATGATGGCCATTATAAGCTTTTATCGGCCGATTCCGATGTTGTCCCGATATCATCGTGCATCCCTAAGCTTATGCCATCTAGCTCCGCAAAACCCAACAGCTGAAGTTCAGGTTCAATCAGACTGCTGCTCAACTGTTTACTCAATTTTGAAAGTTCACACAGCTTTTCATAGGCAAACTGAAAGCTGATTCAGTCACAAATCAAACACTGAAAGCACTGAACTTTCCTTTTATATGTTGATTCCTATCTTCTTTCAGGACAGTCTTGACAAAAGCAGAAAAGGGTTTGCAAACTCACAGTAGGACTCACAGTTAATCTCTCAAGACTATGCTGAATAACATGCAAATAGGGAATCCAATGCTTTGATCGTGTCACTCAGTGACTTGCCGGGAGCTGTGTCTGAGTGTGAGTGTTTATGTATAAAAGTTTTGGAGAGACTTGTTGCCGCATTTAATCCATTTTCTTCCAGATGGACTGTGGGAATACCGGGAATACCTTCAC
Source organism: Tiaroga cobitis (assembly GCA_030578255.1). Taxonomy (NCBI): domain Eukaryota; kingdom Metazoa; phylum Chordata; class Actinopteri; order Cypriniformes; family Leuciscidae; genus Tiaroga; species Tiaroga cobitis. Next base: position 26,728,889 of record CM060599.1, read on the forward strand.
AAGCAGGTAAAAACTCTTGAGAAGTTCCAGATTTGTACCTTTAGTCTGGGGTTTATCAAAAGTGATAGACAAGCAGGAACTGTCTCTCGGTGGACAGGTAACAGGTGTTTTTAACTTCATTTCTCCATTACTCTTGTTTTGTTGAATTCTGTGCTGTCGGGTTTCCATAGGATATCTAAAGAAATGTATTTTTAACTGTCCCTTGCGGCTTCATGAACAAATCCAAAAATGTTACTGTGATGTTTGTTTGAGTCAAGTCATACTGTGATTTCAAGATTCTATTGACAATACACAGAAAATAACTGCGCAAAAACAAGCATGTCTCCTATAGAAAGGTGCCAAATAAAGAGTTACACAAAGAAAACATGAGCAAAGGAGCTACAAATGAATAATGAAGTGAGAGGAGTAAAGAGATAACGAGAGAGACAGAATGCTCTCATGTTGTTTGCAGCGGTGATCTGGCTCGGCTTTTAACCCATGGAGTTGGGATGAGAGCGGCCGTCACAGCGGGGAATCCATCCATAATATAACACACTTATGTGCTGGACTTATGAGTAGGCCGGGCTTGCAGAGAATCGGCACCAACAGAATCATGCAGAAAGCTCGGCAGATTTCAGCACATTCTGAATGCCTGTCATTAAAGGTGCATTGTGGAATATTTAGGAGGATCTGTTGACAGAAATGCAATATCATATACATAACTATGTTTTCATTGGTGTATAAAGACCTTACATAATGAACCGTTATGTGTATTACCTTAAAACGAGCCATTTCTATCTATATACACCGCGGGTCTCCTTACATTGAAATTTTCCGCCAGCATGTTGCTACAGTAGCCGTAAACGAACAAACGCGTTTCGCCACTATGTTGTTCTTCGTGCAAAGCTAGCTAAAGTCAGCGAATAAAACACTGACACAGTGATGAACAGGTAACAATAATATTCGCAATAACGTATCGTTTTACTGAATAATTAAGTAAACCTAATTTCTGAATTTATCTTTATAAAGAAACCTCATTGCTTAACTGGCTACTCTCTGCTGTCTCAGAAGACGACATATTGTCGGCCACCATAACTTCTGTTGGTTGCAATTCTCAACCTCACCACTAGATCCGGCTAAAAATTACACAGTGCACCTTCAAGTTCTACACATCTTTCGTCCCTTTAATGTACATTAAAGAAGCCAGAGTACATAATTTCCGTAACACTAGCAGAACTAAAAATTCAATCAGGTTCAATCAGACTGCTTCTCAATAGGGCGCCACTGTTTACTCAATTTTGAAAGTTCACACAGCTTTTCATAGGCAAACTGAAAGCTGATTCAGTCATAAATCAAACACTGAAAGTAAATGCTGAACTTTCCTTTTGTATGTCCACGGACTGATTCCCGTCTTGTTTCAGGACAGTCTTGACAAAAGCAGAAAAGTGCAAACTCACAGTAGCACGCACAGTTAATCTCTCAAGACTATGCTGAGTAAATTCAACGTGCAAATAGGGAATCCAATGCTTTCATCGTGTCACTCAGTGACATTGTAATTTAGGAATAAGATTGTGTGGGTGTTTAAATCGAGATCACAATCTTTTAACGATTAATCGTGCAGCTAATCAAGCAAAAAAAGATTATTGAACTGAGTCTGGAAACTTAAGTCAGCTAACATTGAGAATTACTGTACTTTTGTACAGTATATATATATATTTATATATAATGAGCTTTATATATCTTTGGTGCAGATAGTCCTAATGTGCTTTACTAATCACACTGGACCTGTTCCTGAAAGTATTTGTCACAGTTTTAGAGAGGCCTGAGGTAATTCCCTTCATCTGACAAAGCATATCTAGATTGAAAATGGAATATTTGACACAGGTTCCACAGCACATTAATTTGTCAGGGTCTTAATTGTGCTGGCGCTTGCCGCTGCAGTGGGGATCGATAGTCGTGTTAAGGGCAGGCAGGCTTCGCAGGCTCCATCTATAATTCATAGCAGCCTATATAATGACAGACTATTAGCCATCCCTCTAAAGAGAGCATCACCAGTGCTGTCAGAGCAGCTGTCAATCCTCATTCACATCTACAGTCCTATTGGCCCCTGTACTTTATTATTTTCCTTTTAACATGAAGCACTACAAGGTGCTCTTTTAAACAATGCATGCAATCTAATGAGTGCAAAATGAAATGGAGTATAAGAAGCCACGCTGTGTAGCATCTTCACAATGTATGTGTGGGTGTGCATGTGCATTTCCCACAGCGCAAAACCAACAGCTCCTTAAATCTCACTTTGCCGTTCACACTTCATTAGATCCAGTCCTGTAAAAAGGTCACTGTGGTTCTGTAGCATATCTGTGCCATTCACACCGTCGCAATTCTCTCTTGCACATACATCTACATGCAAAGACCCAGAAACACTCACTCTAAAATTACACCATGTCCAATCGCCTCTAATCTCAACAGCATGGGGTCTGCTCGCTTTCTGAGAGAGAGAGAAAAAGAGATAGCAAAAACAATCTTGCCAATACCTCTTTGGACAGAGGAAGTTGTGCATATTTGAGAAACAGTGTGGAGAAAAACAGCCTGTTCGCCCAGACTCATAAAGTCTGCCCGGATGTGACATCTTTACATTTTCTAAAAAAATAAAAAAAAATAAAACAGTGAGCAGTGATTGTCTGTGCAACAATCACCACCATGATGATGATAGTGTGTTCAGTGTGTTGCTATTTGGTTGTTAGGTTTTTCTGGGTTGTTGCTAGGATGGCTTCTGTTTAGGTTTTTTCTTTTTTTTACTGGCAATTAAAGCCACTCTCAAGACTCATATTCCAAGAATCTAGGGACCAGAATATGATATTATATGTATATGGTGGTATTCTAGACGATAGCAATAAAGTCATACTCATAATTATTTCGGTGTATTGCTAATTACGGGTAAATGGCTCGTATTAAAATTCTGTACAACTTGGTGGGAAAAAAAATGACATAAAGGAATATACATTAAATAAACTAAAAATCTAAATAATTTACATTGTAAATAAATTATAAATAAAAAAGTTAAAAGCACTAAAATCAATTGTTTTAAATGCTACAAGTGAATTTAAAGGGTTAGTTCACCCAAAAATGAAAATTCTCTCACTAATTACTCACCCTCATGTTGTTCCAACCCTGTAAGACTTTCGTTCATCTTCGGAACACACATTAAGATATGTTTGATTAAATCTGAGAGCTGTCTCACTCCTCCATAGGCTTCTATTGTAATTGAAACTTGCCAGCCCAGAAAGTTAGTAAAGACATCATTAAAATAGTCCAAGTGACTACAGTGGCTCAACAATAGTGAGCCTATCTGACGTACAACCCAGAAGTGCTGCATTGTTACACTACATGAACTCACTCACAGAAGAAAATGAATAGTTGAATAAAGTCCTTATTTTTGTTTTGTTTTGTTTTTTGCACACAAAAAGTATTCTCGTCGCTTGATAAACTTATGGTTGAGCCACTGTAGTCACTTGGACTATGTTAATGATGTCTTTACTAACTTTCTGGGCCGGCAAGTTTCAATTACAATAGAAGCCATGGAGAAGTGATCCAGCTCTCAGATTTAATCAAACATATCTTAATTTGTGTTCCGAAGATGAACGAAAGTCTTACGGGGTTGAAACAACTTGAGGGCGAGTAATTAGTGACAGAATTTTCATTTTTGGGTGAACTAACCCTTTAAGCATCACAAAATTATGGGCAATATAAAAAATGGATCTGCATTTAGAAAGGCATTAAGATTTGCTAAAGATTACATTTAACAGTATTTTTAAATTATCAATGTTTTTAAAGATTAAGCAAGCATTAGATGGTGTTGCAAAGGCAATCTAAATGTAAAAAAAACAAAAAAAAAAAAAAACAGGCAGAAATAAGAATGCAGAGTTATCAGCAGATACTGATAAAAAATATTGTGAATAGAAAATAGCTAATATTCCATCACATTCAAACCAGGAGGAAACCTTATTTATTTTGGTTAAACAAAAAATGTTGTTCCTTAAAGCGTCAGTCCGCAGTTTTTCCTCTTTGTCGCCATCTCTGTTCGAAATCTGCAATTGCAGTTATTTACTTTAATTATCAACGGAATTATCAACTTTACGTGAGTTGTGCTTCGACACGGCACAGCGCGGATGAACACAATGTTTGAGGAGAGTGTGAGGCTGTCAGTCACTGCGGCGGTGTGGATACTGGCATTCAGAATCACAGATTATTCTTTTTGGAAGTATGACCAACATAAGAATTTTCACTGGAAATTGTCATCTGAATAAGTAACATCCACTTTTGTTCTGGTTCTGACATTGCAGTAAATCGCGCTGATTAAATCTAACAATCGCTTATCATATCACGTAAAACCATGCAAATTATACTTTGTTCTCAAATTGTTAATGTTAACAACGTCAGCATTGCGTGACTACATTTAATGTCCTTCCAATATGTATCCTTGTTTTCGCATGGGTCCGGTTGCAGTCTCTTTTTTTCACTCCGAAGTCCGAACAAAGTCTTTTACCTTTTACAGTGGGTGAATCTCACTTGTCACTGGTGATTGTCGTTTGAACCTTTCTGGATCCGCCATCAAATTGATGTTTAATTATATCAAGTGCTGTGAGAAAGGGCTATAAATCTCCACCTCCAACATCCTCGCACGCAATATAGCCTACTAGCCGAGACACCTTTTTTATAACAGATGTGACGTAATGATGCAAAGACATGCTTGAATCTCGGGCGAAAATCCACCAGTACCACTGGAATTAAAAAAATTATTACAAGCTTACCGTTTTGAATCGAGCTAAGGCAAGCAGATAGTTTTGATCACTGGCTGGTTATGTATTTTCTCAAAAATGTATTTTGGATAATTTTTAACCCTCAAAAAGCTACTTTAAATCAATAATAATAATAATAATCAAGTTACTCACTTTAGCAAATCACCTCTCATACAAACACTAAACAAACACTGATGGATTATATTGTTTCAGCCTGTGTGACAAACACGTGGGAACACAATTGAGGAAAACAACATTTGTCATATAGCTTCAATCTGATAAACAGAGACATGACACAGGTTAAAAGGCTTTCCACCGCCAAGAGACTCATAATGACAGGGAACTCGACAAGACTGTGCCCTGCTGTCGGCAGAAGCCCCAATTGTGAGGCACTTATAGTGCTGCACTCTGTGGGGCAGAGACGTGGAGACCGTCCTTCAAGCAGCCATTGTATCCACCTCTAACCCCCATCGGACGTACAGCTCACAGAGAGTAATCTGCCCTCTGCCTGCAACTCTCTCAGCTGTCTATTCATTGCAGTCCACAATCAGGAGGAAGAGCACCTGGGAATTCATTTGGCACAATGGGCCGTCGCTCAATGTCAGGGCCACAGAATATTTTTTTGCTGTACTTGTTTGTAGGGCTCCGCAATTTGACCCAAAATTTTAAACAAACAAGAACAAACACACAACAATATTATTATTATTATTATTATTAATAAATAAAATGGAACAATAAGTAATATTCCTATGTAATTTCACAGTAAAATATAATAATAATTTTAAAGTACAACTGTAAAATTACAATACTAATATTACAATACTGATATTCCTACAAAATAATACTATATATGACTGTCTTCATTTCTTACTTCAAAAGTTAAACCATCAAGCTTTTTTTAACCAATCCACTCCGTAAACACTGAATTATAGGCTGCTTGCATTTTAAAGAACACTGTGCCGCGCTTAACTCTGAAGCACACTGTGCATATATTTACAAAATTAAAATCACAGCCTTTGCAATTTGATAATCACACTAAGCTATATTGCCATTTCGGTTTTATTCCGATTAATGGTGTATTCCTGGATGCATTAAAGGGGTTCCATTATGCTTTTTCACTTTTAGTTAGTGTGTAATGTTGCTGTTTGAGGCTTTGAGCATAAAAAAATATCTGCAAGGTTACGACGCTCAAAGTCCACTCCGAAGAGAGATGTTTTATCTAACAGAATCCACTTTTCAAGAACTACAACGAACGTCTCGTTTAGACTACAACGCCTGTGAACGTCTTATTAAGTCATTTAAATAATCCCTGCCTACAGAATACCCCAAAAAGTTGGCGAGGCCTGGTTAACCTGCGCTAGAGAAGATTAAGAGTGTTACACACGCTAATCGGTGCCAATCACAACACACGGGGCCAGCTAACCAATCACAGCACATTTCGTATTTCGGAAGGAGGGGCTTCATCGAAAACGTCGCGTTCGACCCAGACTGGGGAGAGAGGAGCTGAAATAATGTAAAATATGTGAAAAATTATGCGTTTTTTGAACAATCAAGCATGAAAACATATTCTAGTAGACCCCAAAAACAAAATCAAGACTTTGTAAAAGGGCATAATAGAACCCCTTTAACCAATTGGTGTTAGATCATATTTATTTAAATATTTCATGCTCATTTCCCCTATTATTAGATTACCTTTAACATCTAACGTTTACTTAAAGTCAGGGCTGTACAGTGCGACATATGTCACACGTGCTAAGGAAAAAACAGTCTGTGCTATGAATAAATTCTCCACAGTAGCACAGGTGTGATACAGTTGTGCATGTGTGTGAGACAGTGTGAAGTGAGCGTTTGTTGTGTGCTTGTTTGTGTGTGAGGTTAATCTATGGCTGCACAATCAACCTTACTTCTTCAAGGCTCAATAATTGTGCCACTCCTGTTTAACTTGTATATGCTCTCACTGAGCCAAATAATGTAAAATAACCAAATGTCTTCCCACAGCTATGAAGATGACACACAGATCTACTTCGCCCTATCGCCTAACGACTACAGCCCCGTTGACTCCATGTTGATTTCGGCGTCGGTGTACATCCGACTAATTGTACTTTATCCTATGTATCTTTTTTTAGACTTAATTCTTTTTATAGCCTAACTTTTATTTAATATTTTTTATTCTCTGCTTTTATTATTTTAAATAATTTTCTGTATATTGCACTTTGAATTACCTTTGTGTATGAAATATGCTATATAAATAAACTAATTTTAGTTTTAAAGGTGACATTTTATGCCTCTTTTCACAAGATGTAATATACATCTTTGGTGTCCCCAGAATGTGTCTGTGAAATTTCAGCTCAAAATACCACCCAGATCATTTATTATAGCTTGTCAAAGTTGCCCCTTTTCGGGTGTCAGCAAAATTGTGCCTTTTTGTGTGTGTCCCTTTAAATGCAAATGAGCTGCAGCTTTTCCCCGCCACCGTTCAGAAGACAGTCGATCCTTTTACACGAGCTTCAGATTAGGGCTGCAACAACTAATCGATTAAATCGATTAAAATCGATTTCTGAAAGAGTTGGCAACGAATTACATAATCGATTCGTTGCATCGCGCAACGCGGAAATGTTTGAGTATAAAAAAAAATTGGAGTTGAGCGCGGAGCACTGTCGCTCAATTGCAGAGTGTGTCCGAGATCGCGCGCGCGCGAGAGAGAGAGAGACCGCGTGCGCGAGAGAGACCGAGTGTGTCCGAGATCGCGCGCGCGAGAGAGAGAGAGACCGAGTGTGTCTGAGCATTAGTAATTTGGTACATACTACATAGTAATAATTAGGCCTACTATATAAGATATAAATAAAAACAACAATTCAATTCTTACCACTGAATTAGCAGACTGTGATTTGAATCAGATAGACAGACGATGAAAACACTTTCTTGTCTGTCCAAATAGCCTACCACTACAAGGGCAGGGGGATATTTTTTCCACAATTTGCAGCACTGAATTTTTCAATCTTTACTCTAATGACTCAGAGAAACACTATATGCTCAGAAAGGATGAGCTGCAAAACACCTTACATGGTCAATCCATTGTATTTTTTTTTTTTATATTATTTAATATTGTATTTATATATTTTATATACATTGTATTTATAATTAATATTAGGATAGACTAGAGATATTATCTTCTCTTATAATTATTATTATTGCTATTATTATGACCTATTATAGGTAATATGATAATAGGTGCATTTGGTTGTTAAAAAATGTCAAACATTTTGTTAAAGATTATAACATCTTTGACAAAAACAAAACACAAGTTTGTGAGTGTGTGCATCTGTGAGTGTGAGAGTTTGTGAGTGTGTGCTAGTGTGGCGTAGAGAACAAGTTCTGACGTTCAAACAAATCCTGTTAAGCTTTCTGATTTGTATTTTTCTTTATTTTTTATCATTTATTTATTGTTCTGACAGCAGCTCACTTTATTTTTAAAAAGCCTATATATATTATTTGGCAGATGTAAAGCATACATGTGTATGTTTTTTGTTAGTCCATTTTTTTGCACTGGATTTTTTTTCACGGTGAATTTGCACTGTCAGTTCTGTTTTTTAATAAAGGATTGGAAATGAATGCTTTTTTTTTTTTATCCGATTCATCGATTAATCGGAAAACTAATCGTCAGATTAATCGATTATTAAAATAATCGTTAGTTGCAGCCCTACTTCAGATACTCCAGCAATAACAAACGCAAATTTCACTAATCCAAAATCTCTGAAACAACCACCAGTAGCGGAGTGCAGCCTTACGGAGAGACTCAGGAAGAGGTTGCAACTTGTGAACTGCACCTGGACGTTTCTGAATGATTAGTGGATACGTGTATGTATCCTAGTTGTTGTGGAGTTACATTGATCCATCTCATCGACTTGCATAACGTCATATTCAGCTTTTACACAAGTTGACACAGTTCCCCGAGGTCTTTATAAGACAGCTGTGACATTTTTTTGGTCAAATAGCGTTGTGTGCTCGTCTGTGCACCCAACGACAGAAAAATGTCCATGCTTTGCTCGAACTTGTGCCATTGCGTTAGAACTGGTTACACTGTTGTCACATGCGAAAACCAAATGGCAGCGCCGTGGGTGAAAACGTGCAGATTAAGGGGCGGTAATATTATAATAAGATTCCCTTCCAACGTCAGAAGGGGAGCGAAATCTGGTCGGCTTATTTTTTGACATGCTTGCAGAGAAAGGCTTACCAAAACAAAGTTACTGGGTTGACACTTTTCATGTTTTCTGAGTTGGTAGATGCACCGATTATAGCACTTAAACACGGAAAAGGTCAGGTTTTCATGATATGTCCCCTTTAAGTATTTTCATTTTATTTAAATAAAATAGTATAGAATTTGAATATTAAAAATATGAAAATAATTATTGAATCATCACATAACTATCAGCCAAGATTTAAAAATTGGTGCATCCCTACACATGATAGTCATCTTGACTCTTGTGAAACTTGGTTAGTTTATTATTCTTTCAGGACTCATCAACCTGAAATTGCTATATTGGTAGGAAGTCTGTCTCCCTCATTCTCTAGGGCACCGTTACCCTTTCACTGTGCATCTACCTCATTCTTCTCTCTCCTGTCATAATATCAGTCTTCAAGCTGAACTACCTTCAAATCCTCAGTCATCATTACTTTTTTCATCTTCGTTCTTTAACATCCAATTATTCATATTATTTGCTATTCCTTCTCTATCTCTCTCGGTTGTGAGGCGCACAAGTGCAGAAGCAAACTCTTTCCAGTAGTGAAAAGTCATCGAAAGTAACAGGATGCACTCTTACCCACAGTGCATCCATCGATGTCAGCACTTCCCTTAAATCAGTCTAAGTAATCAATAGCCACAAAGTCTAGCTCTCAAGTTCTGTAAAAAATTGTGCCAGGCGGTTGCAAGCATATCACTGTAAAGAGTCTGGCCTTCCCTTCTGAGAAAGAAACCTTGGTCTGGGTAGAGTTATGGCTATAGTGGCTGCGCGAAGGCTAAGGAAATGCTTTTCTTAAAGCAGTGGTTGGAAAACTAAACACATCAGGCCATGATCTCTCTATCATGAAGCTGTGCTGACACATCAGTGATGAGATGCGCGCAATGTTTTTCAACAAGGGCAATACTCGCATCACTAAGTCAAACACAATATTTTATAAATCGACACAGAGTGGGATAACCTCCATTCCCACAAATTCATCAAGCAGTCAGTCAGAGGCTCCAAACGTATGTCTCGCTACAGTGTTACAGCGATTTATAGCTATATTTCAGTTATGTCGCCCTTTCACTGGTGGTCATTCATCAGGAATGACATAAATCACCCTCCAGGCACAAGGGAAGAACTTCTGAGGAAACCATTATGAATTACAAAACCTAATGAGTCGCCTCTGTCGGCAGTATTTTAAGGCAAACCCTGTTCCAAAAGTTTCTACTTCTAACATACCAATTTTTGGCAGAATTCTGTGGCAGCATTATATGTTTCCTTTAACAGAGAAGGAAATAAAATGCATTGATTATAAATGTATCATTCAATAAAAAGTATATAAAATGTGTCAAAAAGTCCAGATTAATTAAAATGAACTATTTTAATTAAGTTGATAGAGATGCATTAAACAAATCTATTCCGCTTCAGAACAAACAAACAAAAAATGCTGCCTGTCTGAACAAGACCAGTTTTGAGGTCCAACTTCAGTTAAGATGCTGTCTCAGAAGGTAGCTGCCTATGTAGGCTGTAGACAGCAAAGCAGCTCACTAGAGTTCAGAACAGAGCTAGAACATCTGCAGGAGGAGAGCGGTTTAGTCCAACACTAATGACCCCAGAGCTGCCAACATCAGGATTTATTGGAAATATAACAGAGCATGACTTGTAATAAACACCAGAAGATGCATTTTAAGACACCTACACCCACGACAGTTGTGCATGCATTCACAGTCTGCAGAACCCCTAAGCATGGCATTTCCTTACATCTTATCTGTCGGTGGAAGAGTGATGAAAAGAACACAACATCTGCAAAGTCACGACACTCTAATTTCCATTTATCTACACATCCATCAGACCAGCCTGAAGATTTAGAGCCCTCTCTCTCTTTTCTTCCTTCCAATCTATGCACAGACTGCTGCTTTCAAAATGACCAATTTGCTGTTACCCAACTTCCCAGTTTGTGATTGTTTCTGGTTTGCACACGCCAGGGTTTCCGTTGTCCGGTAATTACCGGACATTGGCCGGGAAAAAAATTAAATGTCCGACAAAATTAAATCTCTCTGGTCAAATTGCGTAATAATCCCGCCCCCCTAACACAATATGAATTTGAGAATAAGCCTAAAATGTATAGAGCAAAAATACACCGACCTTTCTTTATGTTATAAAGAAACAGGCTCTACCGTTTGAAAGTTATTAAACAACATCGTATGCTGCATTTCAAATAAAGCGCACGCCTAAAACGGCTGTAATAGACCTAAACAACGAACGATTGAGTGAGACGTTTCAAATATGGCCAGGCCCAGGCAGGCTAGCCTTAAAAGCTTTTTTCAGAGGCCGGACGCGAGGGACGATGGTGAATCAGGAACATCTCATTATATAGATCAGTGGTTCTAATCCGCGCACTTGTAGGTTACAGATTTTTTTTTCTCTCATCAAAACTGAATAGCCTATGTTCATCAGTGGTTACAGCCTATATCTGTAAGAATCCACTGGAGGCAAGTTGTAGTGAGAACCCAAGTGCAGTATTTATTCAAAAGTAACATACAACAAGATCAAAACATAAAACAAAAACATGACGTGGCATGAAACAAAACCGTGGACATAGACTCACACAACAGAGGTTACAAGAAACAATACTTGACAAAGACACATGACAAACATGAGGGCTTAAATAAATACACAGACTAATAGCAAGAGGAGGGACACCTGTGAACAATGAACAGATTAACCAATGACAAGACATGGCAGGATCACATGACAAACAGGGAATCACATGACAGACATGGAACATGACGAACAAACCAAAACGTGACAGAGACAAGACCAAATCGTGACAATATCAAGCAGGGACACGTTTGTGTGCATTTTATTTTGTGATTTCACTGGAATGAATAGAGAGTCTCCGCAACGGCGATAGATTGAAACGCCAATCGGACCTTCATGTATTTTTCCATCTATTTGAAAGTTAGGCTAATTTTTTAGTCATTTTTTAAGTTACATAGCCCGCCTCCAGTTTTCCTCAACTTCACTAATTAAGAGGCGATATTTGACTGGCATATCATTCTAGCGGAAACTCTGGTACACGCATCTACAATTCGCCACGGTGACGCAAAAAATAAATGCATGCACCACAGTGGATATTCATGCTCATTATACCTGTGTGCAGATGGAGACAGGCTTCAGACACCAGGCTGAGACGGGCATGCGTGTCCCCAGAGACAGAGCTGCCCTGCAGGGGTCCAGACAGCCCGCGCATCAAACACTGCTGCACGCAGCCATCTGTCCCCAGTTGCTGCACAACTTAATGCTGATCTGTGTACTGAGGTGTTACAGGAAGACAAATATACTACATAGTGTGCCGCAGATGACAGATTCACTACTGATGCCCAATAACTAGTTCGGTTTAACCCATTATAGATCAGTGTTTGCTATGTAAACAAGTTGAACTAAACTCACTAGAATGAAGCGCTTTTCATTAAAAGTTTGGGAAGATGGTTGGTGTATGTTGTGTTTCCAAATGCACATTATAGCTAAGCAGTGGTGAAATGGCCAAGATTATAAAGGACCCAAACTAACAGGACACAGCATGACAAAAGCAAATAGACCCCATTATAATAATTTATTGATGCTGCCTACACCGGATGCAACAAGACAACAAATTCCTGAAAGTAAACTGATGCCAAGTTCTGACGTACTCAAAAGTGCTCGCACTACTTCTGACAAGAGGAACGAATGGATTGCAACGGTGTAGACAGCCTCAAGCATGTAGACATGTTCAAACCATATCACGATTTATATATTTATTAAGTTTCAATTCGATTAAACCTGCAGACCTACAGTCAGTACAATTCAAATATTCTCACTGTGCATGCGCATGACGCTTCTGATTGTATACACATACAGCATTGAATTCAGAATTACCATGGATGTGTAAGCCAAAGGACAATAGAACATTAGAACAATAGAACATTACGCTACCTACACATGAGGTTTCTTCACATTGTGACTTAAGCATCAACTTGACACTCAATTTAACCATCTTGAAATAAACGTACATGATATACATTTGTCAAGCATATGACATCTATTACCACCCTAGTCACAAAAATGATACTTAGAGTGACGGTATGAGTCAGTCACACACGCTACAAACAAAAACCCACACATTCTCGCAGATGAGATGCATCTGTGGAGTGAATCAAAGACAACAGAAGACATAAAATCACTTTGATTTTCCCTACTCAGACTAATCAGCGGATGAATCTGCAGTGAAGCTGATGGAGAAAACATGACCTCAGAGAAACTCTGATACCATATTTTATGCGAAAGGCATCCTTTGAAGAAAGTTGAACGATTAATAACTCCCCTTAAACTATCAGCATGCAGTGTGGTGATGATTTCTACAAAGCCATGAAATGGCATAGATGGACTAGAATACATAATAGAACCATTAAGGAACCAGAATCGTATCTGAGATAAATGCCTAATTTTATTTTGCTTAATAACAATTATTTTAGTACTTTTGAGGAAGAAAGATAAAAAACTCCAATTCCATTTAAAATAATGAAATTATTTAGATAATACATTTAGATCTTCATGAATCTGACTAAAATGGTCAAGCTGTATGTTTGATTCATTTATAAGAACTGACTCATATCATTCATTTGGTAATTGAACCACACTGGTCATGCTTTATGTTTTTGATTCACTAAAAAGAACGGACATAAAAGTAATTCATTTGTGAGTAGGACTACACTCATAATGCTTTCACTAAAAAGAATCTGTGCATAAGATTCATTCACTGTCGCCTGTGAGTGCAGTAGGTAGAAGTTACTAGAGTAACATCCCTGCGTGGCTATGTCTGATGGAAGTATTGACAAGCTGAGCTACCCTGTATGGTGCGAGGTGAGAGGTGTCTGGAACGTGGTTAGCTGAATCCTCCACAACCCGTTTTTACCCAGCACTTTTCTCAGTTTATGTCAAGCTAATTATACTGTAATCCCGTGGACACACCATCACTGACATAAACACTGCTGGTAGAGGGTGCCCATAGCAACCAACTCTCTGAATGTTAATGTTTTCATATTCATACCTGTTGCTTTCTGAATGTGGACATCCCTACTCTTGTGCTCAGTAAGGAATGCTACTAATACACTAAAAAAAAGAGGGAACAGAAAAGGCTACGGGGAATTCAGAAACATCTCAATATCTTTACCTGCACAGTGAAGTAATCTGATCATGTAAATCTTTGTACTAGAACAAATATTTACATTTGTACAACTATTTTGTATTATAAAAAGTATTGTCTTGTATTAGAGCAATGCAGAACGAACTGTGAAAATTATTCTAAAAATCTTTCAATTTAACCGGAGAATTCATAGTAAGATATCTATAACCTTGCATTACTTTCACAGTAATGGTTCTGAAAATATCTAGACCAGTTGTTCTCAGCTAGGGGGCCAGTGCCCACAAGGGGGCCTCAGCAAACTACCAAGGGGACATACAAATCTAGATATTACTTATTTTAATTCATCCCCAGGGTTGCCTCATTTTGAAACTGTGATTTCTAGACCTGGAAAAAATGCAAATGATCAAATACTTTTAAAAAATGCCAATGGAGTTTTAATGAATATACATTCTTCTGGTTATGCCAAATCTAAAGTATCTTATCGGGTCGAAATTGTTAGCAAAAATATATATTTTTAAATCCTTATCCTGGAAATCACAGTGGCTGGAAAAGTCATGCAAATTCATAGGTTAAAAAAAGAGTAGGATGAACATTCAGCTCTTGAACTCATTAATTATTCCTTTTAATTATTTTGATTTTAATTGAGAGAAACTAGGAGTACACAGACTTTAAAAAAATGAACACTAAATTAGAGTTGGGGGGCCTTTGAATGCTGTTGAGAACAATGGGGGGCCTTGGAGTCAAAAAAGGTTGCAAACCACTGATTTAGAGATATTTTAGTCAGAATGTTTGCAGTCAAGCAGCAGTGGCTGGTATTTACATCCTTCTGGAGTGATCTGATCACAAGTGGTCAGTACTGTGGTAAATGTAGCTGTCAATGGGATTCGAAATGCTTTACAATCCAATCAGAAACAAGCCTGAACACATTAAATTTGTAGTGCAAATGCTAATCAGTCCTGATGCAAAAAGTTAAGCAAAAAGTTAAGTTCAGTGTAAACCTGAATAAGTTGGCAAAACTAAAAAAATTTAGGTAATCAATTACCTTTTTTTAAGTTAAGAAATTCAAAGTTTAAGACATATGTTAATTGTATACATAAACTTGAAGTATTTCAGTAATCTAACGTTTAACTTAAAATTATCATGTAATCTCAACTTAAATATTTTAGTAGTGGAAACATAACTAGCGTATTCAGCAAACGCTACCATGCTAATTGGTAACACAATGTTTTGATTAGCATAGCAATTGCTGAATGAGTAAGACAATATAGAACATTTAAGTTAGCATATATCTGTTCTCAAACCAAGCTACTCGTTACCATGATGGTAACCCCCCAAAAAACCTGACATAACAGAAACTCTTTAACACAGCATAACATTAAACACTACTAAATATCACACTTAGCATTTATCTTGCACAAAATAGCATTACTGCGTCCGAAATCAAATACTTTCCTACTATATAGTATGCAAAAAAAGGGGAAGCCAAAAGAGTAGTATGTCTGAATCCCTAGTATGGGTGTAACGGTACACAAAAATCACGGTTCGGTACGTACCTCGGTTTTAAAGTCACGGTTCGGTACGTTTTTGATACAGCAAAAAGAAAGAAATGCCAGAGAAATGTCCTATTTGTTAAAAGATTTTTTTTTTTTAAATAACTGAGTTTTCCTACATCTTGAAACTTTCAGGTTTAGAAATGGGGGTTATCTTCGAAGGATGAACAAATAATGTTTTGGTCATCACATTAAAAATAGCATTTAAATATATATTTATTTATTATTTGAGTTTTGAAGTGCTGGAAAAAGATGTGTGAAGTACTTGAAAGCATTTCACTATTCCAGCCAAACTGGTTACAGTGAGTGTTTCAATATTAAATCCATGGTGAATGTTGCTGGTCTGTGGACGTAAAGTATTACTAGTTCATCCACGGCACAATGTTTCTCCTGGTTTCCACGTCAGCGCTGTTTGATCTAGTAATAGAGATCTACGGTTAATAACGGAGAAATGTGAATGCTTCTCACTAGATCTCGCAGCGATGTCATTACTTCAGTGGCGAATTCAAATGTTTTCTTCACTGGATCTCTTAGCGCTGTGTTGTAACAGTGTCGCTTGATCGAGATCGGCTCGCGCTGCACAGATGTTGCTGGTCTGAGCTGATAAACGATCCGTGAAGCACATAATGAGTAGCGCAGTTTCGTTCCGCTTTCATTACGCTTGCCATTTGATGTTGCGCAACGTTGTGGTGGTAGCGCCAGCGCGAATTTTGTCGGCAGGAAAAATGGTCCAAGGAATCGGTCGGTTTGTATGCGTACCGAACCGGAAGCCTCGAACCGAAACGGTTCAATACGAATACATGTACCGTTACACCCCTAATCCCTAGTATTCAAAAAAAAGTTGGTGAAAAGTACCTGGACGACCTACTACTTTTGGCGAGATTCTGAAGTGAAGATTCAATGGACACTTTACTATCCCATGAGGCCACAGGGGGGATTTAGGAATGGAAGTAAAGTGACGCAACTAATGCTGATAGGTCACATGACAGTAACAACATGGCGGATGTAGTACGTCTGAATTTCGTTCACGCTACACATATGCATGCTATATAGAGAATGCTTCTTTAAAGTCCCTGTAAAGTCAAAATTAAGTATGTGTTCTGAGTTTGTCACAGCACAGAAAAATGTGTTATTAGCCATCCAGCCAAATTTGAATGATAAAAAAAGCTGGCAAGTACATAAAACAAGCTATCAAAATCTTGAAAAAATTAGCATTATTCTCTGCTCTCAAACGCTGGGGGCGTGTCCGCTGGCTGCGCTGAAACCATGCCCATTAGCGGGAAAGCTGTCGACGGCGATATTAGGTGATACTGCTTTCAGGGCGGGAGGATGAACGCTGGCGGGGGATAGTCGTTTCGGCCCTGTTCACCAGTAACAGCGGATTATCAGTGAATCCCAGTTGTATGAAGGTAAAATGATGTCATAATGAATTGCATGCGCAGGGTAAGATTTGTGAAAGTGTGCATAAGATTGCAAGCGTAAATTAAATTTGCATGCGCAAGAGAAGATTTGTAAAGGTGTAAATTGTGTTTCAAGCGTAAGAAAAAAAAAACTGCAACATTTTGCTGATTTTCGTAAGTGTAATTAATGTATTGTGAAACTGCAGCTTCACGTTAACGCAAAATAAACATGATCTGTACTCTTCTGACTTCCATTTTTCCGCGCTTACACTTTTGGCACGGTTTTTGCGCACAAATGCGGCCAAAAGCATTGCAAGGCTGTGAACAGCTATTTGCAACCGAAAACAACAGAGTCAGGGACTGCAAAACAGATTGATCGCGTAAAATCAAACTTTGTGTAAATAAATCAACTGTTGCAAATGTCTAAATGACTTATTGTGTACATGCGGCAAAAAAGTTCCCGAAATAACCCGATTTGTACAGTTGCGTCTTTCTTTTACCCGCGCTTCCAATTTTGGCACGATTCTCTCACTGAATGAGTTTTGCAAGCGCGAAGAGGAGGGCGGGTCCACCTTCATCATGCAGCCAATCAGATGAGCTTCTCGCTGACACTCGATTTACTCTTATCTGATTGGTTCAATAAACACGTCAGTCTTCAGAACGCATATTTATCTTCATTTGGCTCATTCTCGTTACTTTTAATGCAAACATACATGTTAAATAAATACATAAATCAAGATTGTTTAATAACCTGTGCACCATTAGGTGGATTATTTGAGTAAATACTGAATTTAGAGCTGGTGTGTTAAGAAAGAAAATTTCTGTATATTCAGTGCATGTATCCTACTCATAGACTGTGATCCTGCTCATCATCATCCTCCTCAGCAGGCCAGATTTGTTTGTAATGTTGATGTTGCTGAATGTAGGCCTTTTTGTACTGCATGCATCATTTCACCTGTCAATTAATCATGGGCGATTCCAGAATTATTATTATTATTTTACTAAAATTAGTTATAATAATATATTTTTCCCTTTAGCATGTATTTTAAGGTCATCTCTAAATTATGCACCATTTATCAACTGCAATGCCATCGTGTAACCACTAGATTGCTGTATAGCCCTATATATAAACACATATGCTGTGTATTCCCTGGCTGCTGGGTTTTTATTCAGACATAATTAGTTGCTTTGCATTTGATTTTGCATGTGGGTATATATATATATATATATATATATATATATATATATATATATATATATATATATATATATATATATATATATATATATATATATATATATATACCGTAAAACTTCAAATAGTAGCCCGGGCTTTTATTTTCCCAAACCGTCGAATTGCACCGGCTTGTATTTGAGACAGGCCTTTATAATTTAGTGTTGAGATGTTGGTCATTGAGTGTATGTCTCTAATCTATAAAAATCTCCAAATGCTCCACGTTAAACTGCGGTCTTCCAACCTTTTACTGTCGCGTCGTCAATTGATTTTGATTAATATGCGCGAGGGAGAGAGAGCAAGACAGCGCTCGTGTTGTTTGAAGATGTGAGAGTGCGCGCGCGCGGCCGGGGCGCTCTCTCTCTCTCTCTCTCTCTCTCTCTCTCTCTCTCTCTCTCTGCTCGTAACGCGCCCTGTCAAGCGCAGCAGTCATTCTATTCTACATCACTCATCGATCAAAAAAAGCTTTGGAGGGACAAAAAATTGCTTTGGCGGCCGCGAAAAAGCGGACGATCTGACGGTTTTAGAGGATTAAATACAACCCGAAACTAAAAAACAGACCCGGCCTCTATTTGAGACCGGCCTTTATTTACCCAAACCTGCAGCCACACCAGGCGTGTAAAAGAGACAGGCGTCTATTTGGGACTCGGCTATTATTTGAAGTTTTACGGTATATATATATATATATATATATATATATATATATATATATATATACAGGGGTTAAATTGGGATTTATTATGTGGGGGTGCTCTCCCTAGGGGATCCGCGGGCATGCCCCCCCGGGAATTAAAAAAAAAAAAAAAACCCATTAAATAGCACTTTCTGGAGAGTTTTGTGCAAAGAAATGGAGAAATTGAGTATTACATGACATGTGAAAAACTGCAAGGTTAAGAGCATATACTTTGCAACAGGTATTAGGACATTTAGCATTTACATTACTGTTAATCAGTCATCACTTGATTACACGTTGTAATACCTTGTTATGATATAGTGACCCATACAATGTGCCAAACATAATGTGCCACATGGAGAGACAGTGCAGCATATGACAGTAGCAACAGCTGAGAAGATTTGGGTCTGTGGTGACCAGGTCCACCTCATACAAACTTCCTTCTCCCATTCTCTCTCTTTACTATGACAACACACACACACGCGCACACACACACACACACACACACACACACACACACACAAAAAGGCAAAGTTTTGATTTCTTGCCTCATTACACAACCCACGTAAAGTTGATAATTCCGCGAATAACTGCAATTGCAGATTTCAAACAGAGATGGCGGAAACTGCGGACTGCAGCTTTAAGATATAAAAATGATGATAACACTGGTTAGTTTTACAATCAACATTTGAATTTATTTGTGTTTTACCTTTGTAATTTAATTTTGATTTTACATTTAATTTCATACACATTCTTAAAAACAGTACAGAGAACACACATCTATTACTCATCACTCATCTATAACTTCATTACTTCCCACAATGGCTGGTATGCAAACACCTCAGTATTAGTCTGCCTTTTTTGCCAACATGTTACAGAGCTAGTCATGCTAAAAATGTCTGGAATATCACCCCACCTTTTGAAGAAGTAAGTCAGTTTCCTCTTCTTGGGTGGATATGCTCCACTCATTTCAATTTATCTCTGAAAGTTGGAGAATAAATGGTTGATTTAATTGTCATTAACCACAGAGCTTGGTAGCTAAAAGTAACTTAGGTCTAGCAAGTCTTATATTTCTGTAATTCACACAGATCAAATACAAATATGCTGACTGAATAGATTGCTAGTTTATTTTAAGTAGCCAGCTAACGTTAAATTAGCAGTTCTCTTGGCAGTTTGCTGATAATCCGGTATTTGAAGTAAAATGCTCTAAACATTTCCTGAGAAAAATCACATGGTCAACCTAGTCCTGGTTATTTAATTTTGATTTAGTCTTATTTTCGTTACCTTGTCATTCAAGGCCAGGGAACTTTTTTTGACATTTCTGGAACATCCACATCCCGCGCAACCACGGTCTCCCAGGAACATTCATTATTGCTGCGTACATTTATCCGTGTCAGATGCGCATGCGCGAGCGGTGCGCGATCATGGTCGACTGACAACGAGATTAAGCAGCTGAACAAAAATACGGCCGTGTTCCGATTGTTCTCATCTCAGCTCCGCCGAGACAAAATAGACATGCCATTTGAAAAATCTTTCATTTATTGTCAGAAATATTTTTTCAAAAGCATCACTTTTATCAAATTGTATGTGACATAATTTCCAGTAGGCAACTGAATGCAAACGAGCAGGCTTATGTGCCGGGGCTGAGCCCCGGAGAGCCCCGGCCCAATTTAACCACTGTATATATATATATAATTATTAAAGACTACTTTTTGTTAAAGTTGAATTTATCAGTTTCAGATTTATCAGAAATTAATCAGTTTTTCATTAGCTACAGTCAAATCTGGACACAGAGAAAGCATTTCATTATACTAGCAACATAATAGCTTGATCAGTCACACGAAAGTAATCAGAATTGTGACAAAGACAATATTTAAAAATATATGTTAAATACCATGAACAGAGACATGATGTGAAAAACACTGCATCAGAATGGTATTATTCGGTATTAAAAAATGGGTATTCAATGTTTTCTTTTTGTTTGTTTGTTTGTTGTAAAGTTTAACATCAGCTCAGTGGTGTAACAGATAGGCTTATAATATATAAAATTTAAATCCAATAACACCGCTCGGAATTCAGTATTTACTCAAATAATCCACCTAATGGTGCACAGGTTATTAAACAATCATGATTTATGTATTTATTTAACATGTATGTTTGCATTAAAAGTAACGAGAATGAGCCAAATGAAGATAAATATGCGTTCTGAAGACTGACGTGTTTATTGAACCAATCAGATAAGAGTAAATCGAGTGTCAGCGAGAAGCTCATCTGATTGGCTGCATGATGAAGGTGGACCCGCCCTCCTCTTCGCGCTTGCAAAACTCATTCAGTGAGAGAATCGTGCCAAAATTGGAAGCGCGGGTAAAAGAAAGACGCAACTGTACAAATCGGGTTATTTCGGGAACTTTTTTGCCGCATGTACACAATAAGTCATTTAGACATTTGCAACAGTTGATTTATTTACACAAAGTTTGATTTTACGCGATCAATCTGTTTTGCAGTCCCTGACTCTGTTGTTTTCGGTTGCAAATAGCTGTTCACAGCCTTGCAATGCTTTTGGCCGCATTTGTGCGCAAAAACCGTGCCAAAAGTGTAAGCGCGGAAAAATGGAAGTCAGAAGAGTACAGATCATGTTTATTTTGCGTTAACGTGAAGCTGCAGTTTCACAATACATTAATTACACTTACGAAAATCAGCAAAATGTTGCAGTTTTTTTTTTCTTACGCTTGAAACACAATTTACACCTTTACAAATCTTCTCTTGCGCATGCAAATTTAATTTACACTTGCAATCTTATGCACACTTTCACAAATCTTACCATGCGCATGCAATTCATTATGACATCATTTTACCTTCATACAGTTGTCTCTGAGGAAAGTTTATAAAACGATCCTGTGTAAAATGATCACTACAGAGGCGGGTGTTGGTGGTGATCGCATCCAGGTAGTAGCCTATATGCATTTCCGTGTTAAAGGCATAGCTAGCTAGCAAACTGTAGGCTGTAGCTAATAGTCCTGAAAGTAACTCGCGTTTGAGCGGCGAATGCTAATGGGGTCGGGAGAGATCAGCCTCAGTGGCCTCGGTGTGTCATCAAGTAGGGGCGTGTCCACGAGCTCATGGGCTCCAGTGCGTCATCGAGCCCTGTTTTAGCCCCGCCCAAAAAATCCGTAAAATAGCAATGGTGAAAAACTGTTTAACGGTCTAACTCCGCATTTCAGTACTTCACAGTTCACAGTCTTTGTAATATGTTTTAGCAATACATTTGTAACATTTATAATGTGTTTAGAATTTTTTTGTAGAATTGCCTTTACAGGGACTTTAACGGTCGCAAAGTAAATTCAAATTCAAATGTAGTACCTACTCAGTACACGATTTTGGATGCATCATATATAGCCATTTTAGCATTTACTCTCCCTTTCAAGTGCCATGAAAAAGCATGCTGAGAAAAATAAACCTCAACCCAGTTTCAATTCAATTTAAATTAGTCTAAATTAAAAGAAACAAGATCATTAAACTCAAAACAATTAAACAATTCAGGTTACTTCAAATGTGTCGGTTTCGTGAACTCAAAAGGAAGTTCTAAATTTGCATAAAAGTTAATTTGTTACTATTTTGTTTAATATAAGTTTGCTCTTCTCAAACCAATGAATTATTTGGAGCGTTAAGGTTTACACAGAGTTACTAAAATAACAGTGTTCTGCTCAAAAGGTCACTTTTGTGTTTTGATTAAAATAAGTATATTTAGAAACAAAAATGTGCAGACTTCTTTCCTTTTTGAATTGTCACACTGCGTTAAGTGACGAATGTAGTCACAAAATAATGACTATCCCCTCAATATCACAAGTGGTAACCTGAGACTCAATCGAAACAGGTGTAAATATATCTCCCTTAACCACTTGTGATCGGATAATCGAGACTGATGTTAAAGGCAAGGGTAAAAAGGGCTATTCTCATTCTGTAGAGAAACACGACCTGTCACACTCATCAACTGACACCCACACCCTGATATGCCCGTCCTTGACCCCAGGGGGCACAGCTGCTCGTTTTTAATACTACAATGGGTAACAATAAAAGAAAGGAGATAAAATGTCCAATTAGAAATGGTCTCATCAATCCTAGCCTTGGGCACACAACCTGTATTTGTGTACATACACATTTGTGTGCCTATATGGGTGCAGTGAGCAATCTGACACAGCAGTGCGGTCAGCTTGCTGGCTTTGTTGTCGCCACACAAAGAGGGAAACAAATCTGAGAGGGTGTTTGGGGGCTTTCCCCCAGCCTCAGCTTGTGAACAACTGTGAGTCTTCTGTTTAAATCCTCTCATGGAAAAATGATGCTTATAGACCTGAAACAGGACAACTGGTCTGCCTCAACAGAAGATTGCTGATGCCAGAGAGACAACTGGAGCTGAAACACAGTTAACCAGAGTGCTGAGTCAGTGAGGGAAGTCTGGGGTTTTCGAACAACAGCCACGTGGCGTCTGACACAGTGAAGAGCGCTGGCAGATATTTGGACTTCATTAGCGCTTGCCCAGCACCTCAAACAAAAAATCAAAATCTGTTTATGAAGCGGATAATGTGACATAATGTGAGTCACATTACCATATACACTCTCAAGGCAAAACAGGAGAGAGGGAGGAAATAAATGGGGAGAGAAAGAGGGATTGCAGAGAAAGTAGGTTACAGTAGTTGTTGTGGATGGCAGTTGATGAAGCACTGAACTTGACCAAGTTTGCTGAAATTAAAATAGGTAGGCCTATATTTATAGGGGTTTTCCTAGTTACAGGAACTCAATTGTAGGAAGGAGCCAACTAAATTTTCCAATGGTAGTTTTGGGCAGGACTATCTACTTGTTGACCAATGTCAGACAAAAAAAAATAAGACACGTTTGGAAACAATGATTATGTTAGCATCACATGTCACATTTAAATAAAGCTATCACTAATCAGTGTGAGTAGATTTATTTCCCTAATAAGGCAAAGATTAAGAATGACAGTTCATTCAATGATATCTCATGGCCATGGCTAGCAAATGAGGTTTGTTGTCATGTGGCGACTGCTAGAGTCTTACACTCTGCTAAAATGTGTCAAGGCTAAACTAAGCTAGCAATAAACTTTCAGAAGTCAAAAGAAGAAAATCACCAGGAAAAGTTTTTCCAGCAGGAGGAACAAACCATACAAACAAACAACAGACACAGGAGGTTCTCCAATTAAAAACCTCAGTATGTGATAATTTCATCATAAATAACCATTCCAAACATCATCGAAATGTAGATAAACATGGAGAGGTCTGTCAGGAGAGTCTGCACGTCTGGACCCAGTTTGCTCTCAGAGCTGGGATTAGTGCTGCATTACCAGCTCTTTATCATCGGGATAATCAGCCCATCATTAAGGGGGAAATCTAATGGGATGTTAGGGGTACAAGAGCCCTGTAATCCGATTACAGCGATGAGCTCATCAGCCATACCTCTATTCCCCAAAACATCAAGCAAAGTTCTGCAATTTGATTTCCAGAACAGGGAAACAATAAGGACCGCAACAAATCAATAGGCAAGCGGTAATCTGTAAATCTCATCAAACGAATCAAGAATTTTTAGTGCTGTAATTGAAAGTATGAAAAGAATTACTGATAAAACATCTGTGACATCTAGTCACCGTTTCATTACCATAATGTGTGTTGTTGGGGCTTCCAAGGCCCTTTCAGAAATGAATCAGACAATTGATGTTCCCACTTGAAGCAAGGCCCAGACACACCAAAGAAAGGCGTAGATAAAGAAACGGCGAGAACGAGGAGGAAGGAGGATAACACGCACACGAACGGCATGACAAAAGCAGGAAGGGAAGCTAGATAGGAAGGCAGAAGGATGAGAGGGCACACATGATTGATGTAGAACAATGGGACAATGGATCCAAGAGGAAGAAAAAAACAGAAGTAAACAGCAGAGGACATAAGTGAGTACTTCTCTGCTCTCAATATTTTTCAATAACTTCCAACCCCCTCCAGGAATCTGTCTCTCTTCTCGAGCTCTAACTCAGCTGTCCTGCTGGAGTTTATCAGCGAATCGGGCTGGTCTCCCCGTCATACGACTGCTTGGATCAGCAGAAACGCAGAAGGTGAATGCCACTATCCTCCACAAAACACATGAACATCCTCCCCGCACCTACACTGCCTCCCTTCTGGAGCAGAGAGCCAATCAGATCACCACGCTGCAGCTAATAAACAGCACAACTTTTACAGTGAGCAAATGTCCACTTCTGCATTAGCATTAGAGAAAAAAAAAATATTTATGAAACATCATGCTTTTATCTGGCCTGTTTAAAGGTACAGTTCACCTAAAAATGAAAATTCTGTCATCATTTACTCACCCTCATGTTGTTCCAAACCCATAAGGATCGTGTTCATTTTCGGACAAATGATTATATTTTTAACAAGAGATTGATGTGATATATTCACAGCAATTTAGATGAAGATAAAGTGTGAAATGTCAAGCAGAATAGCAAAATTCTAATTGTTTTCAAAGAGATTTCCCAAGAACATCCTTCATCTGCTACAGGTTATGTTGACAGTTAATTCCATGTTAAGGTGGTGTTTCCATCCACCATTTTTAATTTGCTTAAAAATAGTGGGAAATCTGCCATTGTTGCTATGTTGGACAATTACCTATTGCTGGTTTTTGACTATAGGCAAATTAAATAGAGAAATGAGAAAGTAACAGGAAAAAAAAGATAAACTTCACCTATAAAACTAAATCAGACCATCCTTTTAGAACAACAATTACATGATTTTTTTATAGTTTTGTGACATGGAGCAGGATTTTGCACCTATTTACACACCCCCTCCACAGTCAGAATTAGCATTCCTGCCTAAACATGTTTAATAAATAAAATGAATTAATTCATGATTAGCTTATTCAAGGCTCCATTATAACATGGTGACCTGGATTATAAAAATAATAAAAAAAGGTATAAAGGCAAAGATTTTGCCCCATGTGCTCCAGGGTTTTTGGCAACCACTACCTCCCCTATCAGCGTGCCCCCTCACAGTCCTTCTGTCACTTGCTCTCCATCCTCCTCTGCTCCTCTTTTTCGATCCCATCTCTCAGTTGCACCCTCAGCAGCTCCCGCCCCTGCTCATGTCTCTCCTAACTTTTCCATTTGTCTTTTCAAAAGCACCGCCTACCACAGATGGGCAACCCCGGTGACCAATTAAACAACTCCTCAGGATGGCTACAGTCACAGGCTTTACCATCTGATCAGTCTGTTGAGGTGTGTTTAACATGTGCAAGTGCACGAAATTTTAAATTGTGAGAAAGTGTGAGAATAAACAAGTTTATGATTAATTACATGTGCCATGGTGTGTGACTAACAGTTCGTTTTGCCAAAGTGTGACAGCATTATGTGTGGGTGAGGAATTGCTCTCATAAACCATGCGTGGGGAGAACCGAGGCCTCGCCGAAGGATTAAGGCTACAAAGGCTGCATGGCACTAATGCGGCGGCTGGTTGTAGACCACAATGGAATTGTGTGATATCCTTCATGGCGAGCCAATAAAAAATCCCTCTGATTAAACAACCACAAATACTATAGAGAGACTGAGCCAGTCTGGACATTAGAAGAACAAAAGAGTCATCAGGAGAGGTCAAATCCATTTATTTGCAAGACTGAGCAACCACCGTGGACTCACGGTGAAAAATCAGCCATACGAAGAGCCAAGCTAATATAATAACTGGCTGTGTAGCATGAACAGAAACAGAAGGAAGCCATCTAAACAGGGCAAGCCTTCATCTGGACTGTGAGGGCAAAATAAACAGGACATCACACAATTAAAGGAACAGTCATTCCAAACCTGTATGAGTTTTCTTCTGCAGAACATAAAATATGATGTTTAATAGAATGTCCAAATTGTCATTTACATTTTCCCAAACCAGGCTCATTGCAAAAATGTGCCTCTAGTGACACTTGTGCAAAATGATATGCTTCTTGCACGTTTCATGACATTTTCAAAGTGAAATGTCCAGTGAGTGGATTTACAGTAAAAGCAACTTCAGTTTTATTAACTTGGTTGCTGTACAGTTGAAAAATGAAATGTCTGGTGAGTGGAGCTAAAAGTTAAATGCTTTATCGTGTTTGAAAATAGCTATACCACCTACACTAAACCCTATCCTAAGCCTAACGGATAGTGTTAACAAAAGCAAATGTGAAATAAAAGCATTTGCTGAAGCAACCATTCCATATTGGCTTGCTTCTACAAGTCTTTGAGTTTTTTTATCGTGATTCTTGTTTCCCAAGACTGTATTGCAAGTGAAATGCTGTACCAGGTAAGCTAACAAACAAGTTTACTACATCAGAAATACACATGTAGAGCTACATATAGAGCTGGTTATGTGATGTCAATGTCCACATGTATTAGTTCTAAAATCTATATGGTAAAAGTGTTTTGATGTCTTAACATATTATTTTACATAACCACATGAAAATAAGTCTTTATTAATCTGCCTGTGTAATAATAATTTGTGTGAAAAGTTAGAAAAGTTGGTGTTTTACAGCCACTATAGTTCAAAGTAGTAGTATGCGCAAATCCAGAAAACTTTAGGCAGGTGCGCGATCAAATCAAGCACTTCACTAGAGAGTAAACAAAAATAGGCACACTGCCACTGCTGCTTCCAAACAATTAATTTATTGAACAACGTTTCGACCCGAAGGTCTTCGTCAAGCATGCCTGACGAAGACCTTCGGGTCAAACCGTTTTTCAATAAATTAATTGTTTGGAAGCAGCAGTGGCAGTGTGCCTATTTTTGTTTACTCTTTACTGCCACTATAGTTCATTTCAATTAGAAAATGCAGTGATAGATATGTTTTTGGAGTTCTGCAAAAATCTAGGTAGAGGCACTTTTTTTCTAATGAGCCTAGGTTGTCTTTTGCATATAGTAAAATTAAATGGTGACCACCTGCTGTCAAGTTCCAAAAAAAACACGCTATCATAAATGTAGTTTTTACAATCCGTTCACTACATTCCATACTTCTGAAATAATATGATAGACTGCAGGATCATGGGTGGTACTGAGGGCAGCATCAGAGTATCTGAACGGCAGGGTCTGCGAGTAAGAGGATGCCCACCGGTCTGGCCGAGAGGCAAGAAAACGGGAGGGGTGTAGAGGCGCAGATGCAACCAACGAACACCCGTTCCATCTCAACCATGAGAAGGGTGGGATGTACGGATGGGGTGAATGAATTTTCCTACAGAATAGCAGGCTGGGTGGAGGAGTCTCTGAGCAGGCACAGGTGGCAGCATATGTGCACTGTCCTGGTCTATTGAATATGGCTGACATAAGCTTGAGGGGATTAGCATCCACAACCTTCTTTATGTGCCTAGCAGAGGGGAGCAGGAGAGACATGTAGATTATTCAAGGTCCCACGACTTCTGACATTGACTAGATTCAACAAAACCTGTTCTGTCATGTTTTTAAATTAATTAAATTCTTTAAATGTAGAATAATACAGATGTCACATTTAATGCATTGGCTGTAGAATTTCTTGAATAGAAAACGAAGTCAAAGATTGACTTTTGGCTAATGGGTCAAGGTTTTGCAGGTTAGCATGGCCCAGTTAGCCTCTGCTGTCTTAACAATATACCATCTGGTTTCAAAGATCATCTTTCTACATCATTCAAGCTATTTATAAATCGCTAAAATTTCCTAATGTAGATGTCGGTCCAGTGCCCGATTCCTTGAAGGGCTCAAAAAAGCAGAAAATGGACTGGTATTTGTCCCTGTCTGCTGTCAGGCCACTAATACTCATGTTGAAAAGTTGAAATTGGAAAGCAGTGCTGGCAGGAGTTTAGGGTAAATCATGAGCGTGACATTGCTTTAATGAGTTGGATTTTTAAAGACAACAGATTGTCAACTTTGCCCTGTGTTGGGCACAGCAACGTGACCTGTAATATCCGGAAGAAAAAAAATACTTAAGGCTGAGTGGCTGAATAAGCTTAATAGGTAGGTGTTTGGTTAATTAATTCGTTAAATTCCCTCTCTCATTTTAATTAGATTCTTTCCAGCTGAATGTAAATTGTGCCTTTTGAGAATTTCTAGTCTTGGGTTGAGTGGTTTAAAATGTACTTTAGATTAGAACTGAAATAAGGTGAAAAACTCTAGACAGGTTTTAAGGATATGAATATAGTTGGTTTGGATGCAGACATGGTTGATTTGGATTTCAAATGCACACTCACCCAGCTCTTTACCTCAAGAAAATGAGACATGCTGGAGATTTTCAGTAAGTGTGCATAAATGCTTGGTATGATGCAAGCAGAGAGGACGCATCTGCACTGAGTAAATGATGCACTTATCTTCAGGGCTTTGAAGAACTGGCTGGCTGGGCTGCTGATAAAGAGGGGTTTTAAGGGTGTGTTGTCCTGGTTATACATTATACAGAGCTACAGGCTGACTGCTAAGAGTGGGAATCAGTAATACCATATTATATCGACATCTGGGTCACAATACAGCAATATTGAATACTGCAAATTTTATGTTTAGTGTGCATTCAAATTGTTATTCAAAACTTCTGACCATTACCGCCCACTCCCGCAACGTATGTGTTACACTCCCGCCCGCTCCCGCAATATGTATGTCCACTCCTGCCCGCACCCGCAAAACTCTGAGAATGTATTACCGCACAATAATAGAGATGCATTAATTTTGTGTCTTCTCCCATCCCGCAGGAAAAAACACGTATTTGTATTGCTATTATTAAAGAGATTCATGGGGTTGTTTGTTTCGTTTCCCTGGCCTGCATGTATTCTGACGCACTGATCAGGAAGATGAATAGTAGCCTGGCCAGGCTATCGGGGACATCTAAAACGCTTAGGCTACCGCGATTTTTTTTTTGCCGCCCATTCCCGCCCGCAGCAAAGTTCAAACCGCCCGCTCCCACGAGATTTGCGTTGGGTTCCGCGGGACCCGGCAGGACTCAATCTCAATGCAGCCCTCTAGTACACCCGTTCATCTGCTTATTAACGCAAATATGTAATCACCCAATCACATGGCAGCAACTCAATGCATGTAGGCATTTAGACACAGTCAAGATGATCTGCTGAAGTTCAAACTGAGAATCAGAATTGGGAAGAAATGTGATTTAAGAGATTTTGACACGGCATGGTTGTTGGTGCCAAACGGGTTGGGGAGTATTTCAGAAACTGCTGATACTCCAATTTTCACACACAACCATCTCTAGGGTTTACAGAGAATGATCTGAAAAAGAGAAAATATCCAGTGAGCAGCAGTTCTGTAGGTGAAAATGCCTTGTCGCCAGAGGTCAGAGGAGAATGACCAGACTGGTTGGAGCTGATAGAGAGACAACAGAAACTCAAATAACCACTAAGGCAGTTCTAAAGGCAAAAGGGGTCCAACCCGGTACTAGCAAGTTGTCCCTAATAAAGTGGCCGGTGAGTGTATAAAAAAAAACTCATTGTGGAGTTATTCATCATAACTGAAAGGGGACGCAGAAACCACTGTGGCCCTTTAACTCAAATTTAAACTAATTATGTACGACATTTTAAGTAAATCAAAAATTTCAATTCCAAATAATGAGAAAAGTGATTAACATTTTAATGAGCTGGGTGAAATGGTAATATCTTTTACTTACTCAAGGGAAGGTTGATTATTGATTCAGGGCTACAGTGTCGTTATCCATGCACCAGTGCACCTCGACAGCCTCCTTTTTATGGCTTATGCAATTATGCATTTGCATAGGCGTGCATTTGCACGCACACACACACACACACACACACACACACACACACGCACACACGCACACACGCACACGCACACACACACACACACACACACACAAAGCAAAGGTGAGAGTGCGATTGTGTACAAGACAATACACGGGGATTGCTTGCAACAATAGGATGTGAATTTATAGAGGTATTACCATTTCAATGTCGCAAATAACATGACGAGCAAAATGTCTGTGACAGCAAGGTCACCCCAACGGAAGACGTAGCGCTCATTCAGGGGACATGATCATGGCATGACAGGCTTTAATGGGCTGCTGCAGACACTGGGAGTCAGATATGCCCGGAATTATTTATCTGATTTATAGGCATCTTATTCATCCATTCTTCAGCTTCATTTATTGCTTCATAACTCTGCACTGACCTGAAGGAGCAGCAGTTAGAAAGGTGAACCGTCTGGGAATAATTATAAGCTTTGGTGAGCATCATAAAAGCATGCGCGGTGATGAGCAGATAGGGAAACGACATACTGATGGGCTGTATGCAAATAAGTTCACAGTGAGAAGAGAAGGGCACCTTGAGTGCCACGTTTGCGTATGCGCACAGGAAGAAAACAAAAAAAATGTATTTGCGTTCAACCAAGGGCATTAAATCTTTCACATGGAGATATACAGTCCTGCAGAGTTAAATGACAACCCTTGATTAGCTGGTTGAGTATCATTTGATTAGACGTGAAAGTAAACTGAGGAAACGCAGATCACGCGCGAGGAGTTGTCAATAGGATGCCTGACTGCGGTGTATGGTAAAGGCAGTTACTGAATTCATTTACAAACCATATTCATATTCTTTTTTTTTTATTCCACAGGATTTGTTGCATTCATTAGACACTGCTGAGGAGAGAATGCCTGGGGTTTAGTGGTTTAAGCAAATCAAATCTAAAGCGACGCAGCAGAGGAATACTTTGGCCCATTTTTCCAATGTAAAGACAAACCTGGTTGACACCCTCGTAATATAAACCCATTAAGCCACTCTTATTAGCAGAGAGCTTGTTATTGTTCATGTTAAGGCCTATGTTGGCTCCAAGTGCATTAATTCCATCACATAGAGGCAAATAGCTAAAACAGAGGCCCTTCTCCCTGGTGCACCTATTTTTGAGGAACAGCTCCATGATGCCGGGTTGATCAACCAAACCCAATGGTAGTAAGAGAGCAGAAGGTTGATTCACTGCATTCTTGCTCTTTCTCCATCATGCTGTTAAACTTTCTTCTCTCCTTATGCATTTTTTCTTAATAGGTCTTTCAGCCACTTACTGTTCCGTCCACTTCAATCTACTGATAGCCTTCTGGCAGCTCCTGGTTGGTAACGGTGGAGATTGTTCAGAGCAAATTACAGCTTTAATATCTTTCAATTACTGCTAAAGCCAATCTGTCCGTGCCTGAGGAGGCATCTCAGTACACTTTATACCATTATGCCATTACTTCAGGAGCCCCTCCGATGGCCGAAGGGACTGTCAGGAAAATTGAAAGAAAGAAATCTCTCTAACAGAGCAAAAAGTGTAAATCATACGTGCCAAATGAAAGAATGTGAAAAAAGTAGCAGAGACAACTGAAAATTGTTAAGGACTACTCACACCTATGTACATGACCATATTTTCAGCACGACCGAATTTTAAATCCAAATGACTGATCTCTGGGATTTATTTCTTGGAACAACACATTTAAAATGGTTCTACTACCTGAAAGATTTAACTTTAATAAAAGTCCTGAGAAATTACACCTTTCTCTGTGACAACCTAAGCCTCTGTAACAAGGAAGAAGTTGAAGGAGCTGTTTTTTTAAAACAAATCTGAAGTTCTCTCTGGCCATCAATCATTATGCATGCTTTTGGAAACAAGACATGCAGTTGTGATAGGGGATGTAATTCAATGGCTAAGTGTGGCAGTTGTTAGAAAAACATCTGGATCCCCTTAAATGGAACAATATACACCCACAAATGATATTAAATGTGTATTTACTCACCCTTGTGTCATTCCAAACCCTCCCATGTCATTTGTTTTCTCTGTGGAACACTAAAAATCTTAACATTTTATTTCCATACAATGGTAGTTCAGAGTGACTACTAGTTGTCAAGTGCCAAAAATAAGGGGAAAAAATCATTATAAAAAGACACTAATAAAAGTGTGAGCTAAACAAGTCCTTTGTAGTCAGGACTGTTTGAGGAATTATAATAATTAAATTACATTCTTATAGAAATATTTTCTTCCATCCAATATATAATTTGAGATTTGACATACTGACATTTCGTTAGAATTTACAACAGAGAACCAATTACCAAGTTGCTGTAAAGCTTCAGAAGAGTCACTTGAATATGAAATTAAATATGAATTGCATTGTATACAAAAGATTTTTTGTGTGTGTTTGACAGTAAAACAGTATACGGGTTTGGAACGCTTGAGTAAATAATACCAGCTTTTGTATTTATGGCTGAACTAATCCTTTTCACTAAACTACATCCAGATGCTTCTGATAAAGTTCAACCAAAAATAATTTTTAAAACCCCCACTAAATGTTCATATGACATCTGCAGCCGCCAAAGGAAAGACATGTACATAGGTCAGACACTGACCAGCTCTCTGACAGTCTGATAACTGGCTGATAACAGCCAGAAAATAACCTCCAACACTCCTCCACTCGCTCAGTTTGCCTGTCTCATTCCTTCTCAGAAGACTCCCTTTTCAGTTCTCCTCTGTTGTCATATAGAAGGTCTCTTTCTTGTACTCTTCTCCTCTGGTCTCCATAACTTCTTTCTCCTGTCTGGCTGGTTTTAGGGCCTTTTCGTGACTCTTATAGATCCTGTACAAGCAGTCTTTTAATATAAAGACTGTGTCTTTTCTAAGACAAGAGGTGCAATTCTAGTTCTCCGACTTCAGTCTGGCCGCAAGAACTCACAGCATAGGCTTGGAAATATCTGAGCAAACAAGATGTGGCACACACATAGTAAAAAAAATAAAGGAATAGAGACCGAGTAAGAAAAATGTTCTCACTGTGACACTCCTCACCCCTCTCCTCACACAAGAAAAGACCAAACGTCTACCTATGGCAGGCAAGACAATTTAGTACTTCACAACCACTCAAATCAATTTCCCTCATAGAAGTAAATGTAGTGAAGTCACAGAATAATGGGAAAGGACATTTTAGTTAGCTAAAAAGAGCTTTAAAAAAAAAAACATATAAAGGAGAAACTGATTGCTTTCTTCTACACTGATTCCTGAGAGTAACAGCTATCTCCAGCCTTAGCTCTCCCGCACATCTCAGCAGAACTGCATTTAAAACTCGCTTCTATTACGCTATTACCCCCGCTACAGGACTCTTCACAAGCGAACTCTGTACCTCTTTTCCTTAGAACAATCATTCCAATACCATGTCCTCTTCGTGAGGAGGAATACAGCTGACTCGGTCCTATGGTTTCATACTTAAACCACATCATGTTTGAATGATTCATTCTGTTTGGCTAACCAACATTCCGAGGCTTGGATTTTCAGAAATTGCACATCAATTAAGTACACTAACATTTAAAAGTTTGCAGTCAATACGATTTTTTATTATTATTATTATTATCATCATTATTATATTTATTGAAAGAAATTAATATTTGTATTAAGGAAGGATGCTTTAAACTTATGAAATGTAACAGTAAAGACTGTTACATTGTTTAAAAAAAATCTAATTTCAAATAAATGCTGTTTGTTGATCAAATAAAAGCAGCCTTGGTGAGCATAAAAAAAACACTTTTTGAGATACATACACACACACACACACATACACTATATATATATATATATATATGTATATGTATATGTATATGTATATGTGTATATATACACACATTCATATAAATACATACATTCATATAAATATATACATATATACATAACTTCATAGAGCCATACAATCTGCCAGCAGCCATATCACCCTGTAGGCCAAGACTTAGTTGCCCACTGAAGCTAAGCAGAGTTGAGCCTGGTCAGGACCTGGATAGGAGACCTAATGGGAAAACCAGGTTGCTGCTGGAAGCGGTGTTAGTGAGGCCAGCAGGGGGCGCTCACCCTGTGGTCAGTGTCGGTCCTAACGCCCCAGTGTAGTGACGGGGACACTATACTGTCAAAAAGCACCGTCCTTCGGATGAAACGTTAAGCCGAGGTCTGACTCTCTGTGGTCACAAAAAAAATCCCAGGATGTCCTTCGAAAAAGAGTAGGGGTGTAACCCCCGCATCCTGGCTCAGATGATCAAAAACTACTGGTTCAGAAAGCTTGGATAACACTGACAAACAATTTATATCAACATGGAAAGCACAGCAATTGTAGCAGCTGGGAAATTTGAATGGGGCAAACATCTGGCCAAAAATACAGTAATAATAAGATATGCTTTACATGGACACTGATGCCCAAAATATAAATTGTGAAAGAAAACACAATCCCACAAAAATGTCAATTGAAAAACACTTTGGAAACACTCCAAGAGTACAATTCTCTGTAATCAGGAAAAAGCACTGTACAAAATACTTATTTGAGGCAACATGCCTTCTTATTCAAAGAATCGGGCTCGAAGTAACAATGTGACAACTACGCCACCAGGCAATATTATTCATTGTGAGAATCATGCAGGATGTTGCTGGAGTAAACATAGACTTCACTGTATCAAACATTGCTTACACAATGTACCAAATTCTCCTAAAAACTAATTTCCTTCCTAGCAGGTTCATAACTCGATCCTCAACATTTAAAAAAAAAAAATGTAATCTCATATTTTCTGAGAATACAGACCGTCTCTAGAAGCATCTTCTGAAAATTTACAAATGTATTTTATTTGCTGTCTTTGTTATATAAAAAGATGTATTTGCCATAATATTTGGGGCTCGAGCATCAAAAAGTTTGAAACCAGTCACTACTATGAAAATGTTGTGCATCCGTTGTGCATCCGATGTTGCCATTTTGGTGGCTCTGAAATTACACACATCAGCTTTACACCACAGCAGGTCCAGACATTTGAACTTCATTAAACTGAAGAAGTTCAAGACTATGTGATTTTTCACTCCAAGATTTAGGCTGCTGTCCAGAGTTCTTTGAAAGCCAGACCAGACCGCGCTGCTCTTCACACTCTAATGAGGTATCGAGCCCAACACCAGCCTGCAACCTCTGACTCACGCTAACACACTTCTCAGCGCAGAAGCTCAGCTACTAAATTACTAACGCCCCTCTAGACTCCCCTTGCTGTCGGAATAGGCTCGCTGACAGCTTTGAAGAAGGGCAAGCGGAGTAGCCCTTTATGACTCAGGCGCTGCTGCCCAACTTGTTCATGTGTTTTACCATGATTGAGAGAGGGGAGGTCTCTCATCGGCAGCTCATGCACATGCTGAGAGTCTGGTTCAGCGTTTAATATCCCTCTCGGCCTAATGTGAAGTAGCAAGCATGTGATTATTGGGGGTGGAGGGCTCCCAGCGACGCATGCTGTAAAGTGCAGGCTGTCGTTTTTCTGTGTTTCTTGAAAGGGATGGCGCGTAGGTTGTAAAGCTCGGCTCCAGATCTTCTCCCACTCTGCTGGATCAATGCTGGGAGAGTCTGAGAAAGTGATATTCCAAAACCTCGCAAATGCTAGTATTGAACATGCTGACGACACATATTGCAACCAGCATTGGGGAACGTTACCTGTAACATTATATATCATTACTCCCAATAAAACAAATATTGTTACAGTTTAAGGAAATTAATGTTTCTTCACACTATCCAACACAGCAACACAGAATCAACCAATGGCATTAGTTTGGCATCTGTTTCTCAAACTAATGGAAGACGGTGGGAGCTGGGGGAGTTACTGGTTTGAAAACAATATTGAAATTCAGTTTGGTAACGCTATTCAGATATTCATACAACAAAATGGGGACCATGAAAGTTTTGTAAGAATGATTGAAAATGTTGGTGCTGACTGGCAATTATTTATTTATTTTAAATGCAAAAAAAAATTTTTGTAAAAAGTTACAAAATAAATTTCAATTATTCACAATTACAGGATATAAAGGTGTAAGTAGGAGATATAGTTATAATAAATTGAGAGACATCAAATTAAATTATGAGAAATGCAGTAAAGTTGCAAGAGTTAGCCTATATTAAAAGTTGCAAAAAAATGAAATAAAGTTGATACTGTGAGGTATAAAGTTGCCATTGTGATATAAATGACGAGAAATAAAGTAGCAATTGCCAGCAATATTTTTTTTTTATTATTATTCTGAGGTGGAAACTGGCTTCAGTTGAAATAACTTCACACTTTACATAAAAGAAAAAACTAACACATTATACACTACCATTGAATAGTTTGGGGTCAATAAGATTTTTTATGATTTTAAAGAGGTCTCTTCTGCTCACCAAGGCTGCATTTATTTAATCCAAAAATACAGTAAAAACAGTAATATTGTGAAATATTATTACAATTTAAAGTAACAGTTTTCTATTTTAATATGTGATGTCAAAGCTGAATTTTCAGCATCATTACTCCAGTCTTCAGTGTCACATCCTTCAGAAATCATTCTAATATACTGATTTGCTGCTCAAGAAAATTTAAAAAGTAACATATAGCATCAAAAAAGTATTCAGAATATATAATGCTCAATGTTTGTAATACGCTACCACAAAACACCCATAACACCCAAACTATTGACACAGCAGCAGTTACTCATTTGGGAAACACTCCATACAAACTGTTCTAAAGGTCAGCAAAACACTGATTACAGTGAACGAGCCAGTGTTCACAGCGATGGGAATGAGGGTTCAAAACACTGCCAAATCTGGACAAACAAAGACAGACAAGAGAAGAAAGATCTTCTTGTTCTTGTGAAATTCAGAGTGACACCCCACATTAAGACTCCCACTAATCACAATGTTCACAGATTAATTTCAACACTGTAGGCAGAAACCTGCGGGGTAAAGTGAGTGTAGTTAATAGGTATATCATGTTGCAGCATGTCCAGGTGTGCTGAGGGTACAGATGTACTCGGGTATACATTTTCATTCTGCTGCAATCACCCTTTTCATGAAGATGACACACTTCTGACGATACGAAACTGACTGCAGCTTGCATCCTGATTTCAGTCTGACTCACCACTGAGTCTATTCTCTCTGGCTTTCTCTTCTCACATTTCAGGTTGTTTGAGATAGTCTGGTGCCAGGGGCCTGAATAACGTGAGGTTATAGAGGAGAAGACCTTCTTTGTCCCTGCAATTGCTCACGTAGCACTTTTGAACAACAACAGCACATGAAAGAGTATAAAACGTAAAAAGTCCTGACCTTAAAATGTTACTGAGCAATTCTACCTTAGCAACTGTCTCCCATATATTCAGACCAGATTTTGCTCTTTTTTTTATGTAAGTCTATGGAGGCAGGGCCATCCCAAGCACGTGGCGGCTCCCAGTACGAGTTAGCTAGTTAGTTAATTTATTTAAGTATTAATTCAGGTCACAGTACTAAAGGTGATGATAACCAAAAAGGTCTAATTGCTAACAAGCTGCAAATGCTTTCAAATGAGATTTCTTTGAGTAGCATTTACCTTCTGATTGGAAGTCTTAATGGTTTTTAAATCACGTTACAGTGTAATTTAACTTTTTTATAGAAAAATACAGATAAAAATGTTGTGTAAGTCATTAATTTAAGCCCACATAAGAATGATACAGAATAAATTTGACTCATTTATAAACATTTTCTCTACACATTCTCATAAATGCAAGTGTTTGAAATGTATTAAACTTAATTAAACTTCAGACACTAGTATAAATGCAGACATAGTTTTGACAAACTTCAGGACTGGGCCCGTCTTGAAGGACAGCTGATCTGGGCTTTAGAGGAGAGCAGATAAGGAGGGATATGTTGGCATGCACATCCAGTGGAAACTTCAGAGGGCATATCAGCTCAGCTCTCCAGCAAATGAGCCTCAGATACAGTCCAGACCACAGCTATCTGCAGCAAGAGTCTACGTGTTTCAAAACACCTGGGGATGAAACAGCTGAAAATATGCACAGAAGTTAGTAAAAACCTCTGTTGAGGACGTTCTAGAATAGGAAAAAAAAAACATTTCAATAAGATAATAATGTCTTTATCCATATCTTAAAATTTGGCATGAAATTGAAGTTGTGATCATCTTTTATTCCCTATAGCGACGTATACTTGATTTTGTTCATTGGGAATTGATTGGATGTTTGTGTTTTGCTATTGCTGTGATGTCATGTGAGTGACAGGTAGATCCCGCCCTTGCGCCAGTAAATACTTAAGAGAACACGTAAGTAAAAGAGAAGAGGAGAGATGCTGCTGCAACAGAGGGGTGAAGTTATTTTGATTAAAGATTCAGATAAATATTTATAATAATCCTGCAATATTCCATAAAAAACTATTTTGTCCATTTTGATTTCATGGTGACAAAAAAAAAATGATTTTAGGGGTAGGGAGTATAAAAGGCTATTAAGCTATATTATAATGATGTTTTACATTGTATCGCTGTGTATTTCTCTAATTTATATAATGATATTTAAATGGTAATATATTATGCACCCCTGTGGAGTCCAAGACCAATTTCTCTTTATGGATAATAAAGCATTTTTCAATTCAGTTATAATTGGTTTAAGTGAGAACAACAGATTACAGTGGGAACTCCTGATTAAGCTACATAATGTAAAGCTACATGTGTGTGTGTTGTGAGAGCTCAATGACACTGAATGTCACAGTGAACCCTGATCCTGCAAAGCAGAACTAAGCACGCCCACATGATGATGAAAACACACACACACACACACACAAGAGAGATCTATAGGAGCCTAAGATCAAACACCGCACCACAAAAGAGACAAAAATTAAAGGTTAAAATGAAATGTGCAGGTCAGTACATCCGCACACACAAACACGCCTTTGGTGTTTGGTCAATATGGCTGCGTTTAGACTGCAAAGCCACGTTAACACTTATGACCCACCGAGAAGTACTAAGCTGTCCT
The DNA here is from genome assembly GCA_030578255.1 of Tiaroga cobitis. Lineage (NCBI taxonomy): Eukaryota > Metazoa > Chordata > Actinopteri > Cypriniformes > Leuciscidae > Tiaroga > Tiaroga cobitis. Next base: position 26,768,691 of record CM060599.1, read on the forward strand.
CAAATGTTTCACTTTACTCTATCGAATACAACCTTAACCGGCATGTCGTCAAAACATTATAGGATTGTAATTAAGTCTGAAAAGGGGAAGAATAATGTGACTTCATAGAGCCTACATCTATTCAGAGCACTCCTGTATACAGTTATTCAGAATGAACTAAGACAAGATCATTCTTCACCCACTATTCTCTTTTGAAAATACTGAAGATGCTCACTCATGCCATCCATTACTCTGTTAAAATATGTGCACACAACTCGTAAAACTGGAAAAGAGTGACTTATGGTGCTTTCACACATTTAATTGGTTTATACTAATTTCTTTTCATTTTACAAAATATGTCTACTCGCTGCAAAATATGTGCTTGACACTCAGAGACTCAAAAATACTTTGTTTGGACATGCACAGACATTACAATCTATTACAGTGAAAATTAATTACAGAAAATTGTGAAATGTGTATTGGATAAGACAAGAGTGTTTATATACTGGATATGCCTGGCCCAAAAAAAGAAAAGAAAAAATAAGTGTTTTTGTAGTTTTTTTTTTTTTTTTGTAACCAAATCTGGTCTGCTCTGATAATATGGTAAATGCAGCCTATTTTACTAAACTGTTAGAGGAACAGAATTTCAGCCTGAAAGCTCAAAGCCATACAATGTTTCAAATAACAAATACATAAATAAATTCAACCCAAAACAAAACAACACAGTGCCAAACACCCAGCAGTGATCGTCTCGCTCATGTTTGAACAGAGTTGCATCACTGGGGACCGGGCTGAAAAAAAGCACCAAGCTAGAGATGAGAGGCATTGAGGCAACTATTTGAAATGTACAACTACGAAACTCAAAATGTTCTTCAGAAGCAAACTGTTACATAAATCATTGCAGCTGAGTGAAGTAGATTTAAAGAGGATGTTATGCCTGTTTGCTTGAACCATTTTTCTTTGGCAGGAGTGAGGAGAGCTTCCTTTCTGCCCACTGATGTCAGAAGCAGCAAGAAGCCAAGGGAACGTGCGTAGATAGCCGTTTATTCAGGAGAAATTAACTATCATCTTATTTCATCATTCCATCATGCAAAGAGACCAGATTGGCACAATAAACACCAGAGATACAGGGACACAGCTTTTAAAATACAGAGTACAAACGGAGGAGAGGTAATAAGACTGCTCATTTCACCGAGATGCAGTTGACAACACTCGAAGAGTGAATCTCGCAGTAACATGCTTGAGTCGCATTTCTCCCCAGGACCAATTTGGGATTATTTTTGGAAAGGCCCATTTTCATTTCATAAAAAATTTTTGTTTGCAATGTTATTTTTGACAAATAACCACATTTATCCACCAAATGTAAATTACTTAAGCTTAGTATAAGAAATGTAATTTTGTCTAAAGACTTATACAAATAATATTACATATTTTATTTCCTGCATTACAGTAATAATTGGGTGAGAAGGTTAGAGAAACAAAAAATACTGAGACGTTTATTTTATAAATAACTTTAAAAAAAATTGCGTTATACCTACTAATAACAAGTGTGTGGGTATGCTTCATTTAAAAAAAAAAAAGATAGTTTCTTAATTTATTTTTATGAACTGCCTGTGAAGTGTAGCATAATTATCTTGTTATTTTGATTTTGGGGTGAAATATGATCTGAAACATTCTTGACCGGTTCACTGATTTACACAGTATTGTCTGTGGCTATGTATATACTGAGTTTTACTGTGATTAGAGAACGAATTAAGGGGAAAAAATAAACATAACTGAGAAAGAGTGGAGGAAAGAGAGGGCTGAGTGATTTTCGATGACAGCATGCGTACAGATGGCAGGCGGTGAAGAATTGAAAAGCATGCGAGGGGAGGTGGTGGGGTAGTCCTGTTATGCGAGCAAGGCCACGGGGAAATGGGTTAAGAGGTTAGAGACGCACAGGCTCCAGTGAGTATTTGTGCTTCCTCCCCTCACCTCATGTACACTGCCTAAAAATACAGCCTACAATGAGCACAGCCATTACTCGTGTCAGCAGCTGGGAGCAGCCCAGTCATGGCCTACATTCAGCTCACACATTCCAAACCCAGTTATGAAGCATACTGATCATTCATTAATCCATGAAAACACGCATACTAATTATTACACAGGGCAAGGATGTATATATGGCATCACATTTGCCCTTGCTAGCTTCCACAGCTTCGATCAATCACATGCTTCAGCTGTTAGCTTAGCTCAAACACACACACAAACAGCATCAGGAGGCGACTGTGTCATCCTACACACACTAACACTTGTGTATGGCTGACAATTTTGATTAGCCGAGTTATTCCTGTCAATGACTAGAAAATCCCTGAAGGTCAAACATATGCTACGTCGTTTCAGTGGCTTTGTTCTAAATGCTAGTGAGCTTGCTAACAGCTATTTTTAGGCACTCCTAATCTAAGGCTCTTCTAAGGAGTGGGTGTCAAAATTATTTTGCCTTTGATACCTTAAATAAAAGGACAATCACATGTAGCCTATCCTTTGGCAATCCCAGTCGTACTACATTAAAAGTAGCACACAAATATTGGGTGAAATAGTCCAATATTAAATAGTCCAATATTGAATTGTTGTAAATTGAGTTGTTAGCTTAGCAACATGCTAATATAATATTAATCAAGTCTCTTTTTATGTAGGTAGCTTCCTGTGTGGAGAGTAGCTCGCTATGTTTTGAAGCAGAGCCGTCGTTATCCGTTTTTACCAGAGCATGTGAACTTAGCCACAGGTTTTAGCTTTGACCTTAGCTTTTCTTTCAAGAATAATCCTGTCTGATAGAAACAAAGGGTTGAAGGAGGTTTTAGAGCAGATCCTGGTGCACTGTGGGAATTTCAGGATGTGAGGAAAGATCAGGTTGAAGAGCAGATGCAAAGGTCACTGCTGCCTGACATATAAACACTGTTTTTGTCTCTAATACACACTAATAGTTTCAATTCACACTGTTCCAAGAGAAGGGATTACATTTAGAACAACACCTGCTTTTCATTTTCATATGAAATACAGCAGTATTAGTGGAAGTAACTGACACAGAACAGTACAAATGCTTTACTATTAACATTAGAATATCTCTGCAATTTGAATTCTGCTATCTATGTTAAAGGGCAATCAATTTAGTATACAGGTTTATGTTGTTGTTGTTTTTTTTGGCTTCTTTGTTTTTTGTTTTTTTTGTTTGTGTGTTTGTTTGTATGTTTGTTTGTTTTTGGTTTGATCTAGTGACAATGACTAACTCAGGTAATTTTTCATTTCAACCCACAACCATGGTTATTGTGATGTTGGGAATAGTTAAAAAGGAGCACTTAAATGAGGTCTGTTAGCACATAGAGGCAACAAAGGATGACGGTGTGTAAAAAGAAGCACAGATATCTCGAAATGGGGTATTGAGCAAGGACATGCCTGTCCTTAAACAGGTGGCTCTCAGTGTGATGCTCTCCAGCCCACACCATTCACGACTCATGACTCACTGATCCCATATTAAAACTGTTCCTGCTGGTCCACATGTCCATTTGTGCAGCCTCTCAAAACATGCGGTGCATGTGAGCTTATGCAGCAACGCCTGGCATTTGACAACTCAGCCCACACGGTTAGTCACAATCAACAGTCGAACTGTTAACAATGAGTATTTTGTAATAAGTTATGGTCACTCACAAGCCCATGTGACTATGCTAACAAATGGATGAGACATCAGCGGTATGCGTGTGTGAGCAGAGCTGGACGGATAAAGTTTAATTACAATTATAATTAAGAGGACTATTGATACTGATATCATGGTGGCAGGTGGCAAGGCAGCATTACAAGCCTGTGCCCTACTTAATAATAGGGTGGGCTGGCACACAGATGGACTGGCATTCTGTCAGGTAGCTTCTCTATTACACCACCAGAACAGTGACTGATTTGTGCAGCATAAATCCACTCAGGCATTAAAAGTCCACCAATTAGCGCAGATCCATTAACATGAGCAATGACGAGTTGGAGAGGATTCAGGCTGACGGCTCCAAAAAAAAGGCTTCACTTCAAATGTCACTTTAAAAAAAAGATCCCAAACGTGACTTTCCAAGCATATCCAAGACTGCATTGCCAGAATTGCCTGGAGATAAACTCTAAAATCAGTTTCAAAGACCCAATTATAAGTAGTACTATTCAGATGAGATTTGTTTAATAAACAATGTTTTAGTCACAGTTTTTAATTAGGACGCACCAATGTTAAAATTCACCAATAAACACAATTTTGTCTAAATAAGATCAAAATAAAAACTAAAATGAATCATTTGTAAATGCTACAAATGAATTCAGGCATCACAACAGTACAAAGTACCATACGAAAAAATGAATATTCCTTTTGAGATTTGCTAAAGATTTAACAGCGTTATTAAATCGTGTTTTTAAACATTAACATCAAGTTAGATTATGGTAAAACCTCATCTAAATGTACAAATATGGGAAATGAGCATGAATAATAAAATACACAATCAATCAATCATATAAAAAAAAATCTTATAAAAAAAATCTCTCGTCAAATAAACGATATTGTAACCATAACAGTGTATCATTTCATGTACAAATTCAGATGGGACTAAAACCTTGTCTCCGATTGATTTAATTCTCTTTTTAATATTTTATTGATTTAATCCTCTTTTTAAACTGGATGGCGTGTTTGAATTACCAACCACTTTACGCAGAAAGCGGGGAAAAAAAGGTTCTAAACCCAATGACAATACCGTAACTACAACTATCTTGCTGAGCTGACTGACAGCTTTAGTAATGGTTTATAATGAAAGGTCAAAATAAATGAGAAGTTGTGTGGGGAAAAAAATTATATAACAATATCTCACAAATCCCAGACATTACTATTTGATTACTCAGAGGACCCCCGGAGTTATCTTAAAAACAGTAGGTAATTTCCTCTGTAATTTGTACCAAGGTTGTTAAAGAAAATCACAGATGTGTTTGATTCAGACGAGACTAAAATCACAAGTACATCTATGAAAGCCGCATTTACTCAATCTCCTGCGGGAAAACCTGTCCTGTCTGAGTGCAAGAATGGCTCATGAATGCAAAAACAATGCTGTTGGACTTGGAAGCATACTATATTATAAATGAGTGTTAAGTGAGAGTTCGGAGGAGGGCTCACCGGTGAGGTTGGTACGGGCGCTGTAGGAGCCCAGGTAGCGGCTGTCTGTGTTTGGGGTGTAGCACTCATACATGCCCTGGTCGGCGGCCTGCAGCTTGGTGATGTGCAGCACGACAGAGTCTCCGCTCAGCCTCTCGATGTAGATCTCCTTGCTGTTGACACGATGGGCGTACAAGGCGTAGGCGTAGCTGTGCTGGGACGTGCTCACGATACGGATCTCTCGATCGGGAGCGGTGTAAAGGTACATGGACCACTCAAAGTCTTGCTCCACTCCTTCCTTGTAGCCGGTCACATTACACCAGATGGTGATGTGAGATCCTTCCGTTCGAATCAAGGGCCCTGGCTGAACTGTGACCTGCCGCTGGGCTGAGCAAGAGCCCACTGTAAGACAGACAGAAGGAGGGGTCAGTAGTGGTCAAATTTGACTATATTAAATATAAACATCTTCTCAATATTTTTATATTTGATCTGAAATTACTTAAAAGCTGTTTTTGCCATCAGGTAAACCATAATTTTAACCAAACAGCTGTTTATGAAAATAGATTTAGAATGTTTAAAGTAAGAACTAAACCAGTCAAAATCGATTTCAGAAAATTGTTGTTACAATCTTGATAAGAAGTCCCACTTTTGAGTGCTTGGAATGTGTGTGTGTGTGTGTGTGTGTGTGTGTGTGTGTGTGTGTGTGTGTGTGCGTGTGCGTGTGTGTGGTCCATCGGCTCTTCAAGAAATCAAGTGACCTTCAGCCAAGAGACCCATTACACACTGCCACTCAAAAGAATTACACTGAACTACAGACCCTTCAAGAAACACACAGTGTATGTCTGCTGAAAAAAAAAAAAAAAAAACTCACACTGTAAATGCTACAATTAAGACACAAATAAAGGGCAAAGCACGAGCAGCCCATTATGAGTTTATATAAACAGTTTATATAAACAGCTTATATATAGCTGTGCAGAAAACACAAGGGATAAAAGCAAGACTAAGCAAGAGATGTGCCCAAACAGACCTGAGATTTTTCCATTGACAGCCCTGACCTGTCTTTAATTAATGCAGAAGATAGGCCTACCGAATAACACTTCTGCTAGAAATGTACTGTTTAGTAGGTTTGTGTGGATAGGTAAACGTAAAAAAATATGTTATCAAGTTGGACAGACTTTGAAACGCAAGATCTTTTCTCCTTGCGAGCAGATAAAGAAATCAGTAGACTGAATACTGAAACTAAAGATTATCATCTTATTTATGATAAAATAACTATCCTCCTTTGGAAACAAGCAATACACAGGACCAAAGACAAATTACATAAAAAGAAAGTTTTAACAGCATTTTGGTGCAGATGAGTGAACGGTAGCGAAACGTGAATAGCAGATGCGGAATACATTCTAGAAAAGGTAATGTGGTCATTTTTTATGCAATTTAATGGGTTTCATGTGTGAAAGTGGCAATTATTCATCTTTGTGTGTGTGTTGTTGTTGGTGGAGTTGTTATTTTCCTGCTAAATTATGTTTATAATATTAAATATTTGGAGAATGTTTTTGGAATATATTTTGCACATTTGCTCCTGATGATTTTTTGTATATGTAATTAATTTACAGTTCAATGACTATAACTATAATTATTATTAACCATATTAATTAACATCAGACAGTTTACATTTTTTTATGTTTTAGCATTATTAGGGAATTATTAAGGAACTATTTTGTTGATCAATTGTAATCTACATTGTAGAAAAAGTAACCTACTGTATATGTAAATATTCTTTCAGAAAACAGAAACAATACAACATGTTAAACATTATATGTAATTTTACTGTACATTTTTATTTCATTTATTTTCTTTCTTCTTTGAGTCTTCTTTCCATTTAGTTAATGTTAATTGTATTATTTTAGTGTTTTGTTACCCTGATGGATGTTTTTCCCACGGGACACAAAAGTGGCATTACTTCCTTTGCTTTTCAGAAGTTTTACAGCATCTGCATCTCTGAGACAATGACAACACCTCTGTGAGAATAATGAATGTTCTGTAGAGAGTGAAAGATGGCGACTGATATGTTAACAGCATCCTAGTTTGACAAAAACATAGGATAAAGGAAGACAAGTGTGAACAGTTGGAGTTGAGGGAACAGCGAGAAAGTCATTCCTCGGATGTCATTGTCCAATCTGTAACAGAAAAAAAAAAAGGACAGCCCATCTGCTAGCCCATCCCATCTGGTATGGGTCTGTGACAATGAGTGAGCGTGCGTGGGTGAACGTTCCCCATGCTTTAAAAGAGATGTCAGTGATTTAATTACTTCTAAATATGCACATGCATCTGCATCTCTAGGCCATCCCGTAATGAACTGAAAGTGGCTTTTAGCACTTTCTTTATCCGTTTCCTTCCCTCCCGTAACCCTTGTACGCCCACACACACCTGTACTTTACTAATAAAAAAAATAAAAAAACACCAATGAAACCGCATCCTGCTCTGTCAGTACGAACAGGTCTAGCTCCAGACAGGAGGGTTAGCTTGACTGTGTGTTGCACTATTGCACAACCATGCACATGGGAATATACACTTCCTAAGATGATCTGATGTTTGTCATGCCCTGCGTTTCTCTCACTCCATGACATCTGGCTCTTTGTGAGTACAATGTTACGCTCTGCCAACCTGGCTCCCCATAAACACCTTCACGTGCAATAGATTTTTCTCTATTCCGTCTGAGATATAGCTCAACTATAGTGTCAAACTATAGTCTCACACAGACAGGCATGAGATCTAGACCACAGTGTGGCATATTGCAATTCAAGAACCGCCTACATAGCTGGGTAGGAGCCGTCTGATGACATGTAAAGCAACTAATTATAACTTATCTACAAATGGGGGAGACCAGAAAACCCTCCAATATTTAAATTAGCAACATTATGTATATAATGTACATGTTATGCATGTATGTACATGTCATGTTATATGTGTACATGTTATGCATGTATATTATGTTATGTTATGTTATGTATATGTATGTACACGTTATGTACATGTTATGTATGCATGTACTTGTAGTTATGTAATGTTATATGTAATTTTATGTTATATGTTAGCCTATATGTAGAACAGGCAAAAGCAAAAACTTCCTAACAAAGCTACATTTATATGGTTGTGCTTGAAAATATAAATTCCTCAATTCAAATAAAATTCCTAAATACCTTTTAAAGATTTACACTACCATTTAGGATTAGAGATGCACCGATTACAATTTTCGAGGCCGATCCCGATTCCGATTTTTCCTTGAGTTTGACCTGCCGATACCGATTTTAGCCGATTCCGATTTTATTTTTTCAAACCACTTTACAGCACACACAAATATTTATTTTCTATCTTCTCTTTAATAGGACATTTTGCATAGAACATTTTTTGAACAGATAATCGCTATAAAATAGAACTATATAAATGACTCCTTGTGTGGGAAATTCACACACATCTAAAGTGCAGTGTTATGGAAGAACCATTTCCTTTTCACATCCAATATCCAATTAAAAAAATTTGATATATTTAGCAAACTAAACTTCTGTATGAAAACAGGTAATGGCAATAAAATAATATATAAATAACAAATAAAAATTAAATAAATATAGCCTTGCAGTATAAAGATATTTCTCTCTCTCTCTCACACACACACACACACACACACACACACACAGGCCTATTGCAATCACTTGTTGTATATCAATGGCAACTTATATTTCTCAAACAGTTCTTCTCTCATCTGACACATGTCCAGCCAAGCTAAACAGGACAAGTGGAGCATGTGCAGGGAAACGATTGGGAAATAATAAAAACAAGATTAAATGGGTACATTTTCTATAAATATTTTTGAGTCTTCATTTTCTTTCTGAGATAGCCTAGCCTACTTCAGTTCTTGTTAAAACACACCAGACATGCAAATTCTTTGCATTTTGGGCACTTTTTGGGTGAAATCATATTTATTTTGTCCATCAAAAGTGTGCTTTCACTTAAATTGAGCGCAGCAAAAATAGATTCGGCGCCGAAAGCCTCGCTTCACTGTTGCTCACGCGCCGCTCCTGCTCGACGCTCACACGCTGCTCCGGCTCGCGGTGTGAATGCACTCATTGATTAACATGCACGCCGAAAAAAAAACCGCGCTGCAACTTGCGGTGTGAAACGGCCGTAATTCATGAGGTTTCCTACATGTGCGCGTTCCGTGTGCACGTATGATGCTGATGTTGCGCGATGTTAATCATGCGGCGCCCGAGTGCATTTGACCGGCATAAAATCGGATTATGTCAGACTGACCGGCCGGTCACCGATCATGGCCGATCACGTGAAAACCGGCCGATTCGGGTCACCAGCCGAGCAATCGGTGCATCTTTATTTAGGATAATAAATGAATACTTGTTTAGCAATTATACATTAACTGGATAAAAAGTAATAGTAAATATATTTATAATGTTACAAAAGATTTCCATTTCAAATAAATGCTGTTCTTTAGAATTTTCTACTCAAAAATCAGTTTTCACAAAAACATTAGCCTAAGCAGCACAACTGTTTTCAACATCCATAATAATCAAAAATGTTTCTTGATCAGCAAATCAGCATATTAGAATGATTTCTGAAGGATCATGTGACACTGAAGACTGGAGTAATGATCCTGAAAATTCAGCTCTGCATCACAGGAATAAATAACAAAATATATTCAAATAAAAAAGTTATTGATGTAATATTTCAAAAGATCATTGTTTTTACCATTTATATATGCACTGTATATAAAAATCATAATCATCTTAGAGACCCTAAACTTTTAATATACAGCAGAAGTGTATATTATCCTGGTTCTTACATAAAGGGATTGCATACAAAACTATGCAATTCAGCCTTCATAAGCTACATGACAACCAACCAACCGCTGGCAAGATTACACTTTTTTTTTAGAGAAGAATGAGATATTCAGTGAACTGTCTGTATTCTGCAACTTTAGGTCTGATCCCAGGGCCAAACTGACCCTCTTTCCATTCTCTGATTTGTTTACATTCACACAGACCATTGAAGATTCACCCACTCCATATCTGTCACTCTCACTTTTAGTATTCTCGTTTCAACCATCTACCTTATTGAGGATGTGGCCGCTGGTCTGCCTGCCTGCTAAAGTTTCGCTTCGCTGTGCCAAAGTCCTTAGAGCTACTGTTCATGCAACTCAATAAGTCTGAGACTCAAAGACTGGCTAGGAGACAGTTCCCCTGAAACAAGACTTTACCTGTCAGCACAGTGCATTGCAAGAGTTCTGGTTGTTACACAGTTCACCAAGCACTCAGAGCTTGTGTTTGCTCATACATCTGTCAGAGTGATTTAGGGAGTCTCAAACTCTACACAGAATCATTCATGTACACTAATAAACAATACAGTCTCATCGTTTCAAAGTAAAAAAAAAAAAAAAACTCTAAAAGGCCTGTTCACACCAGAACGATAACTATATTAGCATCCACACCGTCCAACGCACAATATCGTTCTGTTTATTATAAACGAACGCTGCAGTCCTCTCGTCTGCCTCTTTAGGTACTCGAGCTCGAAGCAGGATGTCATTCAGATTGGCTGTCAATGTTTTTATCGTATTTCAGCTGGAACAAAATTGTTCTGAAAGTGATTCCAATGATATGGACTGTGAGTGGACTGTACTATTCTTTTATATTTAGAATGATTTTTAGATCTATATCTTTTAGTTATCGTCCTTGATGTGAACAGGTCTTTACAGTATGTGGTAACGAAACGTAATCAAACAAGGTTTAGATTTGTAAGAGCACCAGGGTCCACGCCTGGAGTGACAGGCCAGCATTTAAGTCCTGTCATTCAACGGGTGGAACCGACAGCCTGCTAGACCATGAATCATCAGTCTGATTTCTGCAGAATGAAGATTTCACATGACATTAAAACCAGAGACATTTCAGAGATATTTAAGCGGAACATTCATGTCAGGCTCATTCGCCTGTTTGAGCTCAACTGATGAAAGCAGCGTTTTCATGTGGGTCACATAAGACTTCCCCAGAATAACCAGCTCTGGCCTGCCATCAGCTCTGCAGCATTAAATATGGATCACATATAAAACACCATGCTTCTCTAACAACACGTGCTCTTTCTCCTGTGGAGGAGGAGAGGGGCATAAATGTTTCAAATACAGTACATTTTAATACCAGTTTACAGTACTTTATTGCAGTACACCACAGGAACTTTTCCTCCTCTGAATGCAAAGTAAAGCATTTCTTAAAAGTTTCATTTCACAATCTAGTTTCTGCTCTTAAGATCTTGAGCAACCTTATAGTGTTGACAGAAATTAACCTCACTAAACAGTTTAAACTCTCATCCACCATTACTAAAACCATGCTAATTAGATATACATTAATCATATACAGGCAATTATTGTCCTATTTATTTTAGAGATTGGATCCGTTTTTTTTTCTTTAGTAGCCAACTTTTTTTATAAAATAATTAGTCCTAACTATATACTTAAAAAAATGATTAAAAGCAATATTAATTTTCAGTCAAATATAACGGATGGGAACTGGAGATATTTAGCTTTCAAAAAAGACCAAAAAAGCACAATAAAAGCAACCTAAAAACAGTCCACATGTTGAACTGGACCAACCAATTAACTTAAAATATTGTACACAAAAGAATGGATCAGTCACAAATAAGATACAGTAAACGCAACCTTTGCTATGTTTCACCCGTTTCACTTGAAACAGGCCTCGCAACAGAAGGGGCCTTGCTTGTGCTAGGAAAAGCTAACTAAACTTTAACTTTCATTAACTAAACTGAATGTCAAATCAATTAGATCCAGTATTTTTCGACAAATGAATACACTGAATAAGAATCAGTTCTCTGTTGCCAACCATAATTATTACCTTACAAATGTAAAAAGTCCCACGGGAACAAATGAAGAGAACACAAAAACAACTTCAAAACCACAACAACAATTAAAGAAAGAAGGCAATGTGGGTACATAATAGACAAAGAAGAAAAGAGCAAAACAGATCACCCTGGATCAAATGCGGTCAAAACTGCAAAGATCAAAAGAAAATATGCCTGGAAGGTGTGTCTACAGTCTAGTCTATGGTCAGCACAAAAGTCTCTGATAAATACTGGTACATGAGAGACAACCACTTTCCCAAGCCTGCTGTTTGTCTTGCTTTAATTGCCTCTCACACATCAAGACCTAAAGCACTTTAATGGAGCCGCTGTGTATACGGACAGAAGACATGATGCCGCGCCTCCCGGCCCAAGAGAGTAACTTAATATCCCTCAAAAGGCATTGTCATATACACACAGCTCTGTTGTTTTAACAAGACTCACACATGGAACAAATTGGCCCAAACCATTACCACCATCACCACACCTCACAAGCTCCAAACCCAGCAGAGCAATTACAAAAATGTCTTCTACTCATTTGATGCAGGCCAGAGTGCAAGCACTACTTCACAAGGAGAGCAAAAAGGCTTGGCGAGAAACGGTAGCCAATTAGAGGAGGCTGCAGCGAGTCAAATGGCCAGAAGAGGGGACCATATTGAGAAGGGATACAAGTCCATGGCACTTGGTATTGGCAACCCAAAATCCAATTTCTTTTATCTATGTGTGACATAGATCTCATTTTTTTTGAGCAGTGTGAACAAAAAAAATCCAATCTTTTCAATCCGATTTGGGCAGCTTTGATATGTGGTCCTTGATCCGATTATGTGTCCAGTCCATGGCAATTTGACCTGAGCATGACCTATCAAATGGGAATTGAATAGTTTCTTTAACCCCTTTTTTCTTTTGTTATGTACACATAAGCGATGCACGTGATTTACAGTTTTTGTAAATGAGGGGTGTTTCATGGTGGCTGCTGTTCAAGTCTGTTATAATTGTGATGTGAACAATTTCAAAGCAACGAGGTCAGAAATTAGCTTTTTTTATATGATTGAATTGAGCTTAAAGGGGCGCAAAACAAATGGAAATTGTCACTTACTTTCATTGTCCCACTGTCATTTCAAACTTTTTTAAACAATTGTTTAAGCCCATTTTGTGATTGTAGTCACTTAACTTCAAAATACAGTAATGCTTTAAGGCGCTGGCTTTCTGTCTATTGTCTATTGAATCAGAAAGAAAACTGAGCACTTTGATAAGATTTACCAGAGTTTGGCTGTGTAAAGAGACAGATTTAAGAAGCCTGTCTCAGCAAGAGATAAGAAGAAACCAGGGACTAATGAGGTTTCAGAGGAAAGGTCCAAGATTAGTGTGACATAAAACATAGAAGTCAGTGACCATGCATCTATTTACAGTGCCAAAGTACATAAACAGAAAAATGCAAGCCAGCAGACATATTGGCTAGAGTGAGTGAGTGAGTGAGTGAAATTCTACAATATTGTTTAATTATTTCGAAGTTAGATAAAAGGGTTATTAGGAACGGTCCACATTTGTAAAGTAAATTAAATAAAAAAAGTGTTAAAAAATAAAGAAAAGCACTTTAAAGTTTTTTTATTATCATAAAAAAGCAGGGGGAAAAAAAAACAATCCCAGTATATGGAATGTCTCCATTTACACTAGCCAAGTAAGTGTGTGTGTGTGTGTGTGTGTGTCTGTGTGAGAAAGAGAAAAGCATATGCGCTGCCTCTTCCAGGCCAGGACAGGGACTCCAGTCAGCACCTCAGCTGTGCTGCATTAAAAACAACACAGGTCTTTTAGTATAGGCAGACGGGGGGGGGGGGGGGGGGGCACACTGCTTCCTCTCTCTGTGTGTGTGTGTGTGTGTGTGCGTGTGTGCGTGTGTGTGTGTGTGTGTGTGTGTGTGTGTGTGTGTGTTTGCGAGTGAGCAGCTGGCAGCACAGCTGTACTGGTGTGTGTGGTCGATGAATGGGTTTTGAAAATTATTAATACGATTTTTTTTTTTTTTTTCAATGGCAGATAGGTAGGAAAAAATGGTATCTGGGCTGCACCCCCATTGGGAGGACAGGAAATGAGGAGTAAGACAGCATGCTCTGAGTTTGATTTGATCAATACAAAAGCATTCTGTGAACAAGACAAGACCACAGCAGTCCTGATATCTGCTCTGTGGGGATGTAAGAAGAGGTGAATCCTGGTCACGTTGCTCTGTTGAGTGGGTTGTATTAGTAAGGCTAAGGCTCTGTTCCAAAATGATTCAAAGGCATCACAGGAGTGTTCCCACAGTGAAAGCGGTTTCATAAGGTAGGTAACATAATTATGAGATGCCTTCATAGATACTTTCTATTGGAGAGAAACACTTTTGTATTCTATGTAGAGAAAAAAAACAATACCAGAATGCATGCTGATGCTCAAGATGGCAGAAAATGAGAAATGTTGATTATTATACCTAAAAGTGTCCATAAAATAAGCACTATAGTGTATACAGTAGACTGTTCAAAAGTTTGGGGCCAGTAAGAATTAGATTTTTCATGCTTTCATAATTCATACTTTTATTCAGCAAGGATGCATTAAATTGATCAGAAGTGATACATTGTAAGTAATAATAATTAATTTTTTATTGTAATAATATTTCACAATATTACAGTTTCTACTCTGTTTATAGTACTTTCAAAAAAAAATTGAAATCTTAGACCCCAAAATTTTAAACAGGGTTAAAAAATTATTTAATTAAAAATGTATTATACAACCAAAATATGCTGTGTATTGTTATGCTTATTTAAGTATTTAGAAACCCTAACCAGAACAGGACAGACAAATAATGAACAATGAGATGTGGTCAGATATGTAGGAAGTGAGTCTGTATTCAAGGAGGTAATCTAGGGTGTGTGTGTGTGTGTGTGTGTGTGTGTGTACAGTATGTGAAAGAGGGTCATATGCAGATGTAGTGTCTGGAGAAAAACATGTAGCATTTAATATCCTGAGAGGGAGACGGGCTGCATGATTTCTAGGGTAGAGAACAGAACAGGACAGCAGGAAATAAAGAGAGGTACACAGAGCATCATGATAAATCAAATGAAGTAAAATAGGTATGCATTAGGAGACTGTAGGACCACAGAGTAGTCGGGAAAAACATCGCCAGTAGACTGTGGATGTAATTTGTGCAAGCTCTGCATGGTTGCGGCACTAGGTCGGGGCAAAAATGCATTCTAGCAAAAAAATAAAGTTCAAGTGAGACATTAGTACAAACGGCATGTCTTTAGGCACAATTCCCTTTGTAAATAAAAATACCATAGTATAACATTTTAAGTTAATGCATGCTGGACTCTTTCTTTCAGTCTCCCATTCACTTCCATCACACTAGCAGTAAATGGACTTGCACCTCCAAGCAGGAGCATACATGCCCGGAAAGGCCATTTAGATGAAAAATGAACAGCCTCATACACAGAGCTGCACCCCGCCAGTCGAAAAAACTATATAAAATGGAACACATTTCTGGGTGTGTGGAGCCATATTTACAATATATGCAAAGCTACTCCATCTTTATTCCCCACCCCTCCAGCACTTTCATTGTGCTGTTTTGTCAGGCCCTCAGTCTCGGGATACTTTTTTATTCCTTGAGCTCATAAATCCATCTTGAATTCTTTCTGGTTTTTTTTACTCTATTTTTTGCAAAAGCGCAGTTTAATGGGATTTGCATTCTGAGTGTGACATAATTTCAGAAACATCACTGCTCAAGGCCCTTAAGATGAGACAAAATCTTCCCATAAACTCAAACAGTGCTGTTGATATTATTTAAATGAATTAAATGCAATAAGCACGATTTTAAAAAGGATGCCCAAAGGAATGCAAGCGGTTTTAGACCTCATTTTAATCGTGTCCTGGTGCATTGTGGGATGGCTTTCACAATTTAATACATTTCTGGAGAGCTGTCTGCCAAGGCAAGTAAGAGTCTCTTTCTCCAGAAGGGCATTTAAGAACCACTATAGGACAGAAAACATGGTGCCTCGCTGTCTGACCGATGCTAAAAGAAATGACCACAGTGACAAAGCATTGCAGGCACTGTAGATAGATGGTCCATTAATTGAGCCTTCTGAGACCAGAGGGAAATGTATGACTGAGTGAGACTGTGAGAAGTCTCAGTACAGTATTTCAGTAACAAAGAGCACTATAAAAGGAATAGTTCATTTAAAGGGATAGTTCAGCCAAAAATAAATAAATAAATGTATTCTGTCATCATTTACTCATCCTCGTGTCATTCCAAACATACTTTCTTCCCTGAAACACAAAAGTAGTTTAGCATAATGTACAAGCTGTTATATTCATACAATGAATTTGGATAAGGGATTAGGTGCTGTCAAGCTCCAAAAAGTACCATAAAAAATATCATAAATGTTGTCCATCCACTCTACTAATACTTATCCACAACACGTTGTCTAAATACAATGGCTATGTGAGAAACAGGCATGTTTTGTTGTTTTTAAAAGAAAGAAATGAATACTTCATTCAGCCAAGATGCATTAAATTAATTACAAATTACAGTAAAGACATTTATTTTAAAAAAAATTAAACTGCTTCATTGCTTACTAAAATGTAAAAAAACTCAGTTGGTGCGACAAACTACATTAATATGGTCCAAGCCCATCATCCAACATGCAGAAAACAAACAAAACAATGATATCATAGAGAGCAGCCCTGCAGATCCTCATGACTGTTTGTGCCAAGGTCAGAAATATTTTAAAATACAAAAAGTACATTGGGTCACATAATGCCATTTTTGTACAAGTTAATATGAATGTTTAGGGTCTGAAAACTTTGTAATATACTTTTATTAAAAATTCTCATTATTATTGTAAGAAAACACTCATTTTACCTGGTCAAAAACAGCTCTGTTTTCAGCACGCCGTTTCAGTGCATATGCCTTTAAATGATAATGAGCTTCGCTCACCCCGCCCCTCTGTTCTGCGGGCGTTTTGATACAACGCACTTGGAGTGTTGCCTTGACAACAGTTGAGGGTATATTTTGGAGAGAGAATGGCAGAGGGAGTCTCTGAGGACACATCTGTGCAACCGTATCAGTTTGAACCGGAGTCGCACCCGGAACAAGATGACGGCCGCAAAGAAGTTCGACAATTAAGGCTCAAACAGGACGTTTCTGAATGGTTGGTTTACATAATGTCACTTTGATCTATCTTTGTATGTACTGGCAGGGTAGAGTAGTGAGATACTAACGTTATGTGTTCACTGAGCATACGTTAGTTCATTGACAGATTGACGTTACAACTAATGGTCATGAAAAACTTTTTTTGGCGATTTACAAAAATGAATATAAAGGTTAATAAAACTTTACACTCACTTCTTCTGGAGGTGCAGAGGGAACATAAATAGTTGCTACCGATTCGTTTTCAGGAGCAGCTTCTTAGCAAAACCAGCTTTATATTGACCCCTTTTTATAAAGCAGCCTGGTGAGAAATGATTCGCAGAAACATGAACGCATTGACGTTGCTCGTGGGGAATATTCCCTTCGAAAACAAAACTCAGCCACTGCGTCTTCAGCGGTTCGGATTTAGGAACATCAAAATGACAGCTGTGTTCGTTATTAGACCCAAGAACAGAACACCACAATCGCTTAGACGCCATTCTGCACCAGCATATCGACAATGACGGACTATGATGACAGCTCGCTCAAGGCGGGTCTGTGTTGAAACACTGCTGTCAATCAACAATCGTGGGAGGGGAGTCCGACCGTGTGACGTCACACGGTCGAACGGCTCGATTTGAGACAGGGGAAAATATATAAGGAGATTAAAACAAAAACACTGCATGGATTTTTATCATTATATGATGGTTGTGTACAGGCACTGCCAACACACATTTCAGTACAATCAACTTGTAAAAGTGCATGTACCATTATATGACCCCTTTAAGAGACTTTTTATTTTTATTTAAATGGTGGACACTCTCACAAATGGCCCACAAATAACTAATTTAATGTTCAAAGGATGAAGAAGAAACTCATATGGGTTTCAAAAGACAAGAGGTTGAGTACAGACTTCTCATTTTGACAAATTATCCTTTAAGTACATAATGCCAATATACCTCTTCAAAGAGTAGTTCTGTTAGTGGTTGCAGAGTTTTGCTTCAGTCAGTAAGACGATGACGGCAAACTGAGGTCCACATACGACTGCTCATAAAAATGTCATCACTTAGTGCTAAGCATATATGTTCAGAGGAGCTGAAGCAACCTAAAACGAAGTCAAACACCATATTTTATCCTTTCAGACAGACCAACATCACTCTCTCCATTTGTATTTTTCTCCCAGAATCAGGTTCTCTTGTTTTTTCTCCTCACTAACCCTCCCCCTCCTTGTTCGTTAGTTCTGGCCGTGACCACATGTGAGAATCCCCGCTGCTTGTGTCTGTCTCAAAGATCTTTGAAGTCTCTCTGAGCCCGTTAAACCTCGCTGAAAGGGTTCAAAGTGAAACGACGGCTCACGTAGGCAGAAAATGAGGTCCAAAATCCCTCATCAGAGGCGTTCTACCTACGTTCTGACCACAGCTGCCCGTCCTAACACGGCATTAACCCACATCTAATATCTAGTTTCACCTGCTCTGATTCTGCTGCCAATATAAATCTATTCAACTCACCGAGGCGACATACTGTTCGTTTCTATCTAGCTTGTGATTGCTGGACTCTGAATGCCAGTGTCCCATTGAGAGTGGGAACCAGGACAAACATTTGCATGGGATGTGTGTGTGAGGATTATGCACACGGCAAAGATAAGGGGAATAAAGAACTAATCCAGTGAGAAGCACGCCACGTCTCCTCCACAGAGGCACAATCTCACAGCTTCATTATAATGTGACACCATGTTCTTAAACCGGCTGTGGATAATCCCACTTCTCATGCACCTTGGAGTGTCTGGGACTCACTGTAACTCACGCGAGTTAAAAAGAAAGCCCCGTTTCTGTGTAAACCATTCTCTCTTAGGTGCACAAAGAAGTTACTTCAAACACTCTCATAATACAAGCTCCCAAATTTGGAGATCCACAGAGCAAACCTTGTTTACCATCTTTAAACTGCATTTTATCCACACATAAGAGAAAAGAGCAAATGCGCAAACATGCTCAAACAAAGTGGTGCGTTGTGCTTGAATAAACACCTGTGCTGCCAGATACGGCTGGCCGAGAGGGATAACAAGCACAGGGCAGAAAATCCACTGGACGTGCTCCACTTAAATCAAACAGAGGCGAGGACAGACACACACAGGCACCCTCCAGGAACTAGACAGGGAAGTCTAATTACTATAAAAATCACACTCGCTCTTCTACAATAAAGTCATAATAACACCTGAGCGCTTTATCTTTCAACCCAGTAGGCCTAGATACTGTAAATGTCAAAGAAGGTGATAAACCATGCAAAGGCCCCTTCACAAGACTCTCATCGCAAGTGGCTTTGACCTCAACATGACAAGCAAATAGCGACATGGAAGAGATATTTTACGAGGTTGCTAGCAATACTGGGTCAGGATGGTTGACTAGAAAGGTTGACTAATTTATTGAGAGATTTTTTTTCTTTAAAATCAATCCCTTTGTAGCACCACACACTGTAAAAGATTTTATGATCAATAAGTTATAACAACATGTTTTTACATTGCTTTAACTCATCAAAATAAGTTAAAGCTGCAATTTTTTTGGGTTAAATTTATCCAAAATAATTTGAGCAAGTACATAACCAGCCAGTGTTCAAAACTATCTGCTTGCCTTAGCTCGATTCAAAACGGTAAGCTTGTAATAATGTTTTTAATTCCAGTGGTACTGGTGGATTTCCGCGGGAAATTCGAGCATGTCTTTGCGTCATTATGTCACATCTGTACACATAAAGAAGGAGTCTCGGCTAGTAGGCTATATTGAGTCATTACGTCACATCTGTACACAAAGAAGGAGTCTCAGCTATAGGCTATATTGCATGTGAGGATGTTGGAGGTGGAGATTTATACCCTTTTCTCACAGCACTTGATAATTAAACATCAATTTGATGGCGGATCCAGAAAGGTTCAAACGACAATCACCAGTGACAACTAGAGATTCGCCTGTTGTAAAATGCAAAAGACGTTCGTTCGGACTTCGGAGTGGCTACAGAAAAAAAGAGACTGCAACCGGACCCATGCGAAAACAAGGATACATATCGGAAGGACATTAAATGTAGTCACGCAATGCTAACATTAACAATTTGAGAACAAAGTATAATTTGCACAGTTTGACGTGATATGATAAGCGATAGTTAGATTTAATCAGCGCGATTTACTGCAATGCTTTTTTCCCTTAGTTGGTCAGAACAAAAGTGGATGTTACTTGCTTGTTCAGATGACATTTCCCGGTGAAAATTATTATGTTGGTCATACTTCCAAAAAGTAGAATCTGTAATTCCGAATGACAGTATCCACACCGGCATAGTGACTGACAGCCGCACATTCTCCTCAAAACATTGGATTCACCCGCGCTGTGCCGAGGCACAACTCACATAAAGTTGATAATTCCGCGAATAATTTGGAGATTTCAAACAGAGATGGCGACAAAGAGGAAAAACTACGGACTGCAGCTTTATGAAATGTTCTACTTTTTTATAAGTTATACAAGATTCCACTCAAAATGTTTAAGTCAATTTAATGCAATTTAAGTTGAAATTAATTAAACATCCACAGCCTTCTCTGAGAAGTTCCGTCTCTGAATTTTACTTCTATAAATCAACCCAGTTAAGTTACCAAAGTGTCTCACTCTCAACGGAAACAAATGAGCAGACTTTAACTAATTGTAATCATGTGTCAGTAAAGACTAGAGTTATGATGCTGAGAATTCAGCTTTATCATCACATGAATACATTGGAATATTTTAAAATTCACATAGAAAAATTGTTTTTAAATTGTAATATTTCACAGTATTACCGTTTTTACTGAAGT
The DNA here is from genome assembly GCA_030578255.1 of Tiaroga cobitis. Classification (NCBI taxonomy): domain Eukaryota; kingdom Metazoa; phylum Chordata; class Actinopteri; order Cypriniformes; family Leuciscidae; genus Tiaroga; species Tiaroga cobitis. The sequence goes on from CM060599.1 coordinate 26,789,697, forward strand.
TTTGATCAAATAAATGTAACCTTGGAGAGCATAAGGAACTTTCGAAAACATAAATAATCAGAACCCAAAACTTTGAACAGTAGTGTATTTGACCTTCTGTCTCAGAGTTTAAAATTAAATGTTAATAGGATAGTTCAGCCTAAAATGAAAACATTTTTTCAAAACATGGATGATGTTCTTTCTTTCTTCTGCATAACACAAAATACGACATTTTGAAGAATGTTTCAAATGTTTTTCTCTCTACAAACAGCACTAGACCGCACTGACTTTCAAGGGATAGACAAAAACAGAAAGAATGTTTTCATAACATGTTCTGCTGAAGAAAGTATTTGTTTGGAACAACATGAGGGTGTACAAGCAATAAATCGGGAAGTACACACAGTTCATACTGCATTGTATGCGGCGGCAACCCATGTAATACATTATGTATACTGTCTGGTAATCATTGGTTGCACATGAAAAGGTCAGCAGCAAACAGGGTAAATGCTTGTAAATTGGTTGACTACTGCCTTCAGATTGATGTGTGTGACAGGGAACACCGCTCTTAAATGAAACGTGTCATAAATGAGTGTGCCTGGCGACTCCCCGTTTATGTGAATAAAGAGGAATAAACCAGCCATGGTAGTGCTGGTAATGTTGAGAAAATGAGGAAGAAAAGGGGCCTCTAGTCAGCAGTGCTGTGCTGGGCTCTTTCAGCTGCTGACCTCCTGTTAAAGAGGCTCACATACTACCAAATTAATTTGTTTCCACTCAATTTCCCGAAAGGCAATTTCCTCCAAGCCTCAGCTGCAGGGGACCCAGATGAATGAAAAACTAAGAGGATGGAAATCTTCAGGTGCCTTTCATACAGCTTCTGGATTCATCATAGGCATGTTTGAGGCATGTTGAGAATGTTTGGGATGCTCTGGATCGGCGAATACAACAGCGTGTTCCAGGTCCTGCCAATATCCAGCAACTTCGCACAGCCATTGAAGAGGAGTGGACCAACATTCCACAGACCACAATAAACAACCTGATCAACTCAATGCGAAGGAGATGTGTTGCACTGCGTGAGGCAAATGGTGGTCACACCAGATACTGACTGGTTTTAGAAATGTCTTAATCAGACAACCAGCAGCATACAAAAGAAAATATAAATAAATAAAATAAAAATACATTCAAGTAAATAATAAATAAAGGAATACAAGAGGCTCAGTAGCTTCTGCAGCATTATATTATATTATATTATATTATTATTAGTATTATTATTATTATTATTATTAGTATTATTATTATTATACAAGCAGTTCTGACTAGTCGACACACGTGGGGTGATGACATCATCGTTTCACAAAATATACGGATTGGCTGTAGCCTACACACGAAAACGCAAGGGTGTCGTTTTCAGATTTATCCACTCTGGGACCCGGTTTCAAAAAATAGCGGTTTCAGTGTCCCAAAACGCCGGATCCATCTGGACGAAACGCCAATACGACACAAAATTTGTACGTATGCTACACACGTCTCCGTCTGGACAGGGCCTTAGATCTTTGAGTTCAGCTCATGAAAAATGGGGGCAAAAACAAAAGTGTTGCGTTTATAATTTTGTTCAGTGTAAAACATGAAAAAATGAGCAAGCCAGATTAATAATCAAATATGGACTGATTCAAGTAAACAGATCTAGTCACAACAAGATCAATCACAAACACCAGCCAATCAGAGAAGCATGTGGGCGAACCCTCTCTGCAAGCACACTGCACTTGTAACGAAATAGATGAGTGCAAAATAAAAATGAATAAAAATTAATCATTAACAAGGAAAAGATGTGTTTTATCATGTCACGATGTTGCATCTAGTGTTGGGTTAAATATACAGGTTTTCCGACTAGTTGTTCCGTCAACCCACTGACTAGTATATTTTGAAAATATGTTGTTTAGCTCATCCCCACTATGCGCATTTGTAAGTGCTTGGCACTTGTGAAGACAGCATCCCGCATTAGGCACTGAAGTCTACATTAGCATGTGCCTTTTAAAATGCTGATGCATTAGCCAATGTGAAGCAAAAAAAGCACTTATAAGGCCAACACAGGCAAGCCAGTCATTAGGATTGAGCATTCTGCCCCTTCCTCCTTAATGGATGTATCACACAAACAGAAGAGTAAAGGCTATTCTGTGCCCCATCCCTGTAATTGGCAACAATTTAGCCCTCTACAGCCACTCCATCTTTCGTTTCAAAAGGAAGCCTGCTGCTGCACACAATAGGTGAGAGAGCTGGCCTCTGTTTAACACGGATTCATTTCTTTCAAAAGACGAGCATGCTGTGAATTTAAAGTTACCCATTCAGAGTATTTTCAGAACTGAAGCAAAAACATCGACCCTGAAGATAAGACAGTTCATGGATTTTGCAGCTGGCTGTTTATTGAAGCTCTTTTTTCTTTGTTGGGCAGGGGCGGTTCTCTTCAGGACTCTGGGTCAGGGTCTTAGACGAATCGGAGTGCTTGTGTTAGGCTGCCTTCATGCACACACAAACTCTATAAACTGAACAACATCCTCGGGACACATAAACAGGAGGTGTTGGCTACTACGGTCCACTACACGCTGCATGTGTACAAAAACAGGACACCTGTTGCTCAACATGAGTCTGAATCAAAATTACAAGGGTCCTAAATATAATTAAAAGGTCTGGGCCTGATACAAAACATGTGTGTGACTTCAATGGAACGAGCAAGTTCTTTCACGCAGATGCAAACTGTTACATTTAATGGATACTTAAAACACATAAGAAGCTGAAGTCGGGGCAAAGGTCAAAACAAACGCATCTGCAATCCTGTATATCAGTCAAATCAGGGCCGGCCCGAGGCATAAGCGAACTAAGCGGCTGCTTGGGGCCCCTTGGCCACCAGGGGGCCCCCAATCGAGTCGAAAAATCGAAAAAATATTTTTTTTAGATAACTTAAACATGTGGCATAAATGAATGAATTAATATGAATGAATGAATGAATGAATAATTAAAGACAATAAAAGAAAATTCTGATTTCATGATCAATATACCTCCCTACAACTGCTGCCCTGTCTGCCAGCGTTTAAGTCATGCGCATAATCTAGACACCTCTCGCGTGCATAGACAATTCGTGCGCAACTGCGCTAGCCGCGAACTCGCGGTAATTTTAAGCCATGTCACAAAAAAGGACGTATCCCTCTGGTGCCGGAAGTAGAACGAAGAAAAGGACAGAGGAGGAGAAAAAAAGAGCAAGATAAAAGTATGTTTGCATGATTACTTACGGTACGTTTTTGCAGCAATTGAACCATTCCTATCTACAGCAAGGGGGAAAGCCCAGAGGGGAAAAATACATTGCATACACACATATACAACGAGCGCCAGTACATCATTACCGGTATTATAGTAACAGACTTTGTTGGATTCTGTCATGTACAATCTAACAAAGTCTGTTACAATAATACTAATAAAAAAATACTTTGTGGACAGTTACACTGTATTGAGGTAGTTGAGAAATAATAATATTTTTACAGTTTAACAATAATTGTCATTGTTGAACCCTTGCTCTTATTATGTTTTTGATTTCTCAGTTGTCATTATTTTAGCAAATAATTTATTTGATATGTTTTGAGACAGTTTGTTTTAAGAAGTTTCAAAGAGTTAGTAAAAGAGTAAAGTAAAAGTTAAAAAAAAAAAATTTAAGTAGGCTATCTATTTTTATTAAGTATTTATTTTGTATTTATACATAACCTCACTGTATTAATTTATAATGTATCATTGTTGCGTGATATTTGTGTCAATAATCGTCAAGCACAGGTGACTCCGCGTAGTGGGAGGGGCCCCCAAATCAAATTCTGCTTAGGGCCCCCAAAAGGCTCGGGCCGGCTCTGAGTCAAATCCTAATTTATAGTACACTGACTACATAGAAAAACATCCTAAGAGAGTAAACTGTATATTAGGGCTTCACAAATAGCCTAAGCAAAATAAAAAAATATTGAATTAAATAAATATATGTGCTGGATGTTTTTGAGTGAAGCACGCTGTTATTACATAAGTGTTTGCAAGGGCTCGGTTTGCAGTAAATGCTGCTCCACACAAATTCCATGTCTGACATATTGATATTTTATAAAAAAAAATTACCAAATTGTGCAACCATCCAAACCTGGATTTTTTTTTTTAAATAGCATTTAAAAAAGTAATTACACATCTTTTTCAGAAACAAAAGAAAAGAAAAATTGCAATTAGATTTCTTCCCCAAAATGTTTAACACTACTGTATAGATAGAAAGTGTTTCCCCAAAATCTATTATTGTCAATCAATCATCACCAAATGTCACAAAAGATGTTTTACCAAATACGCTGTGATTAATCTAATACCGACAAGGTAGGTGCTTCTTGGCCAGAATCAGCTGCAGTGTGGTCCAAAATGTTTGCCAAAAGTCTGGTTTGTAAGACTATCTACACCCTAAAACACAAAATGTGCAATACTCATTTCCTGCAATATCGATTCACCGATACCAGCTGCGCTCTCTCTTCTCTCCGACGGTCAATTGACACACACCCATCTCCTCTCACATCGTCTCATTCTCTCCGGTTAAATAGTGCTTGTATTGCGCATAATTTTACTCACTCCCACAGGTTTCACGCTTTGTCTGATCTATATAAGTGGCACTCTCATAAAGCCGCCTCTCAAACAGCTCGTGAGAACCAAATTGACTTATTTTTCATGGCTTATTGCGCTTAAACGGTCAAATACATAAAGTATTTAAAAAGTCAAAATGACCGCCTTGCCGAGTATTCAATGCAGTCAGTTTTGGAACGTAAATAATTAGCAGCTTTTCCACCACCGAGCCAAGCGGTTCTCATTGCTTAACCGCATAGATACAATAGATGTCGCCTTGGCTACGGCAGTTCATTGGAACGAATGCGTCAATAGAGCCGCCATCATGGAACAGGGGAGCCCCCTCTTTAATGCATAAGCATCAATGTAGGCAAAGGTCTAACGGAATTAAAATCACCATAAATCGTCATGTATGCGATTTTCTAGTTTTTTGGTTCGTTCCAATGGTCAGACATGTATTTATCAATGAGTCCAGAGAAGAAGAAAAAAAGAAAAAAATATTTAAATCAATCTTCCTAGTTCAGATTTCGTTCGTGTGAACATCCATACGCAGCACAAAAGTCCAAAAATCCATGAATTCGAAGTACAGGCGGAGATAGCAGGATTACCTGGCTACTTCCTATGACAAGAACCCTGTTCCAAAATGGCGGCGGTTTTGACGCATGCTTAGAACCCCAAGGCGACTTCTAGTGTATATATCTATGGCTTAACCGTTCCAATCCGTGCCAACCGTAACGGTTAGGGTTTCATTTTCCATTGTGGGGCTGATAACCATAGATATCCATAATAAAGGCTAGATGTCTTACGGCGGAGTCTCTATCGTCATCACCGGCGGCCATCTTGTCACAGGCAAGCTTTCTGGTGGGCTCTGTGGGACCTGATGTAAGATGAGGGATCAGCACGAACACAAATACTCTTATCTCGTTGAAATCTTGACGGATTTACAAACGGTTTGGTTTCTTACAAACGTTATTAACATGGCTATAATTCTGGATGATTATTTATTGATACACTTATTATTCAAAGTGTGCAGTGTGATAACTACATCTTTGACGTTTATGACAAACCAAACCTTTAATTTAGCAAGTTATGGTTATTTAAAAAGTACATGCACCATTAAAACACAATGTTACGAGTGAGCGAGCTGCCTGTGACAAGATGGCCGCCAGGTGCGGACGTCGACCTCCATTGGCCAGCAGCACGGACGAGACATATAGCCTTTATTATGTATATCTGATAACAGCTGCTTGGAATGTAATACAAAAGCGTCAGTCGTTCCCTTGGTAACGCAAGAGTTTACAGACGTTGGGCCCCCCTATTTTAATGATCTAAGCGCATGGTCTGAAGCCCAGGTTGCAATTGCACTTGGGGCGTGTCCAAATCCACTTTCGCTAGTGTAACAACGGGAAAAATGGTCTAAAGGGTTGTCCCTATTCTCTTAATGAGTAGTGGGTGTGCTTTGGGCGTGAGGTGAAATAACTAGAGATGCACCGATTGATCGGCTGGTGACCGGAATCGGCCGGTTTTCACGTGATCGGCCATGATCGGCGACCGGCCGGTCAGTCTGACATAATCCGATTTTATGCCGGTCAAATGCACTCGGGCGCCGCATGATTAACATCGCGCAACATCAGCTTTACACGTACACACGGAACGCGCACATGTAGGAAACCTCGTGAATTACGGCCGTTTCACACCGCAAGGTGCAGCGCGTTTTTTTTTTTTTTTTCGGCAGGAGCGTCGCGGGAGCAACAGTGAAGCGCGGGTTTCGGCGCCGAATCTATTTTTGCTGCGCTCAATTTAAGTGAAAGCACACTTTTGATGGACAAAATAAGTATGATTTCATCCAAAAAGTGCCCAAAATGCAAAGAATTTGCATGTCTGGTGTGTTTTAACAAGAACTGAAGTAGGCTAGGCTATGTCAGAAAGAAAATGAAGACTCAAATATTTATAGAAAATTTACCTATTTAAACTTGTTTTTATTATTATTTAATTGTTTCCCTGCACATACTCCACTTGTCCTGTTTAGCTTGGCTGGACATGTGTCAGATGAGAGAAGAACTGTTTGAGAAATATAACTTGCCATTGATATACAACAAGTGATTGCAATAGGCCTGTGTGTGTGTGTGTGTGTGTGTGTGTGTGAGAGAGAGAGATAAATATCTTTATACTGCAAGGCTAAATTTATTGAATTTTTATTTGTTATTTATATATTATTTTATTGCCATTACCTGTTTTCATACAGAAGTTTAGTTTGCTAAATATATATTAAAAAAAATGTATTGGATATTAGATGTGAAAAGGAAATGGTTCTTCCATAACACTGCACTTTAGATGTGTGTGAATTTTCCACACTAGGAGTCATTTATATAGTTCTATTTTATAGCGATTATCTGTTCAAAAAATGTTCTATGCAAAAAGTTCTATTAAAGAGAAGATAGAAAATAAATATTTGTGTGTGTTGTAAAGTGATTTGAAAAAATAAAATCGGAATCGGCTAAAATCGGTATCGGCAGGTCAAACTCACGGAAAAATCGGAATCGGGATCGGCCTAGAAAATTGTAATCGGTGCATCTCTAGAAATAACCCAAACAGAGTCTCATCTCCCATTCCCTTTAAAAGCCAGTTGCGCTCGCGCCTTGGCGCATTGCTATTTACATGACAAAATTTGCTGACTGAACACATCTCCAGAGCGCAAACGGATCTGCTCGTGGACGAGGTTAGAGCACGCAAGCATACCATCAACGGGACAGGTCGGATTCCACCATATCTTTATGTACACAATATTCATCTTTTCCATTCTGATCCTTTAATTTTTTAATATTTGGCTATTTTGTCAGTGGTGGAGGAAGTACTGAATCTAAGTAAAAGTACAAATAACCAGAGACATATTTACTTTAGTGAAAGTAGAATTACCACAATGACAACCCTACTTAAGTAAAAAGTAAAAAGTACCTGATTTTAATTGTTCTTTAAGTATTAAAAGTAAAATCACTTGCATAACAATGTATTCTCTTAATGTCTTTATTCTAATGATTAATAAAACAGTTAATCCCAACTCATTCAACCTAATAATCCTATAATGATGTTCAATAATGATAGAAAAGCCGTTATTTTTTAAGCTTTTGTCACCATTTCTGAACAAGCTTGCAATTAAGCAATATACACATCAAGCTTAATTTGACGGGGTTTGGCTGTAAACGCGATTAATTTATGGCGTAATTCTGAACCTCTTGGCTTGCCATACTAATTCTAACCAAACGTATAATATGCTACACACGCACCCCACACCACTACTAAACCTACCCATGCGTATCCTATGCACGTAAAAACAAATTTCCGCGTATAAATTGCACGATAAACACACTGCGTGCTATAGAGACGCATTTAGTGTGACCGGGTTGATATGGCAACCAAACTTCACTGGTGAGACAAACGTGCGACGAACGGACGGCCAGGATGACGTTTTGCCAGGGGAAAACTGATCAGAAAATGTAACGAAAATGTAACAGAAAGGTTGTAGAAATGTAGTGGAGTAGAAAGTATAATAATTGCTGCAAAATGTAACGAAGTAAAAGTAATAAGTATGCACTATTGATTCTACTTAAGTAAAAGTAAAGATATGTGAAAAATGTACTTAAGTAACAAAGTATTTGTACTTCGTTACATTCCACCACTGTATTTTGTGTCCTACTTGTGTGTGTAATAAGCAGAGTGTACACGCGTTGTGGACCCGCCTATACGCGCACATTACTAACGCGGTCTTTTTTTTTTTACGCGCTCTTTAAATGACAAAAAAAAATAATAATTTTTTAAAGAGCGCGTTAGTAATGGCAGTTATGGCAGTTTTCTCCATGGTATCAAAAATCAATATTTTTCAAGGTATCGTATTGAAGTGACAACACTAATGCGAACACAGCCAATCAGAGATCTTTCTTCCCTCCCCGACAAGGACATACAGGCCACAGAACCATCTGCTGCTCAGCTGGGCACTGTTTTCTCCATCAATAATCCATGTAGCCATCTAACACTTAGCTCTTCACAGTGTAACACAAAGGTGAGACAGAGAGGTTGACGTCTACACATCTGATACACACATTTTAAATATTCATTGCGCACATTTGTTACAAAGACTTTACAGAGGATATCAGAGTTGAGTCATGGGCATCCCAATGTTGTATACTCTTCCATTAAGTAGACCATTCTCATTACCAAAACAAGAAACATAGCACAGAGGTCTTTCCAAAAACAGTTTCTTGCATCATAGTATAACAGGGTACAGAAGATAAATGGGGGAGGCTAAAGCACAAACTGTATTTCGCAATACCCAGATACAGCTTTCACTTAATCCTGAGGCAGAGGAAGCAGTAAATGTCATTAGAGCTACAAGCAGAGGAAGTGGCCAAAAGATTCAAATTGTCAGCAGTGATTCAAACTGCATGCTTTAAATGTAGCTGTAACGTTTATTGATCTGGATAGCTCATTTACTAGTTAATTTCAGTCTAGATCAATATTAATCATACTGTAGCTTCCACTTGCTAATTTTACTGTATCGTCAGGAAGGGAGAAGAGACAACAGAAAAACTCAATTTCTCTGCATCTAAAAGTGAGTCTGTACATTTACAATTTGTGTTATTCAGGCTATACATTTAATCAGTACATATGTTCCCTGAGAATCAAACCCATGACGCTGCCAGAGTCATGCTTTTCAAATTGAGCTGCAGGAACTAGCCTATACTTTAGCAGATTCAGTTGCCTTTTATTAGCAAGTCAGATCATGTATCATTTCCTAGCAGGTGAGCACATAGGGGTCTCCCCCAAAGAGCCTTAAACTACATATGTGCCACAAACAGGTTAATGACCTCAAATTTATGACCGATGCTGCTCTACTTCAGAAGTAACCTCACCTGAAGCCCTTTTTAAATGTAGCACAATGAAGAAGAGTAAGTGTGGGCTATAGAGTGACAAAGCAAGAGAGGAGTGTCTTGACAATATCCAAACAAAAGTGGTCACAGAAGATGCATTTTAAACGCATGTTAATAGCAGGTGGAAACAGTAATGTCTCGACTGACATAACAGGGCTGTAAAGTAAACTCAACTTAAGTTTTGATTTAGGCTAGTACGACATTTCTGGTTCTTTGTAAATGTGTACAATTACATAGCGAACCCCTAAAATCTCAGAGAAATTATGGATAATGCAGTGTGTTACTAGCGTAGTAAAAACACCTAAACCCAACCCCTACTTGACAGGAATGTGTCCTATGTACGGTCAATCACTAAGACCAAGAACAATCTGTCTCTTCACTGCACCCCATCTTATGACTCCATTTATTCAATCAACCCCCACTCAAAGACTTACCGGCCTTCTCACTGTTCCTCAAGTCCCTCTTTGAATTATTCATGGGCAGGTTGCAGACACTGCACTCCACAGTTCCATCCATCAGTTCCGTGGACATGCTAAAATATTTAGTGTTTGTGACCAGTCGACACGACCATGCTTTAACAGTACCCCCACATCCCACTGGGATCACCAATCCACTCCCGTCTGTTAAGTGTCTAGTCTAGCCACCCACAGACCCTCTCCCCACATGCTACAAGAGCACTTCTTCCCTACCCCCTTTCCATTGCCCCATTTTGTTTACATGGCAGCACAGAGGGGCATTTTAAAGCACTTAATCATTATAAGTCAACTAATGACTGATTCCTTTTAACAAAGATGACCTGGAATCCCATGCAAAACCAAACTTGAGTATCTTGTGTGAATGACAGCTTTTAGATTTTAACTCAACTCAAAATCTCCATCTGCGTGTTTGGGTATAAAGCAAAACATTAGAAAGGAAGCTAATTAACAATTAATTAAGTCTCTTGTAACTGACTTCTTTAGGAATTGTCAGTCACGTTCTGTCTTTGAATGGCAGTGTGGCCTAAAGTAGAAGGCTTTATCCTCTAAACCCTTGATCCTACCCTGCCATTTTTGCCCGTCCACTCACTCGTTTGTTCTAAAAGAAAACCAATCAGACACCAGAGTTACTAACTGGAGTTAATGAAGCCCTGTCAACACACAGCTCCTGATTGACTGCTTTATTCTGTCCTTTAAAGTGTGATCACTCAGATGCTTTGGGTTTGCTAAAGCAGTAATGGCAGTGTTTCTCAAGAGAGTCAGGCTTTCGTCTACTTCCAAAAGCAGTTTCAGGAGTGACAGATGCTAATTATTAGGGTTGGCTCAGTGACTGGTATTCAGGACCTTATGCAGAGGCAAGTCAGGAGGACTATTGGAAGTATCTGGTATAAAGGCATACAGGAACTCTTACCACAATAAAGTCAAATGATTTGGCCTAGGTTTCTTTCAATATCCCTAACTCAAGACAAAACTTTAATACTCACCTTTCAACCTACATTCACCAAAATTGGCAGAGTAAGCCTACTACAAACTGTCCTGAAGCTAGGGCTGGGCGATATGGCAAAATATTTTATCACTTTTTTTCCATATTGATCGATATCAATATTTGTTATGATATATAATTTAATAATGCTACCCGTTTGAAGAGTATACTGATAATGATGCCTGAAGAAACCAGAAGGTTCAATAGTTGAACTTAAAGGTCCCCTGACATGGGGTTATTTTATTATTTTATCATGTTTCCTGGGTTAATCTTATAATGTTAGTATATTTTTTAGATCAATAATTTAGAAATAAAAGGGATTTTTCCTAGCCTGATTTTAGCCTCTGATTTGAACGCTCTGTTTGAAGGGGCGTGTCTGGTGTGGGATTTTTTTTTTTTTTTTTTTCATTTATTTGACATGTACGGAGCCCCTAAAGGGACGTGGTGGTGGAAAAAAATTAGGATGGGAGAATATTTTTTTTTTCAAATCTTTTGCGTTCCCTCGCAAAACCTTTGCGTTCCCCCGAGAAACTTTGCGTTCCCTCGCAAAACTTTTGCGTTCCCTCACAAAGATATTTGCGTTCCCACGCAAAACCTGTTGGGAGCTCGGACAGACACTTCCTGTTTAATGTCCCGCTGGCGTTTCAGAGCTCCGTACGTTAATGAAGCGTTTCATAGTGCTTGAACTTGGACTCAAATATAAAGAAATGCGGTCAGTGCTTAACTCAAGGAGTTCAGTGAAGTTGGCAATATAGCCTATAGGCTACACATCGGCTATTTGAACTTCCCGGATCAATATTCTTGAGCTAAACGTTGTTAAAACACACAGTACACCTATTTACAATCACAGTAACCTAGACAACGAGCTACAACCCAATTCTCCACAAAACGAGCTTTAATATAAATTTGTCTTTAACCGGCCGATTGAGAGACAAGTCCGAAGAAGGGACCGTCTGCAAAGTGCAAATCCCAAAACCATTCTGTACATTTTTTTTATATTATTTAACATACTTCAATAGCTTCACTGTGTAGCTTCACACAAATTCAGTACCAATAATACCATTTTTAGAAAAAAATATTAGCAAAAAAAAAAAAAAAAAAAAATTCAGTAAGCAAATAATGCAAAAGCTATGGTTGTAACTATGTTAGCTGCGTACAGTACAAATATAATTTGTGTAAAGAATAGGCCTGCTTATTTTTTATGTGCAATTACTTCCCAAACTAAGTGTTGTATAACCAACATTAGAGCAGTGATGTGTGAACTAAATTTGGTGTGTTACAGTGAAGTTATTAAATATATTTTTTTATAATATAAAATGTGCAAAAGCAGTGCAGTATGACCAGTGGGTTTACCATTGATGTGTAAACTGAATTGGGTGGTTTGTAATATTGAAGTTAATGACTATTTTTATATTTTTGACTATGAGTTGATGCTGTAGTCGTTTTTTGGGTTATATTGCACTTTGCAGATGGTCCCTTCGGAGACAGCCACCGCCTGCTCATAGAGATCCATTTAGCCTATATTATAAAGGTCGTTTTTGAGGAGAATTGGGTTGTAGCTCGTTGTCTACTGTGATTGTAAATAGGTGTCGTTTGTGTTTTAACAACGTTTAGCTCAAGAATATTGATCCGGGAAGTTCGAATAGCCTATGTGTATTGCCAACTTCACTGAACTCCTTGAGTTAAGCACTGACCCACATTTCTTTAAATTTGAGTCCAAGTTCAAACACTATGAAACGCTTCATTAACGTACGGAGCTCTGAAACACTGCCAGCGGGACATTAAACAGGAAGTGTCTGTCCGAGCTGCCAACAGGTTTTGCGTGGGAACACAAATATCTTTGCGAGGGAATGCAAAAATTTTGCGTGGGAACGCAAATATCTTTGCAAGGGAACGCAAAAGTTTTGCGAGGGAACGCAAAGTTTCTCAGGGGAACGCAAAAGTTTTGCGAGGGAACGCAAAAGATTTGAAAAAAAAATTTCTCCCATCCTAAAAATTTTTCCACCACCACGTCCCTTTAGGGGCTCCGTAGACATGGACATTGCAATTAAACATAGTACAAAACAAGTCTGTAACTGATGCTATGCAAAAAGAGTTTATAGCTATTGCTAATTTTCAACTCAAGTCCATGGTTGGGCCTTTACACTACAACAATTACTATTTCATCTCAAAAACATATCTATAAACACACTATATAAATCACTTACATACACAAACCAGCTATCTACAAATGGGTACATTCCTGTTTCGATTTCATCCAAGACTTAACTCGAGAAGTAAACATTTTAAGCTCAGTCATGGTTTTAAATTCAGCGGGTAATGAATTCCACAACTTTGCACTTTTATATGAAAAAGCAGACTGACCAAATGAAGTCTTACGGTATGGAACTATACAGGTGTTATTGATAGAGCCTCTGGTGACTCTATTGATGCTTTGTCTCTGCACAAATGAA